>OX421967.1:22918834-24118834 GCA_949128115.1 Anaspis maculata
AAAAAGTCAAAGGTCAAAGGTCAATGAACTTTCAAGGTCAAGGTCAAATTCGAGGTCAAGGTCAAGGTCAGGGGTCAATGACCTGTCAAGGTTGTCCCCCCCACCACCGTTGCACGCCCAAAAATTATCTACTCTCATTAGTGTCCATGACTCATTGTCATTGCACCACTGCTTTTGTTGCTGTTATTGTTAGAAATGAAAACTGTTACGTCAAAAGTGACAGTTGGCAGCGATATTTTGTTCGTTTCGACCGTTGTTGTCATTTTCGTTGTTAATGCACCTTCACAAATGATCACTGAACTCAATTTCAACTAAACATTCCCTTTTGATACCAAAACCTTCGATCCGGTAACTAAAAGGGGAAACAAGAAGGAACTAAATGAACAATCCACATTTTTTATTCTCCTTTTAGACACTATTTTAGGTGGATTGCCACTTTCGACCAATTTATTCCATTACTGACGTATATGACACAAGGCCCGATCCTCGCCCCTAAATTGAAGTTTTCGTTAGTGATAATACGTTCCTCATCTCGAAACGTATCCTCTGCTTAGTTTGACCCCGAGGAACATATCGAAAGTAGAAGCATTGTATAACCATTGTATAACTACTCCTAGTAGGCCAGCCGCCGTTCAAATTGTGCAATTTCCGGAAAGCACGGGCAGGTGGCGTGTTCAGCATTTGTCGTTTGGTCGCTTAAATTAGTTATAGATCACGCTGTCTTCAAATTTCAACGTGGCGCCCAACTTACTGATAGATGTTGATGGTTTGGTACAAAAATTTTAATTTTTCTATTGTATAACTATTACTAGTAGGTCAGCCTCGAATTTGGGATTTTGTCGCTAGATGTCGCCCAGAGCAATTAGCTCGCAATAAATTATCAGCGCATATGAGAAAAATTTAAACTTCTGTACCAAACCATCAACATCTATCAGTAAGTTGGACGCCACGTTGAAATTTGAAGACAGCGTGATTTATAACTAATTTGAGCGACCAAACGACAAATGCTGAACACGTCACCTGCCCGTGCTTTCCGAAAATTGCACAATTTGAACGGCGGCTGGCCTACTAGGAGTAGTTATACAACGGTAGAAGGTTGGAGAGCCACTGATTTTTAGTTCTGTCACTGTCAAGGGCGTTGGCTATTTATCAAACTACTTGTACGATTATGTATGGATGAAATTTACAGTGTTGTCAACAAGACTTCTTGTAAGTAAATGATAAATTTCACTCTTGTTGTCAGCCCGAGTGTCAGCCATCTACTGAACTCCTAGGTACCTACGCATTCATTTTACAGTCCAGTTTAGGTGCAAGTCCTTATTAGTTTTGTGTACACGTAAGGCAGGGCTGGATTCGTCAAATTACTTGAGTGAACTGGTTTTTATTATTGAACAGAACCATTCTTGAAAATTCGCTGAAAGCGATGAAGCATTCACTCTCTCAATGATTGATCTCGCTTAATACATGAAATTGTATCAATCTGAAATATTACATTACGTAACAAGTACGGAAAGTGATACATTACGCGTACGTGTCATACGTGAAAGTAAGACACTTTACGGCGAGTTACGTACACTATTTTTCCTACGACCAGGAGAAAATTACATCCAAATAAGGACGTAATTTTCGTGTTTTTCTGTAAACGTAGATTTTGTAAAAACCGTAAACGTAGATTTTGTGAAAGCCAGTGGATGAATAATAATTACAAAAATTATGGTAATTTTAAATGGGTTTATGAACAAATTGTGCATGTATTTCAAATTTTCAAAAATTCAATTTTTTCACAATTTTCAATTTTTTTCTCGAAAAACACCGCTATTCCCTGACCACCCAGATTGAACAATACTGATATTTTTCCATATATTTCATTTTTTCTCAAATAACACCGCTATTTTCTGACCAAGCCTGCCTGTGGCTGTTGTTATGCTTGAGCATCTCACAAGCGAGCGGTACACCGAACCATCGCAAAAAAATCAAGAACCCCATCAAAAACCAGTATTTCAAATTTAGATTGCTTTGAAAATCTAAAAAATGATCTTTTTCATTGAAAATTCGGGAAATTGCAGGTTTTGAACTCGCGCCCTCTGGACACACGCCTCGCGCCTGATGCAGTAGGTAGGGTTGGAGGTGGCGTCTTTCACCATCAAGCTATCAGGGTATTTTTGTCAGTCGGCCAAAACCGTCGTTTAAAGGACACGAACAAATTCTTTTATCCTTTGAAGAGCAATAGCGGTCTAAGTCCCCGGGTACCAGCCGGGAAAAGTACGTTTTGGTCATCAATCAGCAGGTGTATGGGACTTCATTTATTAACAACGTCTCCTTGTGAGAAAACTGAAAATCCAGTAATGAAATTAATTAGTGACATTTCAACTGTCACTTTGACATTTTAGTATGTTAACTTGATTCAAAGCATTTGGGTGTATTGGATGGGGCTGGTGCAGCTCAAGATTTCTAAATGGATCCCCATTTAATCTTTTGTGGTCACATTTGCATTGCTACCAAAGAATTATTCTGCTTTATAAGTGTAGGTAAGAATTTCATTCATAACTTCACAGTTACTGTTGCTGAAAAAAAATTATGTAGGATTTCTATTTTTATACATCTCACCGCTAGGGTTAGGCCTTGGATAAGGTTGTATAAGCATGTCAAACCCATACTATCGGTTGAGAGGACATGACTGAGGCCAGTCCTGTAGGTGCGAATCATTGTTAATTTGCTTGTGAATGAAAGCCGGTTTTTCGAAATTTTGAAAAACCGAAATCGAAATCGTCGTTTAAATTCGTATTGATTCGTGGTCCGAATGAACTGTGCGTTATAATAACGCACGGCTCATAACGCACAGGTTGGGTAGGTTGACGTAATTGACAACTTTCGGGCGCCCACTATAGCGTGTGAAAGAGGTCACTTTCGTAGGTGGTCGTAGGAAAATATATTAACGCGACTTTTCGGCATGACTCACGATAGAACAAAGCGTCCCCTATCCGAAAAAAAAACTAAACTCACCTCTGCTTTTTCTGGTGTTGCTGACGGCGTCTTCGTTCTCGTCGTCCGTGTCATTCCTCACTTGCAGCTGAACGTTGCAGAACCGTTTCCGGAAAGGCGCCAAGTTCTCGATGATGTTGTCGTAGGGTATGGACGAACAGCTGTGCGTCCTGATCTTCTTCGTACCCGGCCCGCCCCTTCTGGTGTTGGAGGCGGTGCTGGCGGTCGTCTCGCCGGCCGCCGCTTCGTCCTTGGATATTTTGGTGAACGTGTACCGGTTCAGGCTCGTGGTCGTGGTGACGACTTTGACCGCGTCCTTGGTAGTGGTGGTGGTCAATTTGGTCACCTCCCGAGCAGAGGTCGGTGGCGGCACGCTGTTCGACTGGACCTGCAGCAGAGAACAAGGACGATGATAAGAAACGAACGCAGGCGATGTAATAACAGTGCGAACACTGCGAACAGCGCACAAAGGACGAAAAAAAAATCAATCAGGTTTGCGCTGTACTATAGTTTGTGTATCTACTTGTGTGTGTGTGTGTGTGTGTGTGTGTGTGTGTGTGTGCGCGACCGCGTTTTAATGAGGAAACGTCGGAGACACGTAATGGGTCATAAATATGATACAAAACTGGAAAAAAAAAAGAAGAAGGAGAGAACGATGATTGAGCACTGTGAGCAGAGCAAAGTTTCTTTATTTTATTGGTAATAACACAATCGATTATTGCAGTCACATGTACGCTGGCACCCAAAGAGAAGATTGCAGCATCCTGTGTGTTTACGATCTTTGTTCCAAGCCAAAGAAAACTGATGCGCAGCCTTCTGTATGTTGAGCTCTAAACTTTGAAAGTCGCCAATCTCACGATAGTCAAGTCAAAATTGAGGGTTTGCGCGAGCGTACCTGATCGCGATTTAGCAATGATAGAGGGTGATTTTACCATTATGAAATTATTGCCCATCCTGAGTAGCAACTGAGATCTGCATTTTCACATCTTCATTGCTTCCATTCTACAGTTGCGACTATCCCAGAAAAGTGCCTTAATTTTGGATCCAGTAAAGTCTAGGAATGCTGAGGTACCTGTAGTGAAGTCGGTCCACACACGATCACACGAATGTGTCACGTCACGAGCACGACCCAAACCCTACCAAACTGCCGTTACCGTATTATTTCTTGCAGACTTTTCTGGTGGCTATCCGCAGCAACTAGGGAGTCGGAAAAAACGACCCGAAAGTGAAATGTAAATCTTTTGTAGAAATGAAGCCGAAAACGCTTTATTAGTGAAGTAGAAATTCCAAGGCCGACAGAGGCGAAAAGTGCAAGCACATTTCCGCTATTCTGATAAAGTGCATAAAATATTATTTTGATAGGGTAGGGAGGGAAATTGACCGATCACCAACATTCATGGGGTCGGCATAGTTTAGGGACCACGAATCGTTCACTCTCGAGTGCGACGATCCCAAGGCCGTAACAAGAGCAATGAACTTTTCTAGCCGTCTACGTACGGCACTGCAACTGGAAATCAAACACCGCGTCGCGGCACGAATTGCCAAATTGCTTGACATTTGAAATCTGCCAAGCGCCTAGACGACGTTGTTAGCATCCGTTACCAAAAATGCCAGCAAATGTGCCACTGTAATCTAGACGCTGGCGACCGATTCATCATTTTATTTCAACACGAAAGTGACATATTTTCTCAAATTCCCCTAAAACTGCTGATGACCAAACTGAGCTATCCCAGCAGGCCGCAAGTGCTATTGAACGATACAATACTGAGGTAGAAAAAAATATAAGTCTCACTTATGAAGGGAAGTTGAGCATTGCCCTAAGGTGGCCGGAATATTGGTCAAATAACACAGTTCTCCTTCAGTTCCAGTAACCTTATTGTCTGGAAGAAAATTACAATTCAGGTCCCTTCTGAAAGCTACAAGAATGGTCTTCAACTTAACGAGCTCAAATTTTTAATTTTTGGAAACAAAAAATTATTTATTTTTCATAAAATTAAAATTTGAGCTCGTTAGGTTGAAGACTATTCTTGAAGCTTTTGAAAGAGACCTGTGGTGGAAGCGCGCCGTCAATCGGTTACGAAATTCGTGTTCGTGTACGAATTTTGCTAGCACGCCACTTTCATGTTTCGTAAATAGTGAATATCGCCTAATCCCTGGCGTCTTCTGCCCCGTGCAGAGCATGCGTTCAAACGGTTACGAAGTTCGTTTTCGTATCAGAATTCATTCCGGATTTTGCGAGCACGCCACTTTCGTATTTCGTAGAAATCGACCAGCCCCTTGCGTATCTTAGCCACAGCCGTGTCCGCAAGCTTAGTACAAATACGAAAACCTTAGGTTTTGCGCAAAGTGTCGATCTTTCTTGTCTTTGTCTAGCATAATACAGGTGTCCCGAAAATACACCGACAACGTTCTAGGACAGCTTTCTCTCATCAAAATAAGAAGAAAAGTTCCCATGAACAGGCCCCTAAAGGTGAGACCCTGAAGATGGTTGTTTATTTAATATTTCCGAAACCATTCAAGGAAAATCCATCAAACTTGACACATTTAATAACCTTCTTAAGCTCAACAAAACTTGAATGCCTAACAAAAATGAAGTTGCTTTGAAATAGTTTTTCTTTCGCTTTGAATATCGTAATTAAAGAATCAGCATTTGTGACCACGTTTTCATACATTCAAACTCAAATATCTCGTAAACGGTGCATCTATCGAGGTTGAACAAAGGAACTTTTTTTTGGTAGAAAACTCCAATATTCCATGATTACTTGTTAGATTTGGAAACAATCCACATTCAAAAAAGTTAGGGTTATTTTTACCCCACACCTCAGCCTGACCCACCCCTGGTAAATTATTTTGGAATTAATCTTGCCTTATTTTATTGGGCATAAGAAGGTCAGTAGATGTGTCAAGTTTGATTGATTTCCCTTGAGCGGTTTCGGAGATATTAAATAAAAACCATCTTCAGGGTCCCACCTTTAGGGGCCTGTAGCTCCCTTAGGAAGCGTTTCCGGACCCATGTTCATAGGAACTTTATTTCTTGTTTTGCTGAGAGGAAGCTGCCTTAGAACGTTGTCGGTGTATTTTCGGGACACCCTGTATATCTGCATCTTTCCTCTTCGTCGCTGAAATTTTAGCAATATGGCGGCCTTCATACACGGGCACGACTTTTTACGATCGTTTTCGATTGCAAAGACGAATCACAATACGCAAGTTTATACAATAGAAAATACGCAAGCTTCGTATACAAAATTCGTAAACAGAATTCGCTCCCCGCACTGAATGGTAATTTTCTTCCACAGAATAAGGTTACTGGAACTGAAGGAAAACTGTGTTATTTGACCAATATTCCAGCCACCTTAATGGCGAGGCGGTAAAAGACCGTGGCGGCCGACCCAATCGTAGTGATGACGCGTGCACTGACATGCCCAAGTTTGAAGCCAAAATCCAGTTTTTGTGAAAACATCTTATTTTCTCGTTTTACACGCATTATAAATATTAAATATTGAATGCTTGAGATTAATGACCTTTTTCTCAAAAAAATTACTAAAGCTATCCTTGTTTCAAATTCTTATTTTCTTGAAAAAAATCGAGTTTGTTACTAGCTGATTCCTTGAGAAAAAGTTGATTATCTCTTAAGAGTCCTCTGTACGCTTAAAGCAGCTCCGACTAAAAGGCCTCTAAATCGAAAGCGGTGATTTTCGTTAAACTGGTATTTGGTGATTGCACTTCATATTTCCATAAAAACATGTGAGAGGAAAAAAATCCGAGAAAAACCGATCACAGCCGAAGATAGTAAAATTTTACGGGCGCCATCCTGGGGCCTTTATTTGACTTGAAAGAAAATTCCTTTTTCCAAGGAGTACTCTCTACCGTATTCTGCATCAACGTACCGGGTGATTTTTCAATAAAATATCTGGAGCCAAAGTTATTTGGCTGTGGAAATTAATAAAAAATGCTCAAAAATTTGGAGCTTCATATCTTCAGCTGAAATGTTTTTACTGAAAAACCACCCGGTACGATTGTGCAGAATACTGTTGAGAGTCCACCCTGAAAAAAAGGATTTTTGTTTCAAGTCAAATAAAGGCCCTAGGGTGACGCGCGTGAGATTTGACTATCTTCGGCTGTGATCGGTTTTTCTCGGATTTTTTCCATTAATATGTTCATATAGAGATATGAAGTGAAATCTCCAAATGCCAGTTCAAAGAAAATCACCGGCTTCGATTTAGAAGCATTTTAGTTGGAGCCACTCTGAGCGTACAGAGGACTCTTAAAGAAACTGAGACCTTATATTCGAATTGTTTCAAGCCAGAAAAAAAAAGTGTTTTGCCCCGAGCATCTCTTCCTACTACGCCATTAGATCGGCTCCGCGGCAAGGCCGTGAATTCCCTTCATCGATTTTTTTCTTCCTTTAAAGAATCGCACCGCTCAAAAGCACTGGCGGCCAGCCGGGGCAGATTCGTTTTGACCATCAGCAACTGTAAGAGAATCTTGAAAAATATGTCGCTTTCGCGTTGAAATGATAAGAAATCGGTCGCTAGATCCAAGTCCACTGGAAGCACAGTACTTTTATTCTATTCCCTACGGTCGAATTTTGTGCATAAAAACCTGAGACCGATTATAAAGCCGGAGATTAGGTTTTCGAAATCTCAGCCGGACCAGGTGCTCTTTTCATGCCAGCTGCCTAATTCAGCTAATGATGCATCCACAAGAGGGAAAAGGACGAAGCCTCTGACGACCACAGGATCGCCATCGGAACTGAGCTGATCGAAAGGGGCGACACACTTCTGACTACAGGGGTGCCTCAACCCGCCAACAGAAAAACACAAGTGTAACTACAAACCTTGAGCTTTTCCTTTTTGCCGTTCTTCTTCTTTCCGCCGTTCGGTTTGGGTTTGGCTTTGGGTTTCTGTTGAGATGTCGGTTGCTGCTGTTGATGCCCAGTTTTATTTGGCAGTTCTTCAGCTACGGTGTGATAGCCCTTGTTGTTGCTGGCATTGGTGGCTGTCAGATCGGGCGAAGTCGAAGACTGATCTATGTATTCCAAATCGCCCGCGCCCAGCGACAAGCTCTTGTCAAGAGCTGTTGCAGGCTGATGTTCTGCGGCGCCATCTGCCGCTGAAGTTTCGTTGGTGTCTTTTTTGAGTTGCTGTTGTTGCTGCTGGTTTTGACTGGGACTGGTTAAAGCAGAGTTGTTGGAATCCTTGAAACGAAAATCTAATTTAGTTCGAGGTTAATTTAGATTTTTTCAAACCAGCTTCAACTCGTAATTTTGTTACTTCTTCGATTTTCGAACTTCGATTTGCAATAGTTGCCTCGATAATTGTCATGATAATAAACTTGCACTGAAAGATGACACCAAGATTTATCTTTTTGGGTCACAAAATTGTCTGCCACTTCGAAATTTCTTCGAATTTCTTGATAAGGTTGTCGTAAATTGTATAAAAGATTACGTACAATTTTCAGAAGTAGTGAACAATAAGTGAAGGTTTTCAAGAAGAATATAAAAAATGCCGAAAATCAAGAATTATTCACTGAGGTCGGTCAAAACACTCGGGATTATTGTTACTTAAATTGAAACTGATTTGAATTGTTAATTACATTAATTGAAAATGTTCATCTGAAGATTGTTGAATGATAGCTTAGTTCATTTATTATACAGGGTGGCCCAACAAAAAAATTCCACCCCAGTTTTTGAGAGAACGAGCGATGAAAAAAAAAAAGCCGAAACAGGTAGATTTCATTTTCGAAGAGGACATTAAAATTATAATTATTCAGTAATGATAACCCCGAGACAGGGTTACTATTACTTCCAAAATATTCAAATGGCAATAGGGCTCTAACAGTACCTCACTTTAAAGGTCTTTGAATTCTTTCCATGACTGCCTATATTTTACTTTCCCGGCCCACCCACGAACACGGAGGGAAAGTATTGTAATCGTGCAGAAAAAAAGTTTTGAGATTTCACCGGATATATCCGTTTTGAGGTCCCCCAAGACGATTAAGACCATTTTCAGAATGATGTCTGTCTGTGTGTGTGTATGTGTGGTGTGTGTGTGTGTGTGTGTATGTGTGTGTGTATGTGTGTCTGTCTGTGATCTTCCACGATAACTGCCGTAACGTTGACTGGATCGACTTGATATTTGGTATACAAACATGGTTGTTTCCTGAAAAGAGCCCATTAGTTTTTGGCTGTCATCTGTCAAACCCAACTGTCACTATCATCAAATGTCAGAAGCTATATCTCACGGAACTCAACTTGCAATATGTCATTTGAAAGCCCTTGGAAAACTGTATTCAGAACAGTTGGAAACATTGCCCTATCTGTCATCTGTCAAATAATAAAAAATGTTAAAGTTCAAAACTTTACCAATTAATTATTCAAAATCTATCTGATGGATTGGAACCAGATTTGGCAGGAAGCAACACAACAAAAGAGTCAAATTGAGGCCGCAGTTGCAGTTTTCCACCATTCTCCAGTTGAGCGTAATGAATTTTCGAAATTTCTCCTGGCCGTTGCCACTCAGGAGGGGCTCTCGCCGGTGTTTCGACCAGCACGACACGCTTTTGTAGCAGGACTCCACTCAAAAATTTATTCCTGCTCGGGGATCGACTTTTTTTTGGAAATTTCAACTGATATCGAAAGTAGATTGTATTGAGCGTCGTGCAGGTCTATTTTCAGAGTTGACACGGTTTCGGTTTTCCGACTGTAATTTTTTCAAAATGAAATTTGCACATTCCGTGAATTTGAGAAAAACGCAATGCAAACTTCTACATGCGGTAGGCCCCACGAAATATTAATTTTAGGTGCAGACATGCTGTGAATAAAAGTTAGAGAAAGGATTGAGCTAATTTTTGGAGGAAAAATTTTCGAAATCGGATCAACAGTTGCCGAGTTTTCCTCTCTGGAAAAACTGCAAATTTTCCAACTTTTTATTCAGTGAACAGATTTCTCGGAATTGTTTTTTTTAGAGAATAGATAACTGGTTCTTGAACATTTTCCAATAATTTCTCTCCAATTTCCCGGAAATTTTCCTCCTGAAAATATAAAACCACTCATGCGATCGTACAAATTAAGCGGTTCTGTCACGATAATTACCGAATTATTGATCCGATCAAATCGAAATCAGGTACGGAGGCCTAAGTTCAGCCTGGAATGTTCTGATTAGACTTTGGGTGGATGATTTTGATCGGAAGCCCTCAGGTGGCACATTGGGTCTGGGTTTGTCTGCCCAAGCTCTAAATTGAAAATATAGAATTGAAATTTGACACACAGATGCAGTGAAAGTTTTCAATCAAGTTTTTGTAATTTCATCATCATATCTAAAGTAGGAACAAAAATTTCAATAAGGAACCAGCATTGCATTTTTGAGATATCACAGCAGTTAGCTACCTAGTTCTACCTTTTTGATCATTTCATCACCTTGGAAAACTGACCTAACCTGTCATTTTTTCTGTCCGCTCAACAATGGATGCAGGATGCTCGCTAAACGCTCGACTAAATAGAATTTTTTCATCAATTTCCAAATCGAATCGCCCCCTCCCGAAGGGACACTTCGATCAAAATCATTACTGACGTCTCTGGATACCGCCGGGAAAGTTTTGTGTCGCCCCACAACAGATTTTTTTTATTTGGCAGTATGTCTGCGAGTTATTCAAAATGGTCGAAAAAAAAACCTGAAAAACTCAACTATCCTAACACAATAGCGCGTTTATTTCCGAACAAGAACTCTGCAAAACAAGCCAACATCATTCTTGAGAACAAAAAAGAGTAGGACACAAAACCTGCCACGCCTGCCTGTCACAATTGGCGAAAATCAGCGGCCACCAGAAGGCGCTGAACGCAGTCAAACATGGTGGCCCAAGAGGCCTTGACAAATAGGTACCCAGCGCACAGCCCAGCGCAGTAGCGCAGTAGCACTCGACAGTTGACAGTACCTACTCCAAATCATAAAAATATTGACAGTTTTGACAGTTGAGAAATAAATAAATTTTTTTGTCTTTCTTGTTTACCACATCGTCGTGAATGTGAGCGAGTGAGTGTTGTAGTTTGATTTGAATTACTGCGTTAGTATACGCCGATGGACACAATGCACAATGCAGCAGCAAAAGCCGATACGTAAGTTGGTGAAATGCTGGCCGAAAAATGCAATCTCTGAATGCTTAATTACATTGCAGGTTTTGAGTTGTGTGAGCCCCTTGCACACAAGGTGGAAATACTGACCCCCACAAGACAAGGCATAGGTACAACAGGACGCATCACGAAAATGAGCCAACAATTATCGGTTAGGCCAGAAAGATAAACATTCTTTTGGAGTAATCGTACGACTCATACATTGACTGTGTAAAATTTCAGTAGCTAATAAGCATTTACCGCTGTCTAGAATAATAAAAATCATAGTTTATCAATAATAATTGAGTATTCTTCAATCATAAGTTTAATCATAGCTCATCGGTTGATGTTAGTGTTTCTTACAATGGAAAATATTTTCATATCGATTATGTTGTTCTAAATCTGAACTGATGAGGCGAGTGACGGATTCTGATTTGCAGGCCAGGTATCTTCTCTCAATGCCGCTGGCGTTGATCTCCAGGCTCTCCGGCTGCTCTCACTGGCTTATCGGAGATGGCTTCACGAGTTCACAACACTGTTCCAACAACTGGGCCACAGAACCTAGCCTCCAAATGGTTTTCAATTATCCATTTATGAGACATAACAAAGCACAAGAGTCTCAGTCGCAGTGAGCCCCAGTCACCCCACACACGATTAAATGACCTGCCTCAATCACTTCTTCGCACTTTGTCGAGTCGAGAGGGGGCTGATTTGGTCACCAACATGACCATAAATATTGGGCAAATGAATCTGTATTATCGGCATTTTCTAAAACAAAAATAAGTTAAGAGATACTGCTACGAAATTCCATTCCCAACGAACCCACAGTGCTTGGCCCACTGTTACGCTTTCACTGACAGCTATCACTGTTGACAGCTGTTGTGATGTAAATGCGCACTGCGTTTACTACCTATTTGTCAAGGCCCCTTGGGCCACCATGTTTTATTGCGTACAGCGCTACCACGCGGAAAAGATTTTCGCCAATAGAGTACAAATTTATCAATAAATCAAATTTCAATCAGTAATCTGTTTCTTTCTTTTTTTATTCACTTTTCCAAAAACATACCTCGAATTAAAAAAAAAACTTGGCAATCATAAAGAGAGTTCAAAGACTTTTGCCCTGACCCCTGCTGCCATCAAATTTTTTTGGGAGGGTAGTAACCCCGATCACGGGGGGAAAAATCATGTCTGAATTTATAATATTTGAATGTCCCCCGGCTTTTTCATTGTTTATCATCCGTTCTCTCAAAAACTGGGGTGGAAACTTTTCGTTGGGTCACCCTGTATTAGAAAGGACGAAATAAATCCACAAAACGTGCCCACTTCAAAGAACCACCAATCCAATTATTGTAAACAAACCCACGAGGTTGTAAACCTATTCATGAAAATGGTTTTCATGTTTTTCTTATCGTTTACCTGAGATGATTCGTATCACTCTTCACCACTATCTACTACTCCATCTCTGCGCTATCACTACAGAAATTTGCGTGCTCATATCACTATGTATCGGGGCAGCTACAAATCGATTAGTCAAAGAATTAACACCGGCATAATTTGCTTTTCCCTATACTAATTACGACTGAAATTACAAGTACGATAATTGTTCGTGCATTGCCACAAGATCTTGGCTGTGTATTTTATTATTTGGACGCCCATGCGGCAGAGTTAAAAAAATCCAAACATAGCGAAACCAAACCAGAAGCCGATCAATATGTTAAATTTGAAATTCCAAATGATTACCGAAGTCTCAGGTGTCGGGATGGATAAACAAAACCTTTAAAAACCCGAAAAAGGTGAACGCCTCTCATGCTATATTTAAACGCCGACAAAAAAAAAACACCACTTGACTAGAAGTCACACACAAAAAATGACGCAGAATTAACTACTGCTGGTTCAAATCTATTCGACCGATCATATCGCCATCAATGGGACACGAACCCATCCACAATACTCAATAGAAGATTAGCTCAGCTACGCTCACACAAAATACGACGAACTTTACGAATAACAACAACAATAATATCGTAGAAGTGTAGTAAAATATACGCAGCGCATGATAATTTTCATGGCCATTCCACCTCCTCCTCAATCGCTCAGTCAGTCGCCGTCGTCGTCGGTCGTCTGCTCAATTATCGCAATTATTCGATTTAATTTTTTTAAACTGACCCATTGGGACTGTACAGATCTATTTTTACAACAGCATTTAGAAATCCAAGAGTACTCGTGCTAACGCTAATTTGCAAATTTAATTAGATAGTGATGCACGCTTCCGGAGGGAACTTTTCCCGTTGTTTGTGTCAAGAAACTTTTTTCGAAGCAAATCACAATAACGAAGGCATTATACTTATTCGAGCTGTGATTTATTGTCAACCGTTACGGGTGATAATGGTTATCGATCATTATTTCTACGGCCAGAAGGATTCCGATGTTTATGCCATTAGTCACTTGTTTGTTATCTTCCAATTGAGGAACGAACATTTTTCGCAGGACACGGCTGTGTGTCACCATCGCAGTTCTATTTTTCTGCCAACAGATCACGACACTCGGTATTTAAAATTAAAAGCCTGTCTTTGTTGTTTTATGTATTCGACCAATTAACGACAGATTGATTGTTATTATTTAATTATATTAATTGTTGAGACGATAAGAATAATTCTATTTTCGTCGTGTGTTTTCTTGTCAATAGCTTTTTAATACACAACTTGTTTGTTTTTCGGTGATTACCTAGCGAATATAAGACAAGCGTGATTGTCGTGCTTGTACCTTTCTGCCAAGTTTATACATTGTAGAATTTCATGATTCACCATGATGAGTGAACCAAATGAGGTATGAGATCAACTTGGATATGCCGAATTTTACTGCCAGGCACTCCTTCTCCGTTCAATAAGGCCGGCTAGTCGGCTACACGTTCCGTACACGACGATTAGGATGACTTTCAGAACACAGGATGACTTTGAGACAACTGACAGCTCAAACCTGTCAACATTTATTTGATGGGATTGACAGCACTCGGGAAAAGGCATGCTACTGGAGTTGACACCGTTGTTTGTTGACAGTTCAACGCTAATCTGTGGTCTATCGGAAGCTGCTGAACCTTTCCGCGAGTGTTTTTTTCTTAAAGCAGCGGGTCTATTTTGCACAGTGAGGGCGTCTAGGGCTCTTGTGCCTGTGAACAGTTGATAGCCTGGCCAACTTTCTTTAGCCTTTATCACTTCACAAAAACACCAACTATACGTTGTTTCGAAATATTATGCCTCGAGCGACCGTGAAATTTCACGTTCGAGTTGGAAATAATGCTTTTGGCAAGCCTGATCAATTTGAGAACATTTCAGATAATAATCTTATGATGAACTCGATTCGGTTCATTATTTTCATACTAAAATGTGAAATGTTGCGTCCGCCTAGATGCACACTATTTTGAAACAACGTATATTTGTGTTTTTGGCGACTGGATGCGGCTCGCGAGCTTGCCGGCAAGATTCAGATGGCTCTCGACATTGGCAGGTCGTAGAGAGCTTTCGTTTTCGACTATCAACACTGTCAACGATGTTAATGGTCAACCCCCAATGACATTCCCTCCAGACGGTCAATTCTGCGTCAGTACGGATGTCATTTGCGGAAGTCAAAAAAATGACATCTTCTCAATTTGAGACATTAAGATAGAAGTCAATAAGTATGCGCTAGAAATACCTGATTCATGTTTTTCGGAGCGGATGTCTGCCGTGGCGGTGGCAGAGGACCGGAGGTTTGCAAGAGATTGGCAGGTTGGGGGAGGTGGTGAGCTGAGGAGGAGGAGGAGGACCCGGAAGCCGCAATGAGCTCCTGGGTGGCCTCCTCCCCCATTTCGCATGACTTGTTCGAAGTGGTCGAGGAGGTCCTCTTGTGGCTGGCCTGCTTCGACGTGTGTCTCGTCAGCGATTTCGTCCAGGCATGGAGGCTCTTCGTGCTGCCTTTGCTGTTCGTACTTGCCTCGCTTCCCTTACGTGGAATGGTCGGACTATTCGTGCTGCAAAGAATCGCCATTAAAAAATTACATTTCGATCCCCTTCTCGCAAAAATGCCGGCTTTCTTGACATTGACGGCCTTTTTCGTTACATCAAATTCAATACTATACTCGCCCTTGACTTACATTTTTTTTTAAATATTTACGTTTAGAGTTTAGATCGACAACATAAAACAGCATTTCGCAATAAACTCGTGCCCAGGAACCAAACAAGAAATAAATATTGTAAAATATTATGTTTTAGATCGAATAAATCGTTATTTTTGCAGTGGCAGAGGAAAAAGCGAAAGGAGAGAAACGACACTCAACATCGAATGATTAGTCGGAAGACATGTTAGTGGTCGTGAAAAAATATGTAAAAAAACAAATGCACCACTCCAATTTCAATTAAGCAT
Source organism: Anaspis maculata (assembly GCA_949128115.1). NCBI lineage: Eukaryota > Metazoa > Arthropoda > Insecta > Coleoptera > Scraptiidae > Anaspis > Anaspis maculata. The sequence continues at coordinate 22,934,322 of OX421967.1, forward strand.
CCGGCTTATCAAATCTGACAAAAAATGGACTGCGCAAGAACCGATCACATTCTAATAAATGTTCGAAGAGTTTTCATAACGTGCTCGTCTTATCAAAATGACTGTTATTGTTGGGTTCCAATTAAAAAGAACGTGACTGACTCGGAATAGAAATTTATGTAACAAGTATGCCCTCCTTTGTCCTTTCCGCTCTCATTCTACGCTTTCTTGATTTGTTCTCATCCATACCTGATAAAGACAAACACCGAAGCTGGAGTTCAGTCGCAAGCAAGAAATTTTGGGCGTGTCACCAGCCCTGTCACAGTTCACAAAAATTGGAATTCAATTCTAAACGGTTGACATACAAAAAAGTTCAGCCCGGCTATTGGCTTGGTGGGCACGACTTCAAAGTCGAGAATTCGGTGTTCGAATACCAGCCGGGTCTGGTGGTTCTTCCCGGTACTTTGGCTTGTACCAGTAAAATATTTCTGCCGTGCGTCAAATAGCATGGGAGATTTTGTTTTTAGGTTTTCACGAGGGTTTTCTCAAATGTAGCTCATAAAAACTTCCTAATATTTTGCAGTTGGCCATGGTGTTTGAAAATTTAAACTAGACAGGTGCCTGCAAGGGCGCTGATCAGATAGGAAAAGTGGCTCCTGATCCTTTTCTGGGGTGAATTACAGACAAAGGTCTACCTTTTGGTCAGCTACTGGCTACAGGGCAACTCATTCCAGAGGCACTTTTAGCTACAAGAGGTGGAAAAAAGTAGTTGCATCAGTCAAGAAAGCCTCAATGAACAACACGGGTATAAGTGATGAAGTGAAATGAGATCATACTTACTGTCCTTGTTCAAATTTCGGGCAGGACTGCCCCGTGGTTTTCGCTAGATCTGGATGGCAGGCCTGACAGCGACTCCTCCTGTTCGCTCTCAACGCCTTTGCACCCCCAGCACCTCTAGGCGACTGGCCAATCTCATGGTCATGTTTCACAACGATGACGAAACGTTTGCCGTCCTCAACTTCCAGTCTGACCTACAAGCCTCACCGGTCTTCTTCGAATAACTGCTGCGGCAGTGAGTTCGCTCCAAGTCCATTAATTAAAAAATATCCTTTGTTTTCTTTTCCAGCTGCACATAAAATGTTTGGTCAGTATCCAAAAGAAGGGCAGACCTTATTTCTCACACAACATTTTCCCATCGTTCAACGATCACCACCAAGATGACTGGCGTTTCTTTTGCAATTTACCAGTTTTTCTCTTGATTTTTCTGTAAGAATTGGAAATGCCGTACGCTATTGTATTCTTGTGTTCACACGAACAAAAAAAAAAAGAAGTAAATTGCACAAGAAATAGGCCCAACGGTTCCGTGGTAGAATTTACTAGGTGATAACAAAACTCATTTTCGGAAAGAATAAAGGTACAAAAGGTAATGACAAATTGAATTGACATTTCATCTTACCATTTGTACCTTTATTCTTCCCGAAAATGAGTTTTGTTATCACCTAGTAAATTCAATTAATTTCGGCGTTTTAACGTCAACAAAAATCCAGGCGGGTCCTTGCCTTGCAGCTGCAGAAGAGCGGTTCATTCTGGCTTGGATTCTAAAACCTGGATCATTCAGTAAGTGTTTTTTCTTTTTTCTCCTTTTGATTCAAATGGTTCCGTAGTAACCCAGGCAGTTCAAAGAATTTTTTTGAAGCCCTCTTATTCCCATCAGGTCACTGATTAACAACATTGAAATTCCCAAGAACCACACATTTTTATCAATCCCTTGAAAAAACCTAGCAAAAAAAAAACGAGAAAAAACCCTACATAAAACCAACTGCAAAACGGCTCATTTTGTTGAAAATTGAAAGTTAGATAACGTTAGATTCGGTCTCGGGTTCGTTTGACCCTCGGTTTGACCAGAAGTAAATTTCGAGGTTAATTTAAATATCCGTATTTCCTTGACCAAGTTCATCTCCACTAACCCTCGCACTAGACGTCCTTTTCTTTTCAAAACATGTTCTACTTCCGCTGCTTGCCTTTTATTAAATTTTTTACATCTTTTGAAAACGCCATCACCTGCCAGATTCCAGATTCCAATAATTGCATGTTGCAATTGCTTCTCCTCATATCATGCCGTTCATTACTTCATTTGTGCAATACATTTGGACGATTTTTGAAGATACATGAAAAAAAAAATAGCAGGAGATATAATTCTGGATGAAGGCAAATTTAGCGTATCTGCGATGCAAGGTGTTTGCAAAGTTGAGATAGAAAATTGAACCGCAGGTAGAGAAATGCTTCAAGAGTATCAGAAAAATGTTGAAGAAATTTAGGGTTTTCATTTTTGAAAATATGGAGGGTCAAAAGGTGGTCCTTCGATCCCCTCTATTTTCGTTATTTGGAAAGATTTTAACTCGAATTTCAGTGAACTCTTTTCAAAAGACGATGTTTTTGAGCCTTTGAATGTGTTTTATAATTTTACTTGCTATACAGGGTGAATCGTAAATCCTGAAAACCCAGTTTTCTTCAAAAATGCATGCAGAAAATTTCATATGGAAACTATTTGTATTATTTGTTGCTCTACATAAGTTTTATAACCTCTAGAACTTTTCACGGGCATATCAATAACATACTCACCTTGTACACTGGATAAAATTACAAAAGATAATCAAAAATTCAAAAATTTGCTTTCAAGTTTTAGGTCTGGAGAAAGAAGTTCAATAAAATCTTTCAAAATAACGCTCGAAATAACGAGACTAGAATGGGTCGAAGGACCACCTTTTAACCCTCCATATTTCCAAAAATAAGAATCAAACTTTTTCAACATTTTTCCGGCACTTTTGGTTTTGGAGCATTTTTCTAACTGCTGTTCAATTTTCTACCCCAAGTTTGCAAACACCTAAAACTTCACTAAAACAATACTGAACTTCTTCCCCAAAAATTGAAAAAAAAATGCGATTTTTTTTTTGGGAAAAAAGTAAGTGCATTGCGCTCGGCATTGTGACTACTGCAATTCGTATGCCTCAATTCCCCTCAAGCCACTTCATCAAAATCTAACCGGAGATACCTCGGATTTGATCCGGCCCAATAGCAATGGCAGATGCTTCGTTACGATTACGACCAAACCCACGCAATCGTACACGATTGCATTCTCTAACCAATCAAAAAACACAATAGCCGAGATTATCTTTCAATGTAACTTTTCCACCATCAGACCGCCTGAGATTATAAGTTCAACTGACCAGACCTCAGTCACAGACAGATGTATTTTACCAACAAAACTACCCATACAAGACAGCATTCCCAAAATACACTAGACTATAATCTAGCAGATTTATAATTATGCAACTGTTCCATTATCAAAGTGCCACGTCCTTTGATCAACTTCAGCTAGAGGTTGCGGCCATCATTTACATTAGGATCGCGTTACAGAGTGAAAATGGAGGATGTGTCGAGGAGTTCAAGTTGCGAATTCAACTTTTATAAAAAAACATTACAGATTTTTCCTGACACATACTATTTTTGGACGGCCCACACCAATACTCCGAAACAGTTTATTATTTTGTTTTTAGCCAGTTTTATATGTGTTTACCCTAGAGTTTACTTGTTCCTATCTTAATTCTATGACTTACCATACTGTTGGCTCGAATTTAGCAGAAGCGTATGAGTTCAAAAGAAGCCGTCCTTTGAAAAATTCTGTACTCCCTGGCCCCGAAGGTGACTATTACCTGTCCCTGTCAGGGTCTAGGACCCCCAGGTTGGGTCGAAATGGGTCATGTTCCGTTGGTACAGCAAAATACGAGAAAATATTTATCAATACAGGGTAGCTTCATAGTAGACATGTCACGTTGGGATCATCGTTTGTTTTAAATTAAATATGTCACGTCACAAGTACCGCAGTAACCATATCAGCTTTCTTTACGTTATTTTCAAGTGGCGAGTCAAGTGGCTATTTCAATCGAACAAGTCATGAATTCTCTGGGCAATTCTGGAATAAATTTCTCAAAAAAACGTAAACTTTTCAAAAAAAAAGTCAACGATAAAAATCAAAAACCGTTTTGAAATATTGATGTGGGCGTTCCAAAAATAGTATGTGATACCTTGTAGCCAAAGGTATGGCTATCAGGTGACACTGAACGTTTGTTCGATTTTCGAAATATCAATTTTTGAATTTGAAGCAAATTTTTGAATATCGCTATTTTTCGTTGAGTAGTTGAGCAATATAGGTCTGTTTCTTTGTCCTGCTTTAACTTACTTGCCAAGACGTTGCCTAGCAACGACCAATCAGACAGCTCTATTTTCTGCTCTAAGCACTCCAGAGTAAGTTAGAGCAGGAAAAAGAGTATTCGTGGACTTAGTAGGCGGTGTTGACAAATTTTGCCTGTTCTGTAAGTTGGTATTGTGCTATTGAATCTAATGAAAAATTATTGAAAAAAAAACCGCTCGAAGAATCTAACACAATGCTGAAATGAAGCAAATCAGAGAAAGTACCTAGGCTTAGGTAATGGTAAAGCCATTTCTGTGACTTTCAAATCATTCAAATTGTAAGACTGACAGGTGCATATTTTGGCATTATTATTTTTATTATTAGAAGATGTTTTTCACTCTGTTTTTCACCATCTCAGCCTCGATATTGGCCTAATAAGGTAATTAAATACATCATTATGTATTTCACCTACCACTATGATTTTTACGAGGATTATTGCTACCATGTGATACCACACAAAATCTGGAATAGGGAGTTGGCTTTGCAAACAAAATATGCATCCATTGGATTTGCAGAATTGCCAAATTTTTCGACGACAAAGCCACCCCTGATCGCGATTTTTTTTATTTTCTAGATCACATGATATGATTATGTCTAAGCCCAGGAAGTTGGTTTCCAAATCAATTTTTAGCAAAACTGAATTGGCTTGAGTGACTGAATATTTTGTAATAGAAGCCAACCCGAGTGAATGTTGATCATCCAAAATCCAATTGACCGAGTCCAGAAGCTATGGCGCATTCGAGGGCGCATTGGCTCAAGAACCATAAATCAAAGAAAGATAGTTGACAGTGAGGAGATGGGTGATCAATGATCATTCCTGTATATTTGGGTCAAGCTGGGTGTAGTAAGGTGTGATAATCTGTGATAATCTGTAATTAATTGTAATATTGTGTAATACTGGGAAACTTCATCCCCAAGTGACTATCCCCCCCTACTATCCCCTTATGGTTAAGACATATTGTGGAAAAATTTGAGTCTCAGGTACCCCAGTGAATGATAAACCGAACATTCCCTGACAGTATGATTTCAATAATAACAAAGTTCTTGCAGCTTCCAGGAATTTTAAAAGGAATGATGTTGAGCTCAGCAATACCTGAGCGACATTTCAAGCCGATTGTCAAATTATTAATTTTTGTAGGTCAAAACCATCCTTCTGGGCCCCCTGGGCAGTATTCTATGCCCTGGGCTCCATGGCACTGGGCTAGGCATTAGTGATCAATGTTGGCGAAAGTCATCGCCCCTGAAACAAAATACTTCCAGAAAGAAAGGATTTCATGTTGACCAACTGATGTCTGCTTGGCAACAAGGCAGCTGTCACTGCTGATGTCTCTAATGGGTCTATTTGTTTCAGGACTTTTAGTGGTGATGTCTTTCATCAGTAATGGGAAATTGTGTGAACTAATAAGGTCTTACATCTGGAAGGCCTTCTTCCAATTTACCAAAGATTTTAGAGTTGCCTCGGGTGTTGTTCTTCCTTGAGTTTTTCGTTTTTCGTTGAGTGTCGTGGGTAGAGTGTGTGTCACGGAAGCAACTGATGCAAAAACCAAACCTGGAACAATACGTGTACGGCGGTGGTGAAAATCGGCCCGGAAACCTCGACCGGTGTGTGCCCCTCGGAGAAAAATGCGCGCGCGCGCCACTGTGCCATATGTCAGTGATCAATTTTTTTGCGACCGTGAAATCCGAGCCTGCCGCCTGCGGCAATCAATCGATTATCGACCCGCGGGCCCCGTCTGCGGGTTTCCGCCGTACCATGCGGGGAAAACCCCCGGAAAATCGCCGATCCTGCGAGTATTTCGCCAGGATCCGCACTCGAAACGCACACGCGTAATCCAATGGAATTTTCGCAGTTGGCACCGACCGATCGGCGTGAGCGGCACAGCGACGGGTGCGGCGTCTCTCGGGGGGCACACCGGCGCGCGTTCGGAGCCCCTGCGGGGCGGAAAACTCACGTTTTTTAATGAAAATCGACAACACCCTTAATAACGAAAAACACTTGCGTAGTCCGCCGCTGGTGGCGCTCGTTTGACGTTTCTCCAGAGCTGCCACCGCTGCGCGCGAGAATCCCCCACGTCACCATGGAAATAGAAAATCACCAGATTCGATTAGATAACCTCTAAATTTGACGTCTGTCTGAGTGTCTGAGTAAACACACGGAAATTTTTCTAAATCCTTTCGCCTTGCCAAAATGAAACGCAGTTCGCGCGATGTTTTGCGAAAATTGCACAACGACGAGCCCCAGCCCGCCCCCAGCAAAGCAACATCATGATTACAAATTCATCATAATACCTTTGGTAGTTATTTTTGTTATTATGCTCCTATCAGCCCTTGTAAGTGCGCCTTTGTCATGTACTCCTATTTGTTCTAAACCGTGACGTTTAAGGTTTACCTGATGGCCAGGCGAAAACGCCGGATGGATGTTCTACGGCGAAACCTGATGCCGATGTATGAATTCGACTCCAACGAGCAAGAATGGGAATCGTTGGTCAACTACAACAGGTCATACACATATTTGAACTACGGCACTGATTACAACGACACCAGCATATAGTATTGCCAGCAAAGGACTGATTATTTTTAATACAGAACGTTAATTTATTATTAAAAGTTATTTATTTACAAATCGATTGGAGTCTTTCATGCAGCGGTACATAATTTTCTATAAAATCAAACTCATCACTGTCACTATCTTTACATTGCTCTTCTTTGAAAGTCTTCTCGAATACATCTTCGTTTTCATTGATGGTAAAGAAGGTGTCTTCAAGCACTTCAAATCCAAGCTTGTTTAAATTCTCACTGATGCACTTTGGAATTTTCCTCTCCATTATGTTATCTACTATACAAGATAAGTCGAAAGTTTCGTTCCCTTCATCACTCAAATCAAAAGTTTCGTTATTCTTATTAATTTCTAATGCAGCATTTTTCAAGCTTTCTTTAATACATGGTTCAATTTTGTTGACCAATTTAACTGGTGTAGATGAAACCTGCGGTATAAGATAAGCATCCAAAGTGTTGCTTTGAACTTTCTTCTTGAGCTTTTTGATTTTTTTCGGTTTCGGTTCAGAAATTGAAATGTTTTCCAGTAAACCGCTCAAATCAGCTATCTCTTTCTTGTCCTCTTTCTTTTTCTTCGGCCTTTTCGCAGCGGGCTTGCGTTTCGAGTCCAAGAATGCCTGGACTAGACTCGGAAGCGCTGGTTCGACCAAACTCTGTGGCTCTATGGTTGACCACAGCTTTTCTACGTCGATTTCGGCCAACTGTTGGGCGGGTATCAAATCCGCGAAAAATCCCGCACTGTCTTTCCAAATGATTTCAAATGAAGCCACACCTGGAATTGCCTTCAAATTATCCTTTCTCGAAAAAAAAAAAGTGATAAAGTAGTACGTACCTCTGGGATTGCGTATTTTTTTAATTCGTTCTGCAGTCACAATGCCAGAAGTCGCAGGCTTCTTCTTGAGAACTTCATAGTGGACCAACTGCCATCGCGTCAGAACTGGAAGGAATTTTTCCACTGAATAGACCTCTTCCCATCCCAAAAAGTGGTTTGTAAATTTCTGGAAATGAAATATTTTGAGCTTGCTTTAAAACCCAAGTCAGCACACTTCTAGCTCGGCACAAACTGAAATTTAGGGCGCTAGGAAAACGACAACTGACAGTACTTTTTTGCATTTCTCCTTTGTCTTTCAACAAGCTTGCCCGTCCATGCTCCTCAGAGATAATTTAAATCCCTTCTTTACGGCCTGAAGATGTTGAAATTCCCGAAATAAATGGTGGCCAACGGAATGTCGACGATTTAAAAAATTTGTTTTAATTTACCAGCGAGGCAAGTTAAATGACAATCAGTTAATGACTTGCGACTTGATACCAAGTTGGGGTTCAGACCGCCGTAAATGCGGTTACCATAGCAACGGCGGTTAATAACCAATCAGACCGCTGTATTTGCCAAGTTACGCCGTCCTAACTTCACGCCTACAACTTGGTATGGAGTATGGAGCCCTTGTTCATTAAGCTGTCTAGTGTGTCTAGGGTATAAAATTATCTAACACCTTTTGCAGTAGTAGCTAATTCGCGCTGAGCTGGCAGTGTACCAGGTTGTAACACACCTCGTATACTCACAACAAATTTAATCAAATCCGGCCTTTTCCATTTCAAATTCAACTCGGAAACGTCATCTTTCCGCTTGAGGAATTCATCCACAATATTTTCGTCTGGGAAATTCGGGTCGGCCAAAGCTTTGGATCTGACACTCAGTTCGTTCTTGATGGCCAGCCTTTTGTCTTTGTATTGGGAAGCGTCACAGTCTTGTCCGGTTCTGCACTCGGTGCAACCTTTTTGTCAAACAGATATTTGTTAATAGCTATATAAATATAAGAAATGATTGGCTGAGGCAAGATGACCGGTAGCCGAATTGTTTCAGGGTGTGGAACAGGTCCTCCAGTAGGTACTACCGTGCCAAGGATCTGATGACGTCAACATTGTTTCGGAATATCCAAGTCCATAAAAGTCATGATAAACCGGAAGGAGGAAAAGTCCGAGGGAACAAATTCTTAGGGCAAGAAGCCGATCCAGGTACCATCCGGTTCAATCGGTTCAACCGATTTTGTTCAAATTTGAACCAAAATTTATAGGTCACTATTGAACAATAAAAAACGTTTATCCAATGCTATTGAATAATGCATGCATTATTACGCGCATACGTGCCTGCATTTTTCAATACGACAAGATAAAGCACATAGTACTAGCGGTTCACAACATAATCTGGTACAATCCTGCATCCATCATCCTGCAAAATGAATAATTTGGCCCGCTGTTCTTTTCGATTACCCCCTGCTGGTCCAGGATTTGGGGAGTACAAGGGGTACATGACTAGTTTTTGCTGCAAGCACTAAACACTGCTATTGAATCATGTTTGATGTTATTTCTGGATAACTAACTAGAGCCTGCTGATCACGATGTCGCCACTGTCAGAATGATGCGCCTGTCGGGAGACAATGTAGAGCTGCCAATTTTACTATGGGGGCTTTCTGAATTAATAAATTTTGGTCATCAAAGGGGATGTGTGGGGTACCCATCATTTCTGACATAATCGAGGTCTGCGAACTCATTTCTTTTTGTAAAAATGTAATGGGATGTTTTCAGCGTAGTTGAAGAAACTCTGCTAGATGTCCCTAGTGGTTCGTAAGGGGCTTGGGAACATTTGTGTTCTGTATGTTGACAGCTCAACCGACTGCTTGTTGTCGTTCAAAATTGAAATGTAACCCAAAAAATTGAGCGACGTTTATCAAAAGTGTCAAAGTCTGAAGTGTTGAGTTTCGCTGGCCATTCTTTGTTCGTTGAACAATAACAACGAACGTGAACTGCAGCAAAACCATGCCTGTAAGGTCAAGGAATAAGAAAGTGCAACTGACGCTACTTAATTTTGAATTCAACACTTCGCCGAAGTGCTCGTCTGAAGATGCTCAACAGAGTTTAGTTTGGGTGTTATGGTTCTGGTCTCCTCCTGCTTCCTGCTTTGTGTGAAAGAAAAGGCGACATGAGAATACGAGTTAGAATCATCGATAAAACCTGGTAGTTTTTACATAATCTTGTTTATTAAAAACGTTCCTAAAATAATTTGCATGGCTTTCATTCGACCTCCTTGCATAGCGCGCTGAAGTTTACGTTCAATTCAGTGGTTGTGGCTACTCTCTGGTTGTAGTCTGCAGTCTGCACTACACCTTCTAGTCTCTTCAGGCTCTCAAGCTACGAAGTTATCCACAGAACCATTTGTGGCCGCGCCTTTCACAGGGTGCGTGCTTCTCTCTTCTTTGTGTGAACAGAAATTTATGCCGCAATTTCGTCACATCACCCAGCAATAAGAAAATTGTGTTCGATGTTCAATCGATTTCTATTATTGTATCTTCATTTATACCAAGCTGTTCAGCACCAAGGAGCTTTCGTACAAAGACCGTGCGTGATGATACGGGAATGGGAAATCTGGAACTGACAACAGCTGCCACATAGACAATTTAGCATTCGGCATATTTGGCAACGACTCTATGGCAACGACCACAACCTGTTGCAGAACCGTCACATTCAAAAATCCCGCTGAAATATTATGGCAGCCGAACCAAGGATGTCTATACTACTGGCTGGATAAGAAACTTCGCTGCCATCTTGAAGCTTGATCTGACGCTGTGCCCGTCGGGATTGTCATCGTGACATTCGTGACGGACGCCGCCAGCCTCTTGTGCATCCATGGCGAATATTAGCTATTTTCTGTGGCGAATTATCGTTAATTATGCCGTGCAAGCCCAATAGTGTTCACAACAAGCGGACCCCGTAACATAACACACTTTTTGTTGCAAGTAATTGTCTAATTGCTATCATTTTACAAGACCGGGCGAAGGATCGGGCCTGGCAGCAAACTTTTGAACGACAGTTTCGAGTGTGCTCTGGTGTGCTCCGATTGAACGTCACTATGGTTACGGGTGACACTTTGCCCGTCGGGATTGTCAAATCTCAGCTTCACCTTTTCGCGTCAAAACCGGCGAAGCTTCTTGTCCAGTTAGTATAGACGTCCTTGAGCCGAACTGCATCAGTGTCGCCAATTTATGATAATTGAATGTTTCTCAGCCCCTTACGAACTACCAGGGACATCTATTGAGAACCTGTCAGGAAAACATCCCATTGGTTTGAAACTGTGGAAAATATGTTGGGTCAAAATTATGATTATTGATTTTCAAACATTTACGATTGTACGATTTTTTATGCTAATATAGTTATGCAACCAAACATACATTCAAAAGACCATCTACTAGTTTTGAAATGTCTATGGGTGTAGGCGGCATATGACAGTGGCTAAATGAGCGGTGGACTATTTTCCGGGGGGACATTTGAGCCGTGGGATGAATTATTGGTGTGAAGACTCGGGGATAAATGCGTGGTGGACCATTTTCCGGTGGACGTTTTAGCAGCGGATGTCCTCGCGGTGGGAGAACTCGGGGATAAATGAGTCGTGGACTTTTTTTCCGGTGGGACGTTTGAGCTGTGCACTGATTTCGCTGTGGACCACTGAGTGGGCTCCCAATAGAGACCTGTTTTAGTAAACTTTGGTTCGAATTTGAATAAAATCGCTTAAACGGTTCAAAAGTTTTGCAAAAAAAAACAGCTTTGGAGGCCTGTATCTCCGTTATTACGTTTGCGAGAGTCTTTTTATTAAGAGAATCGCCCTTACTTTTCAATTTTCTATCTCCCTCTAAATTTTGTTGCATTAGTTTCGGGACACCTGTATAACTAAAAATTCGAAACGAAAACAACAAACCTGATTTTGTATGCGCCTGTATCTTGCCGTGATGCCCACAGGACGTGCAGACATTTTTATCGGAAATTTTTCTTTCGAGCGTTTCGTAATGGTCACTTTTTCGACGCCAACTTCTGAGTTTCTCCAAGATTTTGTCGTCGCCAACTTGTTCGAACAGCTTCAAAACCGATTCTTTTCCCACGCCGTGAACTCCGTCGGAATAGTCGCTGCCGCAGAGCAAGGCCAACGCAACGATTTTGTTTCTTCCCAAATCTGCACTTAAAAAATATATGTAATCGGATTATGCCGTTAGTCACTTTGACTGAATTGATATTTTGACAGCAAAGTCAACTCCAAATACAAATAGCAAATTAATAATTCGCACTTTTCCTTTCTACAGTGATTTGAATATTAGATATGTTCTTGAGCGCATGCGCACTCCGCAAGAGTACATCTCACGCACATGAGAGATGAAGTAGTTTCCATGGAGTTTCAAGGAACATGTGGTTGACTCTCTTCTCGATCTGCGCATGCGTTTTGAATGTTCAAAATGGAATATTCTAATTTCATTTTTTTTTATTATCAAAAGAAGGCGATACATTAAACAGTATGAAGAAGAAAATACATATAGGGAGAGAAAAGCAGTATATAGGTACTGAATAAATATTACAAAGAACATACTCAATGCAGATTCAACCTTGGTGACGTCACAAACATCCACGGAACCACCCTTCGATGCATTTGCGCCTTGTTGGGAAATTGAAAAATTCCTGTAGACCACTCGACCTCCATAAGCGAAACAATCCGAATCTTGGCTTATTATTCCGTCTACTAGCTGGAAAAAAATAACGAAATATAACAAATAGAAGTATAAGTTGACTGGAGAGTATTGTACCTTGAAACAACTTTTCAGGAAATGTTCATGTTTTTGTCTGGTTTCAGTGAGGTCTCAGCAGCATTTTTTATGGTACCTATGTGTAATGTCTAATAGCCCAGTAAATAACATTGGAGTGAGTAGTTAATTCCCACAAATTTGCATGATTTTTTCTTAATAATTATGTAATGACAACTCAAAAGCAATTCAAAAGTCGAACATTGTTGGGTGTATAATTTTCATGATATACAGGTGTTTCAAATTTAAATCGCGTCCTTCCAGGAAATGATGGGAAATGTCAAAAGAAGTAGACTTTCTCGGAAAAATATATGTCAGAAACGAATAATAACGGAGATATATAGACGTTCAAAGTTGAACTTTGAAAATCGATTTTTCGTCATAACGTTGGAATTTCTTAACAGATTTTGTTGAAAGAACCGTAGATTACTGAAATAAGTCTGTATCTAACAATAGTAATGCGTTCTATGAAAATTTTTCAGGGACGTGGATAATGAGGGATGCCTCCGCTTTTTCACCCCTATTTTTTACCCCTCCAAGTAATTTTGGAGATTGTTCGTACTTTTAAATCTTCCGTTCAATTTTGAAGAAAAAGTTACTCTTTCAAAATTTTGATTGAATGCCTTGTTCCCAAGATATTTGGGTTTGAAACTGCGAAAAACACATCAAAATATCCACTTTCAAGAGCCCAAAAAATGTTTTTTCCTAAAAACTTCTCGTTTCTTAGAAAAACTCATGGTTCATCAACTGAAAACACCTAGAAAACCTATTTCAATGCAGGAATCATTAGTTATCTTGGATTTCAACTTTTTGACTTTTGAAAGTGCGATGATGGTGTTTTCGAGATGTTTTGCGAAGTTTCAACCTCAAATATCTCAAGAACGAAGCCTTCTATCAAATTTTTGCAAGAGTAACTTTTCCTTCCAAATTGAATGTAAAATTCAAAAATTTCAATAATTTACAAAATTACTCGAGAGGGTAGAAACTAGGGGTTAAAAAGCGGGAGCAACCCCCATTATTCAAGCCCCTGAAAATTTTTGATGGAACGCGTTATTGGTGTTCGATATCGACTTATTTCAGTAAGCTTTGATTCAAATTTGAACAAAATCGGTTGAGAAATTCCAAAGCTATGGCGAAAAAACGATTTTCAAAGTTCAACTTGAACTTATGGTTCAAACGCCTATATCTCCCTTATTATTCGTTTCTGACATATATTTTTTTGAGAGAGTCTACTTGTTTTGGAGTTTCTCATCATTTTCTGGAAGGACGCGATATAAATCTGAAACACCCTGTATATCCGGCAAAAATGTTGCGCAATGGAGTTTTTTTGAAGCATTGTGATCTGCGAAATTGGGCTTTATGCTTTACGCATGCAGCACGTCTCTGTCTCGACTTATTTTCCTTTCAGAATGAATTTAATTTAGATGTATTGCAAATATAATTAACATTGATAATATTAAGATTGATTTTTGTTCATAAATCAATACATTATATGTATTATCTAATTTTTGTCTAAGTAGTGTTTGTTTTAATTTCAGACTTGAACATTACCTAAAAATCAAAATTTCAAGAAAATATCAGAATATCGGATATACAGGGTGGTCCTCGTTTTATGTCATTAAATTTAAGGATCGATAGAAAATGAAAAATGAAGGGGACTTTCTTCAGAAAACATATTTGAGAAATGCCTAATAACAGAGATACAGCCCTTCAAAGTTGGAAATAAATAATCGTTTTTTTTTGCATAACTTTTGAACCGTTCAACCGATTTCATTCAAAATAGAACCAAAGGTTTACTGAAATTATCCCCTGTCGAACAATCATAACATGTTTCATAAAAAAGTTTCAGGAGCGTAGATATCAGGGGGTGTTCCTACTCCCCCCCCCCCCTATTTCTCACCCACCAGTTATTTTCAAAAACTGTTCACGATTTTGAATTCTACGTTCAATTTAGAAGAAAAAGTCACACTTGCAAAATTTTGATTAGAGGCTTCGTTTAGGAGATATTCGAGTTTGAAACTTTGGAAAACATCCCGAAATCGCCACTTTCCAGAACCCAAATTGTTTTTTTCCTGAAAATTTCCCGTGTTTTTGGAAAAATGGTGGTTTATCAACTTAGAAATTCTATAAAACCTATTTCAGCTGAGAAATCATGAGTTTCTTTGGATTTTAATTTTTAGACCTTTGAAAGTGGCGATTTCGGGATGTTTCCCAAAGTTTCAAACCCAAATATCTCCTAAACGAAGCCTCGAATCAAAATTTTGCAACCGTGATTTTCTCTTCAAAATTGAACGTAGAATTCAAAATTGTGAACAGTTTCCAAAAATGACTAGGGGGTGAAAAATAGGGGGAGAAAAGTAGGGTCACCCCCTAATGTCTAAGCCCCTGAAACTTTTTTATGGAACATGTTATGATTGTTCGACAGGGGATAATTTCAGTGAACCTTTGGTTCTATTTATAATCAAATCGGTTGAACGGTTCAAAAGTTATGCGAAAAAAACGATTCTTCATTTCCAACTTTGAAGGGCTGTATCTCTGTTATTAGGCATTTCTCAAATATGTTTTCTGGAGAAAGTCCCCTTCATTTTTCATTCTCTATCGATCCTTGTATATCGAATATATCAATAAAATATCCGATATTATGATATTTTGATATTTATATGTATAAATATCATGATATTTTCAAACCCTGCTATCAAGTGAGAAATATATTTATAATTGAATGACAAGCGGAATCGATTCCCATAATAAATACAGGTGTCCAATTTAAGAAAAATTTTCGATGTTTCACCCTGTAGGTACCTAAGCAGTTGAAGCAAAATGGCTTTGCGGCTACTTTACAGCAGATCTTTATTGTATGTATTATACTTCAATTACTTATCTGCATCTAATAAAAAGAATTATTGTGATTTACATTACCAAATCTCATATTTTTTCTACCATCATCAATCACAATTTTTGATGATCCTTAGCAAAAAGTAGCTGTTCATTATAGTTTCACATTAGTTCATTTGAAGTGGTACACTTGACCTCCTGGCCTTACCGTAAGTACGATCATAGAGGCTCAATCAACAATGAGGCTCAATGGTCTAGGGGTATGATTCTCGCTTTGGGTGCGAGAGGTCCCGGGTTCAAATCCCGGTTGAGCCCTATTTTTTTTGTGATTTTTTTTTCAAATTCGAACTTATAAACGAGCTTGCATTTTTTCCACCGTGAATACCGACACGTCTCGCAACTTCCTCAATCCTTACTTTATCCTCGTTCAAATAGGCGCAAAGCGCTTCGGCCTCTCCCTGTCCTTTGACACAAGCCAAGCCCATCAGCCCGAGCATCTCCTCGCACTTTTTCAAGACGTGATTGAACCTGCTCCTGTCCTTTCCCTTCTCGCTCGGCTTGGCGTTGGCGCCCTCCTTTCTCGGCCTGGCCCCCTTGAACTGGACGGCGTTCCGGGCTGCAATCGTGCCGTACTTGAGCTCCGGTGCCTTGCCTTCCAGCACAAACACGGGCGACACGTCCATCATCAGCAGACAGCAAGTGCGGAAATACAGCGTCCTGAATTTTCCCGCAATGAGACAATTTAGAAAAGTTTCCACACACTATTTATTTTTGAAATGAAATTTGAAAAATTAACCTCAAATACATGCGGGGCTGGATACTGTAATCGGTGACGCACTGGGATTCGCACACCCATCCCGAGAGGTCGATCGCCACTTTCTTGCCTTGCAGTTCGTACAGGGGCTTGCGGTCGCAAAAGGGGGTCAAAATCGGCCACAAATCTTTGATTCCCATTTCAAATTTCGCTCAACTGTCACTTTGGGGCGGTGCTTTGACATTTGACTGACATTGACATTTTATATGTCAACATTGAAAACGGACCTACCAAAACTCAGAAAAAGAAAAAAATGCGCTGATTTCTTCCAACGGATTTTGCTAGAGATGAATAAACTAACCGTTTCCAGTGCATTAGGATGCTGCTGCAATTTTTTATGAATATATTCAACTTTTGACTAAAAAACTTGACGGAGTGAAACTCCCTAGGTTGTATTGATTTTTTGAAATATACCATGAATATACCCGACAAATCGGCGTGGTTCAGACATAAATGAGGCTTTGCCGTTGTTCTTTTTGCTTAGAAAACTGTTGAAAAGCGTTTCCGATTTTATCCCGGGCGTAAAATCAGAGAATTCGACTGGTTACTTTGGCAGCTCTACCGGAAACTGTCAAAAGGCCCATAACCTGCAAACTTGTGTGACGCCAGTAGAGACGCTTGGGTTTTCACGAGAATTTACAGGTAATTTGGCTTCAAAACCGATCGAAATCGTTTGGAAACGTTGATTTCTTGCAGGATCGACGACTAGTTGCAAGATTTTCGAAATGGGTGACAAACAGCCAGCGGCCAAGAAGCAGAAGACTTCGGCAGCGGATGCCTCTTCGGAAGGCAACAAGACGCTGGATACGAGTCAGGAGAGCGAGATGGACTCTGCGATCATCGAGCTGGAGATGTGCCACAATGAGCTGGACAAACTGAATGAGAAAGAGAACGAAGAGGTCATCGCTATGGATCAGAAGTACAGGAAGCTGAGACAGGTGCTGTAGAGTTCCTTTAGGATTGATTCGCGCCAGTTTTCAGTTCTGGCTCCCCTTGTTAACTGGCATGCTATATAATTTATACTTTTGCTTTACTGCTCTTAAGAATGGATAATTGTTGGGGCTTAGCTTAGAATCTATCCGCTTCATATCATTGCAGACTCAGGGTGCTGTCTTGTAAGTGGGACTCACCATGACAATGGCATACAACAAGCCCTAGCAACCAATCACACTGCTGTATTTAGCAAGTCTTCCATCTTACCAGTTACCATTCCAACTTTGGGCCTCCCAACATGGAGCCCTTGCCTACTTTCGTGAGTCATGGATTGGGATGATCACATCACATCCGAGCGGTGTTTGATTGTAAGTTGTAACGCATGTTTCTAATGCTATGAGTTACTAGGTGATGTGATCATCCTGATCTCCGATTCACGAAAATAAGGCCCACGGTATCAGTCGTAAGTAGATACTATGAAATCTACTCTTCATTATAAAAAAGTATTTTATGATGCTGAGGAGGTGTGCAGAAGAGTTTCTAGTTGTACCCATTAGTCGTCGCGGTACGGGCCTAAAATCGTCCAAATTCTGCACTTCTAACGATTTCGATTATTTTATGCACAGATGATCATTTGACCTATTCAAGCGTTTTGACCCGCAGCACCACCAAATTTGCCTCTTAGGAACGGAGGGGTGGGGGGTATCTTCAGAATTTGAAGCTCCAGGTCTAGTATGGTCCAATGAAGACCCACAAAGACAAGTGAGCAGTCATTCTTGAATGATTTTTATTCGCTGATATCGATTCTCACGTGAAAAATGAGTTGCGCAATCATTTGACAAAGATAATTGGTTATAATAAGAGATAAAGATGAAATCAAGTGGTCATCTATTGAACTCTGTAGGAACTTGTTTTTTTGTGATAAATACATGAAACCTGTTGTGACTGTTCATTATTACTTACTTCCCAAATATGGAGGGAGCACCACGCGTTCCGACGGATGACGTCGCGACGCAATATCAAAAAACATAGTGGTCGTCATTTCCAGAATAGTCGATATATTATCATAATTTATTTGATTTCTTTCATCAAACCGTATGCTTTTGAGATTCAATAACATATTTCTGTTGACTTGGGGAAACGGTGAGCTACCAGTGGTAAGTCAGGTGCCTGCTAGAGGGAACTGTGAGGTTTTTTCACCCCCAAATTTCCACGGTCAAAATCTTTGGATAAAACTTTTCAAGTTTGTCCATACGAATAATTATGTCATCTGGTCAACATTCTTCATGTTTCGTCCTTCTAGGGACTCCTCAGCATGGTTTATACAGATTTTGCAACCGCGCGAGATCATTCAGACTACCTAGTAAAGTAACCGATTTTGGAATACCGTTTTGCTTGAAATGGGCGAAAAAGGAGTAAATGCAATTTCTGTGATTCTAGTGTTAGGGTATGGATAAAGTCAGCCGAATATGAATAAAGTAAATACGTCTGAAAAAAGCACCAATATAAAAATCTTAAATTCCACTCAGCCCAAAAGATGGGTCGGTAATGTGGAATACTCGTATATCCGAATGTGGACAACTGCATTCTCTGCGAAAAAGAAAAGGGTGTTCCACATTTGGTCCGGTATTCCACAATAATAATAAAACCAATGAAGCCCGCTAGTCGAGTGGAATGCGTGTCCGCTCGGCAAGTGGAACTCCCGGGTTCGATTCCCGGCACAGTAGGTCTGGGTTTGTGCTATGGAAACAAAGTTCCTCAGTTTGTGATATTTGGGAATCAAATTCAGCAAACTCCTATGACATATGAAATGCCGATAAGGATAAAAACAAACAAATAAACAAACAAACAATTTGGGGGTGAAGAAACCTCACAGTTCCCTCTAGCAGGCATCTGACTTACCACTGGTAGCCCACCGTTCTCCCAAGTCGACAGAAATATGTTATTGATTCTCGAAAGCATATGGTTTGCACAGGTGTCCTCAAGTAGAAATGAGTTTAACAAAATTGTCACCAAAAACTGTTGATGGGACCATGTAATAGAGGTTCTGGGGAGCACAGAAATGTATCTAACAAAATCGTAGCTGAACCCGAACGGCAATTATTCAATGTTTAAGATTATTAGTTAGAAATGTCGTAATGAAAATTTGGCTTCGGGTTTTTTCAAATTTTTAGAATAACTAAGATTGTCTGAACGGTTAATTTTGCATCTCTCCCAATATCTAAAAAAATCTCTGTGGATAGATTCATACCCTTCTGTTCCAATAAGAGTCCAAGACCTCCATTGTTGAGGAACTTCAACAAGTTTTTGAGATGACATGAATTTCCAAAGCTTCTGATAACACCCTTGTCCCAAAACACTTTGATAATATATTTATGCCCTCTTCGTAAGGTCCAGCTATAACCTCTGCAGTGCTGAAACACTTTTCAATAATTTTGTTCATCGTTTTGAAGCCAGACACAAACGGAATCACGCAAAGTACTCCCACATTTTTTACGGATCATTGCGACTGTCGCTTTCCTTTGAAAGTTTCCGACAGGAGTTCTCTTCAAAAATCTTATGTTGGTAACTTTTGGCGACCAAGTTTAGTTCCTTGGGCCACAGCAAACTTCATCACACCCAAGTATCGGCACAAGACCATTCCAAAATAAATGGTTCACAAACCCTTAAAGGAGATGCTTCGAAAAGAGGGGGGTAATTATGCTGTGACAATCTTTTGCAAAGTTCTCCTTTTTTTCCTGCAGAGCAAAATTTTCAATCAATGCGCCTCAAATCTTCGTAAGTCTTCATACTCGTAACCATCTCTTTCTGTTTATTTTCTTCACAAACCTCATTCAACGTAATTTCATCGAATTTCCCTCGTAAGTCTTTTAGAGTGATGAAGCAGTACGGACATGGAAGTAGCCGTAGTTGTTTGCTGGTCATTGATCAAAAGAAGTTAAAATTCCTGAACAAATTTCAAAGGAATTGCATTGATATTGGTCATTTCGAACATCAACTTGATTTTAATTGGTCTAGAAGATGCGGAAATAATTTTAGAGAAAGAGGAAAAGAAAAATTACACAGGCAGCAAAAAAGTCGTTACATAGATTGACGATCGATTAAAAAAAAAGGGGGGAATCAACCAGTTTCAATAGGCTTATGAATGGTTTGCATTGTACCCCAGGTGAAAAAAACCTATATGAAAATATCGAGTTGATATGTTTCAAATGACCAACATCAATGGACTTGGGTTTAAATTTGTTTCGGATATTGAACTTATTCTCTTGATCAATGACCAGCGAATGGCTACACGGCAACCATCCCCGTACTGCCTTATCACTCTAAAAGACTCACGAAGGAAATTCGACAAAATGACGTTGAAATGAGGTTTGTGAAGAAAACAGAAAAAAAATGGTTACGAGTATGAAGACTTATGAAGATTTGAAGGCGCATTAATGAGAAATTTTGCTCTGAAGAAAGAAAGAAGTTTTCAAAAGAGTGTCACAAGCTCAATCAACCCCCCTTTTTTCGAAAAAGACTGCATAATTCCATAGTTGCATCTTTTCAAGGGTTAGTAAACCATTTGTTTTGGAATGATTTTGTGCTGATACTTTGGCGTGATGAAGTTTTGCTGTGGCCCAAGAAGTTGAACTTAGTGGCCAAAAGTTACCACGACGAGATATTGAGAAGGAACACCTGCCAAAAATTTCCAAAGATGAGCGCCGGTCTAACTGATCCGGAAAACGTAGAAAATGTGGGAATACTTTGAGTGATTCCGTTTGTGTCTGGCTTCAAAACGATGAACAAAATTGTTGAAAAGTGTTTCAGCACTGCAGAGGTTGTAGCTGAACCTTACGAAGAAGGCATAAATATATTATAAAAGTGTTTTGGGACAAGGGTGTTATCAGAAGCTTTGGAAATTCATGTCATCTCCAAAACTTGTTGAAGTTCCTCAACAATGGAGGTCTTGGACTCTTATTAGAACAGAAGGGTATGAATCTATCCACAGAGATTTTTTTAGATATTGGGAGAGATGCAGAATTACCCGTTTAGACAATCTTAGTTATTCTAAAAATTTGAAAAAACCCGAAGCCAAATTTTTATTACGACATTTTCAACTAATAATCTTAAAAATTGAATAATTGCCGTTCGGGATCAGCTACAATTTTGTTAGATACATTTCTGTGCTCCCCAGAACCTCTATTACAAGGTCCCATCAACAGTTTTTGGTGACAATTTTGTTGAACTCATTTCTACTTGAGGACACCTGTGTTTGATGAAAGAAATCAAATAAATTATGATAATATATCGATTATTCTGAAAATGACGACCACTATGATTTTTGAAATTGCGTCGCGACGTCATCCGTCGGAACGCATGGTGCTCCCTCCATATTTGGGAAGTAAGTAACAATGAACGGTCACACCAAGTTTCATGTATTTATCACAAAAAAAACAAGTTCCTACAAAGTTCAATAGATGACCACTTGATTTCATCTTTATCTCTTATTATTACCAATTATCTTTGTCAAATGATTGCGAAACTCATTTTTCACGTCAGAATCGACATCAGCGAATGAAAATCATTCGAAAATGACTACTCACTTGCCTTTGTGGGTCTTCATTGGACCATACTAGACCTGGAACTTCAAATTCTGAAGATACCCCCACCCCTCCGTTCCTAAGGAGCAAATTTGGTGGTGCTGCGGGTCAAAACGCTTGAATAGGTCCAATGATCATCTGTGCCAAAAATAATCGAAATCGTTAGAAGTGCAGAATAATTTGGTGTACCGCTACGACTACATCACAAAGCCACTAATCTTATTAAGGCGGAAATGTGGCAGGAAGTTCAAAATGGTGCTTTATGACAAATTCCCGCCACTTTTAAATGGTCTGGTCCTAAATTTGTATGATGAAACATGACATCTCGCATATCTTGTGAGGCAGCAGGAAGTCAGTTGAAATAATATAAAGTTGTTTTTTTTTTTCCTTTTCAACTAAAACTTTATAATTTTCAAAGTATTATAACTAATTTTGTTCAAATGTCATGCCCCCAGTTTTATAACGCTATCCGATAGCTTTTTTTCATTCCCTCCCATTTTACTAGGGGTACTCTACCCTTAAACTTCATATTTTTCGAGATCATCGGAATTTCCCACAAAATTTTCTACTTTTAAGCCTCGAATATGATTGAAATGTCAAAATTCAAAATGGCGGACACAACTGAAAATGAGCCTTCTTTCGCAGTCGTTTTTTTAAATTGAAATTGACAGATGACAGAACTAGACACGTTTTTGAAAAACGAACTGCTTTTTACATTTTGACACCAACACCACAACTAGCTCAATGGACCTATTTCTTTTTCACGCCCCTTTTGCCTCCTATCGCCGCTCATTGGCTAGATTTGCCTCACAATCTCCCGTAGCAACTCTGTCAGTGCCACTGACTTTCTCCTTGTCATTACCCCCGACAACGATATGTTACAATTTGTCATCAGTTGTCAGTAGAACAGAACCAAAAGTCTTGCCACGCTGCAACCTGCAACCTACAGACTCGACAACGCTTTACTTCTTTACAAAAGTGTAGTGTAAGCATCAAATGAAGGGGAACCAGCGTGATAAGGGGATGAAGTATAGTGTGAAAGGATATTTTGAAGACGTACTTGTGAATCAAGGCTGGTCGACGTTATGTTGTACTATAGGTTGCCTCATCCAGTTCATGAGTGACGTCACAAGATACCCTCCGGGAACTTGATTTTGGCTGAAAGTGATGTCGCTTTTTTCGTTTGACATTTTGGATCTTATTTCGACGGAAATCCACCAAATTTCTGAACTGGACGAGAAATGGTTGATGCACATTCAACGATTGGTGGTTTTTAAATGAATCGGGCATGCTTTTATCCACCAAAACACAATTTGAACCGCCGAACTGTCAAGCCCAAAAACAAGGCGATAACGTTATCACGAGGTGAAGCGGACCGCGCATCTGTCACCGGGTAGCTCATTGGTTAAGAACCTGACTTTCAACAGGAAGGTAGTGGGATCGAACCGCAGCCGTGCCGAATTTTTTTTTCTTCAAAAACACCCAAATTGTGATTTTTAAAATTAAATATGAGTTGGGCAACACTAATTTGAACTTTGTTTTCTCTTTCTAATTTTTAAAATCGCAATTTGGGTGTTTTTGAAGAAAAAAAAGTTCGGCACGGCTGCGGTTCGATCCCACTACCTTCCCGTTGAAAGTCAGGTTCTTAACCAATGAGCTACCCGGTGACAGATGCGCGGTCCGCTTCACCTCGTGATAACGTTATCGCCTTATTTTGGTCTTGACAGTTCGGCGGTTCAAATTGTGTTTTGGTGGATAAAAGCATGCCCGATTCATTTAAAAACCACCAATCGTTGAATGTGCATCAACCATTTCTCGTCCAGTTCAGAAATTTGGTGGATTTCCGTCGAAATAAGATCCGAAATGTCAAACGAAAAAAGCGACATCAGTTTCAGCCAAAATCAAGTTCCCGGAGGGTATCTTGTGACGTCACTCATAAACTGGATGAGGCAACCTATAGTACAACATAACGTCGACCAGCCTTGCTTGTGAATAACCTGGAGGTAAAAGCGGAGTGCTACAGGAGCCAGAAAAAGAAACAAGCTTCTCAAGAAAATGTCCGGAATAGCATTTGTTTTCAGCGTCATCTTTGTACCTATCACTGGATGAATAGAAATCTTCCACTCTGAAGTGCCGTGAGCACACCAAAACTGAAGCAAAATATTGAGGTTTTGTTGTGAAGTTGTAGTGGGTAATCGCCAAATAGGAAGGTGAGATAGCATTTCCAGCACTTTGAACGGTAATTTGGGTGACCCCGCTTTTGGCTTTGTGCAACTTGTAAAACAGCTGAAATTGTTTCGTTCGCCTTCAAATTCTTCCTGGTGCCGGTGTCTTCCAATGGCGGCCATCCATTTATTTCGCTTATTTTCGTCGGCAGGAAAACCGTAGAACGAAACATTTGAGGAAAATATTCCCTTGGACTAGTGCGGACAACTTTTCACACAATATACGAGCATTTTTCGAATTATTCGATCAGTGTAGCGACACGACACAGGTTGCAGTCATAAGTGACAGTGACAATTCTAATTCATTGTGACAGTATCGCCTTCCTCGAATTTCGCGCCTAATAATTGAAGGCCTTCAATTGGCCAGGGGTGTGGCTTAAAATTGTTCATCCTTGTCTGAACGTCTCTGTTCCCCATAAGAAATAGGTCTATCATTCGTTGAGGAGATGTGGCAAATTTAAAAAAAAACTTGTTTGCCATTGTTTCGATCCAAAACGAATAGTAAAAAATATTATTTTGTCTGTAAAATTTATTCAAGGGGTGGGTGCCTGAGATATAATCACCGTTTTTCAAAATATAATTTAAAATTATTTTACAGGCTGAGTTTCACTTGGTAGGTTCCTATCTATGGACGCGGACTCTCTGGATGCAAACATTTGAGGACTATTTTTTTTTTGTATTTGTGTTGGTCAAAGTTGTTGATTACTTGAATCCATTGTTAACCTCAAAATAGACATGTAAGATAGGTTTTAATATCACTGATGGTAGAAAAATATTCTGATATTCTTTTCCACATCGCTCATCGTTTTTTTCAAAAAGCCCCTTTAATTCTGTCAAATTTCAATGAAAAAAAAGACTGCAAAAGAAGGCTTGTTTACAGTTGTGTCCGCTATTTGGAATTTGGACATTTCGATCATATTCGTATATGACACTTGTAGCCTAGTTGATTGGCAACCCAATGACATCAAACCTATCATAATCGCTTTAGAAACAAAAAATTATACAGACAAAGTAATATTTTTTATTATTCGTTTTAGATTGAAACAATGGCACATAAGCTTTTTTTCAATTTGCCACATCTCCTCAACGAATGAACCAATTGAGCTAGTTGTGGTGTCAAAATGTAAAAAATAGTTCATTCTTCAAAAAACGCTTCTAGTTCTGTCATTTTGTCGAATTTCAATTTAAAAAAACGACTGCGAAAGAAGGCTCATTTTCAGTTGTTTCTGTCATTTTGAATTTTGACATTTCAATCATATCCGTATATGACACTTCAAGCTTATTTGATTGGTTACATAATGATACTAAACCTGTCAAAATCGCTTCAGAAACAAAAATTTGGCAGGCAAAACAATATTTTTTATCATTCATTTTGGATTAAAACAATGGAAAATAAGCTCTTTTTCCAATTTGCCACATCTTCCCAACGAATGAACCAATTGAGCTGGTTGTGGTCTCAAAATGTAGAAAATAGTTCATTCTTTCAGAAAACGTCTAGTTCGGTTATTTTGTAAAATTTTAATTTAAAAAAACGACTGCAAAAGAAGGCCTATTTTCAGTTGTTTCCGCCATTTTGAATTTTGACACTTAGGGATCATTTGTATAATGGCTCTGGTAACCTCTTCAATTAGCTACACAATGATACCAAGCTTGTCAAAATCGGTCAAGAAACAAAAAATCGGCGAGGAAAATAAAACAGTACGGTTTTTTATGGCCCACCCGGTAGTTCCATTTAAAAAAATTGACGATTCGTTTATTCCGTCCAAATGCGATACCCTGTACAGCCGAAAATAATTTCAGGTCATAGGTCTCATAAAACCATATAACTTTTCTCTTATAACTTTTTCTCTATCTTGAACGGTGAGACCGACATGGGATAATTACGCTAGGATAGACCACCCTGTACCTACCGGGTGATACAAAAATGACGGACCCGGCCTTTAGTACGCTGTAAAGGGAGTCAGAAAAAACAATGATCCAACTTTTTCAATATTGAATATTTAATTGAATAAAGAATATGACTTCAACAGTTTTTTATGTTTTGAAGTCATGTTTTTCAATTATTTCTGCGTTTGTGTTTGCAAATACCTATACATAAAATGTAGGGTCCAACTTAAGGTCTCCGTAATTTCAGAAATTTGAAATAAAGATTTACTACTTCCCATCGCCCAGGGGACTTCCCTACAACCAACGTACTGGAGTCCGGATCCGCCAGTTTTGATTCACCTTGGCTAATATTTTGAGCCCGCGCTACGCTGTCTTGACAGTCCATAGTTTTGTCGAAAAAAATATTTACACATCATCGCAATCAGAAAAAAACTTTATTGAAAAGTCCACGAAAGCAATATGTTTGTATGCCCCTAAAATGAAAAATAAAAAGTAATAAGAGTGCGTGAAGTGGAACTTTCAAGATGTGAGTGCATGAACGAACGACTCGGCTGCTTTTGATTCAGAAAATTACTCTTAATTATCAGAATCATCATTTTGGTTTTTCTTCTGTCTTCGCCAGGAATGCTACGACAAACGCAGCAAGGTGATCGAAAAGATTCCCGACTTCTGGTTCACAGTCTTCACCGGTCATCCTGATCTGTGCAATCTGCTGACCGAAGAAGAGGAGGACACTCTGCACTACATGAAGAAACTGGACGTCGACATGGCCGATAACAATTCCGGCTACAGCATCAAGCTCCACTTCAAAGAGAACCCGTATTTCAAGAACACGCTGCTCGTCAAAGAGATCTGCTACAAACAAGACAAGATGACTTCTGAAAGCACCAAAATCGATTGGCTCAAGGGCGCCAAAAAACCGCAAAAGGTTTGTCCAAATATACCTACATATTTTCAGAACAAAGTCTAGGAAACACGTTATGAAACAAGCAAAGGTGGTTCTGGTTCTGTATTGGATCGCAACTGCGCAACAGTTATCAGAATTGAATAATTTGCTAGTATGATCTGTGAAAATGTTCAAAATAGATCCATGAGACTTACGAACGTTTTCGTACATCCAAATATAGATTTAATCGTCCTTTATTCCGATAGGGCATATTGTCTTGAGGGTGTCCCACACCCTACGGGGACAAGGGACCGCAAGGTAGGGAAAAATGCAGTGCAACAGCGAGAAACTCGCGTGTCACGAGTAGGTGAACCTTGAGTTGTGAGTGGCAGTGAATGCATTAGGCAGTGTAAGTATTCATTACATGTAAGGATATTGTAGTTAGTGCCAGTAAATCTACTTGAAAAAGACCTGTTGTGCTTGAGAAAACCCTACACCTACAGCTCCTTAAGGGCATTCTGGACGTGACATGGTGGAGGCGCCGGGTACCCACAGGTCGTATTGAAATTTAATTTATTGGCACTAACTGCATTATCCTTCCATCTAATAAATACTTACACTACCTAATGCACTCATTACCATTCACAACTTACGCCTCACTTACCCACCTCTCACCATGCATGTTGTCGTTTCTACTTCCGATACGCGAGTTTCTTGCCATTCCACTTGCATTCTGGTTTACCTTGCAGGCGCTTGACCCCGCGGGATGTGACATATCTCACGACAAAATAAATTTAAAATGCTTACACAGCTTACATCAATTTTGGACGACTTGTGGTGCGAGCGTCTGGACGCCAATTCTGGGCATATTTATGAATTAAATAAATAAATAAATAAATAAATAAATAATATTTATTGATCTCGTTTTGGACATCACAACAAATGTATAGGGACAAGTCATATAAACATATAATTGCAGATGTGGGTAAGTAGATGGCATCCAAGCAAAATGTAAAAATACAAAACCAAACAGCAGACAAACACAGTGCAAACTTAACAATAATAAATAACTATGATAAAACCAAATCTAACGACAGAAATCAGGATCTGCCAACATTTCTGCGTGACTGTAATAGGCTGCACCCAGAAGCCGTGTCCTTAATATTGCTTTGAATTCACGCAAATTGAGACGTCTGATTGACTCCGGCAGTTTGTTGTACAACTTGATACCAACGTACAAAGGGCTCCTTTCATAATGCGTCAACCTATGCCCAGGGACCTCCAATGTCGAAACACTTCGCGTCTCATAGGTGTGATGTCTGCTCAAAAGATTGAAGTCCTTACCATGTTTCTTGATGTAGCACAATACCTGATACGCAAATATACCAGGGATAGTCATGATTTGCATGCTCTCAAAAATCCCCCTGCAGCTCTGTCGCGGACTCATTTTTAAAATTGCTCGTAATGCCCTCTTCTGCATCCTGAGAATCCTTGATATTCCGGCGGATGCACCCCACACCAGAGTACCGTAGGAAACAATAGAGTGAAAATAGGCATAATTGAATTGTTGGACTCTTGCTCATAACAAAAATTCATTTAGAATTAGAAGTGAAATGTTCCATGTTTTTGCAGAGCACTCCCGGTAAGAAACGCGGCCACGAAGAACCGACCAGTTTCTTCGCCTGGTTCTCCAACAACGAGGACCCGTCCAACGACAAGATAGCTGAAATAATCAAAGACGACGTGTGGGCCAACACCCTGCAGTACTACCTGCCCGATCCAGACATGGACGGTGAAGAGGACAGCAACGAGAGCTCCGAGGGCGAAGGTGAAGGCGAAGAGGGCGACGACGGAGACGAGGCGAACGGCGAAGATAAGAATTCGGGCGACTAAGTCCTCCTCCACAACACCACCTCCTCATTAATATATCACTTTCTTTGTTAGAATATAAGTTTTAAGCGCCGTGTCTTTCGTTTACTAACGTAATATTATTATCATAAACTTGTCCCAAAATAATTGTCGTAGTTGGTTGTAAAGTGCAAGACCACCTTGATAATTATCGCCGAGGTGATGATGATGATAATGCAATCACACTAATTTTGGAAAAAATTGTTTTTTTTTTTTGGAGGAAAACACTCAATCGATGTGGATCATCCAGTTGTAGGTGGGAGTCTCACATAGTTCCCTGCAGTGTAAATGAATACTTTCTTTTGTAAATGTTTTGCACCTAGTGTATTAGACAGATGTATAAGGATCTTATAATTGGATGATTTTATTGTAAAAGTAATCCTTTCTACAATAATATACTTTCATTTTAGAATTTGACTTCATTGATTTCAGATTTCCTCTCCTCAGTTGAAGCTTTCAGTTTTCTCACTTCGTGAGACTTTCAAGTGTGGAAACAGAAGAGGAACATCGAAAGTCTATTATTGATACAAAGTACGATGAACCTCGCGCAGCCGTACGATGAATGAAACTCGCGCAGCCGTACGATGAAGGAACCTCGCGCAGCCGTATGAAGATCCTCGCGCAGCCGTACGACGAACCTCGCGCAGCCGTACGACGGACCTTGCGCAGCCATACGATGAATTAACCTCGCGCAGCCGTACGATAAATAAACCTCGCGCAGCCGTACGATGAATGAACCTCGCGCAGCCGTACGATGAATGAACCTCCCGCAGCCGTACGACGAACCGAGCACAGACGCACGACGAATCTCGCGCAGCCGTTGGACGAACCTCGCGCAGCCGTACGACGGACCTCGCGCAGCCGTACGCCGGACCTCGCGCAGCCGTACGACGGACCTTGAGCAGCCATACGATGAATTAACCTCGCGCAGCCGTACGAGGAATAAACCTCGCGCAGCCGTACGATGAATGAACCTCGCGCAGCCGTACGATGAACTGAGCACAGACGCACGACGAATCTCGCGCAGCCGTACGACAAACCTCGCGCAGCCGTGCGACGGACCTCGCGCAGCCGTACGACGGACCTCGCGCAGCCGTACGACGAACCTCGCACAGCCGTACTACGAACCTCGCGCAGCCGTACGACAAACCTCGCGTAGCCGTACGACGAACCTTGCGCAGTCGTACGTCGGACCTCGCGCAGCCGTACGACGAACATAGCGCAGACATACGACGAACCTCGCACAGCCGTACTACGGACCTCGCGCAGCCGTACGGACCTCGCGCAGCCATACGATTAATAAACCTCGCGCAGCCGTACGATGAATGAACCTCGCTCAGCAGTACGACGAACCTCGCGCAGCCGTACGACGAACCTCGCGCAGCCGTACGATGATTGAACCTTGCGCAGTCGTACGACGAACCCCGCGCAGACGTACAACGAACCTCGCGCAGACGCACGACGAACCTCGCGCAGCCGTACGACGAACCCCGCGCAGCCGTACGACGGACCTCGCGCAGCCATACGATGAATGAACATCGCGCAGCCATACGATGAATGAAAATCGCGCAGCCGTACGATGAATAGACCTCGCGAGGTAGCCGTACGACGAACCTCGCGCAGCCGTACGACGAACCTCGCGTAGCCGTACGACGAACCTCGCGCAGCCGTACGACGAACCTCGCGCAGCCGTACGACGAACATCGCGCAGCCGTACGACGGACCTCGCGCAAACATACGATGAATGAACCTCGCGCAGCCGTACGATGAATAATCTCGCGCAGTCATACGATGAATAAACCTCGCGTAGCCGTACGATGATTGAACCTTGCGCAGTCGTACGACGAACCCCGCGCAGACGTACAACGAACCTCGCGCAGACGTACGACGAACCTCGCGCAGCCGTACGACGAACCCCGCGCAGCCGTACGACGGACCTCGCGCAGCCATACGATGAATGAACATCGCGCAGCCATACGATGAATGAAAATCACGCAGCCGTACGATGAATAGACCTCGCGCAGTCGTACAATGAACCTCGCGCAGCCGTATGTAGACCCCCGCGCAGCCGTACGACGAACCTAGCGCAGACGTACGACGAACCTCGCGCAGCCGTACGACAGACCTTGCGCAGCCATACGATAAATGAACCTCGCTCAGCAGAACGATGAATGAACCTCGCGCGGCTGTACGATGATTGAACCTCGCGCAGTCGTACAATGAACCTAGCGCAGACGTACGACGAAACTCGCGCAGCCGTACGACGGACCTAGCGCAGACATACGATGAATGAACCTCGCTCAGCAGTACGATGAATGAACCTCGCGCGGCCGTACGATGATTGTACCTCGCGCAGTCATACAATGAACCTAGCGCAGACGTACGAAGAAACTCGCGCAGCCGTACGACGAACCTAGCGCAGACATACGACGAACCTCGCGCAGCCGTACGACAAACCTCGCGTAGCCGTACGACGAACCTTGCGCAGTCGTACGTCGGACCTCGCGCAGCCGTACGACGAACCTAGCGCAGACATACGACGAACCTCGCACAGCCGTACTACGGACCTCGCGCAGCCGTACGACGGACCTCGCGCAGCCATACGATTAATAAACCTCGCGCAGCCATAAGATAAATGGACCTCGCTCAGCAGTACGATGATTGTACCTCGCGCAGTCGTACAATGAACCTAGCGCAGACGTACGACGAAACTCGCGCAGCCGTACGACGGACCTAGCGCAGACATACGATGAATGAACCTCATTCAGCAGTACGATGAATGAACCTCGCGCGGCCGTACGATGATTGTACCTCGCGCAGTCGTACAATGAACCTAGCGCAGACGTACGACGAAACTCGCGCATCCGTACGACGGACCTAGCGCAGACATACGACGAACCTCGCGCAGCTGTACGACGAACCTAGCGCAGACATACGACGAACCTCGCGCAGTCGTACGACGGACCTCGCGCGGCCGTACGACGGACCTCGCGCAGCCATACGATGAATGAACCTCGCTCAGCAGTACGATGAATGAACCTCGCGCAGCCATACGATGAATGAACATCGCGCAACCGTACGATGAATAAACCTCGCGCAGTCGTACAATGAATCTCGCGCAGCCGTATGTAGACCCCCGCGCAGCCGTACGACGAACCTAGCGCAGACGTACGACGAACTTCGCGCAGCCGTACGACAGACCTTGCGCAGCCATACGATGAATGAACCTCGCTCAGCAGAACGACAGACATCGCGCAGCCATACGATGGATAAACCTCGCTCAGCAGTACGACGATTGAACCTTGCGCGGCCGTACGATGATTGTACTTCGCGCAGTCGTACAATGAACCTAGCACAGACGTACGACGAACCTCGCGCAGACGATGAATGAACATCGCTCAGCAGTACGATGAATGAACCTCGCACGGCCGTATGAAGATCCTCGCGCAGCCATACGATGAATGGACCTCGCTCAGCCGTACGATGATTGAACCTCGCGCAGTCGTACGATGAACCTCGCGCAGCCGTATGAAGACCCTCGCGTAGCTGTACGACGAACCTCGCGCAGTCGTACAATGAACCAAGCGCAGACGTACGACGAATCCCGCGCAGCCGTACGACTAACCTCGCGCAGCCGTACGACGAACCTCGCGCAGCCGTACGACGATCCTCGCGCAGCCGTACGACGGACCTCGCGCAGCCATACGATGAACCTTGCCTAGCCGTACGACGAACCTCGCGCAGCCGTACTACGGACCTTGCGCAGCCATACGATGAATGAACCTCGCGCAGCCGTATGAAGATCCTCGCGCAGCCGTACGACGAACCTAGCGCAGACATACGACGAACCTCGCGCAGCCGTACGACGGACCTCGCGCAGCCATACGATGAATGAACCTCGCGCAGCCGTATGAAGATCCTCGCGCAGCCGTACGATGAACCTTGCCTAGCCGTACGACGAACCTCGCGCAGTCGTACTACGGACCTTGCGCAGCCATACGATGAATGAACCTCGCGTAGCTATACGACGAACCTCGCGCAGTCGTACAATGAACCTAGCGCAGACGTACGACGAACCTCGCGCAGCCGTACGACGAACCTCGCGCAGCCGTACGACGGACTTCGCGCAGCCATACGATAATTGAACCTCGCGCAGCCGTACGACAGACCTCGCGCAGCCATACGATTAATAATGAAGATCCTCGCGCAGACGTACGACGAACTTAGCGCAGCCGTACGACGGACCTCGCTCAGCCGTACGATGATTGAACCTCGCGCAGTCGTACGACGAACCCCGCGCAGCCGTACAATGAACCTCGCGCAGACGTACGACGAACCTCGCGCAGACGTACGACGAACCTAGCGCAGCCGTACGACGAACCTAGCGCAGACGTACGACAAACCTCGCGCAGCCATACGACGAACCTCGCGTAGCCGTACGACGGACCTCGCGCAGCGATACGATGAATGAACCTCGCTCAGCAGTACGATGAACTCCGCGCAGCCGTACGCCGGACCTCGCGCAGCCATACGTTGAATGAACATCGCGCAGCCATACGATGAATGAACATCGCGCAGCCATACGATGAATGAATATCGCTCAGCAGTACGATGAATGAACCTCGCGCGGCCGTACGATGATTGTACCTCGCGCAGTCGTACAATGAACCTAGCGCAGACGTACAACGAACCCCGCGCAGCCGTACAATGAACCTCGCGCAGACGTACGACGAACCTCGCGCAGACGTACGACGAACCTAGCGCAGCCGTACGACGAACCTAGCGCAGACGTACGACAAACCTGGCTGCGCGAGGATCTTCATACGGCCGCGCAAGGTCCATTCATCGTACTGCTGAGCGAGGTTCATTCATAGTATGGCTGCGCAAGGTTTGTCGTACGGCTGCGCGAGGTACGTCGTACGGCTGCGCGAGGTTCGTCGTACGGCTGCGCGAGGTTCGTCGTATGGCTGCGCAAGGTCCGTCGTACGGCTGCGCGAGGTTCGTCGTATGTCTGCGCTAGGTTCGTCGTACGGCTGCGCGAGGATCTTCATACGGCTGCGCGAGGTTCATTCATCGTATGGCTGCGCGAAATCCGTCGTACGGCTGCGCGAGGATCGTCGTACGGCTGCGCGAGGTTCAATTATCGTATGGCTGCGCGGGGTCCGTCGTATGGCTGCGCGATGTCCGTCGTACTGCTGAGCGAGGTTCATTGTACGACTGCGCGAGGTTCAATCATCGTACTGCTGAGCGAGGTCCATTTATCTTATGGCTGCGCGAGGTTTATTAATCGTATGGCTGCGCGAGGTTCGTCGTACGGCTGCGCGAGGTCCGTAGTACGGCTGTGCGAGGTTCGTCGTATGTCTGCGCTAGGTTCGTCGTACGGCTGCGCGAGGTCCGACGTACTACTGCGCAAGGTTCGTCGTACGGCTACGCGAGGTTTATCGTACGGCTGCGCGAGGTTCGTCGTATGTCTGCGCTAGGTTCATTGTATGACTGCGCGAGGTACAATCATCGTACGGCTGCGCGAGGTTCGTCGTACGTCTGCGCTAGGTTCGTCGTACGGCTGCGCGAGGTCCGTCGTACCGCTGCGCGAGGTCCGTAGTACGGCTGCGCGAGGTCCGTAGTACGGCTGCGCGAGGTCCGTAGTACGGCTGTGCGAGGTTCGTCGTACGGCTAGGCAAGGTTCGTCGTACGACTGCGCGAGGTTCGTCGTACGTCTGCGCTACGTTCATTGTACGACTGCGCGAGGTTCCTCGTACGGCTACGCGGAGTTTGTCGTACGGCTGCACGAGGTTCGTCGTACGTCTGCGCGAGGTTTATCGTACGACTGCGCAAGGTTCATTCATCGTACTGCTGAGCGAGGTTCAATCATCGTACGACTGCGCGAGGTTCATTCATCGTATATCTGCGCAAGGTTCGTCGTACGTCTGCGCTAAGTTCGTCGTACGTCTGCGCGAGGATCTTCATTATTAATCGTATGGCTGCGCAAGGTCCGTAGTACGACTGCGCGAGGTTCGTTGTACGGCTAGGCAAGGTTCATCGTACGGCTGCGCGAGGATCTTCATACGGCTGCGCGAGGTTCATTCATCGTATGGCTGCGCGAGGTCCGTCGTACGGCTGCGCGAGGTTCGTCGTACGGCTAGGCAAAGTTCGTCGTACGACTGCGCGAGGTTCGTCGTACGTCTGCGCTACGTTCATTGTACGACTGCGCGAGGTCCGTCGTACGGCTGCGCGAGGTTCCTCGTACGGCTACGCGGAGTTTGTCGTACGGCTGCACGAGGTTAGTCGTACGTCTGCGCGAGGTTTATCGTACGACTGCGCAAGGTTCATTCATCGTACTGCTGAGCGAGGTTCAATCATCGTACGACTGCGCGAGGTTCATTCATCGTACTGCTGAGCGAGGTTCATTCATCGTATATCTGCGCAAGGTTCGTCGTACGTCTGCGCTAAGTTCGTCGTACGTCTGCGCGAGGATCTTCATTATTAATCGTATGGCAGCACGAGGTCTGTCGTACGGCTGCGCGAGGTTCAATTATCGTATGGCTGCGCGAAGTCCGTCGTACGGCTGCGCGAGGTTCGTCGTACGGCTGCGCGAGGTTCGTCGTACGTCTGCGCTAGGTTCATTGTACGACTGCGCGAGGTTCGTCGTACAGCTACGCGAGGTTCATTCATCGTATGGCTGCGCAAGGTCCGTAGTACGACTGCGCGAGGTTCGTCGTACGGCTAGGCAAGGTTCATCGTACGGCTGCGCGAGGATCTTCATACGGCTGCGCGAGGTTCATTCATCGTATGGCTGCGCGAGGTCCGTCGTACGGCTGCGCGAGGTTCGTCGTATGTCTGCGCTAGGTTCGTCGTACGGCTGCGCGAGGATCTTCATACGGCTGCGCGAGGTTCATTCATCGTATGGCTGCGCAAGGTCCGTAGTACGGCTGCGCGAGGTTCGTCGTACGGCTTAGCAAGGTTGATTGAGGTTCATTCATAGTATGGCTGCGCGAGGTTTGTCGTACGGCTGCGCGAGGTTCGTCGTACGGCTGCGCGAGGTTCGTCGTATGGCTGCGCAAGGTCCGTCGTACGGCTGCGCGAGGTTCGTCGTATGTCTGCGCTAGGTTCGTCGTACGGCTGCGCGAGGATCTTCATACGGCTGCGCGAGGTTCATTCATCGTATGGCTGCGCGAAATCCGTCGTACGGCTGCGCGAGGATCGTCGTACGGCTGCGCGAGGTTCAATTATCGTATGGCTGCGCGGGGTCCGTCGTATGGCTGCGCGATGTCCGTCGTACTGCTGAGCGAGGTTCATTGTACGACTGCGCGAGGTTCAATCATCGTACTGCTGAGCGAGGTCCATTTATCTTATGGCTGCGCGAGGTTTATTAATCGTATGGCTGCGCGAGGTCCGTCGTACGGCTGCGCGAGGTCCGTGGTACGGCTGTGCGAGGTTCGTCGTATGTCTGCGCTAGGTTCGTCGTACGGCTGCGCGAGGTCCGACGTACTACTGCGCAAGGTTCGTCGTACGGCTACGCGAGGTTTATCGTACGGCTGCGCGAGGTTCGTCGTATGTCTGCGCTAGGTTCATTGTATGACTGCGCGAGGTACAATCATCGTACGGCCGCGCGAGGTTCATTCATCGTACTGCTGAGCGGGGTTCATTCATCGTATGTCTGCGCTAGGTCCGTCGTACGGCTGCGCGAGTTTCGTCGTACGTCTGCGCTAGGTTCATTGTACGACTGCGCGAGGTTCAATCATCGTACGGCCGCGCGAGGTTCATTCATCGTTCTGCTGAGCGAAGTTCATTTATCGTATGGCTGCGCTAGGTTCGTCGTACGGCTGCGCGGGGGTCTACATACGGCTGCGCGAGGTTCATTGTACGACTGCGCGAGGTCTATTCATCGTACGGCTGCGCGATTTTCATTCATCGTATGGCTGCGCGATGTTCATTCATCGTATGGCTGCGCGAGGTCCGTCGTACGGCTTGTTGGGGTACGTAGCTCAAGTCTATGAAGCTCACATAACTCGTTCTGGCTACATTATGTTTTCGTAATGAAATGTAGGCTGCACGAATCTTACCGTCGTACGGCTGCTTGAGGCTCATTGTCGTATGGCTTAGCGAGGGTTATCGTACGGCTGCGCAAGGTTCATTTATCGTACGGCTGCGCGAGGTTCATTCATCGTACGGCTGCGCGAGGTTCATTCATCGTATGGCTGCGCGAGGATTGTCGTACGGCTACGCGAGGTTCGTCGTACGTCTGCGCGAGGATCTTCATACGGCTGCGCGAGATTCGTCGTATGTCTGCGCTAGGTCCGTCGTACGGCTGCGTGAGGGTCTTCATACGCGCAAGGTCCGTAGTACGACTGCGCGAGGTTCGTCGTACGGCTAGGCAAGGTTCATCGTACGGCTGCGCGACGATCTTCATACGGCTGCGCGAGGTTCATTCATCGTATGGCTGCGCGAGGTCCGTCGTACGGCTGCGCGAGGTTCGTCGTATGTCTGCGCTAGGTTCGTCGTACGGCTGCGCGAGGATCTTCATACGGCTGCGCGAGGTTCATTCATCGTATGGCTGCGCAAGGTCCGTAGTACGGCTGCGCGAGGTTCGTCGTACGGCTAGGCAAGGTTCATCGTATGGCTGCGCGAGGTCCGTCGTACGGCTGTCGTACGAATCTCGCGCAGCCGTACGACAGACCTCGCGCAGCCATACGATGAATGAACCTCGCGCAGCCGTACGACGATCCTCGCGCAGCCGTACGACGGATTTCGCGCAGCCATACGATGAATGAACCTCGCGCAGCCGTATGAAGATCCTCGCGCAGCCGTACGATGAACCTTGCCTAGCCGTACGACGAACCTCGCGCAGCCGTACTACGGACCTGGCGCAGCCATACGATGAATGAACCTCGCGCAGCCGTATGAAGATCCTCGCGCAGCCGTACGACGAACCTAGCGCAGACATACGACGAACCTCGCGCAGCCGTACGACGGACCTTGCGCAGCCATACGACGAACCTCGCGCAGCCGTACGACGAACCTCGCGCAGTCGTACAATGAACCTCGCACAGCCGTATGTAGACCCCCGCGCAGACGTACGACGAACCTAGCGCCGACGTACGACGAACCTCGCGCAGCCGTACGACAGACCTTGCGCAGCCATACGATAAATGAACCTCGCTCAGCAGAACGATGAATGAACCTCGCGCGGCCGTACGATGATTGTACCACGCGCAGTCGTACAATGAACCTAGCGCAGACGTACGACGAAACTCGCGCAGCCATACGATGAATGAACCTCGCTCAGCAGTACGATGAATGAACCTCGCGCGGCCGTACGATGATTGTACCTCGCGCAGTCGTACAATGAACCTCGCGCAGCCGTATGTAGACCCCCGCGCAGCCGTACGACGAACCTAGCGCAGACGTACGACGAACCTCGCGCAGCCGTACGACAGACTTTGCGCAGCCATACGATAAATGAACCTCGCTCAGCAGAACGATGAATGAACCTCTCGCGGCCGTACGATGATTGTACCACGCGCAGTCGTACAATGAACCTAGCGCAGACGTACGACGAAACTCGCGCAGCCGTACGACGGACCTAGCGCAGACATACGATGAATGAACCTCGCTCAGCAGTACGATGAATGAACCTCGCGCGGCCGTACGATGATTGAACCTCGCGCAGTCGTACAATGAACCTAGCGCAGACGTACGACGAAACTCGCGCAGCCGTACGACGGACCTAGCGCAGACATACGACGAAACTCGCGCAGTCGTACGACAAACCTCGCGTAGCCGTCCGTAGTACGACTGCGCGAGGTTCGTCGTACGGCTAGGCAAGGTTCATCGTACGGCTGCGCGACGATCTTCATACGGCTGCGCGAGGTTCATTCATCGTATGGCTGCGCGAGGTCCGTCGTACGGCTGCGCGAGGTTCGTCGTATGTCTGCGCTAGGTTCGTCGTACGGCTGCGCGAGGATCTTCATACGGCTGCGCGAGGTTCATTCATCGTATGGCTGCGCAAGGTCCGTAGTACGGCTGCGCGAGGTTCGTCGTACGGCTAGGCAAGGTTCATCGTATGGCTGCGCGAGGTCCGTCGTACGGCTGTCGTACGAATCTCGCGCAGCCGTACGACAGACCTCGCGCAGCCATACGATGAATGAACCTCGCGCAGCCGTACGACGATCCTCGCGCAGCCGTACGACGGATTTCGCGCAGCCATACGATGAATGAACCTCGCGCAGCCGTATGAAGATCCTCGCGCAGCCGTACGATGAACCTTGCCTAGCCGTACGACGAACCTCGCGCAGCCGTACTACGGACCTGGCGCAGCCATACGATGAATGAACCTCGCGCAGCCGTATGAAGATCCTCGCGCAGCCGTACGACGAACCTAGCGCAGACATACGACGAACCTCGCGCAGCCGTACGACGGACCTTGCGCAGCCATACGACGAACCTCGCGCAGCCGTACGACGAACCTCGCGCAGTCGTACAATGAACCTCGCACAGCCGTATGTAGACCCCCGCGCAGCCGTACGACGAACCTAGCGCAGACGTACGACGAACCTCGCGCAGCCGTACGACAGACCTTGCGCAGCCATACGATAAATGAACCTCGCTCAGCAGAACGATGAATGAACCTCGCGCGGCCGTACGATGATTGTACCACGCGCAGTCGTACAATGAACCTAGCGCAGACGTACGACGAAACTCGCGCAGCCATACGATGAATGAACCTCGCTCAGCAGTACGATGAATGAACCTCGCGCGGCCGTACGATGATTGTACCTCGCGCAGTCGTACAATGAACCTCGCGCAGCCGTATGTAGACCCCCGCGCAGCCGTACGACGAACCTAGCGCAGACGTACGACGAACCTCGCGCAGCCGTACGACAGACTTTGCGCAGCCATACGATAAATGAACCTCGCTCAGCAGAACGATGAATGAACCTCTCGCGGCCGTACGATGATTGTACCACGCGCAGTCGTACAATGAACCTAGCGCAGACGTACGACGAAACTCGCGCAGCCGTACGACGGACCTAGCGCAGACATACGATGAATGAACCTCGCTCAGCAGTACGATGAATGAACCTCGCGCGGCCGTACGATGATTGAACCTCGCGCAGTCGTACAATGAACCTAGCGCAGACGTACGACGAAACTCGCGCAGCCGTTCGACGGACCTAGCGCAGACATACGATGAATGAACCTCGCTCAGCAGTACGATGAATGAACCTCGCGCGGCCGTACGATGATTGTACCTCGCGCAGTCATACAATGAACCTAGCGCAGACGTACGAAGAAACTCGCGCAGCCGTACGACGAACCTAGCGCAGACATACGACGAACCTCGCGCAGTCGTACGACAAACCTCGCGTAGCCGTACGACGAACCTCGCGCAGCCATACGATTAATAAACCTCGCGCAGCCATAAGATAAATGGACCTCGCTCAGCAGTACGATGATTGAACCTCGCGCAGTCGTACAATGAACCTCGCTCAGCAGTACGACGGACATCGCGCAGCCATACGACGGACCTCGCGCAGCCATACGATAAATGAACCTCGCGCAGCCGTACGACGATCCTCGCGCAGCCGTACGACGGATTTCGCGCAGCCATACGATGAATGAACCTCGCGCAGCCGTATGAAGATCCTCGCGCAGCCGTACGATGAACCTTGCCTAGCCGTACGACGAACTTCGCGCAGCCGTACTACGGACCTGGCGCAGCCATACGATGAATGAACCTCGCGCAGCCGTATGAAGATCCTCGCGCAGCCGTACGACGAACCTAGCGCAGACATACGACGAACCTCGCGCAGCCGTACGACGAACCTCGCGCAGCCGTACGACGAACCTCGCGCAGCCGTACGACGAACCTAGCGCAGACGTACGACGAACTTCGCGCAGCCGTACGACAGACCTTGCGCAGCCATACGATAAATGAACCTCGCTCAGCAGAACGATGAATGAACCTTGCGCGGCCGTACGATGATTGTACCACGCGCAGTCGTACAATGAACCTAGCGCAGACGTACGACGAAACTCGCGCAGCCGTACGACGGACCTAGCGCAGACATACGATGAATGAACCTCGCTCAGCCATACGATGAATGAACATCGCGCAACCGTACGATGAAAAAATTTCGCGCAGTCGTACAATGAACCTCGCGCAGCCGTATGTAAACCCCCGCGCAGCCGTATGAACCTCGCGCGGTCGTACGATAATTGTACGTCGCGCAGTCGTACAATGAACCTCGCTCAGCAGTACGACGGACATCGCGCAGCCATACGATGAATGAACCTCGCTCAGCAGTACGATGAATGAACCTCGCGCGGCCGTACGATGATTGTACCTCGCGCAGTCGTACAATGAACCTAGCGCAGACGTACGACGAACCCCGCGCAGACGTACGACGAACCCCGCGCAGCCGTACAATGAACCTCGCGCAGACGTACGACGAACCTCGCGCAGACGTACGAGGAACCTAGCGCAGCCGTACGACGAACCTAGCGCAGACGTACGACAAACCTCGCGCAGCCATACGACGAACCTCGCGTAGCCGTACGACGGACCTCGCGCAGCGATACGATGAATGAACCTCGCTCAGCAGTACGATGAACTCCGCGCAGCCGTACGCCATACCTCGCGCTGCCATACGTTGAATGAACATCGCGCAGCCATACGATGAATGAACATCGCGCAGCCATACGATGAATGAACATCGCGCAGGCGTACGATGAATAAACCTCGCGCAGTCGTACAATGAACCCCGCGCAGCCGTATGTAGACCTCCGCGCAGCCGTACGACGAACCTAGCCCAGACGTACGACGAACCTCGCGCAGCTGTACGACAGACCTTGCGCTGCCATACGATGAATGAACCTCGCTCAGCAGTACGACGGACATCGCGCAGCCATACGATGAATGAACCTCGCTCAGCAGTACGATGAATGAACCTCGCGCGGCCGTACGATGATTGCACCTCGCGTAGTCATACAATGAACCTAGCGCAGACCTACGACGAACCCCGCGCAGCCGTACAATGAACCTCGCGCAGTCGTACGTCGAACCTCGCGCAGCCGTACGACGAACCCCGCGCAGCCATACGACGGACCTCGCGCAAACATACGATGAATGAACCTCGCTCAGCAGTACGATGAATGAACCTCGCGCAGCCATACGATGAATGAACATCTCGCAGCCATACGATGAATGACCATCGCGCAGCCGTACGATGAATAAACCTCGCGCAGTCGTACAATGAACCTCGCGCAGGCGTATGTAGACCCCCACGCAGCCGTATGACGAACCTCGCGCAGCCGTACGATGAATAACCTCGCGCAGCCGTACGATGAATGAACCTCGCGTAGCCGTACGACGAACCTCGCGCAGCCGTACGACGAACCTCGCGCAGCCGTACGATGATTGAACCTTGCGCAGTCGTACGACGAACCCCGCGCAGACGTACAACGAACCTCGCGCAGACGCACGACGAACCTCGCGCAGCCGTACGACGAAACCCGCGCAGCCGTACGACGGACCTCGCGCAGCCATACGATGAATGAACATCGCGCAGCCATACGATGAATGAAAATCGCGCAGCCGTACGATGAATAGACCTCGCGAGGTAGCCGTACGACGAACCTCGCGCAGCCGTACGACGAACCTCGCGCAGCCGTACGACGAACTTCGCGCAGCCGTACGACGAACCTCGCGCAGCCGTACGACGAACATCGCGCAGCCGTACGACGGACCTCGCGCAAACATACGATGAATGAACCTCGCGCAGCCGTACGATGAATAATCTCGCGCAGTCATACGATGAATAAACCTCGCGTAGCCGTACGATGATTGAACCTTGCGCAGTCGTACGACGAACCCCGCGCAAACGTACAACGAACCTCGCGCAGACGTACGACGAACCTCGCGCAGCCGTACGACGAACCCCGCGCAGCCGTACGACGGACCTCGCGCAGCCATACGATGAATGAACATCGCGCAGCCATACGATGAATGAAAATCGCGCAGCCATACGATGAATGAAAATCGCGCAGCCGTACGATGAATAGACCTCGCGCAGTCGTACAATGAACCTCGCGCAGCCGTATGTAGACCCCCGCGCAGCCGTACGACGAACCTCGCGCAGCCGTACGACGAACCCCGCGCAGCCGTACGACGGACCTCGCGCAGCCATACGATGAATGAACATCGCGCAGCCATACGATGAATGAAAATCGCGCAGCCATACGATGAATGAAAATCGCGCAGCCGTACGATGAATAGACCTCGCGCAGTCGTACAATGAACCTCGCGCAGCCGTATGTAGACCCCCGCGCAGCCGTACGACGAACCTAGCGCAGACGTACGACGAACCTCGCGCAGCCGTACGACAGACCTTGCGCAGCCATACGATAAATGAACCTCGCTCAGCAGAACGATGAATGAACCTCGCGCGGCTGTACGATGATTGAACCTCGCGCAGTCGTACAATGAACCTAGCGCAGACGTACGACGAAACTCGCGCAGCCGTACGACGGACCTAGCGCAGACATACGATGAATGAACCTCGCTCAGCAGTACGATGAATGAACCTCGCGCGGCCGTACGATGATTGTACCTCGCGCAGTCATACAATGAACCTAGCGCAGACGTACGAAGAAACTCGCGCAGCCGTACGACGAACCTAGCGCAGACATACGACGAACCTCGCGCAGTCGTACGACAAACCTCGCGTAGCCGTACGACGAACCTCGCGCAGCCATACGATTAATAAACCTCGCGCAGCCATAAGATAAATGGACCTCGCTCAGCAGTACGATGATTGAACCTCGCGCAGTCGTACAATGAACCTCGCTCAGCAGTACGATGAATGAACCTCGCGCGGCTGTACGATGATTGAACCTCGCGCAGTCGTACAATGAACCTAGCGCAGACGTACGACGAAACTCGCGCAGCCGTACGACGGACCTAGCGCAGACATACGATGAATGAACCTCGCTCAGCAGTACGATGAATGAACCTCATTCAGCAGTACGATGAATGAACCTCGCGCGGCCGTACGATGATTGTACCTCGCGCAGTCGTACAATGAACCTAGCGCAGACGTACGACGAAACTCGCGCATCCGTACGACGGACCTAGCGCAGACATACGACGAACCTCGCGCAGCTGTACGACGAACCTAGCGCAGACATACGACGAACCTCGCGCAGTCGTACGACGAACCTAGCCCAGACGTACGACGAACCTCGCGCAGCTGTACGACAGACCTTGCGCTGCCATACGATGAATGAACCTCGCTCAGCAGTACGACGGACATCGCGCAGCCATACGATGAATGAACCTCGCTCAGCAGTACGATGAATGAACCTCGCGCGGCCGTACGATGATTGCACCTCGCGTAGTCATACAATGAACCTAGCGCAGACCTACGACGAACCCCGCGCAGCCGTACAATGAACCTCGCGCAGTCGTACGTCGAACCTCGCGCAGCCGTACGACGAACCCCGCGCAGCCATACGACGGACCTCGCGCAAACATACGATGAATGAACCTCGCTCAGCAGTACGATGAATGAACCTCGCGCAGCCATACGATGAATGAACATCTCGCAGCCATACGATGAATGACCATCGCGCAGCCGTACGATGAATAAACCTCGCGCAGTCGTACAATGAACCTCGCGCAGGCGTATGTAGACCCCCACGCAGCCGTATGACGAACCTCGCGCAGCCGTACGACGAACCTCGCGCAGCCGTACGACGGACCTCGCGCAAACATACGATGAATGAACCTCGCGCAGCCGTACGATGAATAACCTCGCGCAGCCGTACGATGAATGAACCTCGCGTAGCCGTACGACGAACCTCGCGCAGCCGTACGATGAATAACCTCGCGCAGCCGTACGATGAATGAACCTCGCGTAGCCGTACGACGAACCTCGCGCAGCCGTACGACGAACCTCGCGCAGCCGTACGATGATTGAACCTTGCGCAGTCGTACGACGAACCCCGCGCAGACGTACAACGAACCTCGCGCAGACGCACGACGAACCTCGCGCAGCCGTACGACGAACCCCGCGCAGCCGTACGACGGACCTCGCGCAGCCATACGATGAATGAACATCGCGCAGCCATACGATGAATGAAAATCGCGCAGCCGTACGATGAATAGACCTCGCGAGGTAGCCGTACGACGAACCTCGCGCAGCCGTACGACGAACCTCGCGCAGCCGTACGACGAACCTCGCGCAGCCGTACGACGAACCTCGCGCAGCCGTACGACGAA
Organism: Anaspis maculata; assembly: GCA_949128115.1. NCBI lineage: Eukaryota > Metazoa > Arthropoda > Insecta > Coleoptera > Scraptiidae > Anaspis > Anaspis maculata. The sequence goes on from OX421967.1 coordinate 22,979,080, forward strand.
CCTCGCGCAGCCGTACGACGAACATCGCGCAGCCGTACGACGGACCTCGCGCAAACATACGATGAATGAACCTCGCGCAGCCGTACGATGAATAATCTCGCGCAGTCATACGATGAATAAACCTCGCGTAGCCGTACGATGATTGAATCTTGCGCAGTCGTACGACGAACCCCGCGCAGACGTACAACGAACCTCGCGCAGACGTACGACGAACCTCGCGCAGCCGTACGACGAACCCCGCGCAGCCGTACGACGGACCTCGCGCAGCCATACGATGAATGAACATCGCGCAGCCATACGATGAATGAAAATCGCGCAGCCGTACGATGAATAGACCTCGCGCAGTCGTACAATGAACCTCGCGCAGCCGTATGTAGACCCCCGCGCAGCCGTACGACGAACCTAGCGCAGACGTACGACGAACCTCGCGCAGCCGTACGACAGACCTTGCGCAGCCATACGATAAATGAACCTCGCTCAGCAGAACGATGAATGAACCTCGCGCGGCTGTACGATGATTGAACCTCGCGCAGTCGTACAATGAACCTAGCGCAGACGTACGACGAAACTCGCGCAGCCGTACGACGGACCTAGCGCAGACATACGATGAATGAACCTCGCTCAGCAGTACGATGAATGAACCTCGCGCGGCCGTACGATGATTGTACCTCGCGCAGTCATACAATGAACCTAGCGCAGACGTACGAAGAAACTCGCGCAGCCGTACGACGAACCTAGCGCAGACATACGACGAACCTCGCGCAGCCGTACGACAAACCTCGCGTAGCCGTACGACGAACCTTGCGCAGTCGTACGTCGGACCTCGCGCAGCCGTACGACGAACCTAGCGCAGACATACGACGAACCTCGCACAGCCGTACTACGGACCTTGCGCAGCCGTACGACGGACCTCGCGCAGCCATACGATTAATAAACCTCGCGCAGCCATAAGATAAATGGACCTCGCTCAGCAGTACGATGATTGAACCTCGCGCAGTCGTACAATGAACCTCGCTCAGCAGTACGACGGACATCGCGCAGCCATACGACGGACCTCGCGCAGCCATACGATGAATGAACCTCGCGCAGCCGTACGACGATCCTCGCGCAGCCGTACGACGGACCTCGCGCAGCCATACGATGAATGAACCTCGCGCAGCCGTATGAAGATCCTCGCGCAGCCGTACGATGAACCTTGCCTAGCCGTACGACGAACCTCGCGCAGCCGTACTACGGACCTGGCGCAGCCATACGATGAATGAACCTCGCGCAGCCGTATGAAGATCCTCGCGCAGCCGTACGACGAACCTAGCGCAGACATACGACGAACCTCGCGCAGCCGTATGAAGATCCTCGCGCAGCCATACGATGAATGAACATCGCGCAACCGTACGATGAAAAAACCTCGCGCAGTCGTACAATGAACCTCGCGCAGCCGTATGTAGACCCCCGCGCAGCCGTACGACGAACCTAGCGCAGACGTACGACGAACCTCGCGCAGCCGTACGACAGACCTTGCGCAGCCATACGATAAATGAACCTCGCTCAGCAGAACGATGAATGAACCTCGCGCGGCCGTACGATGATTGTACCACGCGCAGTCGTACAATGAACCTAGCGCAGACGTACGACGAAACTCGCGCAGTCGTACGCCGGACCTAGCGCAGACATACGATGAATGAACCTCGCTCAGCAGTACGATGAATGAACCTCGCGCGGCCGTACGATGATTGTACCTCGCGCAGTCATACAATGAACCTAGCGCAGACGTACGAAGAAACTCGCGCAGCCGTACGACGAACCTAGCGCAGACATACGACGAACCTCGCGCAGCCGTACGACAAACCTCGCGTAGCCGTACGACGAACCTTGCGCAGTCGTACGTCGGACCTCGCGCAGCCGTACGACGAACCTAGCGCAGACATACGACGAACCTCGCACAGCCGTACTACGGACCTCGCGCAGCCGTACGACGGACCTCGCGCAGCCGTACTACGGACCTCGCGCAGCCGTACGACGGACCTCGCGCAGCCATACGATTAATAAACCTCGCGCAGCCGTATGAAGATCCTCGCGCAGCCATAAGATAAATGGACCTCGCTCAGCAGTACGATGATTGAACCTCGCGCAGTCGTACGATGAACCTCGCGCAGCCGTATGAAGACCCTCGCGTAGCTGTACGACGAATCTGGCGCAGCCGTACGACCAATTTCGCGCAGCCGTACGACGAACCTCGCGCAGCCGTACGACGGACCTCGCGCAAACATGCGATGAATGAACCTCGCGCAGCCGTACGATGAATATTCTCGCGCAGCCGTACGATGAATGAACCTCGCGTAGCCGTATGATGAACCTTGCGCAGTCGTATGAAGATCTTCGCGGAGCCGTACGACGAACCTAGCGCAGTCGTACGACGAACCTCGCGCAGACGTACGATGAACCTCGCGCATACGTACGACGTACCCCGCGCAGCCATACGATGAATGAACATCGCGCAGCCATACGATGAATGAACATCGCGCAGCCATACGATGAATAGACCTCGCGCAGTCGTACAATGAACCTCGCGCAGCCGTATGTAGACCCCCGCGCAGCCGTACGACGAACCTAGCGCAGACGTACGACGAACCTCGCGCAGCCGTACGACAGACCTTGCGCAGCCATACGATGAATGAACCTCGCTCAGCAGAACGATGAATGAACCTCGCGCGGCCGTACGATGATTGTACCTCGCGCAGTCGTACAATGAACCTAGCGCAGACGTACGACGAAACTCGCGCAGCCGTACGACGGACCTAGCGCAGACATACGATGAATGAACCTCATTCAGCAGTACGATGAATGAACCTCGCGCGGCCGTACGATGATTGTACCTCGCGCAGTCGTACAATGAACCTAGCGCAGACGTACGACGAAACTCGCCCATCCGTACGACGGACCTAGCGCAGACATACGACGAACCTCGCGCAGCTGTACGACGAACCTAGCGCAGACATACGACGAACCTCGCGCAGCCGTACGACAAAACTCGCGTAGCCGTACGACGAACCTCGCGCAGTCGTACGACGAACCTCGCGCAGTCGTACGACGGACCTCGCGCGGCCGTACGACGGACCTCGCGCAGCCATACGATGAATGAACCTCGCTCAGCAGTACGATGAATGAACCTCGCGCAGCCATACGATGAATGAACATCGCGCAACCGTACGATGAATAAACCTCGCGCAGTCGTACAATGAATCTCGCGCAGCCGTATGTAGACCCCCGCGCAGCCGTACGACGAACCTAGCGCAGACGTACGACGAACTTCGCGCAGCCGTACGACAGACCTTGCGCAGCCATACGATGAATGAACCTCGCTCAGCAGTACGACAGACATCGCGCAGCCATACGATGGATAAACCTCGCTCAGCAGTACGACGATTGAACCTTGCGCGGCCGTACGATGATTGTACTTCGCGCAGTCGTACAATGAACCTAGCACAGACGTACGACGAACCTCGCGCAGACGATGAATGAACATCGCTCAGCAGTACGATGAATGAACCTCGCACGGCCGTATGAAGATCCTCGCGCAGCCATACGATGAATGGACCTCGCTCAGCCGTACGATGATTGAACCTCGCGCAGCCGTACGACGAACCTCGCGCAGCCGTACGACGATCCTCGCGCAGCCGTACGACGGACCTCGCGCAGCCATACGATGAACCTTGCCTAGCCGTACGACGAACCTCGCGCAGCCGTACTACGGACCTTGCGCAGCCATACGATGAATGAACCTCGCGCAGCCGTATGAAGATCCTCGCGCAGCCGTACGACGAACCTAGCGCAGACATACGACGAACCTCGCGCAGCCGTACGACGGACCTCGCGCAGCCATACGATGAATGAACCTCGCGCAGCCGTATGAAGATCCTCGCGCAGCCGTACGATGAACCTTGCCTAGCCGTACGACGAACCTCGCGCAGTCGTACTACGGACCTTGCGCAGCCATACGATGAATGAACCTCGCGTAGCTATACGACGAACCTCGCGCAGTCGTACAATGAACCTAGCGCAGACGTACGACGAACCTCGCGCAGCCGTACGACGAACCTCGCGCAGCCGTACGACGGACTTCGCGCAGCCATACGATAATTGAACCTCGCGCAGCCGTACGACAGACCTCGCGCAGCCATACGATTAATAATGAAGATCCTCGCGCAGACGTACGACGAACTTAGCGCAGACGTACGACGAACCTTGCGCAGATATACGATGAATGAACCTCGCTCAGCAGTACGATGAATGAACCTCGCGCAGTCGTACGATGATTGAACCTCGCTCAGCCGTACGATGATTGAACCTCGCTCAGCAGTACGATGAATGAACCTTGCGCAGTCGTACGATGAACCTCGCGCAGACGTACGACGAACCTCGTGCAGCCGTACGACAAACTCCGCGTAGCCGTACGAGGAACCTCGCGCAGCCGTACGACGGACCTCGCGCAGTCGTACAATGAACGTAGCGCAGACGTACGACGAACCTCGCACAGCTGTACTACGGACCTCGCGCAGCCGTACTACGGACCTCGCGCAGCCGTACTACGGACCTCGCGCAGCGGTACGACGGACCTCGCGCAGCGGTACGACGGACCTCGCGCAGCCCTACGAATAATAAACCTCGCGCAGCCGTATGAAGATTCTCGCGCAGCCATACGACGAACCTCGCCTAGCCGTACGACGAACCTCGCGCAGCCGTACGACGGACCTCGCTCAGCCTTACGATGAATGAACCTCGCGCATCGCCTCGCCTAGCCGTACGACGAACCTCGCGCAGCCGTACTACGAACCTCGCGCAGCCGTACTACGGACCTCGCGCAGCCGTACTACGGACCTCGCGCAGCGGTACGACGGACCTCGCGCAGCCATACGATTAATAAACCTCGCGCAGCCGTATGAAGATCCTCGCGCAGCCATACGATGAACCTCGCCTAGCCGTACGACGAACCTCGCGCAGCCTTACGATGAATGAACCTCGCGCAGCTGTATGAATGTCCTCGCGCAGCTGTACGACAAACCTAAGCGCAGACGTACGACGAACCTCGCGCAGCCGTACGACGAACCTCGCCTAGCCGTACGACGGACCTCGCGCAGCCATACGATAAATGAACCTTGCGCAGCCGTACGATGAATGAACCTCGCGCAGCCGTACGATGATTGAACCTCGCGCAGTCGTACGATGAACCTTGCGCAGCCATATGAAGATTCTCGCGCAGCCGTACGACGAACCTCAGGCAGACGTACGACGAATCTAGCGCAGACGTACGACGAACCTCGCGCAGCCGTACGACAAACCTCGCGCAGCCTTACGACAAGCCTCGCGTAGTCGTACGACGAACCTCGCGCAGCCGTACGACGGACCTCGCGCAGCCATACGATGAATGAACCTCGCTCAGCAGTACGATGAATGAAACTCGCGCAGCCGTACGATGAACCTCGCGCAGCCGTATGAAGACCCTCACGCAGCCGTACGACGAACCTAGCGCAGACATACGACGAATCTCGCGCAGCCGTATGAAGATCCTCGCGCAGACGTACGACGAACCTCGCGTAGCCGTACGACAATCCTCGCGCAGCCATACGATGAATGAACCTCGCGCAGCCGTACGATGAATGAACCTCGCGCAGCCGTACGATAAATGAACCTTGCGCAGCCGTACGATAACCCTCGCTAAGCCATACGACAATGAGCCTCAAGCAGCCGTACGACGGTAAGATTCGTGCAGCCTACATTTCATTACGAAAACATAATGTAGCCAGAACGAGTTATGTGAGCTTCATAGACTTGAGCTACGTACTTTACCCTTGATGAGTTCTGGTCAGTTGCACTTTGAAAATTTAAAATCATCAAAATTATCACTTCCATCACAAGGATTGACTGCGAACTACCGGCAGTAGAGGTAGACTTTTCTGTCGTGGTGACTTTCGGCTAAACCTGTTAAGGTACTTATCCGGAAACTGGCAAGTGAATAACAGCATTTTTCGAACAAAAAATTGAAATTTCAAAAAAAATTATTTTCCGAAAATTGAAATTTTAAAATACATAATGTTGCCAAAGCCATTTTCCTAGGTCTCTATTTTTTTCCACTTCTTTCGACAGGTTTAGCCTCTAGGGTCACGACAGAAGAAAAAACATTAGGAAATGACGTACCTGCTTGACTGGAATTGCAAAGACATGGCAGTGGTGCCGTGACCAGGATTAACCCAACGTTCAGCCTTGAAGTTACATCAATTAGCTTTGAAGAATAGCGAGTGGTAGTCTTGATGAGTACAATCGCTAGCCTTGACGAGCTCAATCGATAGCCTTGGCGAGCTCAATCGTTAACCTTGGCGAGCTCAATCGTTAGCCTCGACGAGCTCAATCGTTAGCCTCGACGAGCTCAATCGTTAGCCTCGACGAGCTCAATCGTTAGCCTTAACGAGCTCAATTGTTAATTTTGACGAGTTCCATTATTAATTGAGCTATTATTAAGTTCTTTCCCAAATTTGACAGGCAGGTTTGTGTTTCACGAACATTCTAGAAGTATTCGTTTCTCTTTGAGGTCTGTTAATGTGAATCTACGTGAATGAATAAAATGATCAGGAAGCACCAATCAAATGAGAAGACATAATTATCATTTTAATAATATCCTACCCACCTCGCAGGTAAGTGAATATAAAAAAAAACGATCGCAATACAAAACTTTCATTACAAAATATTAGTAATTTTACAGGTAGATGACGTTATTGTTTGGCCTGACCTGAAGCAACTTTGCATAGCCTTGAAATGAGTCCTGACATTTGAACAAGAGTGCACAATCCATCAGCTATTCTTTGATGAGTCATTCCGATTTCTTTGATGAATCCCAGCTTGAGTCCTTCCTCCACGTCCATGGTCTTGCAGACTTTGGAAATGTTCTTTATGATGTCCTCGGCGGCATAACCCAGACTCCAAAGGTGATCGATTACCTAGAAAATAGAACGCGTAAATTGGACCATATTCATGTTATTACTGAAATAATATTGTCAACCATGATTTCTGCTAGTGAACATGACCAGTGCTGAATAGAAACAGGGTAGAAAAAATTTAAATTTGTTTCATGATTTACCTTGTAGGCTTTCCTAGGATCTCCAGCAATGCAAGAAGCGAGCATGTCTTTGATTAGCATGGGATGAGGTTCGTCGCACACCTTGAACACGTTAGCGGAATTGACTTCACCAAAACCATTGTGGGTGCTCTGCAAGTTGTTGAGGGCTTGTCTCATGTCACCTGTAATGTATCAAATAACACTACTTATAAGATACATACTTGAAACATTTGTATATTTATCAACTATGTAAAGGTGCGTACAGACCTGAGCACTTTTTCGCGGACGAACGTCCGTGCGAACAGTGTTCGTGCGCGCACAAATGCTCAGGTCTGGACGTGTGAATACGGAATTTCAACGCGCACGAACACTGTTCGCGGCGGACATTCCGTGGAGTGGAAACAACAAACACACATTTTGTGTGCGTGCGAACGCTGTTATGTGCGTGGAAAAATTGATGCCGAATTTCAGTAATTATTTCGATTCAACTCAACTGTGAGAGGTCTGGTGTTATTGATGGGTCTTAATATTGATTCCGTTGCCTCAATGAAGATGCCCAATAGGTTCAGTGCGAGGCTTTTCTCGATATATTGAGCGCATGATAATTTTCTTAGAAAGTTCAAAACCTTACTGAAGAGAAAAAATGAAGCTTACAAAATAAGAGAAGGCAGAGCTAAGGTCATGTGGAGTGATACTTGATACTTGGCGTCATCCAGATTTTCAACGAGTGAAGTATGTAACAAAGGAAAGCAGAAGAACCAGAGTGGTTTCACCAATAATTGAACCTTTCAAAAAAGCCAATGGCTGTGAAGAAGAAAAAGTAACCATGAAAAAGCCATCTGCGGAAGACCGAAGAAATGGGACATGCAGAACTTAAAATTGGGTGTTCGACTCGTATGTACCTTACTTGAAAATATTACACGAGTGCCGTCCAAAAAACTAGCGATCCTGGATAGAATGGAGAAGTTTTCAATGGAGAGAATGACCATCTGAAGAAGGCTATTGGAGGTAAAATGACTGAGGCATCGGAAGACACCAACGGCCTTGAAAATCTAATTTTGAGCATCTCCAGTAAACCATATGATGGCGGTGGAACGCATTGCGGTTGCGGAGCCATGAAATGGACTTGCAAGTTAGTTATCAGCGAGTGGTTAAACTTGTCAAGAACACCCAATGGCTCAGAAAACTATGTTCCCGAATATTTCAAATGATTGAAAGACCATCTGAAGAAGAACATCAGAAACGGTATTTTGTATCCTCCTAGACCATCTGAAGAATAAGTACCTTAAGAAACAATATTTTGTGATCTCCTAATAGGCCAATAATAAGTCATTGGCAATTATTTCGACAACCCAAAGACGCCAACCAACGGGTCTGTAGAAAAAAAGATAAGGTATTTGATCACCTCTTCCCAAACGGCCATGAATCGATATTATGGTTATGGAAATAGGAAATGTCATTTAAAAGTAGGTAGTTGAAGATCATCTGAAGACAAGCGCCAAGCGGACATGACAACAATGTTAATATTGATACGAAACTTGTTGGAGACCACGACGCGCGAATAAGACACGTACCTACACAATCATAAATGGCGGAGTAGCCGTGCATCTGAAACTTGCCAGAATATTCGCGAAGCCGATCGACTTTTCCAGGGCTATTGCGAATGGATTGCCGCTTAATGCTGGAGAACACAGCAACGACATTGGGAGCGACGAGAACCTTGGCAACTTTTCTGAGTAAAGCTGGAATATTCTCGATTACAAGACGCTATACAGGGCGGTCCAGGTTATAGTAGCAATAATTCATCATTCGATGGTCCGTCGAAAACTAGGTCGACATGCATAATTTAATTTTGCTCCAAAACGCGTCCTAAGGAAGATAGAGCCCTTCAAAGTTCTGTTTTTAAAATCTTTTTGTTACAATAGCTCTCAAGTCATTCGAGCGATTTCAACCAAATTTGGTACAGATGCTCACGGAATAGATATTCATCACTTGACGTAGATAACTTTTGTCCTCGCTTTTGTCAAAATTGTCCATTGGCGTAGATACGGAGGAATTATTCAACTTCTCCCACCCCATTTTCTACGCCACTGGATATTTTTGAGAAATTATACTTTTTTTTTTGAATTCCTTGTTCAATTTAGAAGAAAAAGTAACTTTTGTAAAATGTTGATTAGAGGCTTCATTTCCGAGATATTTGGGTTTGAAACTTTGGGAAATGCCTCGAAATCGCGACTTTCAAATGCCCAAAAATTAAAATCCAAGAAAACTCATGATTCCTCAGCTGGAATAAGTTTTTTAGTTCGTTTAAGTTGTATGATGTGAGATTAACTTATGCCGCAGTTCCCTTCAAAGTTTATATATGAAAGATTCTCTCACAGACTCAAAAACTATGGCAATAATCTTTTTTTTTTTTGCCTTTTGCGTATTTTCATGGGACTCATGTTCAGTGTTCCTTGCGAAAGAGCCTTAATCCTTCATCTTCCTTCACAACATAATACCTGAGAGAAGGACCGACACAATAACATCCAATAACATTATTTGCTTGATCTGGTGCAGAGCCGCCCATTTCTTCGTGAACAATTTGATTGCAGCGTCAGTACTCATTTGCGGCACTGAATGAAGACTTTTTACTTACATTGTTGTACTCAAGAAGCTTTTTTCTATATAATAATATAATCTATCGAAGCTATGTGATGTATGATGCCTAATATTTGCAAACCATCCTTAGTAGGGCCTGTATCGTATGGTGTTTTTGATTAAAAGTTGCATTGTCCTATCTCGAAACAGTTTCACGTAACCTCATTTGTTCTAAAATTCAAATACACCACATTGTCTAACACTGCACAGAGGCAATTCAAGCAGATCAAAATCGTTTCAGTAACGAGTAATGACCAAAATTTGTGCTTGACCGGAAATTTGTGGCGCTCAGCTTGTACAATGAAATACCATCGATGACCTTTTGGTTCAATTTTAGTGTTGAAATTTTTCAGGACTCTGCCAAGTCCATTTGACAAAGAGTCAGCCTTGATACTTATGATAATGATTCAGCAGTCAAGTTCCAATAATTATGTCTCCACTGCATAAATATGTATTTGAAAGAAATTTAGGAAAGCAAAATGGAACGCAAAAGCACAAAATATTGATAATACTAATAATGACACAAGAAAATACAAAAGAGCCTGAGGGACAATGGCCGTTTCAACTCTGTAGGCAATAACAGTTTGGGCATTGGAAAAAAATTGCTCATCATTCTAACTTTGGCGGAAGGATTAATTCTTTATTGAAGAATTATTTAACATGAAGACATACGCCACCAGCCATCTTTGGATCAGAGAACCACTGCTCACTTATTCCACCATTTATTCTTTTCTTCAGAAAACGTGTTGGCATCTTTAGGTATAAACTACTTTGAATATTGATCCAAGAAACAAGGAATATTTCAAAACCTAAAATTACGCATCCGAGATCTACCTTTGAAAATCAGTACCTTCCAGAGGACACACCAAATTGGCATTTTCTTTGAGGATAAAACTTTTTCAATGTCTTCTTCAAATATAACGTCGCATATATACCCTTCTATTTTGAAAATTTAACTTAGTCCATCGCTGGTCGAAGATTTCGCGTCTTTTTCATTTTTTGGCTGTGCAATTCTTTGATTTCCAATTTTTGTGGGGCCACCTATTAACGTGAACTTGAAAATATTCTCAACGTGAGCACCGCAGAACTTGGCTCTGAGCGCTAGCGAAGAAATTTTCCTGAAATTGTTTTTGGTTCTTGAGATTCGACGAGTTTAGTTCAAATTCACGGGATTTCGTGATATTTTCTAGAAGAACCTAAAAACGGTAATTCCAACGGAAATCCGTAAGGTGAGTGAAAGATAAGAAGATGGTACAAGCCCATTTTGAATACCTATCGAATGAGTATGTTTTGGGTTTCCTAGTCCATCATGGATTTTGAGCGTTTTTCATGGGCGGACGGCATTGTGCGTCGCGAACACGAATCCGTGCCTCGGAACGGGCTCTGTGCGTTGAAACTGTGCGTTCGCGAACATCATGCGTGCGTGTGTCCCGTCCACACGCACGCACGTGTCCGCGAGCACTGTTCGTCCGCGAAAAAGTGCTCAGGTCTGTACGCACCTTAATGCGAAAATCATGGGTTGTTTTTTTTACGAAAAAAAAAAAGTTTTGAAATAGATACCCTGCAATAAAATTAAGCGGCTGAGAACTGATTATACATTCTATCGCCACATTCATGAAAAATCACAAAAACCAATTTTTGAAACGCAACAACTGGATAAGTATACAGACTCATGAAAAAAAAGGAGAAAGGGGTCAATTATTTTTGGCGGGATGGCCTGTACAAAATAATCCACAAATACAAAAACAACTGTCACAACCTTGAGCCGTGAAAACGATGGCTTCGATGCCGTCTTCAGTGTACTGGACGTTTTCCATTTTACAGATCTGTATCGTCCTGGCCAGGACTTCGGCGTCCGTCAGTTTGGAATATCTGAGGACGGCACACCGCGATTGGATGGCTTCTATGACCTTTTCGCTGTAGTTACAGGCCAAGGCGAACCGGGTGGTGTTGCTGTAGATCTCCATGGTGCGTCTCAGGGCCTGCTGGGCACCTTCAGTCATGCTGCAAAACAACAGCGAATTCATACAAAGATTCATGATTTATCTTTCACAAAAAAAGTCCCAGCTGGCCCCTTCTGCGGGTACAGGGGAATCCATATTCAACGCACCAGACGTTTCAGTTCAGTCGCAGAGAGTAACACAATAAATTATGCAATCGACTGTTCCTACTGGTTAAAAAACAGTATGGTCCATTACAGCACTTCGACGTAATAATGAATTCTATGTGAAGGAACATGTTTGAGGCTTGTTTCAGATCAGCTATAAAGAGAACACATTTTTGTCAAACTCACGTCACAATGTTGAAATCTTTGAAAAATTGATTGTGTTGTGCGTGAAAATGCGATTCGGGGGCGACAGAGACATGTTCTCGTCGTTAGACACCAAAACCATACGCCCTCCTTCGATTTTCTTATATTCGCCATCTTGATGACGACAAAGACAGAAAGACGGCGACAAAGAAATGACGGCCAAGCAGCACAAACTTGTTTCGCGCGGGCCCCAAAACGGAAGGAAATGGCAAATTTAAGGTAATTACATTAATTTTGGTCCAATACGCAGCTTTGAACGGCTGGGTTGTTTCAAATTTGGACTAATAAACTTCTTAATAAACAAAGCAGGCCAAAGTTCGGTGCTTCCATTGCGACACTTGCGATGACATCGCATTTTGTTTTAGATTGAAGCATCAAAAAATTTAAATCGCTCAAGGAGTTGAAAATATTTTGTCTACTGTCAAATGTCACAGGCTACTTTGATTCCTTTGTTTATTGGCGGGAATTGAAAATACAAAATCAAGATACTTCAATTTTTTCGAATAAATATTGACCGTCCTGATAGTGTTCTCATTCCCAGCCGGCATGAATGAAGTGTAGCTATTAAAATGACATTTTTATTGATATGTAGTGAAAAAGCACACTAATTATTTTCTATTATTGGTATCGCTTTCCTACTTTGCGTCCAGTGGCTTGCAGCCACCGTCATTCTTTATCGTTTTTACCTGCAAGACCACTGCGTTGCATTTTCTTTCATCAAATCACGAAGAATGAATAAATAATAAATTCAGTCATAGATTGAAATAAGGAACACACCGAATAGGAATTGAATAAAAAATAACGAAGACACATTATTGTGACAGCGAACAAACACACGAAAACTGTCAATCTTGCTATAAATCTGACAAACCGAAACCGCGCATTCGCGACGGCTGTGGCCCTAGAGCTGTCAACCAGCTGCAGCTGAATTGGCAGACTGTTGCCATCAGACCATTGAAGCTTGATTCCCAGATGCGAATATTCGGACAGAAAATGCGATTTTGTATGTCAAATTTTGAATTCGCGGGCTCTGATTGGCCAATGAGGACTTTGCTTTACACTGCCTATACTTATATCCTTGACAGACTGCACCTTGATGATCATCAAGTGTAATGATCATTCAACGTTAAATGACGATTTGCGAATTTGGGGGTGACACACTGCAAATCGTAATAAGCCTATGAGCTTGCGCCGTAGCGCATGAATGAACGTGGTGGCGATCAATTTTCCCCTAAAATGTCAATTTCAAATTGTCGAATAGTCCAAAGTATTGGGCTATTATTGCCATAAACATCTATAATTATAATAATTATTTCATATTTTAGATGAGATGTGAGGTGGTACTTAGCTTAGATTCCATTCTAAAATATATGTTGAATTTGTATTGAGTCGAAAGAAATGGAGGAAACGAAGAATAAGAGACTGCTGATTTAGTCAACCTGGTCAAAATCGCATAGTCCCATACTCTAACCAACTTTTAAGCGCGGCCCTGGTTTATGTGCGCGGCTGGCAAGTGGCAAGGCAACTGACAGATGCATGTTATAGTTCATTATGTTCGTATTTATCGTGTGCTCGGTTCATTATATTATAACTTTTTTTGCATCTTTCCAACTGCTTCTGCGATTAGTACCTTCCATTTCGCTTGCTTTTGTAAAATTTCACATTTTTCACGACGGACGCGGACCAGACGTTTTGAAAAATATATAATCTAGGTAGCATGTTAAGAAGCTATCAGCATATAGTTTTAGCTTATTCATGGAGTATTTATGGAAATAAACACTTATATGGGTACCTACCACCTACCTGTCTCACGGATACTTACGGAAAAATCTCTTTCCTCATCAATAAATTCGACTTTGCTCAAAAATAAAAGTGCCGCCAATCGATATCGTGCTGCGTGTTTGCAATGTTCGTATCATCCGAATTCCGCGAATAGGTGGTCATTTCTTATGTAAAACGACGAGTTTTCAATTTTCCGTAGGTACGTACTTATACGTGCACGCTTCGGGAATTATATACCTACCTGTCTCACGGATATTTACGGAAATCTGTCTTATCAATAAATTTGCCTTTGCCAAAAATGAAGAGCCGCGCCAACCGACATTGTGCTACAAGTTTGCAATGTTCGTATCATCCAAATTCCGCGAAAAGGAGGTCATTTCTTATGTAAAACAAGGAGTTTAAATTTTTCGTACGTGCTTATACGTGCACACTACGAGCATTATCTTATAATTTGGTACAAGAGATGCTGTGGCAAAAGGCAAGACACAAAATCCAGCCTCTCCAACTAGAAATACGTGTTTGAATGGCGTATTGAAATGACAGACTTGATGGCAGATGACAGATATCGCGATTCATTGCAGAAAAGCTGGTCAATGGTATTCAAAAATCACGGCGATGATGCACGACCACCGGCGATTATTCGGCGATCATGGTTACTCCTAGTTAATGACCATTAAGGTCCTAAATGACGTTCTAAATGATCATTAAGTAAATGACGACGTGACACACACTGGTCATTTATATCGTAATTTACGCTTAATGATCATTAAGTTTTCCAGTCTGTCAAGGATATTACAATGCGTTTTTTCTTAAGGCATTGAGGTGAGAAACATACCTATTGCTAACAGAATATTAAGTTTATGAACGATATCTACAAATGTCGATAGTACAGGATTTTTTTATGCAACTTATAAACTTCCCGCAGGATTTTGAAAACCTCCTATTTTAGCTACCATGGTAGCGCCTATATGGCGTCATTCATTATTCGGCCTGGTAGCTCAAATGGCAGTTCAGTTAAAATACAGGTCCATGGGGTGAACACAAGTGTATGATTTTTTCCATGACCACTTCTCTAACGGACGTTATTATAATCAAGTCAACCAGGGTTATAGGGCTAATATTTGTATGAACTAGTGCATAATAGCTGTATTACACTGCACAATTTCTTATACAATCTGTCAGTTAAACAATCAAGTTCATTGTTTTTTGACACTATTTTGGCAGATTGTTCAAGAAATTGTGTAGTGTAATACAGCTATAAGAGAGGCATGTGACAGTTCTGATGTGACAGCATTAAAGAGGTGAAATTCATGTATGCACCTCATTTTTTAGAAAGTAAACAAACCTGTCCACTTCATCCAAAATTATAACTTTATGCCGTCCTGGTGGCAGTGTGACTTTCTGCTGGGCGAACATTTTCACTTTGTTTCTCACCACGTCGATGCCTCGGTCATTTGAAGCGTTCAACTCCAGGACGGCTTCTTTGAATGAAGGCCCGAGCAAAATCTTAGCCAGACATAGAATCGTTGTCGTTTTGCCAACACCGGGTGGACCCTGGAATTGTTTTCATTATTCCCTTGCTGTTACACTTTGATGAAGATTCGTGCAATGCGCATTTGAAAGTGTTCAAGCCCGAAAGACTTACGGCGATGATGAGGTGGGGTACGTTCCCGGTTTTGGCGAAGACCGAGAGCTTCGATATCGTCTCTTCGTTGCCGACAATGTCCTCGAATACTTGCGGGCGATATTTTTCGATCCTGGTAGCATAAATGATTAATTTCAGCCCCTAAAATATTATGGTAGTCATTTAATTACCATGGTAAATTGTCGGCTTTTTTCGATTTTTCTGGTTCCGGTTCCGTTGAGCGGGATGGCCCTGGTTGGGGACTATCGTCTACTTCCATCGCTGTGGTTTCTGCTTCGGATTTTCCTTCCATTGTAATAAATTCGAGAATAAAATCCAGTAAATACTGTTCAGAGATGTTTTCCCTCCCTTCAGAATTTTAAGGTTATATATCTGTCATGAGTGACAGTTCTGCTGTCACTGATTTGACACTTGACATTTTGTGGCGGGAATTTCTGAACCCGAACATTATGGTGGCCTAATGGTGGCCTTACATTGAGCAGCAAATGCGGCAGCTTTCTTTGCAGCAGAATTCTGATTGGATGGGCAAAATTCAAAAAGTTTTGCCGCCATGCTGCTAGAGAAGTTGATTAGACGTCGTGAACTTCTTGAGCAGCATGGCGGCAAAGGTTTTGAATTTAATGCTGGCCTTACATTGAGCAGCAAATGCTGCAGCTTTCTTTGCAGCAGAGTTCTGATTGGAACTGACGCCTGTTATTGCTGTCAATGACCAACATTTGACCAATGAGAGCTCGGCAGCAAAAAAAGCTGCAGCATTTTATGCTCAATGTAAGGCCACCATTGGAGGTGAACTTCTTGAGCAGCATGGCCATAGACAAGGAGCATGGCGGCAAAACTTTTTGAATTTTGCCCATCCAATCAGAATTCTGCTGCAAAGAAAGCTGCAGCATTTGATGCTCAATGTAAAGCCACCATAATGCAGGTAACTAAAACAAGAATACACCAGAGAAAAATTGGACGGTATGGGATCACTGGTATTATATCGAATTATTCAATTTTCATACCGACAGCTTCACCTCCGAGACCTGCTGCCTGCTGTAGGGAGAAACCGAGGGAGAAACTGACCCAGTCCTCACCGAGTCACCCTTCGCCTTCCTTCTTTTTGACCTACCCTTATCCTTCTTCCTCACCCCTGTTGAACGGTAACAGTAGGTGGTGGGCCTGAAAAAAATCAACTCCTCAGTCCTCACGATCTCTTGCAGCAGGAGCAGCAGATGGAATTGAATCCACCCTAGCCACCTAATTTGCAGACGAGCTCATGATTTTGGAACGAAAGGCAGTAGCGCCTCCAAAATTTGCTAAGATGTTCAATAGGTAGAGGACGAGTTAGCAGCATTAAAATTATTCCGTTGGCACCACCCCTTCAATGAGGTGGTTTTTAAAAAACATCCGTGACATCGTCAGGGGTGGTTTTTTCTAATAGGGTGATTGCATGTAGAGGGAGTTTATGGTAAAATGTCAATAGTGTCATTGTCATCTGTCAAGTTTCAACCATGCGGAGTCAACGTCAACCGGACTAACCTCACTAAATACAGTCATTTTTACGTGTTTTGTTCACATACTGATTTGTTCAGCGTTAACAAGATCGAGATTGTGATTTCTAATCATTCTAACAATGCCTTACGCCTGTTATGTGCCCCAATCCTTGTCTATGGCCTCAATGCAATTCCCTAACAAACGTCAAAACATAACTAGATCCTTGCGCTGCCTGCCGGTGATCAGGTGAACGAATTGCATGCAATCACTCTATTGTAGTTTTGGATTACGCTAGTAGTGCGGCGGCTAACGACCATTTTTCAGAGAAACCTTGCATTTTTCGATAAAAGCATGAAATTTGGCATATACGCTCTACAGACTCTCTTTACTATTTACGAGGCGGACCCACGATGGAACAGCCGTGCAGCTGTCAGAATTGTCATTTGCCTAACTTCCAGGGGCAAAAACTGAAGTCGGGATTATCGAGCTGATTCAAAAGTGACGTCTATCAATGCAGTAGACCCCCACAGTGAAACTTCACCAAACCAGATGTCAATATTACAAAAGGAGGGGGAATGGGAGAGGATAGTTCTAACCGCGGCACAGATTTTTTTATCAGTTAATTTTGGACTAAATTGACAAGTTTGGTGTCGTTTTCGACTAAATTACATCTTCTGAGTTCAATATGAATGTTGTTATTGCAGTTTGAAAAAAAAAAGATTCTGTTTTGTTGAAAAAAATAGATTTCAGAAAAAATCTTTGGCTTCCTTCATTTCGACTTTTATCCTAATTTAAGGCATTCGAAGTGGCAATCGTTATTTAGTTCACTTCTTCAAAGCTTCCTGTACATGAAAACCATATGCGAGACCTGATTTCCACTTTGACAAGTTCGTGAGCCTCATTTGTTCCTAAAGTCGTAAGAGTAATATGCAATCATTTTCATGTACGAATGGAAATGTGCATGCAAAGGTATCGCGGCGATTCTGACAGCTGCACGGCGGTTTCGTCATGGGTGCACCTCTTATATCGTGAAGGACATTCCATAGACCAAGTATACCAAGTTTCAGGCTTTTATCACAAACTGCAAGGCTTTTGCGGCAATTGACATCTGTTTTGGTGAAGTTATACTGTGAAGGTCTACTGCATTGATAGACGTCACTTTTGAATCAGCTCGATAACCGACTTCAGTTTTTGCCCCTGGAAGGTAGGCAAATGGCAATTCTGACAGCTGCACGGTGGTTCCATAGTGGGTCCGCCTCGTAATAGTCCGGATGTTAAGGTATAATACCCTTCACTTTTATAACAAGCAATGCCACTTGGCATACCTGTTGCCGAGACCATGTTTGACCGATTAAGATCAGGAGCCAAAGTTGCAAGCAATGCAGGCGTCGTATACAGGGTGTCGTATAGAAAAAAAGTAAAAAATTCGTATATCATTAACCAAACCAGATGGATTCACGTGAATAAGCACATATATTTACAATATATTACCTATCAAGGAAGAGTGAACGGTTTTGGAAAATCTTGAGCAGTTCCTGAAATATTCAGGAAAAACTGAATTTTCTTCTAAATATTTTATTTTTCGGTAAATCAGTTAATTTTCAAGATATCGAAGTGCAACTTGGTAGTTCTATGGCCAGTATGATCATGAATCAAGAACGATCAGGAGCCTAATGCAAGGCCTGCCATTTCCAGAAATAAGACAGTGAACTTTTTTTTCTTCGCGACCGCCATCTTGAATCTCCGTTTTACTCAACAGTTGAAAAAGTGTAAACCAAATGTAAGATAGTTGACATCCAGTCACCCCATTATGGAAAAGATAGCCTTGAAGCAAGGCAAGGGTCTCTTCATCGAGAAAACAGTGTTACCCAAGGTTTTCATGGTGATACGCATTTGCAGCACCTGTGATGGCTAATCAGAGATTTGAAAGAGCAGAGTGAGCTCTTTGTCACAATCCTGCATCCAGTATGAGCTGAATTACCAAAATTCATGATGATCGGTCCAAAGGTAAATTTTTGGTGGCTTGCTGAACCAAATATATGGCGCTTTTTGGTGGAAAATGCAAAAAAATCGAGCAATCATCATCATGTCATCCCTCACTAAGAAAAGGCTATTGCAAAAACTGAAACTAATCAACGCTGAAATGTTTTGGGTGAGTCAACCCTATAATTTTGAGCCATAAAATGTTGGACACATGCGTCCCTTTGTTAGAAAGAAGACATGAGAGACTTGCATGCAGAAAGTTTTTTCCAAGTTCTGAGCCACGTATTATTTTCAGAAAGCTACCAAAATTTTGTCTCTGGATCGATGATTATGAATTTTGGTACTAAATCTCAAAATGGATGTAATATTGTTAGTCATCAACTTTTGATGGGTTTCTGAATGAAATATGTGAATAAGAATTTTTCATTTTTTTTCTGCATGTACGCCTTCCATGTCTTTCCTCTGGTAGCCGGACGCATGAGTCCAACATTTATTACCTCAAGAATATAGGCTTCAATCTCACAAAACATTCCAGCGTTGATTTGTCTCATGCAGTTTTTGCAACAGCCTTCTCTTCGTGAGGGATAACATGATGATGATTGCCCGATTTTTTTTGCATTTCTCACCAAAAAGCGCCACCTATTTTGTTCAGCAAGCCATCAAGAGTCTACCTTTGGACTGATCATCATGAATTTTGGTAATTCAGCTCAAAATGAATGTAGAATTGTGACAAAGAACTCACTCTGCTCTTTCAAATCTCTCATCAGCCATCACAGGCGCTGGAAATGCGTATTACCATGAAAACCTTGGGTGACAATGTTTTCTCAATGAAGACACCCTCACCTTGCTTCAAGGCCATCTTTTTCGTGATAGGGTGGTTGGATGCCAACATTCTCGCATTCGACTGTCACTTTTCCAACTGTTGAGTAAAATGGAGATTCAAGATGGCGGTCACGAAGAAAAAAAAGTTGACTGTCTTACTTCTGGAGATAGCAGGCCCTGCATTTGGCTCCTGATCGTTTTTTATTCATGACAATACTTGCCGTAAACTTACCAAGTTGCACTTCGATATCTTGAAAATTCACTGATTTACCGAGAAATCAAATATTTAGAAGAAAATTCAGTTTTCCGGAATATTTCAGGAACCGCTCAAGATTTTCCAAAACTGTTGACTCTTCCTTGATGGGTAATATATTGTGGATATATGTGCCTACTCACGTGAATCCATCTGGTTTGGTTATTGATATACGAATTCTTTACTTTTTTTCTATACGACACCCTGTATACGGCGCCTGGATCACTTACGACTTTGGCTCCTGATCTTAAGGTGCGTTCAGTCAGCTTATTTAGCCGCAAGTTTTAATTTTAGTCGCAAGCGCAGCGACGCCCATTGGCTCTTATGAACCAGCCTCCTCGGAACAGCCAATAAGCGATGCAGCGCTTACGGCTAAAACTAAAATTGCGGCTAAATAAGCTGACTGAACGCACCTTAAATCGGTCAAACATGGTCTCGGCAACAGGTATGCCAAAAGGCATTGCTTGTTATAAAAGTGAAGGGTGTCTCCTAAATTTTGACCTTAACATTCGGACTATAAATAGTAAAGGACAGTCTGTAGAGCGTATGTGCCAAATTTCATGCTTTTATCACAAAATGCAAGGTGGTTCTTACTAACCGCCGCACTATAGCGCCTGAGCCAGTCAAGTTAAACTGCTCCACAATGGAGTTGTCGCCACCAAAAAAAATGGCTTGACTTTGACCGCCAATAACTTTTGATTGCTGAAAGTGATTTCCATTCTGTTTGTTGCGTTCACTAGCTCAATCTATCTTCAACAGATCCTGTAGTTGTGAATATCAAGAAACTACATGTAACATTTATACAGGGAGATATATAAAAAGGTGAAAAATTGCGACAACTTCATCGAACCCCGAGTCAAACCCCCATTTACAAAAATTTTTTTTACAAATTCCAATGTGGAAATCATGAACTGTGACGCATTGTCTCGAAACGGTTTAGGAATTACCGAGACTGGAGGTCTTACACAGAAGATATGGATTTTTATATGGAATGTAACAGATTTGCCCTATTTTCTCGCAAGATTGAATCACTTCTAATGAATATGTGGTTGACGTTGAGCACGATTGTTCCTACAACCGTTCCGGATAACTTGAATTTAAAAATAACCCGAAAATTTGGTGTGGTGCCAGGCAGGGGGCACTTTTCGACACGCTAATAGGATCTAAAATATAGTTTTGGTGATAGTTTGGCTAATGGTGGTGGTTTTTACAGTAGTGGCGGGGTTAACGGCCTAAAATGGAATGATCTGTGCATTTTGTGATAAAAGCATGAAATTTGGCATACGTGTTCAGAAGACCCTCCTTTGCAATTCCAGATGTGGCGCCACGCAAGATTCCGCACCAGAGGCACTGTATTGCGGTTGATATACCTGCTAGGGGTAAATTCTGCAAAAATGGTTCCTGGCCGGTCTCTGGTACCGCAGTCGGTATTTTTTAGTTCTGTTTAGCTAAAACTACATACAGAAATGAGTGCGGAGTGCATTTTCACAAGCAAAGTTCCAAATGCTGCCTTTATACGTTGTTTTAATGCATTTGAAGGCCAACTTTGTTTTAGTACAGGAAACATGGTAAAAAAATTGCCAAAACCTCGGCAAAGATATGAACGTCCTGAAAATTTGACATTCTGTTCAGAATTAAGTGCTCTACTACCTTTCTGAAATTTTCAAAAATCGCACCCCGAGACTTCGAATTATTGGAGAGGGGGTAAAAAATTGCAACTCAAAATTAAAGGTATGAAACCCGATGGAACCCGTCAATCCAATGGATGCAAATACATCGTAGTTCGACGCATCACATCCCGTTGATACAATTTTGGCACAAAAAGTGTCGATCATTGTTGGAGGGGGGTCGCGGGGGAGGGCGAAACTCGGCTGGGTGGCTCTTTTTCTTCCTGGGCCATGAAGAATCGATCACGACAAGATTGGTATCTTTTCCGACTAAGTTCAATGTTCTGAACTTGGATCCGGTGTATAAATTTGGACAAAAACAAGTTCAAACAAGTTAACTTGAGGAAACCTGTTTTTTCTTTGACAATTTTCACAAAACTTTCTTTTACTGTTAGAGGCATTCATCTTTGAAAATATTTCAGAGGCCATTAGATTGAACTGTATTCTTCACAAAAATCATCCATTCGATCTGTAACTTTGTTTTTCGAGATAGAAAAAATCAATTTGAACTTTAGTCGGCAGGGCCCGGCGTCTACTACTGACCAGAACACTACACCATGCATCTTTAAATGAAAATAGCCCAAACTATCTGAAAAATTATAACTCATCTTTGAAAGTTTGAGGATCTGTGCAGAACTGAATTCCCTATAACATAAACAAAACCGTCATAAATCGCAATGCAGGGTATTGAGTTATTACTTGAAGGTGCATGCTGTAGTGTTCTGGTCATTAGTAGACGCCGGGCAGTGCCGACTAAAGTTCAAATCGATTTTTCCTACCTCGAAAAACAAAGTTACAGATCGAATGGATGATTTTCGTGAAAAATACAGTTTAGTCTAATGACCTCTGAGATGTTTTCAAAGATGAATACCTCTAACAGTAAAAAAAAGTTCTGTAAAAATTGTCGAAGAAAAAACAGGTTTTCTAAAGTTAACTTGTTCGAACTTGTTTTTATCAAAATTTACACATCGGATTCAAGTTCAGGACATTGAATTTAGTCGGAAAAGATACCAATCTTGTCGTCATCGATTCTTCATGGCCCAGGAAGAGAAAGAGCCACCCAGCCGAGTTTCGCCCTTCCCCACGACCCCCCTTCAACAACGATCGACACTTTTTGTTCCAAAATTGTATCAACTGGTTGTGATGCGTCGAACTACGACGTATTTGCATCCATTGGATTGACGGGTTCCAGCGGGTTCTATACCTTTCATTTTGAGTTGCAATTTTTCACCCCCCCCTCCAATAACTCGAACCTTCGAGGTGCGATTTTTGGCAATTTTAGATATGTAGTAGGGCACATAATTCTGGACAGAATATGAAATTTTCAGGACGTTCATATTTTTGCCGAGGTTTTGGCAAATTTTTTACCATGTTTCCTGTACTAAAACAAAGTTGGCCTTAAAATGTAATAAAACAACGTATTAAGGCAGCATTTGGAACTTTGCTTGTGAAAATGTACTCCTCACTCATTTCTACATGTAGTTTTAACTAAACAGAACTAAAAAATACCGACTGCGGTACCAGAGACCGGCCAGGAACCATTCTTGCAGAATTCACCCCTAACAGGTATATTAACCGCAATACAGTGTCTCTGGCGCAAAATCTCGCGTGGCGCCACATCTGGAATTGCGAAGGAGGGTCTTCTGAACAAGTATGCCAAATTTCATGCTTTGATCACAAAATGCACAGACCATTCCGCTAACCCCCTCACTACAGGGTTCATGCATCTTCACTTGAAAATAAATGCCCTCGTAAATGCCTAATGTCAGAAGTTTTTCAAGCAAAGTCACTTTCATGCTGGGTGCCATCATACCTAAATTGGGGTTGCTATTATATCATATCAACTGGTTTGATATGATGGCACTTTCATCATAAATTTGAAATTGATAAATAATTTTTTTTGTTTTCAATATTGATGTATGTATTTTAAACTAACATATCTTTATGATAATATTCTCCATATATATCTTCAACTGTATGTAAATTAAAGCAATTCAGGGCACTAAAACTGAGTCATCAGAAAAAGAGGGCCATCATCGCCACACTTCCCCTACGCGACTAACAATGAACAATGAACTCGCTGACTTGAAAACCGCCTCCGTCAACGTATTCGCGAACCGAAGAAATTACTACTATAGTCTGTTCACCGATAGAACGGACTTTTTTGAATTTCAGTGATGTAACCTATAGCAAACAAAAGCACCAAAGACTGTAACAACATAGGCGCGTTTGGAACTAATATTAGTTTTGTTCGGTTGGTAGTCTTACCCGGGCAAATTATTCCTACGCCAAGCCAATGGCATTACATTCAGCGAGTTTGACACTTACGTACGATTTCTAACCTCCATTTCTCTATGATGTTTGTTATTTTTAGTCGGCTGGGCTGTTGTGAGTGTTGTGTAATAAAATCAGCTTCATTCAAAAAAATTATTTTCTCATTCATTAAAATTGGTATTAAACTGGTGTCATTTAAAATTACCATAGCGTTTAGCTGTGGTTAGCGGAAATAAGCACCTCTTTCTAACTGGAATTTTAAATTTCGCGGGTAACGCTCGGGACTACTTTTCAAGCGGAGGAATCTGGTGGTCCTTTCTATCAGTGTATAGAGTATACGAGACAAAGACCATCGTGTTCCCTCCGATCCGACATCACAATAGGGTGATTGCATGTAAAGGGGGTTTATGGCAAAATGTCAATAGTGTCATTGTCATCTGTCCAGTTTCATCCATGTTGGAGTCAACGTCAACCGAACTAACCTCACTTGATACTGTAATTTTTACGTGTTTTCTTCACATAGGTACTGTTTTGTTCGGCGTTTACGAGATCAAGATTGTGATTTCTAATCATTCTATCATTCTACCAATGCTTTACACCATTACACCTGTTATGTGCCCCGATGCAATTCCACAACAAACGTCAAAGCATAACTGTCGACCCTTGTGCTACCTGCCGGTGATCAGGTGAACGAATTTCATGCAATCACCCTATACAAACTGAACGTCACCACCGGCCTCGCTCCCGTGCACCTCTCTCGAAGAAGACACCGAGAAGCAAAGAAGTTGAAGACACTGGGATGCGATACGGGACAAAGACCATGCATCGTACACTTTGCCCATGCGACATCACAAGAAAACGACCTTTCACTGCCGTCTTAAAAAAAAAACCCGAAGTGAAGAAGTTGCAACGGCGGGACAACGACTGTCGTGTTTTTTGCCCATTTGACCCCAGGAAAAACCGCTACAGCTGCTGCCTTCATATACACCCCCTCCGACGAAGAACTTGAAAACAGAAAAAGTTATAAAGACGATGTAACGGGAGCGGGTAGCAGAGAGAAAAATGTCTTACCTCGCTTAGGAATCGAATCTAGGTCTCTTAATTGCCGGTCAGCTGCTCTCACCTCTGAGCCAACGAGGACGACATCTACCTACTTATTCGCTATCCGTCTACTTGAAGTAAACATATGTCATGTCGCCATAAACAGAACAACGATCGCCGTGCTCCTTATCCGGTCAGCATCACAGGAAACAATAAACACAGGCATCACCGCCGCCTCCATACCCCATACGCCGCCCCTGGCAAAAATCTAGGATCCAAGAAATTACATCAGACAGGAGATAGTGTTCTTTGCTGTGTAAAGAGCGGGGCAAAAATCACCGAATTCCTTACCCTTTTGACATCACAGGAAAAATATTGAGCACAGCCGCCCCCATACACCACCCCCGTCCCCTTAAGAAGTTGTTGTCTTTTAAGATGTAGGTGATTGTCTTATTATATGCAATCGAAGCCATTACTTCCATCAGTTCCATCTTTGACAAATGACTACCTACACAAATGTTTCTAGATATATTATTTTCATAAAAAAACTCAACTTCTTTCTCCCTTTAACATAAAAAGTCATCAACCATAACAATAATTTATTAAGTTGCTACTGAAAAAGAGTGGGCGTAGCCCACGGGTTCACTCTAGAATTTTATATGAGGAACGTACATAGATCCGAGGCTGGAAAATTGTTGAACTGCTTCTCATCCTGCTTCTGGGATGAATTAAGGGGAACGGAGGGACGGGGGGCAGAGAGCCAGAGAGGTGCATGCATCAAGGCAAAAAGACCGCCGGTGTCTTCTTCGTCCTCGGCATATACCGGGACGCCTGCGCCCTCTGGGGCAGGGTTGCGTAAGTTCCGCACGGCAGGAAGCCCCCCCAGTGTCAGCGGAGGTGCGACGACGGAACGGCGCCTCGCGTCGATCCCTCACATCCCGGCGACGACGAAGATATCACGACGAAAAATAAACGCCGCGCGCGCTCTCGCGATGCTCTTGTATTGCTCTTCCGGTAATATCGACGAGGACGGACAACATCGCAAGTACGGATGCCGAGATCGTAAAAACCACATCGGTCGCATCAACAACAACAATAATAATAATAATGATGATAATGACGGTCCGTCTAATAACGATAATAATAACCAAAGTGACAACAAAAAGTGCCAACGAAACGTGTGCTCTTTAAATGGATAACTCGTATTATTCTTCCCCAGGTAGGTAGTAGGTACCTGTATATTTTGAAGAACATCATCTAGAGCTTGCTGTGACTTTTTGACACCCGTTTTGACAGTTGAATTGTCAGATTTCGATTTGATTTGCGAGAATCGTTGCAATTTAAACAAATGGTCTGAGTCTAGGGATATGTCATAGCCTCCACAAATGTATTTCAGAGCAACAAAGCTTTGTCGTTGCTATGCTGTTATCACTGCACTGGGTTCAGTTCTTTGAGAATATATGAGAAACGCCCCTAGTTGACTACACTCTTAAGGCTACTGTATACGCAGGGTATCAATATTTCTCCCTCAAAAATAAAGATAAAGAGATATCGAGATTTTGATGGGATTCCATTAAATGTTTGTCCACCTTCACTTGTTTCCGTTTGGATTACCCCAAATTTTTTTAGAAGCCCAATAGCTTTAAAACACTAGAAAAGTTTCCAAAGGATTGCTGGGATATTTTTTGACAGCCGAAAAAATTATTAACTGTTTTATAATTTTGAGAGACGTAGAAAATTGAATACAGAGCTGTTTTTTGAAAAAGGTTTTAAATAAAAAAGAATTTTTTTTTGACATAATTGAAAAAAAAAACGCTCTATTAAATTTTTAAATACACTCAGTACACCGTATAAAAAAATTGAGCTTTTATCTTTATTTTTGAGGGAGAAATCCTTGAAATAACTTTGGCCTGCTGAGAATGCAGCCTTAAGGTGGCCGGAATATTGGTCAAATAAGTCAAATAACACAGTTTTCTGTCAGTTCCAGTAACCTTATTCTCTGGAAGAAAATTATCATTCCCGTCTCTTTTGAAAGCTACAAGAATTGTGTTCAACTTAACGAGCTCACATTTTAAATGTTTGGAAAATAATTTTCAAAAATATTTTTTTTTTCAAAAATTTAAAAAATTATTTCTTCCCCAAAATTTCAAAATTTTAGCTGGTTAAGTTGAACACCATTCTTGTAGCTTTCAAAAGAGACCTGAATGGTAATTTTCTTCCAAAGGATAAGGTTACGTTACTGGAACTGACAGAAAATTGTGTTATTTGACCAATATTCCGGCCACCTCAAATAATTGAAATAAATTACGTCTCTTGACTCTAAGTATTGATATTACGTCGTATCTTGAGACTTCGGAGACGTCGGGTTGAGCTTGCAATTATTGGCTTAGATATTATCGATAATTCGTCATTCTGAATATCTGTACATCATGAATTGGAATAAAATATGAATTCCAAGAAAACAAATGAACATCGGTACCTATAGAGAGGTCCATTCATTTAGTTTCCGTCAATGGGACCACTGAACATGTATTAATTGATCACCATTCAACTCAATGATTAATTAGCGAACACCAAACAAGCCATTAGAGCAGGGCGAGCGGAGCGGTGATGTATGCTTTTGGCTTTGGTGCTTTAAAACTTGTCAATTTGTGATCAATAATGGTTGTTATTAAGGGAGTCAATCATACCGCGCTGGGTCGTCTCCGTTGCGACCTTGTGATTGAGGAATGATTCGACCTTAAGCTTCAAACTTATTTTTCGGTAAGTATCTGCCTACCTACAGAATTTCTATTTTACATGAATAACTAGTGTTACCGGCCCGGCCGGAAGGGGGTGGAGCCAACGCTCGTCCCTTCGCGCCTATACAGGGTGTTTCCAAAATGGTGTTACAAACTTCTAGGGGAGATTCCCCATCAAAAATGGACAAGGAAAATATATACCTTTGATGTCCTAAAATGCTCAGTTGAAAAGTTACAGGGTGTTCAAGTTGACTTTTTAAAACTGATTTTTTGACATAAGTTTTGAACCGTTTAACCGATTTTGTTCAAGTTCTCACCAAAGTTAACTGAAATAAGTCTCTATCGAATAATAGTAACGTGTTGGAGAAAAAAGTTCAGGGGCGTAGATAATGGGGGCTGTCCTCATATTCCCCCCCCCCTATTTTTTACACCCCTAGCTATACAGAGATCATTCTGAAAATGGTCTCAATCGTCATAGGGGACCTCAAAACGGATATCTCTGTCGATATCTCGAAAAAAATTTCATCGTGTTCACAATACTTCCTTTCCTCGTTAGGTGGTGGGTCGGGAAAGTAAAAGTCAACAAATACATGGAATTTATTTTTTTTGTGTTCCGAAGTCAATCCTTTGTCTTAATTACTTGTCAAAAATAATTCACATGAAATGAGATGTAGTAATTAGCTTCCTGTGGCTGCAGGTGCATTTTACCCGTTCATTTACTTACGACTTTTAGTTTCGTGAGATATAAAATTGATTTACTTTAGGCTTGCGCTTTCTTTCAAATCACATATTTGTCAATCAGCTATGTGTAAATTGGATATGTATGAGATCAGGTGTAAGCCTCAAATTAGCCTGAAAAAATTGAACAGCATCTTGGTGTTTTTGTAGGAATACCTTGAACTGTTCCCTCATTTCGACCCTTGGCTGTGATTGTCGTTACTCCCTCTCCTTCTCCCTTGGACCTCTTACCTACGTCTTGCTTACGTTGTTTGTTTCACTCAGGTTCTATTCTCGACGAGAACGGAACTTTGGCGATGAGGATTGTATTGAAACATTGAACAAAAACACGAATTGATAGCAAACCAAATGAATTTTCATTAAAATCATCAGAAAAATTTGAATGAATCAGATTCTTTTCATAAAACACCTAACAAAATGGAACTGACAGACTTATAAAATGACACACAATAGACAAAATGAACAAAAACAATCAAAAACACAACAACAAATTATGTCATACTGCCAGTCAAAGAAAAAGAGGAGAGTGACGGATTCGGAAAAGGGCACTCAGTGGAAGAACCCAGTCAAACAAACCCCTGAGTTGAGCTCAAAAGAAGAAGACTCTCACATACATGAGAAATGAACGACAAAAACTCACTGATAAATTCCGGTATTCAGTGTAAGTGAAATTAGTGAAACAAAATCGCAGAAACATCAGTGAACAAATGTAAAAGACATCAGTAAACAATGCATAATAAATCAACAAATCAACAATGCAGATAAAATCATCAACAATGTATAAAAACCCAAAACAAGACAAAATAGGGGTGGTTAGTAGGATCCTATAACATACCTTCATTGAATATTTGACAAACATAGCAGCGAGCATAAAAACAAAAACATGACATAAAAATATGAGAGTCATAGAAGACGGCGGACAATGACATTTAAATGAAAATCAAATCATGACATTTGATTACAACACGTAATCAATCAATTACATCATGACATTACAAGAATTTTTGTCAAGTACATGACAATCAAATTACACACAAAATTATTTGAAATGGAAATTTAAATAAATACGCGCTAGATTTACGGTGCTTCCGATATAAAGTTGGTGAAAATAGAGAATAAATTCCAGCAATCGGGCCTGCAACAAAAAAACATTCCCATGCTCGCGATATTATTTTACGATGCCTCTCCGTTTCTTCGCGCTCGACTCCAATTTGCGTTCCTTCATCCATGTGACATCATCAATAACACGTAGGTACCTAGTACCTAACACAAGTCCAGGGTCAAGAGGGCCGTTGGGCATCCCAGGAAATTAGTGAAATACACGAGGCGCGTAAGGAGCCTTCATCTTTGCTTCAAACTGAGCTGTTGAAACCGCGAAAACCCCCTTTCGGTCCTCTTTTTTATTCTGAATTCTGAAACAAATAAGAAGTGACGCCACTGACGCTCGCAACAGGAAGATGCGATTTTAAATTCATAATTCGGCTCTACATGCGTAGTAAAAGGCGCAGTAAAATTTAAAACTGAATGCAGAGGATTAAATCTCTGCCGTGCTAAGCCTAAAGCGCGTATCTACATTTTGATAAATTTGATACTCTGCAGTTTGATGCCAAGTTTTTATGCCGTTATGTTATAGTATAATATGAATAAAGCAGTTATTTGAGAACTCTGATAATTGCGCTATCCATGTATAATCATAACCACATGATCGCGAACATCATATCCCCTAAAATATGAGCATAAAAATGCAGTGTATCAAATTTATCGAAATGTAGATACGCGCTTTAGGCTAAGCACGGCAGATTCTTGTGAAAATAAGTCAAAAATCACCCACCTGTAGAAAGATTTTACTCGCGTCGAAGTATTAGAGTAAGTTTGTGAAAAGTCGCTGAAAATACGTTCTTCCATCACAACTTAAATGCGTTGTAATTTTCCAAATTCCGTTTTGCTCCAAGCGGATCTAATTCTGATCTTGGCTTATCAGCTCGGAGTGACTGATGACTGTTGACGGTGTTGACAGCCAGGGCGGACGTATTCAATTGCAGGCGCTGTATCTAACAGCCGATTGAACTTGGTTCTTCTGAATAACTACCTTCTGTTGGTAAGAACATGATAAGGTATGAATATCTAAGAGTTAAATCTGGTGAATTCCCCTGTAGACTCGTGGACACCACCTGTAAACCATTTCTTGAAGGCATACATAGATTTGCGGGATATCTAGCATTGACTTCGATTTCTTAATTGGCTGCAGGCTATCGCTAGTAATTAGCCGGGTACTTGAATCACCATAGCGGGACTCATGATGCCCTCTGGCACTGTATTGTCAAGAATATGACAGAAGTGCCATAGGGGAAAGGCTCATCCCTTAAGTACGAATTATTTTATTAGGTATAAATTATAATAAATCATTAATCATCTTCAGCAAAAAGAACGAGGTGCCACAGGAATGCTGATAGTGCAAACGATGCGCTTTGCAGTTTATGTCTCGTGTGGTACTAAGTTCACCTGCACCAGGAAACGGGCATCAATCTGATTGGTCTACGATGTTTCCTGTTGCCTATAAATCTAGTAGTATCCATAGCCCTTAATCGAATTCATTTTTGTAATTGCGGCGGGCCGCTATGCCCGTCTGCGTCTAAATTAATAATTAATTGTTCATTTTATTATCACTTTATTGTTATACGACGGATTGTGTTCGCGGGCTTATCTTCATGTCGTCTCGGGTGTCGTTGTGAAATTAATGTGTGTTAATAAAACAATGTAAAACTTTATCGTGTGCTCTTCCAAACCTTCCACCCTGCTTGCAATCACTATCCCCCAAGAAAGTCAGGAAGGGTCAACCTAAACCCTTCCCGACAGAATTGAATTGGAAATTCTATAGATTTTCTAAGACATTTGCCCTGTATCGGAATACAAAAACAATCATTTATCACCCAAACAATTGGAATATATACTGAGTTACATGGAAGCATATGGAAGTTAGACTCGTATTATGTATAATGAAGATACACACAAATGATTCTATGCCCCGACTGAAGCGATGCCAGAACACAGATATCCAAGAACTGTCGGTATAGCCAGAGCAGCAGCTTCCGCCCTGTCAGGTACACGCAGGGAGTTTTGGCAAAAACTCAATAAGCACCTCGTAGACTTAGTTTTGAGAAAGGTCTGATTATTGTTTGATACTCCTTCGCTCGCCCAATTTTCGGCTCTTAAAACTGACTCATCCTACGCCGTTAATTACCGAACCGACACAGTTCTTGGTTCCGCGGGCGAAAAACGATACGCCACACAATAAGGGTTTGTGTTTTGCTTTGCCAAACGCACCTCCGAAAAGGGTTATTTCGCGCGCCCGATTTGAATAACAAATCTCGAGAGAGAGAGTCGAGAGAGTAATTTTCCCCGAGGGCTATTTGACGCAGTTGTTTTTTATCGGTCGTCGTCCCTCCCATGTCTCTCGCCCTCACTCTCACTCCATTACAGAGACTCCCTCCCCTTCCAAACTCTCGCCTACCGCGATTAATTAAATTTAACTTTTAATTTAGCCCGCACGACGCTCTGTGCGCCGCCGAGAGGTTTCCTTCGGCCCCCCGTTTCCCCCACTTCACTTTACACACTTCTCTCTATCTTTTGGGCTTCCCAAACGGGGCGACGTAGAAGTTGCCAACTAATTCTCAGAATGAAGGGGGAGGCGGAGTGGTGGTCTCAAGGGATGTATTAGAGAGAAATTCGTTCTAGTTTCATAATGGCAAAATTAGTTGTTTCAGTTTTTTTTTTCGCTTGCTGAGCTTGGTGGTCGATAATTTAAGCTTCACCGATTGATGCGTTCCACCGAGCGATGCTCAGATTTACTCTCTGGTAGTTTGGAATGATGGCCAATCGAAGGAGCACCCGAGCATGACCGGAGCAAAAAATAGGCCAGAGACGTTGATTTATGAGACCGTGGACTAAACCTGAAACTAACGATTCGAGTTCCGAACTCGCACCCTATATCACTCCTCAATAATTCAATTATTACCTTCTGTACATCGTTATTAATTATTCCGATGCAGTTATTAAGGTTAGTTATTAAAACCATATCCGAGTCATTATCTGTAACGAGGTCGTTAAGGAAAAAAAGGGCAGCAACCAGCTAGCAGCCGTGTATCAAAGAGACGGATATTATGGCAAACAAAGGCGGGATCCACACAAAGCCCCAATTAATCAGACAAATAAATCGGATGCGAAACATCCAATTGGACGGATATGTGTTTGCACACATTTCGGTTTTTTCCGAACCGACCGACATCCATATCCTTCTCTCTCTATCTTGCTCTTCTCTCCCGGTTTTTCCATCAGCCTGTCATCCCCTGGTCTCACGGGAGTAGGTTTTCGTTCAGTAGTAGGTCAAATTGACACAAAAACACACGCAAGCACACACATACAATGTACGGAGAAACTTTTAAAGTTGCGGCTTGTCCGACCCTCTGGCTCGATTCGAGGAATGTAAAGGGACAGAAGAAACCCTTCTTGATGTGATTTAATTAACTCCTCTGCGTCCCTTTGATGGGGGCGGGAGGAGGAGCAGATAGATCTCAAGGTATTGAGGCATCCGCGCGGAAGTTGGGAACTGATCGTGCTGGGGGTTGGGGAAGGGAAAGGGGGACGCAGAGAAGGTCCTTTATGTTAACTGAGTTTCTGTGTATTGCGTAGACTTCAAAGCACGTCCAGAGGTGCAGAGCCCTCGGTAGTGGCCATTCCGAAGCGGGATAAGAGAATAATTTCCTTAATGAACGCTGAATCATCAATTGAAAATGGAACTTTTAGGAAGTCGTTCTGATTTCCATTATTCAAAGTGAGATTATTACATTTATTGATCAAGAATTTTGTTAAGTTATGAAACGATATTGTCTATTGCTCGAACTATTTACCACGTATAACTTATTATAAATATTGTAGTGATGGCCTTATGCTTAGCGTTTTTCCTCACCCCCTCCATAGTACCTACGTCACAGGTTGAAGAGAACCGGCGAATTTCGCTTATTTGCCGCTCGTTCCTTCCTCCCTCATCTCATCAGTCTCAGCCGACAGCCCACGAATTCCTTATGAAAGTGGCAAGACCAAAAAGTTCTAAATCATCAACAACGCAATACTCTCGAATAACTTGAATTTTATTGAACAAATAAATCAATGACGACACACACAGACAATTCTGAAATCAAACTGCGAGACTTTCCCATTATCACTAAATATTCTAGTACTTGATTAAAGAATCCAAAGTCGAGTTTCCTCCATCCCTTCTTTCAGTGGGGTCGTCTAATCCTATCTCCCTCTTAGCTTCAGCTACTTACTTGTACTTAGTAAAACAAACTATTATACCCAGCTCTGAGAGTAGTCACCCTTGTGATTTACATTATCATTGACTCGAGCTGTTGGCACCTGAAAATTATCCTGACGTCCAAATTCCACGTAGGTACTCCTTCATATCTGAGTGGGTCTTTCCTGCAAAAGAAAGACCCAACTTTGCAGCGAAGCTCCTCAATTACTTCGTCCCTCACCTGTGAATTACCCTCTTCAAAATTCCCAAACGAATTACAGTACAATTTCCCAGCGACATAAGACCCGGTCGCGGTGAAGGGTTAAGCACAAGTGACACAGTGCATTGAAATTAAACATAAGATGGGCTCGTTACGATGGTGCTTCAGAATACTTATTTAGAACGTTACGTCCTGTGGTCACTATGTACCATTATTCTGAGTTTCTTTGAATTTTCATGCAAATCAACTCTCTCGCACGCTTGTCCGACATTTCTATCTGAGGTGCCCACGATAATTATCGCTCCATCCAAAATGGCGGCCGTTTTCAAAAATGGCGACTTGAATAATTATGTAAAAATGTCATATTCGCCCCATTGTATACCGCAGGAATCGCAGGATGTTGATTTTCGCACTAGCTATCCTTAAACTGGCGGTAGCCACAATTATTGTGACAGATGCCCAATTTTCATTATATAGGGTGTTTGCGCGAGATGACACTTTCCCCTCCACCAAACGCTTCTTCTTGGAGGTATTTCGAAGGAACCAAAAACTAATCCTTTATATTTTTTTCCGTAGCTCTCGAATATGTTCATTATTAATTTCTATATCTCATTATATACAGAGTGTTCAAATTTATTTATTTTTTTCAATTTTGGCGACACCTGTTATTCATTATTGTAGTCTATCTAGCTTTCTGTGCTGATTACAAAAATGTGTGACACTTATGGGTTTCTTTCCAAATAATTTCTCAAAAATGAATAAATCTAAATTGCGAAGACCGTATTTTAGGCAGCCAGGAGATACACTACACTTCATGTTAGAGGTATGATACTTGCTGCACTCCTTTTGGGGGAATGTTTGAAACACTTCTGCCC
Source organism: Anaspis maculata (assembly GCA_949128115.1). Classification (NCBI taxonomy): domain Eukaryota; kingdom Metazoa; phylum Arthropoda; class Insecta; order Coleoptera; family Scraptiidae; genus Anaspis; species Anaspis maculata. Next base: position 23,013,949 of record OX421967.1, read on the forward strand.
GAGGTGGCAATTGAAGTTGTGGCTGGGTCTAAAATGGCGGTCGTTTTCCAATCTGGCGGCCTACATATTCGAGAATCTCGTATTCGTCCTATTAAAGCCCGCAGGATGTCGATTCCCATCTTAGACATTCCCATAGATTCAGCTATTCTGAAACTGACTAACCACAACAATCGTGACAGATGCTCATTCTTCCATGTATAGGGTGATCACGCGAGATGCCGCAGAAAGTAACGCCGTCTCAAGGGATTAATAGTTAGGTCCTTCTTTCCATTTGAAATGACTGTATACGGAAAATTAGGCATCTGTCAAGATTGTTGTGTTTACAACAGGACTAGTTTCTGTTTTTCCAAAATACCTTCAAGGGGAACCATTTGGTGGAGAGCAGGGATCACGTGGAGAGGAGGGTTTCACCTCGCGCGTACACCTGTATACAGGAAATTGGGCATCTGTCACAATTACTGATTATTATGGTTACCGTCAATTTGAGAATAGCTAGTAGGGAAATCGAGATTCTGCGGTATACAATGGGGTGAATATGACATTTTCACGTATTCAAGTCGCGATTTTGGGAAACGGCCGCCATTTTGAATGCAGCGATAATTTTCGGGGGCACCTTGGACAGAATTGTTCCAAATAGTTCTCTAAAGAATTGTACCGAATTTCATAACTCTAACATGAAGTGCAGTAACTTTCACGTAGCGGCTCTATTAAGGTGACTCTCAATCTAAGCTCAATGATAATGAATTATGCATCGTTTTCAAGTAGAAGTGATTATTAACATAGAAGAATCGAAAAGGTCTCACAACCTATTCACAAAAGCACATAATATGAGGGATCATTCCCAAATGCCCCGAATAACAAAATAAAAAAAGTGGAATACTTCAACCATAACATCCAATCCAAAACCGCGAAATCATCTGGGGATATTTTATGTCTAAATCAGTGCTGCACGATTGGCTGTCGCTTTTTCAAACTCTCAGAACAGCTTCAAGCCAGGAAAAGCACACGCAAATAAAGTTTACAGGGTTTTTCACGCTGGGTGCGTTAAGTTGGCCCCCTCATCTTCAAATTTCGAAAATTCGACTGCGGCATCGTAAAATGCTCGCAAGATGCTGGCAAATGCTGTATTTTTTTTCAAAAATGCTCGGCCCGATTCGCCAAAAAAACAAATTTCATTTGGCGGGCCAACTCAACGGTAGCCCCCCCACTTTCGAGTTTTGGAAATTTCACGACGGCATCGTGAAATGCTCGTGAAATGCTGGCGAATGCTGTATTTTTTTTTGCAAAATGCTGGGCCCAAATCAACACAAAAGCCCTTCGAATTTGGGGGGCCAGCTTGACGATAGCCCCCCACTTTCTAATTTTGGAATTTTCACGACGGCATCGTGAAATGCTCGTGAAATGCTGGCAAATGCTGTATTTTTTCGCAAAATGCTGGGCCCAAATCGACACAAAAGTCCTTCGAAGTTGGGGGGGCCAACTTAACGCTAGCCCCCCACTTTCGAATTTTGGAAATATCACGACGGCATCTTGAAATGCTCGCAAAATGCTGGCGAATGCTGTATTTTTTTCGAAAAATGCTCAGCCCGATTCGCAAAAAATATATATTTGGGGGGCCAACTCAACGGTAGCCCCTCCAAATTCGAGTTTTCAAAATTTCACGACGGCATCGTGAGATGCTCGCGAAGTGCTGGCGAATGCTGTATTTTTTTCCAAATATGCTGGGCCCAAATCGACATAAAAGCTCTTTGAAGTTGGGGGCGTCAGGTTAACGCTAGCCCCCCACTTTCGAATTTTGGAAATCTCACGACGACATCTTGAAATGCTCGCGAAATGCTGGCGAATGCTGTATTTTTTTTCAAAAAATGCTCAGCCCGATTCACAAAAAAACATATTTGGGGGGCCAACTCAACGGTAGCCCCCTCACTTTCGAATTTTGGGAATTTCACCACGGCATCGTGAAATGCTCGTGAAAAGCCAGGGAATGCTGTATTTTTTTCGAAAAATGCTGGGCCTCAATCGACACAAAGGTCCTTAGAAGTTGAAGCAAAAAGGTTCAAATGACATTATTTTGGAAACTATTTATTAAAATACGAGTTGGAGTTTCAGTAAAGCTGAAAATTGCTGAAAACTGGTCTCCTTTGTTGATTGAACAACATACTAGAAGTCCTAAAAAAATCCTATGTCCGTTTCAGTGTTTTTTGGCGGCAGAAAGGTGTAAGTGACATTTTTTTTGTTACTATTCAATAAAATACGGGTTGAAGTTTTAATACAGGTGAAAATATTAAGTCTCTTCGGTCAGTTTAGCAGCATACTGAATGTCCTAAGAAATCCTGTTTCCGCTTAATTGTTTTTTGGCGGCAAAAAGGTGTAAGTGACATTGTTTTGGAAACTGTTCAATCAAACAGGCGGTCAAGCTTCGATATAGCTGAAAATTGCTGAAATAGGTCTCCTTGATTAATTGAGCAACATATTGAAAGTCCTAAAAAATCTTCCTTCCGCTTCATTGGTTTCTGGCGGCAGAAAGGTTTAAGTGAAATTTTCTTTTGTCACTATTTATTAAAATACGGGTTGAAGTTTCGATACAGCTGAAAATTGCTGGAAATGGTCTCCTTGGTCAAGTGAACAACACTCTAAAAATACTAGGAAAACCCTTGTTCGCTTCATTGTTTTTTGACGGAAGAAAGGTATAAGTGACATTGTTTTGGAAACTATTATTTATTGGAATAAGCGTTGAAGTTCCAATTCATCTGGAAATTGCTGGAACTGGTTTCCTCGATCGTGTGAACAACATACTGAAAGTCCCAAGAAATCCTATGTCCGTTTCATCGTCTTTTGGCGGCAAAAAGGTATAATATCATTTCTTGAAACTATTGTTCAAAATATGTGTTGAAGCTGCAATACAGTTGAAAATTGCTGAAAATAGCCTACTCGGACTAGTACGGTCAACTAACGGAGGAGACCATTTTTAGCAATTTTGGCTGTACTGAAACTTTAACCCGTATTTCAAAAAAAATGTTTACAATATAATGTCACTGGGAATGTCACTTATACTTTTTCTGCCGCCAAAAAACATGAAGCGGGCATGGGATTTTTTCAGGATTTCTAGTATGGCATTCAACTAACAGAGGATACTATTTTTCAGCAACTTTCAGCTGTGCTGAAACTTCAACTCATGTGTCAATAAATAGTTTCCAAAATAATATCACTTGAACCTTTTTGCTGCCACAAACCGATGAAGTGGACATAGTATTCTTCAGGACTTTCAATATGTTGTTAAGCTCAGCCAGAAGACCATTCTCGGCAATTGTCAGCTGTATTAAAACTTGACCGCGTGTTTGATTGAATAGGTTTTAAAACAATGCCGCTGAGAAAAAAGTATGAAGCGGACATAGGATTTCTTAGGACTTTCAACATGTTGTTCAACTGGCCGAGGAGACCATTTCCAGCGATTTTCAGCTGTATTGAAACTTCAACGCGTGATTCAATTATTAGTTTGCGAAGCAATGTCACTTATACCTTTTTGCCGCTAAAAAAACAATGAAGCGGATATAGGATTCTTTAGGACTTTCAATATGTTGTTCAACTGGCCAATGAGACCATTTTCAGCAATTTTCAGCTGTATCGAAGCTTCATCGCGTATTCTAATAGATAGTTTCTAAATTATTGTCACTTACACCTTTTTGCCGCCAAAAACCGATGAAGCGGACATAGGATTTTTTAGGACTTTCAGTATGTGGTTGAGGGGTTGAAGTGGAAGTGTTCTACCAATTTTTCAGACTTACGTTATTTTTTTCCAGGTTTTGGTCAATTTTGATCTAAAATGCCTGGGCTATAAATGGCGCAGTATACAGACAGGGCGCGTCACGGGCAAGATTTTTTTCAATTTTATATGTCATGTGGACCTCTTGCAGAACCCGGGCCCAGGGATGAACTCTCGTGCTAGTGGTTTAGAAAGCGCCCCCTCGGATCAGAAGTCGATTTTAAAGTCCTCGTAAAATAGAACGGAAGCAGTTAGTATGGGTTTTGTCTAATTTTCTCAACCTGGGTTGCACCAACGCTCAATTAATATAATACGAGATTAGTGGAATTTCTTTTGTTCAGTACCTACTCGTTGGTGAATACAAAAAATTCTGATTTCACAAAAGAGGATGATCCAATGATTAATTAGCTAGAGATTTCATGCAATTCTTATGATCAATCTACTAGGATTGACCAGAATGAGAAATCCATTCAATCTCGTATTAGCGTTAATTGCGTATTAATTTTTTGGTGAACCCAGGGTCAAAAATTAAATATAATGTGAAAAATTCTCAACAGTTGAACTACCCATGATTATATTTTCGATACTTATTTTTAATGAATGTATGTAATATGTATAGGTAGGTAGGTACTATACTCTGTCAACTATGATTTCCAAAATTCGAAAGTGGGGTCTAGCGTTAAGCTGGCCCCCCAACCTCGAAGAGCTTTAATGTCGATTTGGGCCCAGCATATTTGGAAAAAAATACAGCATTCGCCAGCATTTCGCGAGCATTTCACGATGCCGTCATGAAATTTTGAAAACTCGAATGTGGAGGGGCTACCGATGAGTTGGCCCCCTAAATATTTTTTTTTGCGAATCGGGCTGAGCATTTTTCGAGAAAAATACAGCGTTCGCCAGCATTTCGCAAGCATTTCAAGATGCCGTCGTGACATTTCCAAAATTCGAAAGTGGGGGGCTAGCGTTAAGTTGCCCCCCCCCAACTTCGAAGGACTTTTGTGTCGACTTGGGCCCAGCATTTTGCGAAAAAAATACAGCATTCGCCAGCATTTCACGAGCATTTCACGATGCCGTCGTGAAATTTCCAAAATTCGAAAGTGGGGGGCTATCATTAAGCTGGCCCCCCAAGTTCGAAGGGCTTATGTGTCGATTTGGGCCCAGCATTTTTGAAAAAAAATACAGCATTCGCCAGCATTTCGCGAGCATTTCACGATGCCGTCGTGAAATTTCCAAAACTCGAAAGTGGGGGGGCTACCGTTGAGTTGGCCCCCCAAATAAAAACTGTTTCTTTGGCGAATCGGGCCTAGCATTTTTGAAAAAAAATACAGCATTCGCCAGCATCTTGCGAGCATTTTACGATGCCGCAGTCGAATTTTCGAGATTCGAAAATAAGGGGGCCAACTTAACGCACCCTTTCACGCTGCGCTACTCAGTTGGCGACGCAACTTGGTTGCACCTGATTGAGGATAATTGCATTTAGTTTCGGAAATTCATGCAAACGTGTAAACTTCAACTCCGCTAATTTACACAGAAGTTTCAAAATGGTGGTGACTTTGATGTTTCAGCGTTGAGTGAAAATATAATTATACGGGGTGTTTATAAGAATCTGTGATCGCGGCAGGCATGGGTCAGGCCAAAAAAACGTAGTAACAGGCGCAATTGTAGTGATCGGAAGCAGATTCCAAAGGCGATGCGATCACAGTCGTTTATAAACACCCGGTACAAAGGGACGCCATGGCCACCTTCTGTCATAGACCGGTAGATGACGCCACGTTACAAGTGTAACTTTTCAAATCAGCTTTGCATCGGATGATTTTCTGAAATACAGGTGTTTCAAAAGTAAATACCTAGCTGTACATCCTCGGGCTCAGTTTCAAAAATATCAAGTTTACGATAAGGATGAATTGCAAGAGGTGCCCCCTAAGAAAGTCATGGCTTTGAGATAAAAAACTTAACCTCGCAAATTTTTGATTAGAGGATTCATTTTTGAGATATTTGGGCTTGAAACTTTGAAAAACATCACTTTCGAGAGCCTTGAAACATAATCCAAGAAAACTCATGGTTCCTCAACTAAAACAGGTTCTCCAGGTGCCTTCAAGTGGATAAATCACCATTTTTGCTGACAAACATGAAGTTAGTCTCTGACTATCACAACACTAGACTATCAGACCAGAACTGCAAGACACGTGTCTCGCCCTTGTTGGGGGCTTATCAGTGCGCCACTGATTTTCTTGGCATTGTTTCAAGGAGTTCTCTTTGTGGAACTAAACATTGATGCTCATAAATTCCTTGTCGTGCGCAAAAAGTTAAATCTTTTATTCTATGTGGGAAGATAACGCGTGATCGAGATTGTCGCCCAGATTTGATCCAAATATATGTCTAGAGCGCTGGATTTTCAGCAGAACTGACCTTAGGGTATGTATTTAAAAGCTCACAGCGATTGCAGGGTATTGAATCGGTTTGACGCTTCCTATGGCTGTTCGAAATATCAAGTACAAATCCTACTAACGTTTATAAACAAAACATTTTTTCAACCGCATTTAAACAATTATTATTTGATTACAATGGGAATCAGACTTGCCTTACTGTTTTCTTTTCTCGTAACTGATGCACTACAACTATGAACAGTGGTTTTAGCACTCTTAATAATTCACTCTTGACGAGTAATAATTTTCGTCGAGCCAAACACATCCGTTCGTCTCGACCTCACTTCTACCAGTTCTCCTCGACTACCTACGACGCGAATCTCTTCACCCCAGTCCCTATTCTGGGACCGATCCTATTTCCATCCCCTCTGCTAAAATCTCCCCCTGACCACCAAGCTCATATGCCGGTGTGCGATGTCACCCCGAGACCAAGCGGCTACCGCTATTCTCGCATTCTGTAACCAAGACTAATTGATCCCAAATTATAATTCCCCCCCTTTTTTTGTAATTTCAAGCTTCTTGCCACAGTACCTATTCATTGATCATTTTATTTTGATGGCTTTCGAAGTTTCACCGATGTCCAGTCCACTTGTAGCATCATTACTTTGTTTCTTGAATTTTCTAGTGCTTTACTTTGCGTTCCAAGGGCTGAATTTCAAGTCAACGTTATAACTTGCGCCACTCATTTACGGCATCGATGAGCCAATCATCGCGTCGGATTGTGTTATGTTGCCATAGTGACCGGACTTACGGCTCGATACCAAGCTGGGGCTGAGACCGCCGTAAGTGCGGTTACCATAACAACGGCGGATACCAACCAATCAGACCGCTGTATTTGGCGAGTTACGCCGTCCCAAACTTTGCGCCTGCAACTTTGTATCTACCTCTTACGCTGCATTTGCGCGGGCGTATCTCCAGCTTGAAATCGAGCCTCAAGATCTCAACGGTTAGTGCTAATTCACTTTGATAGATCCCATTGGCACAACAAATGTTCACGTTAACAATTCTCCGCCGTAACATAAGTTTTCCACGGCTTTCAAACTACACTTCTATCTACAACAATTGCTGTGTCGCTTGGAACAAGTTGGAACAAGACGATGGTGCTGCTGCTGCTGCCATCTGGAGAAAGCTGTCAGCGGATTACGCAGCATGATAGCTACGCAACAACGTAATCACACATTATGATTAGCAATCTCCAGTTACAAGTCTGCGAGGTCTAAAACTTGAACCCACATAATCACCGCCACTAAAACCACCCCTCCCCAAATGATCTTCCAACACAGTCCGCACTCAAGCCGGACGACAGATATTTTGTTACGCTGTCTGGAAACAATAGAACAAAAGAGTTAACCATCAGTATGAAGTAGGTACTTAGGCATAACGCGCCGCTAAAGAGAAAGGGGGAATACCATGAATGAAGTGTGTCGAGTTCTGTTATAGCACGATGATGGCGGTGGTGGTCCTAATAAAGGGTGTAAGGCTCTTTTACTCCTTAATAACTACAAGTTATTATATTATAAGAAATTATGCACCGTTTAGTTCCGACGACTTAATTAACGGTTATTACACCGTCATCAACGTTGCCCCGCTTTTATTATATCGTCCGTAGCGTAAATCTTCCACCCAACACAGGACGTCTGCCCTCGACGAGAAACTGGTTGAGAAATCTCTCGTGATCGGAGGAAGTAAAGTGAGAAATGTGTATCCCGGTATGCTGTACCATTTTGACAAGTTGCAATAACCGTTAAATAGGACGCCGTTATTATCGAGCCGCGATCGTAAACTTTCGACATCACTTTACCGCCATTAGAGAAGGATCTTAGAGATGGCGGTGTTTAATTTATTACGTGACGAGGGTGCAAAGTATCCCGAGCTCCTTGGGTCTCCCATTTCTCGGTGTTGTCCAGACTACGAAATGTTTTCGTATTATTGGAGACGGGATACTGTCTGGGACCGGTGTTGGGCCACCGTCATGAAAAATAAAAACTTGATTATAAATCCGGGGAGGCACAATACCCCTTCGGTCGCCAAAGTTTTGAAGTAGACCGAGTGCGGTTTGACCTTCGGTTTCTTGTTAAGGAATATCACGGAGAGATACCATGAAAAGTCTAAAAGATAATAAAAGAAGTAGGTAGATACGTCGAAAGTTCAAAATATTAAGTAACATTCAATAATAATTATTATTAGAAGGAGTGAATATCAAATCACTTCCAATTAGCGAAAGTATAGAAAGTGTCTCAAATTACATGATTGTGGAAAAAATTCACTCTGAAAGTCCTTGACCTCAAACCGAAGAACAGGAAGGCACAATACGCTTCGCTCGCAGGAGTTCTGGAGTAAACGGGGCACACTTTGACCTTTGGTTGCTTATATGCACATACAAAGATGACACAAAAAGTCTAGAACTCCAGAAACTAACGAAGTGAGCGTCGGATGGTAAAACGTCGCGGTAAAACGGATGGTGACGTGTCGCGTGCGTGAATGGAGGGACGACGACCAAAGCTTGACACCGGAAGAGCGATCTCAGACCCGACGTCGAATATCACGTTGGCACGGTTTATTCGCTTTTTTGGCGAAATATCGCCAGATTCACACAATTATTACCATGACAGAAACAAAATTGGCCATAGTTTCAGTTGTGAATCGCGCTATATCGCCAAAAACGCGATGTACCGGCCGTGCAGACATATAGCTTTTGACGCGTTCGACCCAGACTTTTCATCAGATATGACCTGACGTGACCTGACCTGACCAAGATGTTTTGTCAAATATGACAGTACTGCTTCATTGAAATTATGACTTGATAGAATGAAAGACTTTGCTTTGCTCCTCGCTTCATGGTGAGTGTACTACGTACTCCAACACCATCGGTATAAATTGTTCACGTGTTTTAGTTTTACACAACAAATGATAATAGTTACAAGCTTGTTCCGTCGGGCACAGCCGACGGCCACAGCCGACGGCCACAACTACAAATAAGTGATTGATTAATCTCGTTCCTCTCTGTGTTCTTTTATAAGTAATACTCGTTCGATCGTCATCCGGTCACATGGATCGTGCATTGACTTGTAGATCTGCCGATGTGGCACGGAAAATTACAGCGATTCCAAAACCGCTGAGTGGACGTTGCTCCTCTCCGGGCGCTTTGCGCTCCCGCATTGTACGGTTTTCCTCCTTGGTTCGCTGAGGTTGAAATGCGAACTTGTCCGTCCTTTTCTGTCCATTGCTGCTAGCGGCGGTGTCTCTCTTCCTTTGATAGTATGGACCTTCGTAGTGGTGCGTTATTCATGTCGGCGCTTTCTTGCCGAGATGTGTTGTCATTCCCTCTCTACTCTTGCTCCTCCAGTGGTTCGACTTTCCCATTGGTCTAGTTGGTTTCGCACGCTATTTGGACTGGACTGGGCTGAAACTGTGATTGGCTTGTTTCTCCCGCCTTTATTCAAACACATCATCTGATAGATTCTTTGCGCCTAACCCTTTATGTCCGGGTTACACTTGTACTTTACGCCATTTATGACAATATTTCATTTTATTTATATTATTCAATTTACAATTTAAACGGCAAGAATATACTATTTACAAGCACAATACTACGGCGGAAGGCCGTATTCTACTTGAACAATCACAAAGAACTACTTGGCTAGCTACGATACGATTCGGAAAGACTTAACTAATATGAGCTGATGAAACTTCCCTGGGGTCATGTAGTGTCCTTGAAGAGGGCTCATGGCCTTGAGAAAACCTGTCCAAAGCTGGCCAAGTTCGCAGTATCTCCAGCGTCAGGGCTGGACGCTGCATTAAGCTAATAGAGTCTACAAATCACCTGTCGAAGCTATATCTATTTGTAGAAGGGCTACTGCGGCCTTCACCATTTACCTGGTGGCTTGAGGGGAGCTAAAAACAAGGTATTTAAAAGCTCACAGCTAGTTGCACACTATTGACTCGCTTTGACACCATCTGTGGCTGTTCAAAAAACACATAACCAACTTGATGAATGAAGTTTTCAAACAAAACAATTACTTTCACCCCTTTGAACAATTATCATTTGATTACATAGAACATAGAAGATCACTTGCCTTGTGCAGTCTGCCACTAGTTGATGATACACAATACTTATCAACAGTTGGTTTAGCACTCTTGTTAACTTATTCTTGACCAATACAAATTTTCTCCGGTCACACATCCATTCGTGTCGAACGCACCCACACATGTCTCGCTACCTCACCTCCATTTTCTTGCCTTATCTTTTCCACCCCCTCTCAAGTGTGACAACCCCTAGCCGACAAACCACGCTACTCTAGAATGCAGCGCGACTTCGCTATCCTCTCTTGTACCTTGTACCATTTCTTTCCTTACCCAATATCTCTGCTAACACTAATTTATTCAAAAAAATGTAATTTTCCTTCAAGATTTTAAGCTGACCATCACATTACTAACGGGAGACAAAACACGTCCATACGTGTTCTGTGATTCCTGCTCGGATTCCTGATTATTAGATAACATGACAAGTCGAGAAACTAATGCGTCATCATCGAACTGTGCCTAAATCTACAAGTAGCTTCCAAAATTTCATCAGTTGCATTTGATCAAAGTAAATATCAAATGACATTCAATTAGACAAAGTATACAACATGTTCGTAATCACAATACCTATGCTGTAACTTTTTTGTTCGTTCATGCGTTGTTTAATTGGGGAAAGGATGTTTTCCGTTACATTATGAATACTATACATCCACCTTTTGTATGCTGTTAAATCGAAATTTTAGATATTTTGCGCGAGTGTGATTTCTAAAACGGTGGTGTTATGGTGGTGTATGTGTGTGGTTGAAGAAGTCAATCGAGCGTGAAGCAGCGTTTAAACCGAGGTTTAAATGGTTATGTTCAGTGTGTGTGTTGGATCTGAATATGATTGAAAATGCACATATTTTAAGCCCGAGCGCAAGAAATCGCTTCCTCCATTTTGTGTACGCTGGTAATGCCCGTTGTATAAAAAGAATGTTTTCCGAGTTTGCATAAATTTTCGGGGCATATAACCGGCAGGCGTTAAATGCCCGAACGTGATTTTATAAAGTAGTTGTTTTCTTTTTCTGTGCCGACGCCGTGTGTGCTGCCGGTGGTTTTACAATATTATCAAAGCTGTAAAGCACCGGATGAATTAAACGCTTGTTATCTTTTAATTTGCTTTCAAAAGTAGACGCCAGGTAATGTTGGAGAAAGGGGTTTTAGTTGTCGATTTTGTAGTCGTTGAAGTTTTGCCTCAGTTACGGCGCAAATACGAGGCTTTGAGCGCATCAAGTGCTTCGAACTGGTAAACTTCAACGTAACGTGTGCACCTAGTGTTGCGTTGAAGTAACTCATTAGACAGACAAGAAGTTCGAGTTTGAATTGGAAATGGTGTTACCGGGTGCTTTTTATGATCGTCAGTGATTCCCTACGACCGTTGTACAGTTGGATCATGGAGCGCGCCACCGGCCGCTATTTAGCAATAGGTAAGACGTCGAGCCTATCAATATTTCCTTAATTTTATGTTGAACTTGGTTGGTCATACCGATTTATTAGGACTAATTAGAAGTTCAACTTTCAGACATATACGTTATTCATGATCCTTATCACAATAGCCTATAAGAATTCACGATGATACCATTCGGGCTGTGGAATGCACCGACCACTCTTTAGAAATAAATGGAATAAGGTTTCAGCGTACTCAAGATATAATCGCCCAATGAGTCGATGCATGCCTATCAGCATTTCCGCCTACACTACTGAGTCCTTTACCAGCCACACTTAAAAGCACCTTGCGGGCCCTCATAAGCGTTGCATAGCGCAACTGTCTTTGCGGAGTTTCATAAAAAAATCGTTCATTGTTTATAAGTTTTTTTTGTCGGATACTATGGTAAACCAGGTTTGATTTCAAAAATGAATCAAAGTATCGGGTGTTTATAAACGTTTGTTATCATATCGCCTTTGGAATCTCCTATCACTCTTTCAAATCGTGCCTTTCACTGCGACTTTTGGCCTGACCAAAGCCTGCCGCGATCACAGACGTTTATAAACACCCGGTATAAGCGCTGCGCCGTCCATGAAATAGTTTTTGAACTTCTCCTTTTTATGTGTTCGAACTATCGAATATCGGCACATATTTGTAAACACACGTGTGCTAGGCTTGAGGATCGCACTGCGGTTCGAAGAGAGAAGGGAAAGTCACTTCTTTCGTCAACCGCTCGATGGTGGTGTATGGGTTACCGCGCGAGGGTCGGCACATTTTATTATTTATTAGGAATGGGGTGCGAAGCCGAGAAAACTATACGTGCGGGGAGACGCGTGCAGTTTCTTGAAGGGTCACGTTGTGTGTTGTTTTCTCCTGCATTTAATTTTGTAAGTAACTGGATTGATTGTTACTACTTTTCAAATTACTCATGTAGTCGGTCCTTTTTGAGAATACGGTCGGTTTGATTTGCCTATTTACTGCTGAAGTCAATTAAAAGCCGTACGTCTTTGTTATTGCACCAATGGAGTACTCGCCAATGAAACAGATTTGACTGGAAATACTTCCAATCATCAACAAGAGTAATAAATATTATTTCCTGAAAATTTCCGAAAAATTTTCATTGGTTGAAGAGATTTTTTTCGATTTTTTTTTCAAAAGATTTGGAACCGTAGGGAAACTCAAGTGAAATTTTTATGTCTGTATTCTTCAAATATTGTAAAGCTACTCTAACAGTTTTTTGAGTTTTCAACCCAACAGCGCTGTTTGTTTAGTTTTTAGTATATTTGTGACGTCACAAATATATTTTCAAAACAGGCACTACGGCCGCAACTTTGGAAATTAAGGAAAAAGAAAAAGTATGGGTACCATATTTACCCATATTTTTACTCATACTTTCGATTAAGCCAATAAAAAAGAATTGAGCAAGTACCCCATTTTGTGACTTCAAAAACACACACAAAACATGCAGTCTTTGTATGATCATTTCCGTAATTTTATGTGTAATTTGATTTTGATGTGCTCATTTTTGAACGCTATTCTTAGTCTGCGCTATTTTATTATTCTATTTTTATGTGCAAATGTTATCATACTTTTTGTGCCAGTTTTTCGTGCCCTCCATCTGTTGTGGTTCTCAAATATTTCCATTTAATAAAATGGAAATATTTGAGAACCACAACAGATTCACCACACACAACACAACTCACTGTTATTTTGCAAATGGCGTTTGCGAGTATGATCGAGCTTTGATATACCTATTTTACAATTTTTTTTTCTCCAATACCGGTCAAGTCGTTCCTGTACTATCACCCACTTCTACCCAGCCTAAAATTGACTGTTTTACAATGTTAATTTTTTGCCTATGTATCAGGGGCTTTTACCGTCCAAGCAGGTTGTACGGTACCTTTTGTTGGGGAGTCATGTTCATTTATTTTGCTTTGTTTGCTACGAGATGATTTGATGCTACCTAGGAGGGGACAGGGACTGCCATGGTAGATATGGAAGATTGGTTACAACTTAGTCGAAGCGACTCGCGTAACGAGGCACATGTCAGCTTTTGTGGGATAGGTTCTCTTACAGGATCCTCGAGTACAGGTTCGCAACAAAATTAACCTCATTGTGTAGTTGTAGTATTTTATATTATTTTTGTGGAGTTTTATCATGCCTATCTACTAACATGTCTTCAGTTGTTGCCTTTTGAGTGTCTGTGTGAGGTTGGCGTACTTTTGTTTTGCGTTACTTTGCGTTGTTTTGCGTTGCTTTGCTGCTTGAGGAAGGGGAAGTAAAGTATCAGTGAGTGTTACATTTTGCCCTAACATATTTGAGAGTCCTTCTCTCCAGGCAATACTCAGGGGTTTCTTTGCCGGTCTCTTCAACTGAGTGCCTTATTCTGAATCCGTCACTCTCCCTTTTCTTTGACTTGACAGTTTGATATATTTTGTTGTGTTGTTCCCAACACAACAACCCGGCTGACCCCCCCTAGTAGCTAGTTGCACCACTGCTCACCTGTCAGCTTGTCGCCAATAGTTCCCAAAAAATTCCCTAACACAACTTGCTAATCAAGAAGACTACTGTGTTCATTTTCGCTAATATTGATTTTCATTGGTCGATCGTAAGGATCGGATCGCGAGAGTTGAATATTGGCCAACTTCTTCAAATCCTTGAATTCGTTGTGATCGCGTCTTACGATTAAAATCGGGTTATAAAAGGCACAGAGGAAATCGTATCTTAGAACTTCGTTGAAATTGCGGATTAAATTGCTACTAAAATTAAAATCGAGTTAGAAATCGCACTTCATTGTTGGGATAAATTATAAAACGTATATTTTCTCTTGAAACTGGAATACAGATTATTTGTTTTTGACCAACCGGTTTCGCATTTCGGCATCGTTGGGCTATAATTCAATAAATATAAATGCTATATTCATTTGATCTTTTTTGCGATTTCATTTGACAAATTAGAAGTTCAAGCTTAAGACCGATACATTATTCATGTTCTTATCACAATAGCCTGGAAAATTTACAGTAGTGCCATTGGGGCTGTGGAATGAACCGATCAGTCTTGAAATATTAACGGGATTCCGGATTGATGAAACGCGAATGGAACACAAACAAAATGAACTTTTATTGAAAATCATGAGCAAAGTTTTGAATGAATTCGTTTCTTTTCTCAAAACACCTCACAATAATAAACTGACAGTGATAAAATGACAAAATTTAAATGAAGAACAACAAAACACAAACACAAATGAAACAAGAAAAATCAAATTATTTAGATTATGCAGGAATTCACAACAATACAATGAACACAAAATCAGATTAGCAAAACAGAACAAGACATCATGAAACATGTCAAAGTCAAATTGTCAATTCATTCGCAAAGGAAAAGTGACGTATCCGCTGACAGGCACACATGGGAAGAGCACGTCAAAGAAACCCCTGCGTATTGCTTGATTGGGTGCTGAAAAATCCCTTCCCAAATGATCTGAGCGAAAGTCAAGTGTGAATGAATCATGATTAAAAGTGAAGAAAAGTCACTCCAGTAATGCATTTTTCAAGCCAGCGTGAAATGATGCTCAAACCTCTTTGAAAGTTTGCTCAGTTTACAAGTCATTTACGAAACAACAAAAGGAAACACGCTCGTTTACGCTTTGGAAAAAACTTCCGCTCAGCAATTAATTTCACACTTTACAAACAAAAGAATTCAAATTGACAGATAAGTAAACAATGAAGAAATGATCGGTGAACAATTAGATGAATAAACAAAAAAAAAACAAATGAGAGATGAATAAGTAGAGAAGTCAACAAGAAACAAATGGTAAGTATAGAGTTAGATTTGGTCATACTCTTTGTAAGCAATCGGAAGAAAGAAGTATCCATAACGCATTCGCCCGAAATGTCCTTGCGGTTACACATCACAAACCCCGCAGATACATACATACATACAAAACGGAAGAAGAATTAGTAAACAGAACAGGCAAAGATGCGACTAGGTCTGACTCAGCGGTCCTCTCGTGTCGTCTTTTTTGAAACTGAACCCCCACAACGTGAATCGAAGAGATGAATTTGGAGTCAGAGGTACTTCCGTGAGATCCTGATGGGATGGACAAGGAATTTTCAAGGAGCTTTTTTTTTATAAGGCTCACACGTGGGATCAACCCACTCAGGTGCTTGCCGGCGAGAGTGCCGACAAGACCGCCCAAGGTACTGAACAGAGCGGGGTAGAAGCAAAAGAAGTGAGACCTGGTAGAAAAACACTTTAAAAATTGAGTGCGTCTACATTCGTTCCCGAAGGTAAACACTAATTTTCGTTTAATGCAAGATAAGTGACATTTACAGTTGAGCTTGTGAACGAACATTGTCGGTATTATCGAGGAATGAGAATTGCGATCACAATTATTGGGCACTTACACCGCTTGCATACTTCATTCGAGCCTCAACATTCAACGTACGCATTCTTGGTGAGGAGATTCCGTGATACTACTGGATATGTTTGTAAATAAATAGGTATGTCCGTCAAAACAGGACAGTAAAACAAAACAAACCCGAGTCTGTAGCAACGGCAAAAGGGATGGGAAACTAATGTTGCGATTCTTCAGAAAAACAACATTCCACAAACGCTCCATTACACTTGGCAAACCAATAGCTGACAGGATATCTTTTAAGTAACAGTGTCTCCAGAATGCCACCCTTTACAGAACTGCACCATAAGTAGAAACAGCAAGGGATCACGTTAAACATTATAAAAGAGAAATTACATAACTCCCTCCTCCAAGTAAGAAAATGTCAGTAAATCCAACAAGGCAGATTAATATAAGCATGTGATCCCCTCCCCCCCCCCCGACACAGAGAAGCGTGCAAGTCTTTCTTTCTTCCTTTACTTTCACGTATAACCCGACAATGAAGTGTGAACGAATCACTGCCGAGTACTGAAGAAGTACTGTTCTCTACTTAGCGGCTGATTTGGCATAGCAGAGTTTCTTGTTGTTGTCTTTTTGTTTGTTACATAACTTGCATACATACACAATGCTGTATGCGTCATTTGCACAGTTTTGGATTTCCAGCTGTCACAAGATTAAATGAAAATGACTCATCACTTTTGTGGTATTTGAATTCCGCCAACACCTGAGACAACTTTTTTGTTATAATACGTCAGTGCTGGTCAACGGAAAAGCCGCCTTGTAGCAACTGAGAAATAATACATGAAACCCCAAAATACACTCACAACAGTGCAACTCCGAGACAACATCATGAGTGCGCAAAGTGCACACCGCAATCAGTGAAAAACTAACCTTAAATTCGAAAAACGACGCACACTCGAACGCACTATAGTTCACCTGTCCGTCACAACAGCTGATCCTCTTCCCTGCGGCCGCCGCGCGCCCAGCGCCATCACCCTCTCCCATCGACGAACGCTACGAACGCGAACGTTCCTTCAACGACGGTACCTACTTCCGGTACCAACGTACAAACGAAACAAAGGGAGAATTTCACAAAGGTCGCACAACGTGTCGACAGCTGCTCCGTCCAAATAGCCCGAGTTCCTTGCCACCGCCATCCGACACCTTGACGGCCCTTGTTAGCCCTTCAGGGCGTAACAGTCTTCCGCGTTTTCATTCATAGAAATTAGAAATTTCATTCACTTCATTAGAAATCAAAAGTGGCACTTTCCAGCAGATACGTTGTTCGCTTCATTTTCACAATTGGCTTCACAAAGTTCACACTGGTGCTGTTCGAAGTTCGGACTGTGCAACGCATCGAGCGCTCTACAAACCTGAACGCGATGAGGCTTCCTTTACTCAGCTGAAAAAATATTTGCACGCGTTTCGCGGCTCGGCCATCCAAATCTAGCTTGAAAGTGCTACAAAATAGGAAAGGGACGAGATCTTGGCCTCAAACAAAACCGAAATGGCAAGTCGTCATAAAACTTGACTTGAAATAACGTTGAGACTTGGTGAAGCGTTTATTATAAATTTTGTAAAACACCAACACCTAACAGAATCAATAAGGGCGGAACGCGAAAGTTCAGCAAGTTTAACGGCAACTCATCCAAGAAGACAAATCTGCAAAACAAACGGTTTTCGCACGCTCCAAGTGTTCCAATTTACCGAAACTCGACGAGTTATTTTTCCGTCTCTTCGCGACCGGTTCGAAATGAAATTTTCTGTAGGCTGATGGCACACAGCGTGTACGAGCACTACGGGTAAACATACTCGCAATCGTAAACAGGAACTTGATTGTTGCTTATGTGCCGTTTGAAGTCGAAATTTTAATTAAAACATTTTTGTGACAAACAAAAAAAAAGACCTTGCTAAAATACCTGTGCCTGCAGTTGAAAGCATAGCTATGCATAGCGTAGCTATGGAGCACATTTTAGTTGAACATAACATTACGTAGCCGTGTCGGTTGATGATAATCAATGTTCCATGTGCATTATTGCTCGCATGGGGTGCATTTCAGGCTACGCAGTCGTGCATGATGCATTTTTGATGCTTTGCATGTGTATACCTACTTATTTACTATAATTGATTATGCTTGTGTTAATAACTAAATATGAGAACCTCAGCATTGCTTATACAGAGTAGACGGTTGAGGGTTTGTCTGAACTAATACGCTACAGGGGCCTTGTGCGAGTATCCTCTGGCTTCATTGTACGAATCGGCACAGAGTCAGGTTATTGGTATCGGAGGTGGTCACCCGGCTGGACAAACCGAGAATGAATTATAATCACGCCTGATACACGTGGTGAGGTATTTGGAATAGGTGCCATTGCAGTGTTGGAGGCACATTCCACTTTTCATTATCACCGAGATGTGGTATTTGAAATAGGTACCATTGCACTGTTTGGGAGTACATTGCACTTTTCATTATCACGCTGTTTACTGAGTCTGGCTGGGCCAAGTCGCATATTTAGTAAAGCCGAGTGGAATATTATTTTCGAGTCATATTGATTCAAGACCGAGTTGAGATTGAAATCGGGACACTGAATTAACCTGATGTTGTTGAATTGGATAATTTATACTGAATTGACCTGAGATCAATTCATGAGAGTAGCGTTATGCTCGAACCCGTTTTTATCTTTCCAGAACCAGATGACCATAACCAAACTGCCGCCTTCCACTTGCTTTCAAGATTGTCAGTTGGATCGGAGTAACTAGATGTCTTTCCGGCATTTCCTGACCTACAGTAATTTATTGTTCTGCACAATCAATCAATTTGGATAAACCGGTCTTTTTTTTTTGTCGTCTACTGTTGTAAGCGTTCTAAGCTCGACGGTACGCTACGCTCTCAGTCGGGACTCGGGCGGCAACATCTCGCATTTTCACGCATCGACTTGAATGGTCAACGCCTACGCAGAGACAATGAAACTTGGTTTTTGCAGATAATGAAGACAGTTGCACTACCGTAGATCGGTCACATGTTCAGTCACCTGCCATTTGTCAGTAACCCAGTAACATGCCACCAAAAATACCACCAGGTTATGCAGCACTACGTCGTCGTACGCTCATGCCAACTCGATGATTTGAAAGCGAAATTTCCCGTCGGCGATTCTAATGAAAGTGGCAAAGAGGCGAAATTTCATTGCATTTTCGATTAAAATCGTTTCGGCGGAAAAGTTCAAAGCGGCTGCCTGCGAAAACTCAATTTTGCAATAGTGATATTATTATACGGTCATTAAAACGGAGTGGGCAGTATAAAAGAAGAGGAAAAGGAGAGAGAAAGAGGGAGAGAGAGAGAGATAGATGCGGGAGCGCTTGTGCGAATTTTACGAACTTGACGAAACAAAAGTTGGCGAAAAATTATCACAGCGTGCGCTGGCGAATCCAGTGTGCAGAGCTGGAACGGAATAAAAAAAACAAACGCACTGCGATGATGGAAATCTATTATGCACATGAGCTGGTAACAATGCGGCTGTACCTAGACACAGTTTTTTGTTTTATTTCACAGTAACATGATAGCCTAATTAAGTCAAGCTTCAAAGTAGAATCGTGCATTTTGCTCCGTGCTAGAGCTGGAGGTCCCAGCTTGATCGAGTCAACTGTCAATTTTTTGTTGACAATTTTTTTCAAAAAATGGGTCTGTACTCACTTTTCTACGTCTCTCAAAATTATAAAACAGTTGATAATTTTTTCGTTGGTCAAAAAATGTCCCAGCAATCTTTTAGAAACTTTTCCAGTGTTTTAGGGCTATTCGGCTTCTAAAAAAATGTGGGGTAATCCAAACAGAAACAAGGTGGACAAACATTCAATGGAATCCCATAAAAATCTCGATATCTTTTTATCTTTATTTTTGAGGGAGAAATATTGATGCCCTGCGTATACAGCCTTAACAATAACAATGAACTACTGGGCTAACTACAATACGATTTGAAATGACGAAGACCAGTCTGAGCAATGCGTTTTTCCTAAGGGTCGTGTATGGTCCTTGAAGAGGGTCCAGGGCCTTGGGACTACCTGTACAAATCTGGCCGAATCTACAGTACTTCCACCGTCGGCGCTGCGGCTGGACGCAATTTTAACGTGACGGTGATTTTCCCAAAAAAAGATCTCTGGTCTTTGCAGGGTTTTCCTGGTGCCGTCGTTTGAAAACACGTACCCATAAAATTATCATTATTTTTTAAATCGCCTCGCCAGTTCATTCATCTGTCAGTCGTATCTGCATCCCAAACACGTTAGCTCAAAATTTGACCGCTGATGGCGCTGCGAGTTATGATTAAAACGCTCATAATTGCTCACTCCACTCAAGATACTGGTTTTTATTCCGACGGCTTTATGAGCAATATGCCCATTATATCCTTCAGCTTTATCCACAGTGCTTTATCAAATCATGAGCAAGCTAGACATAATTTTTATTTCTGCATACATCATGAAGTAGATTGGCCCACTTCTCGTTCCCCTTCCGACCATCATTCTCTTGTTTTTAGCTTGTGTGACCCGGCCGCCCCATGTAAAGTTAATTCGGATCGTTACAGCTTTTGGGGTCGCGCCGCCGGGATCCGTTTGTTGCAAAAACAATCACCTCGCCTCAACTAAATCCCAAAAGTAATGGATGTGTAAAGTCAGTGTTTAGTTGTGTACAGAACCCATGCAAAGTGTAAAGGGGAGAGGCGAAATAGTGGCACATCCATCAAGAGAGAATCTAGGGTACCTATATCAACCGGAACAATTCACGCGTAATGTAAACAAGTTGCTGGGAGTCTGAGATACCTAGCCATTTATCTAATAGTTTCCAGCGGGTTGCGACTACGACATGCTTTTGATGCGAAAGAACAGGGCACATTTTGATACTATGCGCCAAGGCAGTGAAAGCTTCAAGACTAGGATTCTTTTACATCGATACCTATCATTCGCGTGAGTTTCAAAGAATTATTATTCAAGTTCATGTGGAAAATAGTTTGACAGAAAGATTGGCTAATCAACACACAACACGTCGAACCATCTATGGGGTGCCTGTAGTAGAGTCGCATTTTTCATTCATTCTTACAGCTTCCATTTTCAACGTTTGGGTCGAATTTGTCACGACCTTCCTTTGGCGCCCGTACAAAGTCCTCGAACAAGATTCCTAAAAGCGGGATAAATGGCAAATTGAAGGTATTTACATGCATCTTATACAGATACGCAGTTTTTGGCTCGCTGAATTTTTAAAAATATAAATTTTCGAACTTCTTACGCGTAAATTCAACTTCAAGTGCAGTGCCGTGTGGACGTTTCATGTTTAACAAATCCTGCAGGACTTCCAGCAGCTTTTCGGCTGGCGTAGGCCAGAGGGTCCGTGCTTCGGTCTGTTCTCTTTTTTTTTGTAGCAACGACATCATAATTATATTTACAGTAGTCAATCACCACAGGAAAATTTGCTTTGGTTCTGGAGCTTTCACAACGGTCAGTGATCAGTGGCTTATTGATAGCTTTGCGTTAACGTCAATTACCAACGGCCAAAAACCAGATCGGAAAATTACGCTCTTTCCCAAAAAATGAAAAAAAGCGTCTATAGCCATGAAAAAATATATTTTCCGTGTATCTGTAATGAAAATGCGTGGAAAATACGCTCGAAAATACGTTTGACCGGATGACATCGCGTGTCTTCGGTATTTATCGTGCCCACGATGACTTTTTCCTGATCTCAGACAGCATGATGTCATATTTTGCATTGTATTCAGAAACCTATATTTACTGCTGTCGTTAACCTTTCCGGCAAGCGACCCACCCATTTGCCATAAATAATTGGGTACTTGCGCTCTGTGTGAACAAGGGGTAATAAAGGCGGTTGTCTATGGATGCTTACCCATTACCTTAGGCCTCCAGGGGTACTTTTGGAGCATTTCTTCAACTGCAATTCAATTTTTTACCCCAAGTTTGCAAACACCCTGTATAATGGGTGTTAAATTATTGTGTTTTTTTGTACCGCAGATTCGGGACACCTGTGGGAATTAGCAGCAGCAAGAGCAGGTCATACTGAGAACCAAATTCAAGCCTCAACCTCCCTTAACACGTCTGCTTTGATTAGTTTCAATATTTCAATTGTTAGGGGAGATGAACCGTTTTATTGCACACCATGTCTTATTGCCTTTTTGGTGGGTAGGACCGGAAGTACCTCTCCGATTTTGATGGTCTTTTTTGCTGGTTGTATAAGTTGATTCTTCTGAAATGTTACTGACTTGCTCGTTTTCAAAAGTTGTCAAGTTTGGACTGTATACTGGGTGTTACAATGGAGGTGTTTTTTTCCTCGAAAATTTGGAGCACCTGTAAAGATCATCAGCATCAACAGCAAGTTATGGTGGGTTCTAAACTGAAGCCTTAGCTTTTCTCAACAAAACTGCGTTTGTTTTATCTCGGTGTCTTTATTTTCAGGGGAGATATACAGTTCTATTGCACACCATGTTTTTAACGGCTTTGGCTTATAGCCCGTCCACAATGATGTTAATGTTAACGTAATGTTATCGGCAATGGTAATGTTAGCATTTCAAAGCAACGAGTTTCAATGGGTAATGCTCACCATTGCCACTAACTTGTCCGAAGTTGGATCAACTTCAAAGGCTGTCTCTCTTAAATCATACGCTCAATTTGGATGGTTTATTTTTTACATGCTAGGAAATCCGCAAAAGACAGAAGAACTGATTCGAAACGTACGATAGGTACTCGGCGGGAAGAACAGCAAAATGGCCGAATTGACGTTGCCTGTCTGAAAATTGACATCGCTGACAGGGCCGCTATTCTTGAATCATGTGAGAAAAGTCCCTGGGAGTCAAATACATTCCGCAGTACACTGATGTAGCAAAAGTTGCCTAAAATCGTGGTTTTTACGCAACTTTCGCTACAGAAGTGTAGTACGGATTATATAAAACTCCCAGAGACTTTTCTCACACGATTGAAGAATAGCGGCCCAGGGGTTCCAGTGCCAACCTCACGCCACCAAAACAACCAAACTTGGTATTTGCGCATGACAACTTCGACTTCTTGAATGACGGAAAGGGTGAAAACATTAAACTGTTCTCCTCTTTTGGACCCTCGGCTATGATTGTCGGTTCCCCCCTTCCCGTCTACCTTGGACCTCTTACTTACGTTTTGCTTACGTTGTCGTTTCACTCAGGTCCTACTCTCGATGAGAACGGAACTTTGAGAATGAGGATTTATTGAAAAGTTGAACAAAAACACGAATCAACAGCAAACAAAATGAACTTTTATTAAAATCATCAGCAAAATTTAAATGAATCAGATTCTTTTCGTAAAACACCTAACACAGGACTGACAGAGTTATAAAATGACACTCAATAGACAAAATGAACAAAAACAATTAAAAACACAGCAACAAAACATGTCATACTGTCAGTCAAAGAAAAAGGAGAGTGACGGATTCGGAAAAGGGCACTCAGTAGAAGAACCTAGTCAAACAAACCCCTTAGTTAAGCCCAAAGAAGAAAACTCTCACAATATGTGACAAATGAATAACAAAAACTCACTGATAAATTCCAGTATTCAGTGTAAGTGGAATTAGTAAAACAGAATCGCGGAAACATCGCTAAACAAATGTAAACACATCAGTAAACAATGCATAATAAATCAACAAATCAACAATGCAGATAAAATCATCAACAATGTATAAAAAACCAAAACAAGACAAAATAGGGGTGGTTGGTAGAATCCTGTAAAATACCGACATTGAATATCTGACAAACATAGCAGCGAGCATAAAAATATGACATAAAAATATGAGAGTTACAGAAGACGGCGGACAATGACATTCAAATGAAAATCAAATCATGACACAGACAAAAATAGGACGTACAAAAATTACAGTTGAGTAAGTACATGACAATCAAATTTCACACAGAATTAATTGAAATGGCCATAAAAATATTGACATGATATTCAGTAAGTTTACAAAATTCGTGAGACAACAAAAGTGACAGAAAAAAATTATTATGTAAACCGACTCACTTTGGATTCCACCCATGGACCTGTACTTAAACTGGACTTATAATACCGTATATCGCCAGGACTCCAGTAGAATGCCGACATGTTCGTTATCCCTGGGGACTTTCATTTTCCCCAATTAATATTGACCGTTCTGCTATAATGGCTTTTGTCTGATGGCGACATGACATCGCAGTGTAAAGTTTAGGTTAGGTGTCAAAATGACATTTTCAAATTTGCTTGAGAGGCATAGCCGTTTTCTTTCGGTCGGTATGTTTTGTACGTACATGTGTTCATAGGTTGCGGTAATTCAATAGAAGGGACGATGTTCCGTATCAAAAAGTATTAACTGAAGTGTGTTGAATACACGGTGTGCTGGCGGGCACTAGGCCGTTCGGCTTTTTTGTTTATGTTCCCCAATGGCTGGCAAACGCCGTTCTTTGTGTTTTTCTGTATTCTGTAACGAAATAGTAGAATTTCATTCAATAATTGATTGACGGCAATCTTACTTGTGAAAAGAAAACACTCTCAAGATCCGAGCTGTGGTCCAGTAGGAAGTAGCTGTGGTTTGTGCTGCCGAAATCACAGTGCTTGCGCCCTTCTACTGTGCATTTTCTTTCGCAGAACTACGGATAATAAGTAATGAAATCCACAGAATATTCTTATTAAACGAATTAGGACGTTATAAAACACACCAAATTCGAATTTGACACCACAAATCCGAAAACTTCCCACGTTGAAAAAAACGAAACTGTCAAAATGACGTTTTTGGTGCAGGAATCACGCTTTTTGGTGCAAAGCTGATAAATCGCAACCGTGATCCCTGATCGCAACTGCGTTGATTTTGAAATAACCTTCGATAAATTCGCAAGACAGTGACTCTCAAAACTTCATGACTGTTTCAACTTGCGAACTTGCGATGAGTTCTTCGAAACGAAATAAACCTGATGGCCACTTTCGAAGTGAAAAACATATTATTGTAAATTGAATCTGTTATTATAAAATAATATTATATCCATAAATATTTATAGTACAAAATGTGCCGATGCAAGTTGCAAATTTTCAATAATCTTTTGAGAACTTCTGTTATGATACGATGATGGTAGCGCCCCTGTGGCGTCACTTGTTGTTTGGTCGGGTAGGGTGATCAGCAGTCCATTTTGAATACAGGTCCATGATTCCACCAAAATTTTAAGAGCAGATTAAATCTATTACACTAACCGTGGGTTCCACAAAACAGATAATACGAGATTAGTTGATTTGCGATTTTTGTTTGTCAATTTGTAGCTGACTGATCAATGGAAATGCTGGTTTATCCCTCAATAATGGAAAGATGATGGGTCTAGTACAGATTTCAGGCATTTTTTGTGAGTAATCACCTAGCATTCAGCAGAAAAAAGTTCAGTTAATCTGCAATCAGCCTTGATCGCTGATCATCTTTTTTGTGGAACTGACGGTGATAGTTGCTATGCACCAGCCAACAGGATGGCCAGTTACTATTAGTTACTAAATAAAAAATAATAAGTTAGCCCGGACCTGTAACTCCCGTATACGCGCTAAGCTTGAACGTGAAACAAAGAAAATCCCATACGCGTTATTTTTAGAATCAATTCTTCGCGCGAGGCTCCGATGTGCGTTCCTTGAGAATGCAATGCATACACGAATATGACATACCCAAGCAGCAATTTAGGGCCAAATTACCAAGCCAAAGTCAAATTGACTTGAAGAAGGCGAAATATGCATGAATTTGACATAAAATTTTCCTTATATGACAAATGCTCCACAAAGTCATTATTTAAATCAAAAATTACCAAGATTCAACCTTGCGGAAACCCTTAATTTACCATCAACTTCAAAAAGTTTTTGGAAGTTAAAAATTACCTAGATTCCACCTAAAAAATGCCTTCAAATTCTTAAAAATTTATAAGGCATTATCTAGGGCAAAAATTAGTTCATTTTCGCTTGACTTTCGTCGTTAAAGTCCATTTTACCTCTGAGGTTGATTTAAGCTATCAACGGTAGTCGCAATTACTTTGAAATTACTCTAATTTCAACTTCAAAGTCTGGTTATGAATAACCTCTTTATACTAGTCCAAATTTGGTAATTTTCAACTTTACACAATGCCTTACAGGTCATGGTGAATAACAAGGGTTATTTTAGTAAAAAAACGGACCTATTCAATTTGAACATTTGCCTTTGAAGTCAGAATTACTATCAAAATTGACTTATTAAGGAACACTAGTCAAAAGGAGGGCGAAAGTACCATTATAATGAACTTTAAAGGAAATCCGTCTTATGTGGCTTTTGAGGTCAGAAAATGAGCTGGCTCTTTGTTGTTTGGGGTTTTTCATGCAGATCATCTCTTGTCAGTGTTACCAGTACCTGCTGTGCTGTGCTGTGAAATAGTGCAAAGCAGAAAATGTCCTCCAAGTCAGAAGTTTAAGCTGTATAGGCACACCGCAGGTTACTATCGCCTATTAAAAAAAAGTGTCACCGGCGCGGCTAAAAATCCAACTTCGCTTTCGTCAGAAATGGCGGACATCGACATACCAGCATCGCTCTCCGACTCCGATTTATTGAGCGCGTAATTTAAAATTGTAGTCTTCATAGTTGAAATTTGGTCTAAATCGGTAATTTAGGGAAAGTTGACTCTGAAGTCGATAACAACAAAAAACCATGAGTAGACCATGAGGTAAAATTTACCTAATTAGGTCAATTTTGACTTCAAAGTTTGAATTTCAAGTAATTTTGCCCTGTTCGAAGGGAAATTTTCCCTATAAGTAAAAAACAATAGTAAATTTGCCCTGAAAGTCAAATTTCGAAATATCACCAGACACGCCATCTTACTGCAGCAGGTTCCACGTCCGCCATTACGATAAAAGCTGTTCTGTAATTTTTGTATTCTCTTAATTACTTGTTTTTTTTGCCAGGTACCAGGCAAAAAAAGTGTAATTAAGAAACAGTGTTCAATTTAGGAGCTTAATATTAACATTTTAGCGCTCTAAACTGTGATTGACCAAAAAAAAATGGAGTTGTTATTTCCGCAAGTTCTGAAAAAAATCGATTTTTCCAAGGCGCATTGCAATATTTGGAGGTGCAAGAGGCACATTTGTCAAAAATATTTCCTTCGTGTGAATATTATGACCAGGGAGGAGTCTCGAAGTTCGCAAAATGTTTCGTGCTATAGGTAGGTAGATATATTTTGCTATGGAGGACGGAGGTCCGCCATGAAACTCAAGCACTATGGTAACACCAACAACACTATTGTGCACTAATGTCTTTTAAAGTCGTATGACCAACTATAAGTCAGGAAAACCCAAAATAATACCATAGTGGATAGTAATACCTATTCAAGTCTTGTAAGACACAGGTCACAAATTAGTAAAAATAGGTCTTAAATTACTTATTGTTACCAAGAATGTAACTTATTTTTGGTTCAGCCGACTAACAGGGTATCTGACCTATAAGTCAAATCGCCCTATGTGCCCAATTTTCGACGTTTAAATTACCCACTTATTTTTCCCCACTTACCTGAATTCGACGTCGATTAAACGTAAATCCGACCTATTGAAAATTGGTCGCTGACTAATAGTGAGGTAGATTTTATCCTAATTTGGCCCTAATTTGTTGCTTGGGTAATCCATGGGAAAACGCGTAGGTGTCAACAGGGCCGTTGGGCGTCTCAGAAAATTAGTAAAATACACGAGACGCATAGGGTGCTTCCATCCTCCTTCAAACTAGGCTGTAAAAATCGCGAAAACCCCTTTTCGGTCCTCTTCTTTTGTTCTGAATTCCCGGAAACAAGTAAAATTGACGCCCGAACAGGAAGATGCGACTTTAGATTCATAATTCGGCCCTACATGCGTAGTAAAAGGCGTAGTAAAATTTAAAACTGAATGCAGAGGATTAAATCATTCATAATTCGACCCTACATGCGTAGTTAAAGGGGTAGTAAAATTTAAAACTGAATGCAGAGGATCAAATCTTGAGAAAATAAGTCAAAAATCACCCACCTGACATGAGGATCTTTCAGGACGACGCCGCGGGACACACCCAGCTTCGCCAAAGCACGACACACGAATCCCTCTTTGACCCGCGAGAACCCAAATTCCTGCCGCGCTTTCAGTCAGTTCCTAATATGGAAATATTTTACTCGCGTCGAAGTATTAGAGTAACTTTGTAAAAAGTCGCTGAAAATGCGTTCCATCACAACATAAACATACAATGCATTTCTAAATAAATCTAAAATAATCTAAATCTCTTGAGAAACCTTCTTGGACACTGTTTGTAGTCCAGTCCTACTGTTGGAATGATCGAAATCGGGGTCCCCTTTATGACACAATCACTGGGGTCGTAAATAAAAACTTGAAGTTACTCACGTTAATTTCAGTCACATACGCAACTCGAGCATAACATAAATAATATACCATTGGTGCTTCCAAAGCTTCTGACGCTCTATGCAGAAATTGACCGAATATTGCAAGGAATATTGAACTTTTCGGATGGAATTGTGAAAAATTTGAAAGAAAGAAGTGTAATAAAAAACAAATAAAAAATTCCAATAACGAGAGAAAGAGTTCGATTGACAATAATGAGTGTGTTCGTTGATTATTGTTGCAGGTGAACCAAGTCGTGGCGCTCCGTGCGGCGTTTTGGGGCGGCTGCCGTTGCCCCCGGCGGCGCGCTAGAGGATCGGTCGGTCGTCTCGCGTGCGCTAGCTAGAGGGGCGAACGGACGATGAAGCTGAGCGTGTCGGCGTACAGAGCCCACGCATCCGCCCACAAAAAGATCCTGGACACCGCTTATCAGCTCAACTATGGCTCCACGTCGGCCTCGTCGCATCCCCACGGTGGCAGCGGTGGATCTGCCCACCCCCTCGGCCTGCCCGCTGGCTCTGCCTTTCAGGTCAGTACTTAGTAGTGTAGTAGGTACCTACCTAACATAAGTACCCCACAAGGCATGAAAATGCTCGCGAGACAAAAACAAAGAAACAAAGCTTTGATTTTTCCGGCGTTTAACATACCCGTAATTGGTTTCATTTCCCCGCGGGCTAGCAGCAGCTGTGCCGTTCAGTTTTCTACCTAAGCGTGTTATTTTCAAAGTATTCTCGCGTAAAACAAGGCAAGAACTAATTACTTGGAAGTTGGCAGCAGCAACTTGCTTGCACTGCACTCGCTTTGATGGCGGGCAGTAATGGTGTTTGTAGTAAGTGAATACGTGCATTTCCCAACAAAATTACACGTGATCCTTCAGAAAACTCTCATAGCTGTGTTACACTACACAATTTCTTGTACAATTTTTGGAACAATCTAAATAAATAAATAATAGGTTTATTCTCAACAGGTCGAGCCCAATTACAGAGAACTGAAAATATGTACGTTACGTTACGTTACATTTAAAACGGTACAAATGGCATAGATTTTAACAATCACTTCTAAAAATTAACATTCACATTTTGAAGCTTCAAGGAATCTGAAACCAAGCCTTTCAACCTCGACCTCTTCTCGTGATTAATGTCAACGTCAGGGCACTTGGAATTGAACAGCTCGCACGCTGCATGCAGTGGGGAGGCTCGGAGGACGTTGGTGTTGGCTTTGGGCAGCCAAAACGTCCGGTGATGACGGGTGTGGAGTCTCGGAACCGCGAAGCAGATCCGCCCAAGAAGATAGCTGTCGTCGACGTAGCCGTGGCACAACCCGTGAAGAAGCATAAGCGAAGCTACCTCCCTTCTGTGTGCGAGGGAATCAACATCAAACCTCCGAAGGAGGACCCCCTGAGGGATACCCCTGGGAGGGTAGTATCCGTCCAGCGTCTTGCTCACGAACTTGAGGAACTTCCTCTGTAATTTTTCGACTTGCAGTTTCAGTCCCTTTTGTTGAGGATTCCAAATCAGACTTCCATACTCCAACTTCGGACGTACTATGGAGTTGAAGAGTGCCAGGAGAACGGTTCCATCCCTAAATTCGGAGCAGTTGCGAGCAATGTAGCCCATCGTCCTGGATGCTGAGTTCACCATTGGAGATATATGTCTATCAAATTTAAGTGTCGGTTGAAAGGTGATCCCAAGGTCCCGACATTCTGTACTCCGTTCCAGAACCGCTCCAGACAGAATATAAGGGTATTCATAGATGATTTCACATCGAGAGAAGCTAGTTATTTTGCATTTCTTGGTGTTGAACTGGAGATTGTTTACGGTACACCATGAAGAGAGGACGTCGAGGTCCCCCTGAAGCAGGATGCAGTCATCTGGGCGACGTATATCCCTATTAGTCGTAGCGGTACACCAAATTATTCTGCACTTCTAACGATTTCGATTATTTTCGGCACAGATGATCATTGGACCTATTCAAGCGTTTTGACTCGCAGCACCACCAAATTTGCCCCTCAGGAATGAAGGGGTGGAGGTATCTTCAGAATTTGAAGCTCCAGGTCTAGTATGGTCCAATGAAGACCCACAAAGGCAAGTGAGTAGTCATTTTCGAATGATTTTTATCCGCTGATGTCGATTCTGACGTAAAAAATGAGTTGCGCAATCATTTGACAAAGATAATTGGTAATAATAAGAGATAATATAAAATCAAGTGGTCATCTATTGAGCTCTGTGGGAACTTGTTTTTCGTGATAAATACATGAAACTTGGTGTGACTGTTCATTATTACTTACTTCCCAAATATGGAGGGAGCACCACGCGTTCCGACGGATGACGTCGCGACGGAATATCAAAAAGCAGTGGTCGCCATTTCCAGAACAGTCGATAGGAATACTATAATTTCTTCGATTTCTTCCATCAAGCCATATGCTTTCAAGATTCAATAACATATTTCTGTCGATTTGGATAAACGGTGGGCTACCAGTGGTAAACCAGGTGCCTGTAAGGGGAACTGTGAGGTTTCTTCACCCCCAAATTTCCGCGGTCAACATCTTCGGATGAAACCGAGGACAAAACTAACTATTTTGGAGTCTGTGCATACGAATATGTTATCTGGTTAACATTTCTCGTGTTTCGTCCTTCCAGGGACTCCTCAGTATGTTTATACAGATCTAGCGATCAAATGAAAGGCACTCAGAAAGGTACTTTTGATTACTGGAAAAAAGTGATCATTAATGTTGTACCATATTAGGTACATACTCGGTTACAAAACTCTTACAAACTAAACTATAAATTATTATAACGATTAATCGCCTGTTAATATCGATGCCACCGTACTGAAAAAAAGAAATCGTTTTGTATGAGACCGTATCAAATGATTGAACCATTATTGTTTGTTTATTTGTTGTTTTTATCCTTATCGGCCTTTCTGATGTCATAGGAGTTTGCTGAATTTGATTCCAAAATATCACAAGCTGAGAAACTTTGTTTCTATAGCACAAAGCACTGTGCCGGGAATCGAATTCAAGAATTCAAGTTTTTGATATTGCTGCTTTTTTCAGACGTATTTACTTCATTCATATCCGAGACATTATTCATACCCCAACACTAGAATCACAGAAATTGCATTTACTCCTTTTTTACCCATTCCAAACAAAACGGTATTCCAGATTCCAGAATCGGTTACTTCACTAGGTAGTCTGAATGATCTCGCGCGGTTGCGAAATCTGTATAAACCATACTGAGGAGTCCTTAGAGGGACGAAGCATGGAGAATGTTGACCAGATGACATAATTATTCGTATGGACAAACTTAAAAATAGTTTTATCCGAAGATGTTGACCGTGGAAATTTGGGGGTAAAGAAACCTCACAGCTCCCTCTAGCAGACACCTGACTTACCACTGGTAGCCCACCGTTCCCCAAATTGACAAAAATATGTTATTGGATCTCGAAAGCATATGGTTTAATGAAAGAAATCAAATAAATTATGATAATATATCGACAATTTTGGAAATGACGACCACTATATTTTTTGATATTGCGTCGCGACGTCATGCGTCGGAACGCGTGGTGCTCCCTCCATATTTGGAAAGTAAGTAATAATGAACAACCCTACCAAGTTTCATGTATTTATCACAAAAAAACAAGTTCCTACAGAGTTCAGTACATGACCACTTGATTTCATCTTTATCTCTTATTATCACCAATTATCTTTGTCAAATGATTGCGCAGCTCATTTTTCACGTGAGAATCGATATCGGCGAATAAAAATCATTCGAAAATGACTACTCACTTGCCTTTGTGGGTCTTTATTGGACCATACCAGACCTGAAGCTTCAAATTCTGAAGATACCCCCACCCCTCCGTTCCTGAGGGGCAAATTTGGTGGTGCTGCGGGTCAAAACGCTTGAATAGGTCCAATGATCATCTGTGCCGAAAATAATCGAAATCGTTAGAAGTGCAGAACTTGGACGATTTTAGGCCCGTACCGCGACGACTATATAGATCTTGAGGTCATCCGCAAACAACAAGACTTTACTCGAAATACCCTTGGTGATGTCGTAATAAAAATGGTAAACATTCTCAGAGACAGGTTCGTTTCTTGGGGGACGCCACTCGTTGCCACGTAGTTCTGAGAGCGATGGCCGTGAATCTCAACAAACTGCTCCAAATAAACAATTTGATCTGATCTGATCTGACTTTTTACATTTTATATTAATTATTATTATTATTAATTAATACGTTTGCTCTTGAGAGTAAGACTCCGCAGAGACAATATTTTCACAACTACATTTACAAGACTCCACTACGAGCGAAGCAGGACAACTTGACGCCGCCGACTTGACGCCGGCCAACTTGACGCGGGACAACTTGCCGCGGGACAACTCGACGCCAGGACAACTTGACGCCAGAACAACTTGACGCTAGGAGTTATCATAATTTTGGGACTCTGGTTGGCCAGTTTGTGTCTTTTTGTCCCCCAACTGGCCCCCTTGTGTTTTCCTGTGGTTTTTCGGAACTAGCAAGCCCCTTATGCCTACTTCTGCCTCATGTTTTTGAGTCTCAATGACCTCAGTTTGTATAACTCGAAGTCACAGTCCCTATGCGACTTTATGTGTCATTTCAAGCCCTAATGAGCCCCCACTTGTGTCTTCGTGTTTTTCTCAAAACATTACTGGAGCCACTTTGTTTTTCCATAGTGTTTTTAAGAACCCTGATAACCTAGTGCGGCGGTTAGTGAGAACCACCTTGCATTCTGTGATAAATGCATAAAATTTGGCATATACGTTCTACAGACTGTCCTTTACTATATACGAGGCGGACCCACGATGGAACCGCCATGCAGCTGTCAGAATTGTCATTTGCCTACCTTCCAGGGGCAAAAACTGAAACCGGTTATCGGGTTGATTCAAAAGTGACGTCTATCAATGCAGTAGACCTTCACAGTAAAACTTCACCACAACAAATGTCAATATTGCAAAAGGAGGGGGAATGCGAGGGGATAGTTCCAGCCGCGGCACAGATTTTCAATTTTTTTAATTTCGGATCAAATTGGCAAGTTTGGTGTTGTTTCCGACTAAAGTCCATCTTCTAATTTCAAATTGGATGTTGTGATTGCAGTTTAAAAAAAAATATTGTTTTATTCAAAAAAAATATACCTATTTCAAAAAAAATCTTGGGCTTTTTCAATTTTGACTTTTATCCTAATTCAAGGCATTCGAAGTGGAAATTCTTATTTAGTTCACTTCTTCAAAGCTTCTTGCACATGAAAACCATGTACAAGAACTGATTTTTACTTTGACAAGATCGTGAGCCTCATTTGTTCCTAAAGTCGTGAAAGTGATATCTAATAATTTTATTAATTTTCATGTACGAATGGAGGTGTTCGTGCAAAGCCTTGCAGTTTGTGATAAAAGCCTGAAACTTGACATACATGGTCTATTGACTGTCCATCACGATATAAAAGGTGCACCCACGACGGAACCGCCGTGCAGCTGTCAGAAACGCCGCGATACCTTTGCACGCACACGTACAACTCCATTCGTACATGAAAATTATTGCATATAACTGTTACAACTTTTTGAACAAATGAGGCTCACGATCTTGTCAAAATAATAATCAGGTCTCGTACATGGATTTCATGTGCAAGAAGCTTTGAAGACGTGAACTAAATAAGGATTTTCACTTCGAATGCCTTGAATTAGGATAAAAGTCAAAATGAAAAAAGCCCAAGATTTTTTTTGAAATATGTATATTTTTTTTGAATAAAACAATTTTTTTCTCTCAAACTGCAATCACAACATTCAATTTGAAATTAGAAGATGGACTTTAGTCGGAAACGACACCAAACTTGTCAAGTTGGTCCAAAATTAAAAAAATAAAAATCTGTGTCGCGGCTGGAACTATCCACTCCCATTCCCCCTCCTTTTGCAATATTGACATTTGTTGTGGTGAAGTTTTACTGTGAAGGTCTACTGCATTAATAGACGTCACTTTTGAACGAACCCGATAACCGGTTTCAGTTTTTGCCCCTGAAAGGTAGGCAAATGACAATTCTGACAGCTGCACGGCGGTTCGATCTTGGGTCCGCCTCGTATATAGTAAAGGACAGTCTGTAGAGCATATATGCCAAATTTCATGTTTTTATCACAAAATGCAAGGTTTCTCTGAAAAATGGTCGTTAACCGCCGCACTAACCCCCTCGATGACCTTCTTGTGTTTCCATGTCAAGTTTTGAATTCTATGGAGCCCCTTTGTATCTTCTTGCGCTTTGGAACCCTGCCGGCCCCCAGTCTTTCTTGCTGGGTCAATCTGGGCCATGTGTCTATATGGTGACGTTTCCAGCCCCGCAATAAGCTCCATTTTATCTTCTCATCTCGTGGAATCCTAGCGGCCCTCGTTGTGCCTTGCTACGTTTATCGGAGACCCAACGGACCCCCTTTGTCTGTATTTGTCGTTTTGAAACCTTGATAATCCCCCTCGTGTCTTCATGTGGTGTTGTGTGAGGTCCTGATGAACCCCCTTGTATCTTCTCATGTTTCTAGTCCTATATGGCGCCCTCTCGGGCGCCCTCATTATGCCTTGCTTTGTCAATCGGAGCTTCAATAGGCCTTTTTGTGTCTTTATGTGTCATTTTGACGATGAGCTGTTTTCTGTGGTTTTCGGAAAACGCGAGCCCCCTCATGCTCACTTTTCTCATGTTTTGGAGCTCCAGCGACCCACTATGTCTTGCTCTGTCAATCGGAGCCCCCCTTCTGTCTTTAGGTACCGTATTGTGCCCATGTTGGCGCGGTTGCCGCGACGTGAATTTAAGAAACGAAAAACAAAAAAAAACTTACCGAAACTCCTGCGGTGTCCGGGGGGCTGACTCAATGCGTCCAAATCGACGTGATGCGGTGTGAGGAAAAGGAATGTGGGAAAATGGGATCTCAACACGCACCACGCGCGAAACTCGAACGCACCAAGTACTTGCGTCAAGTCAACGCAACGAAGTTTCGGTTCGCACCTCGTTGAACGCACGGAAAGAACGTTTTGAATCTTTTAATTATTAGCAACGACCGTCTTGTTCGAAATCATTAGAAATACTTAACTTAAAAAAGGAAAAAAAACTCTGAACCAAAACAAAACGTTATCGGAACCGGATTTCTTGCGGCCTGGGAGGTGCTGGGACGTGAAAGAGGTACCTACCAATTTAATGAGGCCCAGTGGCGCAAACATACCGCCCATCAAAAAATTGAAAAAGAAATGGGAAATTTTTTAAAGAAAGAAAAGAAAAAGTAACAACGGAAATTAGGTAAAATTCTAGGAAATAAAGAAAAATTAGAATATGTACAAATCACGCGTTTTCCCCTTTTGTTTTTTACTGTACAGGAAGGGTGATCAGCTTATGTACAGGGCGTGTAAAATCGCCAGAGGAAGTGCGAATATTTACAACCCGAGTTACACCGTCCCGTCCAGGAAAAATCTTTTTGATGCGGCCGATTGGCCAAGATAACGGGGTGGTGTTCGCTCCATGGATAAAAACCACATCTCCAACTTTGACTGATGAGTCAGATTTGGTCCATTTACCTCGCTGAAGCTGGGTGTTCAAGTACTCAGTGGACCAGCGGCGCCAAAAGGTTTGATGAAGTTGACGCAGTTTGTGCCAACGAGTAACTGGACGATCATTGTCAAGAAGAATGGTTTCAGGAGGGGAGAGAAGGGAAGTTCCAATCAGGAAGTGGCCAGGTGTGAGAAAATCTAAATTGTCATTGGCGTCGTAGCTCAAGGGAACAATAGGGCGGCTGTTAAGAACAGCTTCAATGCGGCAAAAAAGTGTGCCGTACTCCTCAAATGTGTGAGGAATTTCCCCAATTATACGGTGCAGTAGAGCCTTTGATGACTTAACGCCGGCCTCCCAAAGGCCGCCGAAGTGAGGAGCTAACGGGGGATTAAAATGCCATTCAACCTGACGAGAGACTAGCGAGGTGAACAATTCTTCCTGGTGGTTCTGGAGAAACCGGAACATGTCTCGGAGGTGTCTGGCAGCGCCAACGTAATTTCTACCGCAATCCGAATATAAATGTGAGGGTAAGCCACGACGACTAGCAAAGCGATCGAACGCAGCCAAAAAAGCGGGAGTCGAAAGATCAGAGACCATTTCTAAGTGCACGGCCTTCGTAGCCATGCACACATACAAGCACAAATAGCTCTTGAACGTCTTGGAGTTGCGACGATTCGATTCTTTGACAACAAATGGCCCGGCGAAGTCCGTCCCTGCTTTTGCAAAACAGCGCGTAAGGTTCGATCGAGACGGAGGGAGATCTGCCATTATAGGTTGTATAGTCTGAGCCCGGAATTTGTGACATATCAAGCATTTATGAATTCGATTACGCAACAAACCGCGGAGAGAGATGATCCAAAACTGTTTCAGAATCAGAGCTTGTACCGTATGGGCTCCGGAGTGTAAGGAAAATACGTGATAATGATCACAAATGAGCGAAGAAATATGAGCATTTTTTGGAAGCAGAAATGGGTGTTTAGCGCAATATGGCAGCGAGGAATTTTGAAGACGACCGCCCACCCTGAGACACCCCTCTGAATCAATGAAGGGGGTTAAAGGAGCCAACGAGGTAGGAAGGCGTTCGGCATTTTTCAGAAGTTGAAGTTCTGATTGATAATGCGAATTTTGCGAAAGGCGAATGCAGGTCATTAATCCGGTTTTTATTTCAGAGTATGATAAGGGGCCAGAGCGATAAGGTTTTTGTGTT
The DNA here is from genome assembly GCA_949128115.1 of Anaspis maculata. NCBI lineage: Eukaryota > Metazoa > Arthropoda > Insecta > Coleoptera > Scraptiidae > Anaspis > Anaspis maculata. The sequence goes on from OX421967.1 coordinate 23,051,153, forward strand.
CGAGCCGCCTTTGCATTGTGAATAAATCGCAATACGTAGGCAAAAACGCGTTGCATTCGAACGAGGGATGAGAATTTCTCAATTTGAGGAATGAGAAAAGTCAAAGGTTCTCGTACCAGTAAGCTCACGGGCTGATTTTTGAGCTCGGGCATTCTGCACTCGCGTGAAGGAGCGAAAGAGCCTGGCCAAGAAGCTGGATCGGCATATAGAAATTCTGGCCCAAAATGCCAAAGGTTTTGCTCCAGAAATTGTGGTGGATTAAGTCCGCGAGATGCACAATCGGAAGGGTTGGAGTCTGTAAAGACATGACACCACTGCGTAGGGGGAGTTGAGCTGATTATTTCATTGACACGATTGGCAACAAAAGTCTTCAGTAAATGTGGAGGCGTATTAATCCAGGCAAGCACTATTTCAGAATCGGAGAACAATTTGACATCTACAACACTGAAGGAGCGCAAAAAGGATTCTAGCGATTTCACCAGACGAGACAACAGTAGAGCGGCGCAAAGTTCGAGGCGAGGAATCGTGAGAGTTTTCAACGGAGACACTTTGCTGCGAGCTTTCAAAAATTGAACTTTGGCGGGAGAAGATTCGCTAGAAGTATGAAGATAGCAAATGGCTGCGAATCCACGCTCTGATGCATCGCAGAAGCCAACGAGACGATTTTCTGATGTGGAAATCAAATGGCGAGGTATGCTGAAACGAGATAAAATGGGAATGGATGAAACGAATGTTTTCCAATCGTTTTCAAGAGTGCTGCTCAAGGAATCATCCCAATCGTATTTTTCTGACCACAATCGTTGCAAGAACTGCTTTATCCAAAATATAACGGGCGTGAGAAAACCGAGAGGGTCAAACATGCGAGCTACGAAAGAAAGTATATTTCGTTTAGTCACAGAACCGTGAAAGTGATGCACACGAAAGGTAAAATTATCAGATTTTGAGTCCCACATCAACCCCAAAATTTTAAACGTTTGGTCATCATCAGAAAAAATCATAGGAGTTTCCAGAAAGTCAGAAGGCAAGCATTCCAGCACGTGGGGATTGTTGCTTGACCATTTGCGCAACTCAAAACCACCGAGAGATAGCAACTGAATCAGTTCGCGCTGAAGAGCCTGCGCTTCCGCAAAATCAGCAGCTCCAGTAACGACGTCATCCACATAGGTATGTTCAGATAAAGCGCGAGATGCCAGAGGAAAATTCTTGCCTTCGTCTTCAGCGAGTTGGAGCAGCACTCGCTGTGCTAAAAATGCAGAGGGTGTCAAACCATATGTTACGGTATTGAGCTCGAATTCCTGTACGGGAGATTCATCATGTGGCCGCCAAAAAATGTGCTGATGAGAACGATCTGAAGGTGAAACAAGAATTTGACGATACATCATTTTTATGTCGGCGCAGATGGCTACCGGGTGTGCACGAAACGATAGCAATATGTCGGCAATATCCCTTTGAAGTTTAGGACCGCGACACAAGCGTTCATTCAGAGAAATACCCGAGGAATCCGGTGCAGAGGCATTAAAAACCACGCGCAGCTTTGTCGTAGAGCTGGATTCCTTCTGAACACCATGATGAGGGATGATGTAGGGCGATGGAGCAGGAGCCAATTGCATGTGAGATAGATCGATATATTCGGACAAAAAATCATTGTATTGCGTGGCAATGGAAGGATCTCGAGCTAACCGATTTTCCAGGTGAAAATAGGTACGCAAAGCATTCGACCGATTTTTTTCCAAAGGAGGAGCATCAGGTTTGAATGGTAGATGAACTGTGTATCGCCCCACTGCATCGCGCGAATGATGAGTAGCAAAATGATTTTGGCAATACACATCCTCGGGATTTTCGAGGACGTGCATTGGTATTTCTTCAGATTCCCAGAATTTCTGAAGCATGGCGTCGACCTTATGGTCCAGTGTCAACAAGGAAATGTGCCGAGGGAGGGAAGTAGAAGTGTCTACGCAACCGAGAATAATCCAACCAAAAATTGTGTTGATTGCGTAAGGATCTCCTCGTATAAATGCAGGCTCGGAACCGCTCAAAATTGCACCGTAAACATCGGCACCGATCAAGAATTCGACCTTGGAGGAGACATTGAACTGATCATCTGCAAGAGATAAATGCTGAAATTTTTTCAAAACCGAAGCATGAAGTGAACGAGAGGGAAGAGAATCACAAATTGAAGAGAGAACGACAGCTTGCACATCCAGAAGGTTCGCGGCTTGATGGCGTGACTTTAGAGTGCAAGGAGCAATGCCGAAAAACTTGGTGTTGGAATTACTTATTCCCGAAATGCTGCCGTTTTGTTTGCGATAACGTAGGCCAAGTTTTTGCACCAAAGAAAAAGTGATAGCTGATATCTGTGAACCCGGGTCCACAACAGCTTTCACCGTGTGGTACTCGCCTTGAGAGTCCTTTATCAGCGCGCGAACGGTACCCAGAAGAACTGTGCGATCGGACGGGCTTTTCGACGCATGACAAGACATACTGTGAATGGCAGCAGGGGAACTTGAGGCACGAGGTCACGAGGATCAACCGCAATGTCACCAGGAGAATCAGAATTTTGATGGAGAAGCGAATGATGCCTAGTGCTTCGACAAACACGACAAGAACTTGTGGATTTGCAATCTGATCGCATATGAGCACCGAGACAGTTGAAACAGCGCTTCAGTTTTTTTATTGTTTCGTATTTTTGCGAGATGTTTTGGTCGAGAAACGTCTTACATTTTGTAAACGAATGCGAATCGTTGCACAATGGACATGGCCGTTTAATTTCACACTGCGGGAGGACGGGCGCTTTGTTGTCGGAAGTGATTGAGCCCTGAGCAAAAAACGACCGCGACCGGCCTGAGTTATCATTTTTCGATGAGGAGGAAGTAAAAACGGGCGAGGCACAAAGTTCGAAATTGCAGCATTGTTGTTTTATGAACTTGATTAGTTCTTCGTAGGTAGGAATGTTGTTAGTGCCGGAGTGCTTATCTTCAAATGCTTGTTTTGTGCGAGAGTCGAGGTTAGATAAGCACATGTGGAAAAAAATGAAATCAGACAAATCGGGCAATTTCAATGCTTTGAGCGCGCTTACGGCAGTTTTATGCGTATTCAGAAAGGCCTGAAAACCGGCGGTGGATCCCTTGGTGAGGGGAGAAAAGCTGCGAATTTGATTCAGATAAAAAGTAGCCAATCGACGTTTGGACTGATACCTATCCTCGAGGGCCTCGAACGCTAGCTGATAGTTCGATGGGTCAAATTCAAAATCGGCAATTACCGCCAAAGCATCGCCGTGAAGCGACGATTTTAGGTATTGAAACTTTTTTGTGACGGACAATGACGCATCCTCGTGAACTAACGACTTGAATAAAGAGAAAAAAGTTGGCCACTCGGGAAGGTTACCAGAAAATGTGGGTAAAGAAATAGGTGGAAGCGAAGATGTACTTGGGGACACAACATTTGAAGGAGGAACAGTGCTGGAGGAAGGGGGAGATGTCAACAATGATTTCGTGTTCGACTGGGCGTGGAACACCAATTCGTCGAGTGAAGCTTGACATTTGGACACCTCCAGGGCCTGTTTAGGATCAGTGAGCTGTTGATTGACGATGATGATCTCCGACTGGATCTTATCAAACTCGATACTGAGTTCGTCGAGTTTTACAATGCGAGATTCGAAAAGGATAGCATCCTTCTCACTCTTTAGTGATTTCGAGGCATTGTAAATAGTTTGAATGCGCGAGAACGTAAGCTCACGCCGAGTTTTCAACACATCCAAGGCGTCAGTTGGCGCATTTGGATCGGGAGCCATTGTTGAATGTGGACGATTGAGGCAAAAAATCGTTACAAGAAGAGCAGAGATAACCTATCGTAGGGCGTAAAAAGAGATTTATTGAAGGAATACGCTAGAGACGAGAGAAAATTGTGAGTTTTGAGGATTGAACGCGAAACTTGAGGGAAATGAAAGTGAGGAAAGTGGTCTACCTCCCAGGTCGCATGGAATCCGGCTCGAAGGACCATAAATTATGTTGGCGCGGTTGCCGCGACGTGAATTAAGGAAACGAAAAACAAAAAAAAACTTACCGAAACTCCTGCGGTGTCCGGGGGGCTGACTCAATGCGTCCAAATCGACGTGATGCGGTGTGAGGAAAAGGAATGTGGGAAAATGGGATCTCAACACGCACCACGCGCGAAACTCGAACGCACCACGTACTTGCGTCAAGTCAACGCAACGAAGTTTCGGTTCGCACCTCGTTGAACGCACGGAAAGAACGTTTTGAATCTTTTAATTATTAGCAACGACCGTCTTGTTCGAAATCATTAGAAATACTTAACTTAAAAAAGGAAAAAAAACTCTGAACCAAAACAAAACGTTATCGGAACCGGATTTCTTGCGGCCTGGGAGGTGCTGGGACGTGAAAGAGGTACCTACCAATTTAATGAGGCCCAGTGGCGCAAACAGCCCAGATGATCTCTTTGTATTTTCTTGGCAGTCTCAGAACACTATCGAGCCCCCATTGTGTCCTTCTGTGTCGTTTCGAGCCCCCAATGAACCTTTTGATGTTTTCTCAAGGTTTTTTCGAAGTCTAAGCGAGCCCGCTCATGTCTTCTTGTCTTTTGGAGGTCTAGAGGCCCTCATAGTGCGGCGGTTAACGACCATTTTTCAGGGAAACCTTGCATTTTGTGATAAAAGCATGAAATTTGGCATATACGCTCTACAGACTGTCCTTTACTATTTACGAGGCGGACCCACGATTAGTATATTGGAAATAGAAAAAAATAGGTGCTTTGCTGGAATTAATTCAAACAATAACGATTTTTTTACCATGGCAAGCTTACAGTCCCTTCTTCAACATATCAAAAGTCCTCAACTCTGGGACTGCTACAAATCAGTATACAGGGTGAAAGTTTATTATTTTTCTTTACTTTCTTTTTTTCTTGAAAAACTGATGACCGAAAAAAACGGTTTCAGGCTAGTTTGATAGGCCATAGTCTTCAAATAAACATATAAAAAATATATCACTCAGCAATTGCTGCGTATCAAGTTACAGGGTGAAAACTATTTTTCATCTTCAATTTTTTTTTTTAGTGGAACTGATCTAGATTGAAGCCGGTTCCAGTTCTTTTGCAAGCTTATAATGTTATACTGAAAATATAAAAAGGACACATCTCTGCATCTGCTGCTTTTCAATTTACAGGGTGGAAAGTCATTTTCGCGTTTCAATTTTTTTCTTGATGAAATCGGCTCACACAACAATTGCGACTGGTTTTTCTGTAAATTTGGGGTTTCTAGTCAAACATATCAAAATAATACATTTCTGCTACAGCTACTTTTTTATTTACAAATTTAAATGTTTGGTTGCGTCCCAAGATTTTTTGAATTTTTGATGCAATATACCCGAATATACCCAAACATTTAAATTTGTAAAAAAAGACATAGCTGTAGCAGAAATGTATTATTTTGATATGTTTGACTAGAAACTTCAAGTTTACAGAAGAATCAGTCGAAATTGATGTGTGAGCCAATTTCATCAAGAAAAAAATTGAAACGTGAAAATGACTTTTCACCCTGTAAATTGAAAAGCAGCAGTTGCAGAAATGTATCCTTTCTATATGTTCAGTATGACATTATAAGCTTGCAAAAGAACTGGAACCGGCTTCAATCTAGATCAGTTCCACTAAGAAAAAAAATTGAAGATGAAAAATAGTTTCCACCCTGTAACTTGATACACAGCAGTTGCTGAGTAGTATATTTCTCATATGTTTATTGGAAGACTATGGCCTATCAAACTAGCCTAAAACCGTTTTTTTCAGTAATCAGTTTTTTGAGAAAGAAAGGAAATAAAGAAAAATAATAAACTTTCACCCTGTATACTAATTTGTAGCAGTCTTAGAGTTGAGGACTTTTGATATGTTGAAGAAGGAACTGAAAGCTAGCCATGGTAAAAAAATCGTTTTTGTTTGAATTAATTCTAGCAGATATTCTATTTCCAATATACTACGATGGAACCGCCGTGCAGCTGTCGGAATTGTCATTTGCCTACCTTCCAGGGGCAAATACTGAAGTCGGTTATCCAGCTGATTCAAAAGTGACGTCTATCAATGCAGTAGACCCTCACAGTATAACTCCACCAAAACAGATGTCAATATTACAAAAGGAGGGGGAATGGGAGGGGATAGTTCAAGCCGCGGCACAGATTTTTTTATTTGTTAATTTTGGACCAAATTGATAAGTTTGGTGTCGTTTCCGACTAAATTACATCTTCTGAATTCAAATTGAATGTTGTTATTGCAGTTTGAGAAAAAAAGATTTTGTTTTGTTATCAAAAAAATATATTTCAGAAAAAAAATTAAGGCTTTTTCCATTTTGACTTTTATCCTAATTCAAGACATTGGAATTAGAAATCGTTATTTAGTTCACTTCTTTAAAGCTTCCTGCACATGAAAACCATGTACGAGACCTGATTTTTACTTTGACAAGTTCGTGAGCCTTATTTGTTCCTAAAGTCGTGAAAGTGATATGCAATCATTTTCACGTACGAATGGAAGTGTGCGTGCAAAGGTATCGTGGCGATTCTGACAGCTGCACGGCGGTTCCGTCATGGGTGCACCTCTTATATCGTAAAGGACAGTCCATAGACCATGTATGCCAAGTTTCAGGCTTTTATCACAAACTGCAAGGCTTTGCACGCACACCTTGCAACATTCGTACATGAAAATTAATATAATTATTGGATATTACTTCTACGACATTAGGAACAAATTAGGCTCACGATCTTGTCAGAGTAGAAATCAGATCTCGTACATGGTTTTTATGTACAGGAAGCTTTGAAGAAGTGAACGAAATAAGGATTTCCACTTCGAATGCCCGGAATTGAGATAAAAGTCAAAATGAAAAAAAAATAAGATTTTTTTCTGAAATAATTTTGTTTTCAACAAAAAAAAAAAAAATTTCTTCAAACTGCAATCATAACATTCAATTTGAACTCAGAAGATGTGATTTAGTCAAAAACGACACCAAACTTGTCAATTTGGTCCGAAATTAACAAATAAAAAAATCTGTGCCGCGGCTAGAACTATCCCCTCCCATTCTCCCTCCTTTCGTGATATTGACATCTGTTTTGGTGAAGTTACACTGTGAAGGTCTACTGCATTGATAGACGTCACTTTTGAATCAGCTTGATAACCGACTTCAGTTTTTGCCCCTGGAAGATAGGCAAATGCCAATTCTGACAGTTGCACGGCGGTTCCATCGTGGGTCCGCCTCGTAAATAGTAAAGGACAGTCTGTAGAGCGTATGTGCCAAATTTCATGGTTTTATCACAAAATGCAAGGTGGTTCTCACTAACCGCCGCACTATCATTGTGTTCTGCTGTGTAATTCGGAGCCCCAGTTGGCGCAAATCGTCCGGCGTCAAGTTGTCCCAGCGTCAAGTTGGTCGAAGCAGGACAGCTTGACGCTGGCCATCCTGACGCGGAACAACTTGACGCCAGGACAACCTAACGCGTGGACAATTTGATGTGTCGCTTCAAGCCTTGACGAGCCCCCTTATTGTGTCTTCATGTTGCTTTTGGAACTCTATAGACCCACAATCTATCTTCTCAGATTTTGTAGTTCTTGAGTTCTTCTTTGTCAATCGAAGCCCCTATGAGCCCCCGTGTCTTTTTGTGTCGTTTCAAGGCCCGATCAACCCTCTTGTGTTTACTTGAAGTGTTCGGAGTTCTGAGGAGCCCCTTTATGTCTTCCTATGTTTTGGAGCTCAAGCAGCTCCCATTTTGTCTTGCTGTGTTAACTCGAAATTCCAGTGGATCCTTTTGTGTATTTAAAAAAAATCAATGTTTTCCTCCTTTTCGGCTTATCAGCGCCATAGGAGTTTTTGCGCCTTTTATTGATAACAGTAAATTATTACATATGAATTACAATATACGCAAATTTTTGAACGAACACAAAACATCCATGACTGACCGGGATTCGAACCCGCGTCATCCCACCACAGACGGCAGACGACCGACTGTGCCATGGGGCCGTCTCCTTTTGTGTATTTATATGTCGTTTTGAGCCCTGATGAGCCCCCTTGAGTGTTCATGTTGCTTTCGGAATCGTAGTATCTACCCTTTATGTCTCCATATGGCGTGGTAAGCACTCTTATTCAGAGCCCAATTGGACACTCTGGTTTTAAGCTCTTCATGACTTTTTGCCCCTCCAGAATTTCAGTTAGCCTCCTTGTGCCTTCTTTGATTCTCAAAGCCCTATTGACTCTCTTGTTTCTTCAATGTCGATTGAAGCCCTGCTGAGTCCCCTTACATTTTTCCGTCACTTTCGAAGCTTTAGTAAACACCTTTGTGCCTTCGTGTAACATTTGGAGCCCTATCGGGCGTCCCCGTGTGTCCTCAACCTCAAGTACCGTTTGGAGCCCTGGTGAGTCTCCCTATGTTTTTTCACGTGTTTAGAATTCCCGTAAGCCCCTTTTGCCTTCTTGTATAATCCAAAGCACTATTGAGCCCCCTTGTGCCTTCAATGTCTTTCGAAGTCCTGATGAGCCCCCTTGCAATTTTCCGTGTCTCAGGGAGTTTTCAAGCAATCGAAAGCACACCTGTGTTTTCGTCTGGTATTCAAAGCCCTACTTGGTCCGCTTGTGTCCTCATATGCCGAAAAAGCTTTCTTTTGCTTTCGTCTGCTGTTCATAGCCCCACTGGACCCCATCGTGTCTTCAATAATTAATGGTGTTTGAACCCCTGCTGAGCTCCCTTGCATTTTTTCCATTTACATTTATTGAGCACTCTTGTGCCTTTGTTTGGTATTCGAAGTTCCATCGGGCCCCCTTGCGTTTTCCTCTTGCTTTCGTAACTTTAGTAAGCACCTTTGTGCCTTCATGTAATACTCGGGGTCTTATAGCTCCAACTGGTGTTAAGTTGTCCCGACGCTAAGTCGGCTATCGGCTACTTTAAAATTCCTGGCGTCAAGTTGTCCCGCGTTAAGTTGTCCCGGCGTCAAGTTGTCCCGGCGTCAAGTTGTCCCGGCGTCAAGTTGTCCCGGCGTCAAGTTGTCCCAAGTCGGCCGCTTTAAAATTCCTGGCGTCAAGTTGTCCCGCGTCAAGTTGTCATGTACGCAATACGAGACTACTCCACATGGAGAATTTCATCAGAAGATATAATCAAGGTCATTCATTTTTGTGGTTTTTTGACACTATTTTGGAAGATTGTTCCAGAAATTGTACAAGAAATTGTGTACAACACATTGAGCTGTTTTGTAATGAAAGATTATTCTACGATATTTGAATTAATACCGAAGTAATAGGTGACGTATTATTGTGGTTTTATATGAGGGTAAATAATATATTTTTTTTCACTACTAGCCGTGAAGTACATCATTATTAACCTGTTCCTGAACTAAAAAGGCGTTTTTCTAGCAGTAAAAAAAATACTATATAAACCACGGTCGAGAAAATTATTATACCTTCAGCGCCTTATATCCCTCAGCTGCGCTTCGGGATCTAAACTGGCGCTTCAGCTATAATAATACTTTCTCAACCTTGGTATATAATATACTATATCGCTCCTGCCCACAATGTAATAACGAGGATTTTGAATAAGAAGCATCTTTGATTATAGACTTGATCTGTACGATATATTTTGATAGTGGGTGCTGAGTCTATTATCTCGATCTCGTGAATAAAAGGTACGCCCTTATGGTCAAATAGGCTAACTTATATCTAGGATTTAGCATGTCGCTGCCACCACCAAGCCGAAAGAGGGTTGGTTACTTCCGGCGGCTTGGGACAGGAAGAAGGAATAGAAGGGTGCGACCAGGGTCGTACCTAGAGTTTGTCTTAAAGGGGGTAGCGTTTTCAAATTATATCTCCACTTGGAAGCTAATACTTATTGTACCAGGCTCGACGTCCGAAAGGGACTGTGCATCGAATATTTTGAACCTTCTAGTTAAAGAGTAAATAGTTACTTCATCCTCAAATAAATAAACGATTTTCAAGTTCGACAATAACATATTCAATCATAAACATTTGAGTTAGATACAGCAAGATATGAAATTAATAATGACAATTTTTCATAATTCTAGTGCTAAAAAAAAGGGGAGGGCCATATTGTAGCGAATTCACTTCCCAAATATACAGGTGTTTCAGCGATGATAGCAAGAAATTCGACTGTGGGTAGATCTCGTTAAAATATGACGAAAACCTATTTATACCATTTTGCAAAGTTCGGCCTAATGACGAAGAAACAGCCCTTCAAAGTTTACTTTTTTGGATTTCAAAAATTTCTAACTCAGGAACGTTTCGACAAATCTAGCTTTAAATCAGCATATAAGCTGATTTGTCGTAATTGTCTATCAACTTGCCAAATTTTGAAAGAATCCAACCAGCGGTGTAGAAGTTATAAGAAGTCACCTTAAGTCAACTTTTTTTTCGGATGCTTCTAAATTATTGACCCTCATAACTCCTACACCACTGCTTCGATTCTTCCAAAATTTTGCAGGTCGGTAGATAGTTTCGACCGATCAGTCTGCAACCAGCATCTGGCCGCACCAAGTACAAATTCCAGCAACACGAATCTGATTTGGCGAGGGACCGTCGGCCGATTTTCATGTAGTGACACACAATGACACGTGGTGACGCACATTTTCACACAGAAAAACAGATCGAGATTGCATTTTGCAGTGCTCTCGGGTTGCCCCCGATGTTGTTTGGAAACACCTATTTCAACCCTGCTTTATCGAATTTGCTCCAAAACCGCCTACTATGAAAGTCAAGTGCCCGAGCTTTTGCCGGTACATTTCACTTTAGCGAACAACGTTTGCTCTCGGCTGGCGGTCCGGCAAGGATAAATTTCAAGTCGTGTGTAGTGTCAATTTACCCTGGAAATTCGTTGAAAGGTTTTCAAAATGTATGCAAAATGGTTAAAAACGAACGAATAAATACGACATAAAACACCGCGAACAAAAACAAATACACAGCAAAATAGATAGGGAATGGGAGCGTTTCGATTGCCTACGTCAAATGGATTTTAATCACTACTCTCGCAATCTATCCGTCAATCTATCCATCCATCCATCCATCCAGCAGAAACGCAGGGAAACGTAAGCGTTAAGCACCAAACGCAGGTCGCAGGCACAACGAGCAACCCAAATTCCTGCAAAACGCAAATTTCCCAAACAACCACATTATCATCATCATTATCGTAGTCATTTCAGGGGTCCCTGCTCGTATACGAGCTGTACCTACCGGCGTTTATACGTATTTATATACCTACAGCGGTGTTGTGGCAACAAGCACTCCGGCATTATCGCTCAGATTGGGGGGTGGTGTTTGATGTTTTCGAGCAAAGTCGAGAGTCGGAACAACCGGCAAGCCCCCCCACATCATCAGAGACCCCGAATTAATTAAGCGCAAAGCGTCAAGTCCCATATTATTAATTATGTTCGACAGCGAAGGTTCACTTCAAAACGCACGCTCTCTTGCGCTCTGACCCCATCGATTTCAATTCGGCAACATTTTTATACGTGGGATTGTAAACGAGAATTTCCAACCAACCTGGAACGGATGAGCTATTGAATGTCGCCTAGCGAATGATACTTTTCGAGTTGAGCAAAATGCCACAATGTGTTGGAGGGGCAACTGTAGTATTTACTGTCCAGTGCTGCGTGGTGACCAGTGCATCGCTAATGAACAGTTGAATATGTTATGCATTCCAGATGTTGTTCTTGTAATGATACATAACTTACCTGCACTTTGCTCGTGACAAATATGCATATCAAAAATATAGAATGATATGAAGTAAATACTAAAAACCAGCAGTGTTCAAGAAGGGACGTAAGGGCATAAACGGGTAAGTATAGAAAGCAAACAAGCTAATTTACGTACCTGTTTTTTAAAAACACAAACAACCACACGTCTATTTTTTAACAGATTGGCGACGTCCCTCCTCTTGATCGTCCTTGTCCGTAACTCAAATTCAAAAAATCATAAAATTCATGCCCCTCGGCCCATGAACGGCGATAAAGCACGAGGCACCAGAGGTGTTCTTGTGTACTGCTTTGATCATGTTCAACTGACCAGACCTCAATCAGTGAAAATGCATTACTACTGTGGCGTACAGCCTCAAATCACAAAAAGGTAATTAAATGCAGGAATGCAGGAATGCAGGAATAAATTAGAATTACGGGCGATATTGGGAAGTGACGAAATTGCACACGGGATGATGGTAGTCAGCAAACGCATGCCAGCGCATCGGTTTTGTGGGTCAGGGGAGATTTTAGCAGAGGCGATGGAGCAAGAAAGAATCGGTCCGAAAGTAGAGACGGGGGTGAAGAGGATTAGCGTGGTAGCATTCGACGACGACAGATGTGTGAGAAGAGAAAAGAATATTTATCAAGAAGAATAAATGAAGAAGAGTGCTAAAAACACTGTTGATAGTTGTAGTGCATCAGTTACGAGAAATTAAAACATCAAGGCAAGTCTGATTTCCATTGTAATCAAATGATGATTGTTTAAATGGGGTTGGAGTAATTGTTTTGTTCATAAACGTTAGTAGGATTTGTTCTTGGTATTTCGAACAGCCATAGGAAGCGTCAAACCGATTCGCCGAGCCGAATATCAATGAACCGATTCCGTTCAACCCTGCCATTGCTGTAAGCTTTTAAATACATTGTTTTCAGACACCTTCAAAAAACCAGAACAATGGTGAAAACCTCAGTAACCCTTTCGAAGAGATCTAGCTTTCTACAGAGTATGATGTTGTAGACTCTATTAGCTTGAGACAGAGCACTAGCAGTATTTATGTAAATCAAATGTGGGCGACAATCTCACGTGTTATCTCACCCCATAGAATAAAAGATTTAACCCTTTTCGCACGACAAGGAGTTTATGAGCATTAAAACGCTAGCGTTCCACACCGAAGAGAACCTCTTTGTACAATGCCCAGAAAATTCAGTGTCGTTTCGAAAACGCTCCAAGACAGAAAGGAACATAACATCATTTCTGCAGGCTGCTTAATTAGAGGCTCACCGCGATAAATTGTACACCTGATTGCAGATTTGCGTGAAGTTATTCAACCCAGCGTGAAACAGCGCTGCTGGATAAGTCTGTAAGTTCAAAACTACAGCACCAGCCGAATATAAATTTATGGAATGTAAACACTTAATTTTTATGTAAATTATTTAATATTATAATAAATTATAATTTTTTTTTTTTTTTTTTTTTTTTTTGGTCGACGCGGTACGACTATAAGCATTGAAGTTGAATGGCGACTGAGTTTCATCCCCATTGTGTTGGAAATAGTGCGCTGAATTTTCTTTGTCTCGGACAGTGAAGTAGTGAACACCTTCGCCTCCAGTTGGCGGAAAAGTCGATGTCCGAACCAGAAGAAACAGACCCAGGGGAAGTTTCGGTTTCGAGTGTTTACATTCCTTATCAACACCGGTGTCTCGCACCTGGATGAGAATTGCCCGGTTGCACCGACTCGATAAAGGTGTGCTCTGTGTACTGTTGCTTGCTTCGCTCCAGTAGGGGCCACTGGGGCCTCTACGCTCGAGGCGAGGGGGCCCACACATGTCGCAACCAGACCCACAACATTTAGTCTCCACGCCTGAATCTGCTGTGCCAGAGGAAGCCGAAACAAGTACCATGAAACCGGAGCGGAAAAGAATGAAGAGGGCACATTCGACGCCCGAATTGAACAAAATACCATCAACACCAAGACCAAATGTTGATAAAATGGCCAAAAAAGACGCGAGAGAATTGGATCTTGAACTCTTGGACCACTCCTGGGAAATTGCTGTTGAATTAGTCTTGACCGCGGTCAGGAACATTCAAAAAATTGTCACCACACAAGAAGAACAAACGCAGCCGACTGTACAGATGAGAAATGACATTTTTTCTCAGAACACAGTGATCTATGAAAATATTATCAAGATAAGTCAGCTGAGGAACAAAGTTGAAAAGGAGAACGCTACATTGCGAGAAAGAAGCAAACAGCAACAAGCACGGATTCTGCATTTGGTAGCCGGACAACAACACCAACATAAACAGCAGCAACAACAAAAACAGCGACAACAGCAACAGGGGCAACAACAAAATCTTCAGAACTTACCAAACACCTACGCTGAAATGGTGAACAGACCGCATGAAGAGGGAACCTCAACTTCAAGACATGGCTCTACAAAGGATGAGCCTTGGCAGACACCACCAAAAACAAAACCACGCCACGAGATAATCATAACGACAACAAAAAATCAGGAGCAGTCACAGACTAAAGAAAAATGGGATGCTATCAAGAAAGCTATCAACAACAAAGATATAGGCGGAGGACTGCGGAACATAAGACAAACGACAAGTGGTGCGGTTGTCTTGGAGGCTCACGACAATAATCAAAAAGATAAACTGTTGGAAATTTTGCGGAGTCGAGATGGAATCCAAACAAAAGACCTGGTTTCGACTGATCCCATGTTTACAATTACTGGAGTGGAGAAAGGATACAGTGAAAAAGAATTCATTGACATCTTAATTCAGCAAAACGACGACATAGTTCAACAGTTGGATGTGGAAGCGTTGGAGACAAATCTCAAATTCATCACCAAGAGAACATGCCGTAACACCTCTAAAGAAAACTGGATATTCCAAGCTCCTCCAGATATATTCAAGTTCTTTGTCAAGAAAGAAACAATTGTGTTCGACCTAATGCGTTTGTACGTCCAGGAATATGTCAGCTTGTCTGTGTGCTTCCGCTGCAGCTCCTTTGGACATATTTCTAAACACTGCAAAGCCACTCCCTGCTGTAATAAATGCGGCGATGAACACGAAGCCAAGGACTGCCGGAAATCGATTTTAGACTGCCCCAACTGTAGAAGAAGCCGATTTGAAGAAAGAAGACACTCTGCCCGGGATCCGAGCTGTCCTTCCTTCAAAAGAAGATGGGAAAACATGAGATCCAAGCAGATTAACTACGGTTTGTGACCAGAAGACCCGAGCCTCGACCGGAGTGGAAGTGAGGTGCCCAAAACCAAGAAATTAGTGACGAATTTTCGTGTGGTGTTTTGGAATTCGCAAGGCTACGGCAACTTGGAAAACTTTGTTCTACACGAGGATTGTCATTTCGAAGTTTTATGTCTTTGTGAAACCTGGCTCACATCGGAAATTAAAGTGTCACCTCATTTTCTTTCGGAATTCGGTGTTTTGTGCTCGCCGGCTATTAAAGACAAAACAAGGGGTCGTGCAAGTGGGGGTATATTGATATTTGTGAAGAAGAAATACTCCGTACAAGTTATAAATACTACACCCTGGTGGATAGCTTGTCGAATCAGGGGAGAGAATTTCAGTTTTGTACTTTTGTTTCTGTACTTCAAACCTTCTTTAGATATTAATTATTTGTTCGATTCTTTCCGTGCTGTACTTGATGAGATTGATGAAGTTTACGTAGGTGAAGCCTGTATCATAGGGGGCGACTTCAACTGCAGGTTAGGCCAGCTTGGTGAAGTGCCTCCCGAGGCCCTGATTGATTGCAACTTATTCGAGGCCAGACAGAGTATAGACGTTGTCATCAACGAGCGCGGTCGCAGCTTGCTTGATTTCATGTACGAAAATTCATTCTCCCTGCTGAACGGTCGGACCTTGAGCGACAATCCAGGTGTGTACACTTTTTGCAGCACGATAGGTAAAAGCACTGTTGACTATGTATGGTGCTCCACTCGTAATCTTGATATCATCAAAGACCTTGAAGTCTTGAATGACATATTCTACTCCGATCATTTCCCGCTAAGACTGGAGTTATTTTTGCATGGGAACAGATCTGCTGAGACTGAAGTGCAGGCTGGCGGAGGAGGCGCTGGCCGATGGCATTACTCGTGGTGTGGTGAGCGAGGTGAGTCGTTTGCTTCCGCGATGATGACATCCCCCAGGGTTCGACCATCTGACACCGTTGAAAAGTCATATCAGCGAAGAGCCTCATTATAGAAAGCCAAGTTACCGGGTTTACGCTGTTCCTACAAAGCGCCATCTCTTATTTGCATCCAGGAACTATCACAGGCGGGAAATTTGAAATAGCCTATTGCTGAATCCGAAATTTTTCTTTTCACGAAATGTACAGAGACTAAAAAGAGATCAAACTAACCACTAAGTTTTTGCCCACGTTGAATTTCAACAATAATATACATGTAAGTGAAGCGAACAAATCTTTCCCAACGGTTCCTTTACTTTAAAACTTTTGTGTCTCACAAAAATAGTTTTATCTGAGGTACCTGTTGGGAAAAAAATTGTTGTTTGAATATGGTACTACATTACATAATTAAGTGGTTAGGTTAATATCTATTTAATCAATATACACCTCATGAAGCTGTATTGCTGGCTTCTTTTTATGCCCTAAGAATTGAAAGTCATGAGGTGTAACATAGCAGCTTTTATTTTTATGAAAATAATATCTGTAAGATAAGTAATAAAAATAAGGCAATGTCACAATTTTACAATATAAGTTCTCAATACTAATGAACATTCAAGATAAAATTGCTGCCTGGGTATATACCTACCTATACTGAGTGGTAGGTACTACCTGCTCACGTAATTCATAATTTTATTTTTATTTTATCAATTGACCGCAAGAAGCCAAGCTTCCACCTCTAAGGGATTTATACTGCAGTTGTTTAACATGGCAATGAAAGGAAATTTAAGTACTAAAACATTATTTTGATAAGGTGGTATATCAAAAGCAAGTCAAATGAATTCACAGATTCTTCACAATTCAAAGTTATCGTCATCTAAACATAATACAATAACTAACCATCTAAAATATATGCTGGTGAGTTGAAACAGAAGAAACAATAAGAATCTTGAGATTATTATAAATTCAGTCATCTCTACATTTGATTAGTTGTATTAGTTGACTGCTTTCGCCAAAATATTTCAATGCCCGAAACTATTTCATGAAGCTATTTGGCAACTTTTTACTTTACACTTGGCAAAATTCGAAGGTATTGCTCCGAAAATACTGCTTAACAACTCCTCAAGCTTTTGCAAAGTGCAAATTATAAAGTTGTAGAGTGGCTTTATGAAAGAGGCCCATGATTCTCAAGTTTTTCGATTTAGTCCAGCCGAATCTCAAAAATGCTAGATTATGTCATTTAAAATTAAAAGGAGATTGCAGAGCCTGACTCAAATGGGACCTCGAATACGACAGAAAGTGGGGATTGATATACAGATGAGAAAACAGCTCAGTGCTCAGTGCACAACTTCATTTGGATCCGTATCCGTATGCGATGACAATTTCACAGGCGAAGAAAGCAGCTGTTGAAGTTGAAGCTATACCGTAGCTTCAGCATGCACTACCATTTTTTGTTGTTCCTGAAGATCTTCCTAGAGCTGCACTACTCTTGTGATGGTGAAGTACGAGTCACGACCTTGCCTTCTTGCCGTTCAATATTCGAAGGGGGCATAAAATAACGTAGTGGTCTCCTTCAAGGGTTTTCTGAAATTCCACAAATACAGCATTTGAGTACCTAGAGTTGATCGCAAAATGTTTGGTATGATTTTGAAATACCTGTGCTGTAAGCTGCAGCCGGTATGTACTGCTTCTTCTTTCAAGCTATGATTTTTTGTGCATCTAGTTTGAAGTCATCTGGCTTTGTGTTCCATGCAAAGAACGCTCCATTTGAAAATATTTTGTCAGACATGTCGGAAGCATGTTCAAATGTTCAAAGTTCTGAATATGCTCGTTCGTACTTGTTGATTTCCGTTTCAAGAGCTGCTGCGAATATTTGTTCTGGGATGGGGAGTTGGAAGTTGGGATAGATCTCGGGATTCTCGGGGTACCTAGAGGTCTTTATTCTTTGAATTGCATCCAGGAACATCACAAGAAGGTATTCGCAGTCCTAGTTCTTTTCCGTGGTTGAAACATCTGTAACATTCAACATTCGCAATATGAAACTTGGACCGTTTGTAGGAGTTCGTTCAGAAGTTCATGGAATTTTTAATTCATCAGCATACCTTCTGTGATACTGTTTTGCACCGATGTAGCATCCATTATTGTCCATTTCCATTCACCTTCTATCGATTTCGAAGGAAAACCACACTCCGAACCACCGTTTTAAAAAAGTTTGAAACTTGTCATCCTCGTTCGTGACATGAGACTGCTTTGATTTTGTATTTGAATAGTTTGAGATCGCTGCAAAACGCTGCATATACTGGCGCCATCTTTTATTTGCATCTAGCAAAATTACTTCGTCTTCGTCTCTTTGCTCTCTGTCTAACTGGCACGGCTCTAACAATCCGACTTGACCACCCCTGAGTCATATGAGAATTTTTTGCTAGCGATAAGAGAGGCGGCTCAGTTCTCGGGTATGGTGGCGTGGCGTGGCGCCCGGGGTAAGCGACACCGAATTTCTAAACCTTGGTTTGACGCGGAGTGCTGTCATGCCAGAAAACAGGTTAAGTTTGATTTGAAAGTCTGCCGTAAAAATGAATTCGCCGAACCTTTTTTGAGTTCCTATTTGAAATCAAGAAAGGCATTCAGGATGGTCACAAGGGGTAAAAAGCATTTGTACGAGACCCAGCTCGCGGACGATCTCAGTAACGCTGGCGACTCTGTCCTGTTTTGGAGAACTCTGAGAAGGTTTCGGTCGGTGCCTCCCCGCGAATCGGCGATATCTGTTGAGGATTGGGAAGTTTTCTATAGCAACATAAATAAACCGAGGGTCAATTTCTCTAGTACTTTTTTTGATGCCGGGCACCCCTTCTTAGACTCGCAGGTTACGTACGCCGAGATAGTTTCTGTGCTCTCCAGGAGTAAGAATGGTAAGTCTCCTGGTGTAAACGGTGTGCCATATGAGTTTTTCAAAAATCTTCCGGAAAATTGGCTACTGTACATGCAGTGCTTGTTCAACAAAATACTAGACCTTGAGACTCTGCCGAAGAGTTGGAGTCAAATTTCGCTTTGCATGATACACAAGAAGGGTCCTATGAATGACCCGGCTAATTATCGAGGGATAGCTCTTGTAAATTGCCTAACAAAGTTGTTTACTCAGATTCTTTTGCAGCGTCTCAATACATGGGTTGAGGAAAACGCGCTGATTCCGGAGTGCCAGTCTGGCTTTAGGGCAGGTCGGGGCTGTATCGATAACGTTTTCGCTCTGAATGCCATCATTCAGATTCAGCTTCGACTAAAAAAGCGAAAAGTTTATGCGGCTTTCATTGACTTTCAACGAGCCTTTGACTCTGTCGACCATATTATTCTCTGGCGGAAGCTATATGCTTCGGGGATGAGCGCAAAATTGATAAGGATAATCAAGACGCTTTACGATAACGCCTCGGCGAGTGTGGCAGCCGACGGTGGGTACACGAACTATTTTTCCGTGACAGAAGGTGTTTTGCAGGGCGAGTCGCTTAGTCCCCTTTTGTTCAGTTTATTTGTTGCCGATCTCGAAGACTTTTTCCGCCAGAGAGGTGCTTTTGGTTTGAACATTGATAATGTAAACGACCTGTGTCTCCTTCTATATGCTGATGATTTGGTCATTCTGAGCGACTCCCCCATTGATCTGGCTCGCAAACTGTCTATACTTGAAGATTACAGTAGACTCAACAAACTCGTTGTGAACACGAAGAAATCAAAAATTATGTGTTTTAGCAGGGGAGGGCATCGATTGCGCTCGGATCTGAAATTTTGCTATGGTGGTGAACAGATGGAGGTGGTGGGAAAGTACACTTATTTAGGAGTAGTATTCACATCATCGACCCTCTTTCTTGAAATGTCCAAATCTATGACTGCCAGGTGTAAGGGTTCATTCGGAACCATTATTTCGTTGATGGCGCGAACTAAGATGAAGTCCTGGACATCTCGGTTGAAGCTGTTCGAGTCCTTGATCGTCAATTCGCTGTCACACTGCATTGCAGTGTGGGGCCCTAGATACGCTGATCTACTCGAGAGGATCCAGGTTGGCTTCTTCAAAAAACTCCTACTATTGGCCAGGAACACCCCGGATTGCATGGTGAGATTGGAGGCTGGCACAGACAGGATCTCACTGTTTATTTTTAAAATGTGTTTGTCTTGGATATCAAAATTGCTCCAAATGCCTGAAAGTCGCTATCCCAAGATGTGTTTCAACAGACTTCTAACACTCAACTCTGACACGCCAAGGTATAACTGGGTCGCCCAGGTTCGATCGTTTCTTGAGTGCATGAATGAGGGCGAGATGTGGGGTGCCCTCAGCTTTGGTCAACTTTGCTTACGCCAAAAAGAGATTCTGTCTGGTTTCGGAGAACGTTTGTACTCATTAGACATCAATGTCGTAAGAAATTCCACATTTTCTTACATGTACAGGGATTTTTCGCTCGCGAGGGGTTCACCCGAGTACCTGCATTTGGGGTTTCCAATGGCTGTGGTCAGAATACTCGCCCAGTTGAGAATGTTTGGTAGGGGCTACATCAAGCTTGTGCACCGGGGTGTCTGCTATCAAATCCTTGAAGAAGAAATTTGTTCCATCTGTAACATGAATGAAAAAGAGACCCTGGAGCACATGTTTTTTGAATGTCCCATTTACCGCTGCATAAGGTGTTCTCTCCCACCTAATTTGAGAACTCTCAGAAAACTGCTTTTCGCCCTAGACAATCTCACTAAGGCTTCAGGTAGAAAAATTTTTAATTACACTGTGGGTGTCTTGCAGTTGAGGGCTTTTAGCAGAAATGAGTAGTGTTTGTTTTTGATATTGTTTGTCTTGTTTTTTTTTTTTATATCTTCATCAATGGAGATTACATTGTACCTGTGCTGTTCAAAATTATGGCTGTATCCCACCTGACCCACTGTCATGGGAATTATGTATTCTCAAATATACAATAAACGAATAATAATAATAATAATAATAATAATGTAAATTATTTGATCGATAATTAAAATAATGGCTATAATTTCGAAATACCAAGACAATTCTCAGTGAACAACCATCTCTCTCTTAGTACAACCAAATAATCGATATTTCTTTCCGTACAAATGAAAATGAGCTGGAAGGAAGAAGGGTTGGAATGAAATCAACGAGGTATCAAATAATTTTTGCAGGGAATTAAAACTTCAGTGCGTTAGGAAATTAGCTGACCAATAGTTCTGAAAATTAGGAATAATGCGAGACGGGATTAATTTGTAAAGGTTGAGTTAATTAGTTGTAGGGTTTCGCACGTGATTAGGGTGTACTTTTCTTTCAGAAACCGAATGTAAACTTGAATTAACTAATTCCTATCGTTAGCTGGTTTCAGCACGCCTGGAAACTATTTATGTAATGAACAATTAAGATTAACCTAATTAAATTGGTGATGATCAACTTAATAAAGGTGAGGTGTGGTTAAATGACTTTGTTTATTTTTCAACATTTATTTAAATAATCCTCTTTCAAAGAACTGAGGTTACTCGCATGACAGGGGTACTGGGGCACGACTGGGGAAGAATTGGGGAAGTTAGTAATTGATTTGAATGACTTAGGTAAAAAGTAATTAGGAATCTACGGCACGAAAAAATTAGAACACAACGTAGGGTCGATCATGGTATCACAGCTAATTAATTAATTAAATTGAGGCAAAGCGGTTTTTTCATACTACCAACAATGGCCACGCATGCACGGCAACATAATTCCAAGCTCCAAGCATTTGTTGCCCAAAACATCCTGAGCTGTTTCACCCTTTTTGACCTTTGGCTGTGATCGTCGTCACCCCTCCCCCATTCTCTCCCTTGTTACCACCTTGTGGACCTGTTACCTACGTTCTGCTTACGTTGTCGTTTCACTCAGTCTTTTCCTCTAGACGAGAACGGAACTTTGGGGATGAGGATTGAACTGAACGTTGAACACAAACACAAATTAACAGCAAACAAAATGATTTTTTATCAAAATCATCATGACAAAATTGCCAAAATGATACACAATGGACAAAATGAACAAAAACAATTGAAAACACAACAACAAAATATGTCAAAGTGTCAGTCAGAGAAGAAGAAGAGTGAGGATTCGGAAAAAGGCACTCAGTGGAAGAATTCGCCAAACAAACCCCTGAGCTAGGCCCAAAGAAGAGGACTCTCAAATAGGTGACAAATGAATGACAAGAGACTCACTTATAATTTCCGGTAGTTAGTGTAAGCAGAATCAGTAAAACAGAATCGTAGAAACAACAGGAGACATTGCATGACGAAACACAATAATCATCAGTAGCAGTGCAAAATAATAAAACAAACAATGCATAATAAAATAAACAAGGCAAAATGAACAATGCATAGAAACCTAAAACAAGACAACATATGTATGGTGTGAGTAAAATCCTGAATAATACCTACACCAAATATCTGGTCAAAAATATCAGCCAGCATCAATAAAAATGACATGGAAATATATGAGAGTCACAAAAGACGGAGGACAATTACATTGAAATGAAAATCAAATCATGATACAGGCAAAAATACGACGCACAAATCAAGGGAGTACATGACAAGCAAACTACACACAAAATTGAGGAAATGTTCAAAAAAATAATGACGTAAAGTTCAGTGAGTCGACAAAATTTGTTAGACAACAAAAAGTGACATCAAGGAATATAACGTAGACACTAATACAAGAAAAGGGAATTATTAATGTTCAAATGGAAAATTCATTGATGAATGAAAAATGTTCACATAATCTATCGGATAATAAGTTGAACCCGGACCTGTACATGAAAACAATTCCGTATAACTTGAGCTCGCACCTGAAACAACGAAATCCCATACGCGCTATTTTTAGAATCTTCAATCTGTTCTTTGCGCGAGGCACGCTCAGTGATGTCACGATTCGCGATACTAAGCCAAGTAGATACCTCACTTGCAGTTAAACTCTGAAAACCCTTCTTGTAACCCCCCATCCAGGCCGTTTGTCATCACAGCCGGTCACAAGCACAGAAATTGCAACAAATTTTATGCGTAATATCGAACTAAGGCCGTAAACCCCGCGAAATCCCTCTTTTCTATTCCGCTTCTTTGTTCTCAATTCCCGAAAACAAAATGAATCTTGGCTCCTTTTTTTTGAGTTTTCAAAGACTTTGAAATTGAGTTCAATCAAAAAATGGCCTGAAAAATTCACTTGCCGTTAAAATTACGGGCTGCAGCTTAGCAGTTAGCTCCGTGACTTCGAATGTGTCTTCCTGAGCGTCAGACCTCGTCTGGAGTCCCTAAAGTTTTGCATTTGACTGTGAAAAAGCTGTTATTTAGTTCATTGAGAGAGGAGAGTTCAGGAGACCCTCTGCCGTATGTCCGGTAGCAGGTTACAATAAGGCACAAAAAAAAGTAACTACGTGAATCGAACTAGCTCCTACCTCCAGGATCTTAGGCTAAAGCCAGTAACTCAGTGACAACGAAATATGTTCTATGCAAATGATGTGATACAGAAGTTTCAAAAATGAGACGAATCCGATCGGAAAGTTGTCAGTGTTACATCCGAGAAGAAGAGGCGGCATCCGGAAAAGAGGTGGGGCAGCAATTCGAACGGATCCATACCGAGAATAAACGTGATAACGTGAACCGCACTGCAGACCCCTCTCACTTGTCATAAGCATAATTTCTAGCAAAACTTCACACACACACGACAGCATTCCGAACCATTCGAAACACACAGTTATCTCAATTTTAATTGCGTCTCTCCCACCACCATATGGCACGCTTCTAGGACCAAGTCCAATTGACCAGAACTCAGTCACTGACAAACGGCCGGTTGTTTTTGGCATGAGAATTCAAGAGAACCAAAAACTTACCCCAAAAAGTGCGTATTCCCTTTCGAAAAGAAGAGTCGCTATTTGACTAGGTTAAGGAAATGTACCGTTTTCGGGGTGATGTTTTCTGGCAGAAGCGTAGCGCGCAGCCCCCCAAGTGCAACTTTCAGCTATGGGATTTCACTCAGAATAGGCACAAGAGCAATTTCAGCAGAACAACAAGCGTACTAATTAAAACTAAACCAGAAGTTCATAAAGTAATTCAATGACTCTTGCTGCTATCGAATCAGGCCTCTGTGTTGGGCATGAGCCAGTTATTATGACGTGATTATAAACCCTTTATACTCCATCACCATCAATCATTCTCCGTTCCTGTGCGCTGAACCTATGTCGACATTACATGGTCTCAAAGTACAGACGCAGGCATGCCGTATCTACCCAAAACCTATATACACACACATACACATAGAGAACATTCCCATCAACGATTGCATCCGATCGATGATGTGGCATCATCACCCACCTACTAACGCTCGCGTGTGATGCAGAAATGCGCATTTCGCCACAGAAACCACGGAAAAGTCGTGACCGCAACCTCATCGGAGATCTCGAGGACGTTCGTTCGTCCTTGCAGGATCCATCGGGGATCGGCTCTCGGATCTCGGGCGGCGGCGTTCATGTTCATTTGAAACGCATGTACAGGGATCGAGCTGCTGTTGTTGTGAGAGAGCGAGTGAGAGAGGACAGGCACGAGGCGGCACCAGCTCTGAACCCTTTCCTCCTTTCCGCGTCTCCTCCCTTCCTCCACATCCACCTCCAGCAGAACCCCTCTGGGTCGGCCAATTTAGTGAAAATGTTTATTAAAAGCAACGCTACACCGCCCGATGCAATCAACCGAAACGTTTCGGACGTTAGCGGCCAATTTCATTACGAGTAAAAACCGAGGCGGAGGGTAAGAGCAATCTATTCATAAACCGCACGGGGCGGCAAGCGGTGGCAGTCCGTGCAATTTTTTCTTGGGTCTGGACTTTTTTAGGAGCCCTTACTGTCATTAAGCAACATCAGTGTATTGTCTACAGACCGAGGTGGGGATCACTTAATTGCAAATGACGGCTTCAAATAATGACTCTCCTTTGACCAAAGCTCGAGTTCCAACCGCAAAAAGCGTCAAGGTGTCGATAGACAATAACAGAACGAAAAAAAAAGGGGAAGAAAAGTTTAAATCATATCAGTCCAAGACTGCTGATTGTCTTGGTTGGAAGGCAAGTGTTGACCGTCTAGATTGTAGCCCTGCTACATGTAACTCATTGTTGAGGATTTATGCAAGCTGAATGAATCGGAAAGTCGGCTAGAAGTTGATAGCACGACAAGACCAAATATTGGGATTCCGAACGCGACAGTCTGTCCTCTGCTCCCACTTTGACAAGCAGACCCTTCCGATAGACGAAGGTAAAGTTCCTTGCCAATCTCTAAGCCAATATGTCACGTTCCTCTTCGATTTTTACTGATTTTCTATACATTGAAACTCAACTCAACTCGATAACTAAAAAAGACGCTTATCCAATACCGTATATCTCATCGATCTTGACAAAGTTAGGTGGTGCACGGTATTTGTCGACCATGGATATTGAAAGTGCGTATTGGCAGGTGGGCCTGGAAGACGTAAGCACAGCGTATACGTGATCCCTGGCATGTACTGTTTTCACAATGGACCTTTTCCGAAAAGAGAGACAGATGTGTGCGCGTTCATACCGCGCAGTTGTGGTGTCTAGCTATAACGACGCCGAATATTTCCAACGGAAACTCCGTTCGTTATGCAACAAGTTCCCAACAAACTTTCAAGTACTCTGCGCGCTGCGGCCTTGTGGTGCTGTGACGTAAATCGTGCGAGAGAGACCGCCTTTATTGAAAAGGTTCATTCCCGGAAAAAGTCTTTTTCAGTTCACTCGAATGCCGTTCGGACTACACACGGCCCCGGCCACTTTTCAAAAGTTAATCGACTCAATCTTCGGACCGGAGCTCGAACCCTACATTTTCACCTACTTTGACGACATAATCGTTGCCACACCAACTTTCGACTTGCACGTCAAGATTCTCAAAGAAGCGCTCGACAGAAAGGCAAGCTTAGTGTTGGGTCGCGATGAATGTATTTTTTGCTGACCTGAACCGAAGTTCTTAGGTTATGTCGTAAACATTGGAGGGATACATGTTTATCCAGATAAAGTTTCGGTCATTGTGAGCATGAAGCATGTGAGCAACTACTGTTACCGAAGCTGGACGAATCATCGGCATGGTTGCGTGATTAAACTTGAACTCGGCCACTCAAAATGAGTGATTGATAATCATCAATTCCATCTTATTATCCATCTGGTGGTGTGTTGTTTTGGAACACAAAGTTCGATGATTGAAAGGGTCATGGAAAAGGTGACCTCCCAAATAACCCGATATATACCATACTTGGTAGTCCGCAGTGCCGCTTACCACAAAATTGGTTGTGCCATAATGGCGCTGAAGCGAATGAGAAAAGCCAACATGCTTTGAGATCCTAAAATTGTACCCATTTGTTTCATGCTGATAAGATGGAAACTCCCTGCAAAAAAAGGCTACAATTGACATCTGTGGGATCCATAAAGGGCCGGAGACTACAAATGATGGATTTCATTCAGTGGTCAAAAGCCAAGCATACATCGTAAATTGTGTCCTTCAATTATCTATTAGAAATCTGTCATAATTCCTCTGTTGCTGGTTAAGCCAGCTGCCCCTTTCCTAAATGAGATAAAGTAATCCACCGTGCCTGTTTGAGCTAGTCCGCAATTTTCAGTCTGTTCCAGCCGACGGCAGCACGCATCTTCATCTACAAGACGGCCAGAATATTGTTAGCTAGAATAGTTTATGAGGAACCTTTTGTAACTAGACGTCCCAGAGTTTTCGTGAAGAAATAATTAGAAAAGACACCTAGTTACACCATGTGGTATTTAACAAGCATGAATTGTCACCACGAAGACGAGTTTAACCGCTTCAAAAGCTAGTGATTTTTGCTTGATTTAATTGAAGAATTAATTATCAGAAAATTGATTGAGTAATACTTCGAATAATGTGTAAAGGATCCTTTGAAAATGACAAGTAATTGAAGATCGAGTCAGTTTATTAATTGAAATAAACTCAACGCTTGAACTCACTCAAGATAACGCCAGCTGTGTGCACTACCTGTGTCAATTTAGTTGGGTCACGTCATTGTGACTAACTCAACTGCAGAGGTGCAAATTTACTTGTTCAATTTTCACAAGCTTATTCCATGCTTCGGCTAATTATTCACATGTGGGTCATGTAGCTTGCTGTGAGAGTTGTTTAAGATCCACGATGTGAATTGCCTGTATCAGGAAGATAAAGAATTAAAGCCGAGTTTCAATTGGAAGTCGAAGCGTCCGTCAAAGGATTCGAATCCATGCAAGATTGGAATAGGCTTTCTTTCAGCTAATTAGACCACTCGCTGTGTGTGGCGGTACAAGTTGATGATGTTAAGTAATTCTAAATCAATTAGGCAATAGAGGTCAACCACCAAAGAGTTGATAATTGGTCAACTGTGGCCTCAGAACTCTGCCATTTGTGATATTTGTTCATCTAGGGATTTCCAGGGTAGTATGAGCTGATAAGCAGCGCCAATTAGGTCCTAAAGTCTGTATCCTGGAGTTCTCGGGACGGGCCATGCAAACTAGAAAATCGAAGAAGACGGAAGACGAACTTCGCTCTACGTTACCGATAACGCATTCCAGCAGTACGATACAATGAAATGAGGTGTAGGCAGCTAATGTCATCCGCAGCGCGACGAGACGTCCTCCACAGACTGTTCCTTTTCGTTCGCCGAAGAGCGTCAGCTCGTGAGGGGACACGGCCGCCAAGTCGAGGTCCTGAAACACACACAGAGCCGTCAGTTGTTACGATTTTGGTGGCTGCGAGGGCTCTATTCACAGCGGCAATGTACATGAGTAACTTCAGACAAGCATAAATACAGAAAAGCGGAAACCCTGCAAACAGCAAACGTTTATTACGAACAGAAATGAACAATTAGCGCAACAAGGAAAATGTGTTCATGTCGTCCTGTCCCTATACCAGGAGCCTGCGGCGATGGTAGAAAGGTGGAGGCTTAGCACATTCTTGAGCGGCTGCATAACGTTGTACAAGGCAGGCGATGAATATCGTTGAGCAGGGGACCGATGACGTTGGTAGCAAGCGCACTTCAAGAATCGGTGATGAATTATAGAAAGGCGGTGGCTTAGCACATCTTCGAAGGATGGCACGACGCTATCCAAGGTAGGCGATGAGAATCATGGAGTGGAGACCCGCAACAATGATAGAAATGTGGCGCGCTCCAAGAGGCGGCGATGAAATCGATGAAAAGGGACCCGCGACAGTGGTTAATAGAAAGGCGGTGCTTCCACATATGTCCCGAAAGAGCGGCCCTGGAGTGGCCATGACTTATATCACACGGGAAAGAATTGCAACGTGATATGAAAAGACCCCAGCTCTCTTCTTGAACCCCTGAATGGGTAGACAACCCATTATACTTCAATTTAATTCAACTTATTTGAATTAAATCACGTTTCCCGCTTTTGAAACCGCTTGGCCGATGATCATCTAGCATCAGGACGACATCCCGTTGTGCCTCTCTTCTTGTTGTTCGAGGATATAGCTCTCGAGATTGTCGAGACAGGTCTGACTACGAGTTTGTACACAATAAGACACAGTATAAGGTTTAACATAACATCAATCTATTGATCTCTATGTACAAGTCAAAATGGTTAAATAATGGCTCGCTCTTAAACCTAGTCCTACCTTCACTGCCGGCTAAAATATCTAAAATGTCTAAGCTATTTCCAAAAGATAAGTTTCTTCAAATCATTTCAGAAGTCTCAACACCCGAACCCTTCCGACGAACACCTGAGTCTACACTGAAGCCACCCGCCTTTGGCGGGCCGAAAATATTCCGGAGGAAAATAATTCAAAGCCGTGAAATCGAGGTATGAGAATGTGAATATTCAGAGTCAAGGCATCATTAAAAGATGTCGCTAGCTATTTAATTCATTCGTGTAAATCCCACAAAGCTCTATAACATAATTTACTGGCCCATCATCGACATTCAACAACCGCTCCTGCTTGACGCCCGACGAAATGGTGAATTGGTGCATATGAAGTAAAGCACCCGCACATCAACCAGTTAGTTGCTGCCGTACTCCTGCCGTGTTGACGTTCCGCCCGCCGCCCGCCCGCTACCATCCGATTCACACGTGTTAGCACCGCCGGTCGCATTCTCCAGCGGCTTCTCGGATTACCTGAGCTGTCTATACACCGTTCGCGATCGTTTTGGATGCAATAAAATATTCCGAATTGCTGGGAATGGAGGATATCGCCGGAGATTGACCGTGGTACCTGGACCAATCCTCCTGGGCTGCCGTCCGCTCCCGACTTGTCGCGTCCGCTGCCGAGTGCTTCTGCGGGCCTGTTAGCGAAGAGTTTTAGTCCCCTTCGAGGAAGCTGAGTTAGAACCCGTTTATGTTGCGTCGCGACCCTCCTAGAGGCCGAAGCGTCGAAGCCCCAATGATGAGTCCCAGCCCACTTGGAAAATGACGAGTCGATTTCCCCCGGCTGATGTGTCTCAAAGGCCCCCTGGAGAAAGCCGAGTTGGAACCCTTCGGAGTCGTGTTTTGGTCCCCTTGGGGGCACGCTGAGTCGAGAACCCTCCAGGTTGAGTTTTGACCCTCCGAGAGGCTGATGAGTTGCTTCCCCCGTTGAGTTGCAACCCGTCTCTAGGATGTCGAGTCAGAGCCCTTGGACGTTGAGTCTTGATCCGCCTTCAGGTGTCGAGTCAGAGCCCTCCGACGATGAGTTCCAGCCCTTTTTCCAGGTCGATGTGCCAAGACCCTTCCGGTGTTGAGTTTCGACCCTTCTCCAAGTCGCAGAGTTGGGACCCGTTGACGAAGAGTTTTGAACCCCCTCCAGGATGCTGAGTCGCGTTCCCTCCACGATGAGTTCTAGCCCACCTCGAGGATGTCGAGTTGAAACCCCTAAATGAACCAGGCCCGATAGAAATGAGGTCTCTCGTTTCGGTATCTCGTGTGGCGGAGTGATGACCTCGACGAGCGGGAGGTTAGTCTTGGTGAGTTGGGATAGTTGCTTACGGTTAGGCTTTGTCGTGAAAAATGTATGATGGGGCTCACGCGTGCGTTCTGAATCTGCCTGCACGTGCTGGTGTCTGCGCTACTGTCTGCCGTCAGGTACAGCCACTTTAAAGCCTCGTCCTTTGTTGGATACCTTCATAGAAAGATATTCGCGCTCTTGGGCCCTCTGGACTTGGCTTTGTGACTGCGGTACTCAGAGCACCGGACCTAGTGGGTTAGATCTGGAAACTCGCGGGTGAGCTTCCTCTGCGTTTCTGAAGTTCCTAGTTATTCGGAAAATGTAAATTTTGAGAACTACGTGAAAAATCAAGTAATTGAAATAAAATAGAATCGCGTTGAGATCGGGGTTCGGACCCTGCCGTAGAGTCGTAATTGTTGATCGGATTGATGGACACCCCCCCCCCCTCCTTGAAACTAATGATTTTGTTTTAGCACCACGACAGTTCCGGATATTTCCATATAGAGCTTGTTACGGGAATGAAGACGTTCTTATTCGAAACTGATGAATTCAATCCGGTACCCAACGACGCCATCGTTCAAATAGGGACTTTGTAAAAATGAACTGTTATTAGGGCTCGATCAGGAATAGTGTAGACGCCGATTACTTCGCGTTAGGGTAAAGATTATTTCGACGCCTCTCCGCATCGGCTTTTCGACGAACACCCTGTGTAGTCAATTCTCTGCGTTTTGTTTTTCCTGACTGCGGCCTTCTCTCACAAATTGCGAAACAACAACGAACTAGCGCGTATACGGGGCCTGCTCAAAACGTTCTTCACATTAAATTAGTACCTTGACTTGAGTAATTGGTTCGCGTACACCATCGGTTCGAAAGTTTTTGGAAGGGCGAAATTTGGTTCAATATTTCCGGTTATAGGCACTTTCGATCACGGGAATCTTTCTGAGCGTTGGGGGCAATTCACGGCGAAAACAGGTTCAAAGCCCCCACAAAGGCCAGCCATATCCAATCCCTTCCAAACGGGCAAAAGAGAACCATAGCCCAAAAAGAGCGTTAGCCTTTGAAAAGAGGCTCCACAAAAAGGGGGCCACCGCACACACCGGCCCACAAATCTTAGATTGCATTCGTGGTCGAAGTCACTCTTCTCTTTGCAGTGCCTTGAAGCCGGGCCTAACCCTAACATAACCTCTAACACTAACATAAATGTTGGATCTGATTTGACCACAAAAAAGAACTTTGAACCGCGAAAGCCAGTCAGAATTAAATGTCGGTCAAGGTGTAGAGTCAGGTGTTCATCGGAGGGTTGGGGTGTTGGGACGTCTGAAATAATTAGGGGAAAGTTACCTCTTCGGTAATAGGTTAGATCTTTTAGATAATTTAGCCTGCGATGTGAAGGTAGGACTAGGTATAGGAGCGAGCCATTATTTAAACATTTTGAATTGTACATAGAAGTCAATAGATTGATGTTACGTTAAAATTTTATATTGTGTCTTATTGCGTTCAAACTCGTAGTCAGACCTGTCTCAACAATCTCGAGAACTCTATAATCGAACAACAAGAAGAGAGGCACAACGGGATGTCGTCCTGATACTAGATGATCATCGGCCAAGCGGTTCCAAAAGCGGGAAAAGTGATTTAATTCAAATAAGTTGAATTAAATGCCAGTATAATGGGTTGCCTACCCATTCAGGGGTACAAGACAATAGCTGGGGTCGTTTCAACACCTTGACCAACATTTAATGCTTACTGGTTTTCGCGGTTCAAAGTTCTTTTCAAGGTTCAATCAGATCCAACATTTATGTTAGTGATCGAGGTTATGTTAGGGTTAGGCCCGGCTTCTAGACACTGAAAAAGCAAGAGTGACTTCGACCACGAATGCAATCTAAGATTTGTGGGCCGGTGTGTGCAGTGGCCCCCTTTTTGTGGAGCCCCTTTTCAAAGGCTAACTAACGCTTTTTTTTGGGCTATGGTTCTCTTTTGCCCGTTTCCAAGGGATTGGATATGGCTGGCCTCTGTGGAGGCTTCAAACCTGTTTTCGCCGTGAATTGCCCCCAACGCTTAAAAAGATTCCCGCGATCGAAAGTGCCTATAACCGGAAATAATGAACCAAATTCCGCCCTTCCAAAAACTATCGAACCTGTGGTGTACGCGAAACAATTACTCAAGTCAAGGTACAAAGTTTATTGTGGAAAACTTTTTGAGCACGCCACGTATAAACGCTAGTTCGTTGCTGTTTACCAGTACGTGGGAGAATGCCGCAGTCAGGAGAAGCAAAGCGCAGACAGTTGACTATACAGGGTGTCCGCCAAAAAGCCGATGCGGAGAGGCGTCGAAATAATCCTCACCCTAACACTAAATAATCGCCGTCTACACTATACCTCCTCGAGCCCTAATAACAATTTATTTTTACAAAGGCCCTATTTGAATAGTCGCGTCCGTGGGTACCAGATCAAGATAATCAGTTTCGAATATGAACGTATTCGTTCCAGTAACAAGCTCATACATCATTTATAATTTCCGACGATTGCTGCAACCGAAATTAATATTTTCGCGACATCCAACTGTGTACCTATTCCTCTAAAGAACATAATTATCTTCAGGGCATAATTATTCCCTTGTTTTTAAAAGTAAGAAATATCAGGAACTGCCGTGGCGCTAAAACACAGCTATTAGTTTCAAGGAGGGGGGATTTCTTTGTTAACTAATTACGATCAACAATTACGACTCTATGGCAGGGTCCTAAGCCCGATAGAAAAGCGATTCTATTGTACATATTTCAATTAGGTACTTGATTTTTCACGTAGCTCTCAAAATTTACATTTTCCGAATAACTAGGAGCTTCAGAAACGCAGAGGAGGCTCACCCGCGAGTTTCCAGATCTAACCCACCAGGTCCGGTGCTCTGAGTACCGCAGTCACAACGCCAAGTCCATAGGGCTCAAGGGCTCGAATACCTTTTCTATGAAGGTATCCAGCAAAGGACGAGGCTCAATAGTGGCTGTACCGATTGCAGACAGTAGCGCATATACCAGCACGTGCAGGCAGATTCAGAACGCACGCGTAAGCCCCATCATACATTCTTCACGACAAAGCTCATATCAACCGTAAGCACCAATCCCAACTCACCAAGCCTAACCCTCCGCTCGCCGAGGTCATCACTCCGCTACAAGAGATACCGAAACGAGAGAACTGGCTTCTATCGGGCCTATCATTTAGGGGTTTCAACTCTACATCCTCGAGGTGGGTTAAAACTCTTCGTCAAAGGATCGCGACTCAGCATTCTGGAGGGGGACCGAAACATATCATCAACGGATCTCAACTTTACGACTTGGAGATGGATCGAAACTCAGCACCGGAGGGGCTTTAGCACAACAACCTGACGATTGAGTTTCCACTCGACCCCCGGAAGCGGATCGAGACACACCCTCCGAGGGTTTTGACACTACATCCTAGAGGTCGGTTGAAACTTGAAGGGTAATAACTCATCAGCCTCTAGACGGATCAAAACTCTTTCTGGAAGGATCTCAACTCAACTTCCCCAAGGGGATCAAAACGCATCTCCGAAGGGTTCCAACTCAACATTTTCCAGGTAGGCTAAGGCGCATCGGCCGTTTCGACTCAACATCGTCCAAGTGGGTTGTGGCTCATCATCGAAAGGCTTTGAATCTACACTAGGTGGGTCGCGACGCAGCATCAACGGGTTTTAGCTCAGCTTCCTCGAAGTGGATCAAAACAAAACTCTTCTCTAACTGACCTGCAGAAGCACTCGGTAGCGGACGTGACAAGTCGGAAGCGGACGGCAGCCCAGGCGGATTAGTCCAGGTACAAAACGATCGCAAACGGCGTATAGACGTAACATTCAACAATAGGTAATTTGATATAGCACGCTGGACCGCTATCACTAGAGTATAAGGTTGACGGCCACGTCGATGTTTACAGGCCGGCGCGGCAGGCGGACCAGGTCTGTTGGCGGGTGCGCTTGGATACTACAGCATAATGTTTTTCACTATACTATCGGACGTCGTGCAGGAAAGGTTTTTGAATATCGAGGTGTAGCAAGTGAATCATGTTGTAGAACTTCGCTCGGTTCACACGTATGAATTTAATAACTAGCGACATCTTTCAATGATGCCTTGACTTTGATATTCACATACATATAACTCGATCTCACTGCTTCGACTTATTTTCTTTTCCTCCGGATTATTTTCGGCCCGCCAAATGCGGGTGGCTTCAGATATAATACCGGCCTGGTTTTCTGCGAAGAGAGTGCCAAAGGCGACTGCTCACAAATAGCGTCCATTCACGTAGCATCAGAATTGCAAAAGAAAAAGTTCCCGTGAACACGAGATTTTATAACCTTCTTTCCGTTCCAAAAACGCCGGAAATTTTCTTCAGGTTTTTTTTCTAAACGTTTTGCTGAGGACGTTTTCCCTTAGAATCAAGTTCAAGACCACGCGGAGCCTTGCTGTAATTGTCTTGTTATGGCATTTTACTATAAATAGGTCTCCAGACGTCGTCAAGTCTGAATAAAAACTCCGCATGTGGGAGGATTCTCACAGTTGTTCAAGTCAAGAGTGTGAGCTTGGTGAGACATTTCAGGCGAAATAACAAGAATTATTTAGAATTGCGTGGGCATGATAGGTACGCATCGGGGTGGCGAGTTCATCGTTTAATAAGAATCTGTCGGAAAAAATTCGTGTAAAATCCGCCCACGTAATCCTGCGAATCCTGTGCGATACAGACGGACAAAATTAAGCACCGGAGAAAGTCGACAATGCAAGGGACGCGACTACAATGACGGCGTGTGCTGATAAAGTGTGCTCCTTCTTTAAATTTCAATTAGCCGTGCGGAATTATTCATCTCTCCGCTGGCGGCCGGGATTCAGGAAATGACGCTCTGATGCCCCGTTCATTGTCGTCTTCTTTTATATACGACGTCGTCGTCGTCGTCCTCATCGGGGACAACCCAATTTCTGTCGACTTATCGACCCATTCCCATCGCACACATACACACTCGCACACACATTCATCCGACGCCCATCCGATAACTAGCTTTGTTGCCATTTCGGAGGCCAGTATATATCCTGGTGATGCTCTTAATATACAATCCGTTCGAAGCGATGTTGGATCTCGGTTGGCTTTGGAAAATCTGATTGATGCTGGTGGTAGTAACCCAAAAGGCGATAGCTCTGTCATTGTGAAAAGCCAAAGTGAGCGTCTTTCTAGCCCTTAACCGGAGCGAAAGAAATCAGTTTACTTGAAATGTCTTCGCCATGTCTCATGTTTGCATGTCATAAAACTAAAACTTTAGTGGTTAATCTTCATGCAAATGAGAAAGATTTGAAATAATGGCAGATGATTTGAGAGCTTTTGAGCAAATGAGGAAGATTTGAAATAATGGCAGATGATTTGAGAGTTTCTGAGCAAATGAGGAAGATTTGAAATAATTGCAGATGATTTGATAGTTGTTGAACAATAAAGAAGATTTGAAATAATGACGGATAATTTGAGAGTTTCTAAACAATGACGAAGATTGGAAATAATGGCAGATGGTTTGAGCGTTTCGAAGCAAATGAGGAAGATTGGAAATAATGACAGATGTTTTGAGAGTTTCTGAACAAATTTAGGAGACACCAAGGTGACAAGGGGTTTGAAGTTGATTTGGCAGTGCGGTATTCTGTAGTACTGAATTTCAAGCAACAGCAACTCCCCAGCAAAATAAATAAATACACCCACGTTGGACGAGAGGGATGATGTCCCTTGGGTTCGACTTTCACATACATATACAAAAATATACCAACTACGAAAATGTTATCAACAAAATGAAATGCGGTGTGAAGTTCCGATTTTAAATAATGAGGCATGAGAGCTACATAGTGACACAGATATAAATCAATAAATCAAGCGGATCAAAACAATGACATGAAATCTCCAAGTAAAACAGAGAATCCCAAGTAACATTACAAACAGGACAGTGACGGTAAGATAAAGTTACCCAAATTGCAAATAATCGTCAACACAGTACAAACAATTCCAAAAACATGAGAGCATCTCCGTCTTGTAAAACACCGCAAATTTGAACAAAATGGTAACCAGAAGACCATGTACAAAGCTGAAAATACTCAGAAAATGAATAAATGAATACAACAATGAATAAAACTTGAGAATAAGACTTGCCTTATTGTAGGTATACGAATTATAGGCACACTAAAACACTGTAGATTTTGACCACGTCCGATACTAGTCGAGGCTGGGCTCGATCTTCCCGCTTTTGCACCCAAACGCCTGTAGTTAACCCCGCAGCAGTTTTTGTGCCTCTCGCAGGTTAAAATCCGCCCGCTTCCGACACCCGGCGAACGACTTGGGGTTCAAAACTATACCAGATGCTGCTTCATTTGCGTGTATGTGATTTCGGAAAAGCGACGAATTTTAGATTTATTAATAATTATGGAAATGTCCGTTCCTCTACACTGAGGAGACCAAACTTCAAGATTTGGAAACCCTCGTGATGGGTCATCTAAATTAAATTATTGTTATCATCAGTTCTTCATCAGTGAGACTCCAGTATCTATGAAGTATTATTCTTTCTTTGTGGACTAGAACTCCCCTTGCTTATCTACTCCTTTTACTTACTATGGAATCGTATTTACGGCGAGCGTATTTCCAACTGGGATCGAGCCCTTACTTCTTTCATTCGCAGTCTCTCTTAGATAGATCCTCAATTGACGCTGACGGGTGACCCATTATTAATAGTGAGCTCACGAAACGTTGCTGGACTCTGCCGTATCATCCAAACAATCAGCTGTATTTGGCCAATCAGCTGACTGCGATTCAAAAGCGTTAGGAAAAGATTGTGTGGGGGAAGTATACATCGTTGGAAAGTCGGCAACGCCGATGACGACGGAGGCTCAGAGGCGTCAACCGACCAATTTTCAATCAAAGAGACGAGAATCCACGTGATGCCTCCTCTTCATGGTGACGGGGTAGTGCCGGATGCCGTACCCTGGAAATTAGCTTTCGCAGCGGCAGGCAAGGAGAGAGAAACGGACTACTAGTGAGCTGCTGGAAGGATGGCAATCGAGGCAGCCAGCCAACAGTGTGATGCACACGGTCCCTCCCGGAAATGAGTTTAATTATCGGGATGCGTCCCAGAAAATCCGGGGATATAACACAAAAAGCCCTGCTGCTGCTACTGCCACCACCATCGCTCTCGCCTCATCTTCCATCACACACCCACACACACTCACTCACTCACGACTACTCACGTAACGCCGGTTCCCTATATTCTGGCGGCGGTGTTCTATTCGGGATTACGAGAATAACTGCACGGAAATCCGCAAAAAAGATTTCTATACACGGGATGCCGCTGGAGATGAAATAAGCGGGAAGCTTTTGTATGAGATAGGCTTACACCTAACTGTGGCAATGGAATAGAATTTATATCAGATACAACCCGCGGGTTATTTAATTATAAGAATGAAAACGCAGTGTGGTCGCGAGCTAATAATAGCACTGTTCATCAACTATTGAGAAGAGATTCGTCGTGCCGTTCCAGAATCGATAAGAAGGTGCGAGTATTATTTATTGAGGCATGGCTCATGCCTCTCGCTCCTAGCTAGGGTAAGTTCTCAACTATTATTTAATTTGACACGTTTTTGTCAAGTTCCGTATGTATTTATAGGTACGTTGAGAACGCAACCTTCACAAGGCCGAGCTTCCAAACTTGTCAAAAAAAAAACAGGGCAAGTCCTCGAGGCCACGAAAGAACAAAAAAAAGCCGACTTCAGAGTTAATTGGTCCATAACCCGCTGTCAGTATTTTACCTAGGTCAAAATGCTCACAGGGTCACTTATCAGCCACTCGAAATTATTAGTGCTTCAGGAACAAACCAACAAACTACTCGGTAACGATTGTTATCGGCGGGATCTGCAGTCTCAGATTACATTACGATGGGCAAGCGGGCAAAACAATACCGTCCAGTTTAGATGACCGGTAGAGGTCGCTTGTGGCTTGAGAACTAGGAGGCTGGCTGCTAGGGCTTATACCCTAGCCACGATTTTAACCCAATACTAGCTTGAATGGGTTCGGGTTAATTTGGAATTTTATGCATTCAGTACAGGATCACAGAAAGGGAACACAGGAAACAGTTAATCAACAATTGTAACGTTAACATCTCACAGGAATTAAACATTTGCAATTTGTGTTCGTAAATTATGAAATCAAGTCGTCGTCTCACGGATAAATTTAAATTTACGAAAAAGAGCGGTAGAGCGTGCCGGTACAGGAGCCTGCATATCGAGCACACCTTCGGTGCGGGGCCCTGCTTAATTTGTACGCGACAAGCACCAGTGGGCACTGTCGTCTACCCAATGCACGTGGAACGCGCAACTGGAAAGGGACGCTGAGGGTTCTTTCGTAGGGTTTTGACCGCGTCACTTCTTTCGGACGAAAGTGCGTTCTTTACATAAAGTTCGAAGGGATCATCCACAGGTACAGGTTTTGTTACGGGTGTATAATCGCACCATAAAACTATCGCTGCATCTCGCTTCACGAGTGTTTTTCTTCAATTTTAAAGGTTTCAATAATAACACAAATTATAAAATACAGAATAATTTTTCCCAGTAAACACATCCATTTATCGCTAGAGATATTTAGTTTTTTCTTTTCAATAATTTCCACAATTTCAGTTCTTGTTAGTTGCCGAAAGTTCCCAAATGAAAACCATCGTTTCGTTTAGAGTTGGTGTTCATCCAGGAAGTTCGCTCTATTGACTCAACCTAGAAGTCAAGAGCCGTCTACCTACTCTCGGTTGGCGCCCCCAAAAAATAATATAAGAATTGAGATCACACCGCGGAACCTGCGACCCGCTCTACACGAAAACGACTGGCCGCGTACTGTAGTGTATCCTGGTCACGGCACCATTTCTGTAGTGTAACCCCGTTTTTGATGTTTGACAGTGATCGTCGTTGTCCCTTCCCTTCCCAGCGTTGTTTACCTTTTACCTACGTTGTGTGAGTTCTTACTCCAGATGAGAATGTGTCCTTGGGGATGAAGTTTGATTCTTGAATGAAACGCGAGTGAAATGCAAGCAAAATAAATGTTTATTGAAAATCAATTAGCAAAGTTTTAAATGAATTTGTTTCTTTTCTCAAAACACCTCATAACAAGAAATTGACAGTGATAATATGACAAAACATGGATGAAGAACAACAAAACACATAACAAGAAAAATCATTACAAATTATTCAGACCATGCAGGAATTTACAACAATGGAATGAACACAAAATCAGATTAGAAAAACAAAACAAGAAATCATGAAACATGTTAAACTGTCAATTTAATCGCAAAAGAAAAGTGACGTATTCGCTGACAGGCACACATCGGAAGAACACGTCAAAGAAACCCCTGCGTATTGCCTGGTTGATTGCTGAAAAATCCCTTCCCAAATGATCTGAACAAAAATCAAGTGTGATGAGTCATGATGAAATGACAGAGAAGTCACTCCAGTAATACATTGATCAAGTCAGCGTGAATCGGTGCTTGAACCTCTTTAAAAGTTTGTTTCGTTTACAAGTTGGTTACTTAACAACAAAAGGAAACTCGTTCGCTTACGCTTTGAACGTTGAGCAATTAATTTCACATTTTACAAACAAAAGAAGTCAAATTGATGGATGAGTAAACAATAAAGAAACGATCGGTAAACAAGTTGAGAAGAGTAGACTTGTAGAAGAGTTTTTGAAAAGTATAATATACTCACTCTCACATGTTTGTACATCTACGAATCCGTAATATTCGTTGCAAGAAATCTTGGCCTTTTTTAGGAATGCACGCGAGAACACAGATATTCCACTAGAAATAGGAGCGATATGAAAACTGCAATACCGAAGTTTGCTTATGTTTAAAAAAGTGTTCACTTCACCACTGCAAAAATGTAACTGTAACAAAATACCGCAATTGATCAACCGGTACAATTGATCAATCGGTCTTTCGGTACAAAAACTGAAAATTGTTTTAAAGAAAATTCTCATCGAGAAAGCATACTACTCGATAGATGAATATCTCAGTGATGCAGCCTTTTTGCAATAAATTTTTATAATATTACGTATTCTAGTCAGATCTTGTGATCCATTGTACTTACCTGATATTGTGATTTGTGCCTTTTTTTGTATGTATACCACTGCATGCACTTTTTTTGCGCTGTGACCACCTTTATATATCAAGTATGTACCTCATTTTAAATTGACGGCTCTACACCTCTTTAGGTAAGTTATTTTACAATGTAAAATTTATTCGAGCAAATAAATAGATCTATCTATCTATCTATCTATCTAAGTACATAAATCAGCAAGAAACAAATGATTTGTGAACAAATGAATAAATCAGCAAGGAACAAATGATAAGTAATGGTGTAGGTAAATAAACAAGAGACAAATGAGAGATAAACAGGTAGATAAATAAACAAGAAACAAATGCGAGATAAATAAGTAGAGAAGTTGGAGTTGGTCATATCCTTTGTAAGCAAATGGAAGGAAGAAGTATCTATAACGCATTCCTCCGAAATTCCCCAGCAGTTACCCATCACAAACCCCACAGATACCTTATGTTCGTTAAAATTATGAATTAGGGCAAGCTGTGAACTTCGAAACGTATGTTCAAAATGTATTCCATGACGACGGCTCATCATGTTGACATCAAATTTGATTGATTATTGATGAATTTACGACATACGTTTTCACTTTCATAGCCTGACCTAATTCATGATTTTAACGAACATACGGTACATACTTACATACAAAACAGAACAATGATTAGTAAACAGTAATCACATACAAGAAAATCGCCTCGAACCAACCTGTAGCCCTCTCTTCGTCGTATTACATAGTTTCCTCCCAAATAAGAAAAGGTTAGTAGACTCAACAAGGCAGATTCATACGAGCAGGTGGACCCCCCCCCCCGCCAGACACAGAGAAGCGCAAAAGTCTCCTTTCCTTCCTTTGCTTTAATGTATAACCCGACAATGAACAATGGAATGTGAATGAATCATAAAAAGTACTGTTCTCTACTTTGCGGCTGATTTTGGCGTAGCAAAGTTAATTTTTGTCGTCTTACTGTTTGTGACGTAACTTGTGGAAAAGAAACAATAATGAAACCTCGAAATACGCGCGACAGCGCAATCCCGAGGCAAAGTCGTGAGTGCGCAAAGTGCACACCCACTAGATTACAGCCTTTGCCATCAACATTGAGATCATTTGGGAGTAGATAAATTACACAAGATTCAAAGCAGTGCAAAGCACCTTGATTTCAAGGGGAAAAACTGCGGGTTATGCAAGCCCGTCGAGAACAAAGAGAACAAAGAATTTCAG
The DNA here is from genome assembly GCA_949128115.1 of Anaspis maculata. Lineage (NCBI taxonomy): Eukaryota > Metazoa > Arthropoda > Insecta > Coleoptera > Scraptiidae > Anaspis > Anaspis maculata. Next base: position 23,092,334 of record OX421967.1, read on the forward strand.
GTTATGTACAATAATTTTTCGGACAAAATAGGTATCGAAATGCATGATTTGGTGAGTGGGCGGAAGTCAAAATTACGGTACAATAATCAAAGAAAGACCGACCTCAAAATTGTAAAAACGGCGCACTCTCGTTGCACTGAAAATCACGTGTTCCTCACCACCGCTAATCCTTTTCTCTCCGTCTGCCCGCGGCTGCCGCTCGCGCGCCAGCGCCATATCCCTCTCCCATCGGCAAACGCTACGAACGTCAACGACCGTACCTACTTCAGGTATCAACGTACAAACAAAACAAGAGGGGGAATACCACAGTACAAAACTCTTTCTGGACTTGGATTGCCCCGGCGGTTAAGAAATAGTTACACAATATATTGATAAATATGGTTACAAACCTTCAAGAGAATACAAAACAAATTGTTACATTACAAGCATTACAATTGAACAAAATAGGAAAGGTACTCATCTGGAGGAGTGATGGAGACCGCGAGTGAAGCTTGAATCCTGTTGTCCCTCTGCTCGTCGGTGAAGTCATCTCTCCTACTGGAAGACTGCCACGGCTCAGAAAATACAGGGTGATTCACCACCAAATGGACATAGCCTAAGGGTAGGTCCAGTTTTACCAGGCGAATCAGGATCTGGCTTTGAAATTTTTCTAACACTGTTTGTTTTGAAGTTACAGGGTGATTCATGTATTTTGTCGATTTTTTGAGAAGCCGTATCTTCAGAACAAGCGAATGGATTGGATTGAAATTTTGTGGGTTGATTCTTCTATTGATATCTGACACATCGCCCTATCAAACAGTTTAAAGTTTCCAGGGCCGGCCTTGTAGAAAAAACTCCAAAGCTTTTTTTAAAAAAAAGACATTCTGTATGCATAATTTTCGAATTTCATTTTCAAATTCGGAAACTACATCAAACATGCTGATAATATCGCAAAAAAAATTGCTTGGCACCATTGAGCTGTCAAGAAAATTTTGAAAATCGCAATGATTTTTGAGGTTAGGATTTTTCTAAATAAATATTTTCAAATATTTGCAAATGATCTATTATGGCCCTAAATTTCAGCCGATTTGTCAGATAAATGAAAATGACATTTTCCTCGTTTTTTCAGACGTAACAAAAAATTTCATCAGGATTTTCAAAAATTTTTTACACGTTTCTCAATTTCAGCTCAATTTGGGATAGAATTAAAGCTAAGGGACGTAACAATAATTTTTTTTAAATTCGGCTAAAACTTTTTGTTACTAACTACTGAGAAAACGAGAAAAATGTCATTTTTATTTTCATGACGAAACGGCTGAAATTTGGGGTCATAATAAACCATTTGTAAATATTTGAAAATATTAATTTACAAAAAATCCTAACCTCAAAATAATCAGGATTATCAATTTTCTTTGGACAGCTTAATGGTGCCAAGCAATTTTTTTGCGATATTGATCGCATGTTTCATGTAGTTTCTGAATATGAAAATGAATTTTGAATAATATGCATACAGAGTGTCTTTTTTGAAAAAATCTTTGAAATTATTTTTTTCAAAGCCGGCCCTGGAAATTTTGAACTCTTTGATAAAGCGATGTGTCAGACATCAATAGAAGAATAAACCCACAAAATTTCAAACCAATCTGTTGGGTTGTTCTAAAGTTATGGCTTGTCAAAAAATTCTACGAAATACATGAATCACCCTGTAGCTTCGAAACGAACAGCGTTAGAAAAATTTCAAAACCAGATCCAGATTCGCCTGGAAAAACTGGACCCACCCTTAAGCTATGTCCATTTGGTGGTGAATCACCCTGTATAAGGTATTTTCCAGCAAACCAAGAAATGTGATGTCGGGCGCCACAATGTAGGAGCTGAAAGGATGGAGTCCTGCGAGAGTACTGACGGCACACAGAAACCAGCCAAGCAATCCTTCAGCAAGGCAGTTTAACCTGGAACACGTTACAGTCATCAGAGACAAATAAGTACATACTTCCCAACTATTTCTACCCAATCCCCAATTTAGATTTGTCATTGCCGAAAAGGTGAAAGCCAAACTGGTATTAGAAATTAACACGCTACAGATAATTTACAGACAGGCGGAAGTCAAGACGGTTGTTGTATGCAGTGCAGTAGTGCAGTCGCACAGAGCAAGCACCGAGATTGGCATGAGGACGATGACAGTAATGTCAACAGCCGCGAATGATCAGCTTGTAGAATGCTGAAGAAATGAAGGTGATTGGAGAACTGGAAGGTCAGGATGAATGGACGAGGATCAACTCACCAATCGAAGGGGCATGGAGATCCAGGAGCTTTACTATGTTCAGCCCTGGTGTGATTTGAGTGTGCTATGATTTCCCGGATTTCTCCTTTCCAGAGGCATCGCGTGGTGAGACTCTCAGCTATCGCGGATATCACACTAGGATTGAACGTACTTCAGAAGATCTGGAGAAATTGGATGATGATTAGGTCCACGCCGGAGTGGAAGGGGGCCGCAAACATGTCCTACTTCTACTTCTACTCGGCCTACTATTATTTCATTTCGAACCGTTCCGCTCCTCGAGTTCTTCAAGCTCATGGACTCTTTTTGATACAATGAACGACCTGATAAATCGATTAAGGATAAGAATGAGCATGTGTCAGGTAATCGAGTCTCTCAGCGCCTCCCTTTCCCATGACAGCTCCCGCCTGATGAATGCATACGTGGTCGTATTGTTTTCTCCGAGCTCACCCCTGCGCTGCGGTCCCATCTAATATTGACTCCGCCAAAGAAGGAGGCGCACCGAGAGGCGAACCAAACAACATAACCGTATGTGGCCCGTTCTATGAAGCTACTGGTGGAGTCTTGGTAACCTTTTGTTATAATAATTTTAACCAAAGGTATCAGGTATCAATCGACCCTGGTATCAGCGATTTCGAGTAACATGTGGCTACGTACAAAAATAATTAACCAGTGGGAGTCATGTGATGGGCAGCTTAAAATTATAAAAAAAGGGAATTAAATGTTAAGGAGTAAATCAATATGGGCGATATTGGGAAGTGACAAAAGTGCACATGGGGTGATGGTAGAGTCAGGAAACGGATGCCGGCGCATCGGTTTTGTAGGTCAGGGATTTAGACGTGAGAGGGGATGGAGCAGGAAAGAATCGGTCCGAGAAACACGGGGATGAGGGAAGGAGGATTAGCGTGGTAGTATTCGACAACGGCAGAAGTGTGAGGAGAGAAAATTAATATTTATCAGGAAGAAAGTTACGATAGTACTAAAAACACTGTCAATAGTTATAATGCATCAGTTACGAGAAAAGAAAACATTGAGGCAAGTCTGATTTCCATTGTAATCAAATAATAATTGTTTAATAGGGTTGAAGAAATTGTTTTGTTTATAAAATGATAGTAGATCTTGTTCTTGATATTTCGAACAGCCATAGGAAGCGTCAAACCGATTCAATACCCTGAAATTGCTGTGAGCTTTTAAATACCTGTTCTCAGCCACCTTCAAGACACCAGAAAAGTGATCCTAGCTTCAGTAACCCTTTAATGTAGATCCAGCCTCCGTCAGATTGATTTTCTTAGGTCAGTTCTGCTAAAAATCCAGCGCTCTAGACATATATTTGGATCAAATCTGGGCGACAATCTCGATCACGCGTTATCTTCCCCCATAGAATGAAAGAGTTAACCCTTTTCGCACTACAAGGAGTATATGAGCATTAATGTTGAGTTCCAGAAAGAGAACCCCTTGGAGCAATGCCAAGGAAATTCAGTGTCGTTTCGAAAACGATTCAAGACAGAAAGGAACATAACATCATTTTTGCAGGCTGCTTAATTAGAGGCTCACCGCGATAAATTGTACACCTGATTGCAGATTTGAGTGAAGTTCTCTAACCCAACGTGAAATAAAGCTGCTGGATAAGTCTGTCAAGTTCAAAATTACAGCACCAGCCGGATATACATTCATTGAACGTAAAAACACTCAACTTTTATGTAAATTATATGATCGAGAATTAAAATAATGGCTATAATTTCGAAATACCAAGACAATACCCAATGAACAACCATCTCTCTCTAAGTACAACTAAATAATCGAGATTTCTTCTCGTACAAATGAAGATGAGCTAGAAGGAAGAAAGGGTTAGAATGAGATCAACGATGTATTTACGAAGTAATTAGGCTAGGAATTAAAACTCAAGTGCGTTAGGAAATTGGTTCACCAATAGCTCTACAAATTAGGAAGAATGTGAGACGGAATTAAATTGAAAGGATTGACCTAATTAGTAGTAAGGTCTAGCACGTAAATAGGGTGTACTTTTCTTTCAGAAACCAAATTAATGTAAACTGGAAATAATTAATTCCTATCGTTAGCTGGTTTCAGCACGCCTGGAAATTATGTAATGAACAATTAAGATAAACTTAATTAATTTGGCGGTGATTGATCAATTCGTAATATAGATTAGGTGTGGTGTTGAGGACTTTCTTTTTTTTAACATTCATTCATTTAACATTAACATTTAACATTCAACTCATCCTCTTTTAAAAAGAACGTGAGGTTACTATAGTATGACTGAGGTATTAACACGACGGGAAGTTGAGGTAGGTTGAAAATTTATTTGAATGACTTAGGTAAAAGTAATTAAAATCTACAGCACAACAGAAAAAAACATAACGTAGGGTCAATGAAGGTATCACAGCTTACTGAGTTAATTTAGGAAAAGCGGTTTTCTCACAGTCATACCCGGATAAAATGACCATGTCTTAAAAACTGAGTAATAAAGTCGGTTCCAAGTTCGGTTCTGAAAATGGCAATAAGGAAACAACCGGCTTGTGAGTGCATCGGCCGGATTTCTATTGAAGCGATTCTTGCAGCATCTGTTCGATATGACGCGACCTACTGATCGCCATGAACTTCGTGATACTGCCCAGAACGCGAAGTTTCGTCTGCATTTTGATGTATCAACACAAAAAAGAGAACTGTTTCTACAAAAATACCTTAGACAGTGATGCGATTCAACTTTCAGCAATTTTGCTATAAGAGCAGAGTGAAAATGGAACTTAATCATTCAAACGCACGTTCACGCTTTACGATAATTAACCGCTATAGGGACAACGCGTCGTCCATGTTACACTCCTCTGTAGACTACAATACAAAATCCAATAATTGAACGTCGCCGGATGATCACAAAACAGTTTCGCTCCAACGCAACGTGTTCGTTGTTAGAATTTAATCTGTTCCGAGTCTGGTATGCGAACACCAGTCATCAAGCGCGAGAGAGCGTAACGCGTTGCACTTTTGGTGGATGCTGCCGGACAATGGCCTTGCACGAGTGCCATTGAATTTGACGACTTTGGCCGCTTACTAGCTGGGCGCTAAGCCAATTGGCGACATTTCTGCCGAGCATAATAAAATATTGTCTCATTCACTCGACGTTCATCGTTGCGCGTACAAGATTCTCTTTAGTTCGACGATGAATTGTTACCAAGGCGGAGTATGCGAAACAATCATACTGTTGTGAAGGTACGCCCCCCTCCCTCTGACATTTTATTTGTTTGGCCTGTCTTGTGATCGTCTTAACCCTTCGTTATGCCCGTTTTGCTCAGGAAGGAAACGACCCGAGGGGGAAGAAAGTGGAGTTGAATGAAACACGCTCATTGCACAGGAAGTGAAATGTACTCAAAGCCAAATAAGTGCAAAATTATTCTTCATGTTTTTTTCCCAAAACACCTAATATGTGATTGACAGAATGGACAAAATAAACAAGATGGATCAAATGAACAGACACAATAAAAACAATTGAAAACAACACAGCAAAATATGTCAAACTATCAAGTCAAAGAATAAGGGAGAGTGACGGATTCGGAAAAAGAGCACTCAGCGGAAGAGCTCGTCAAACAAACCCCTGAGTTTTGCCCGAAGAAGATTCTCAAATATGTGACAAAATAAATGACATAAACTCGCTGATATTTTCGGTATTAATGGCAAGCAAAATCAAGCAAAATTAGTGAACTCACTCAAACACTCAAAATACAAAAACCGAAGACACATTAGTAGACAGGGCATACTAACAAAACACTACAATACAACTACAAAATAATCCAAAATGGTAGTGTTTTGTAGGTGCGTATCCCGTGTCCGTGGACCCTGTAAAAGAATCCAACCCACAAAAGCTAACATGTGCCTTGTTACGCGAATCGCAAGCGACTAAGTTGCAACCAATCAAACATATCCGCTATGGGTGACCCGGTCCCTTCCCTGACAGGTAACATCAAATCATCTCATAACAAACAGAGCAAAATCAATGGACATCATACCAAAACATTGAAAACAGTCAAGTTAGGTTGAGCGGAAGTGGGTGTTGACACGAAATACGACTTTCACGGTATTCAGGAAAATATTAATGAACGCACCAAAGGCTCTTACATACACAAGCAGCACAGCAAAATCTCAGTGAGTATTATTTATAAAATTACATGAAAAATGATCGAAAGTCGCAATAAAAGGAGGACAGAAACCTTGGCATAAAAATTATGACACATTGTGGTAAGGCCCTTTATGCACATGCACGAATGACGAACAAGTGTTATACGTTTCATAGGTTTATTCGAATCTAATCTAATGTGTTCATCAACTCGCTATATAAACAATTGATTGATATGATAATAAATAATAATACAAAGGTTTGTTCTGCTGAGTTAGGAAGTGTGTGCTTTCCTTGTCACACTTGCCTATTACAATTAGGTCATTGGGTTATTATTAAGTGCATAATTCTGGTTTGTCACACCTCCCCCCTTGGGAAGAATAAGGCATATCTGAAGAGCATGCATCATTCCTGACAAGCTGTCGTTCAATAGAAAATTTCATTCACTATAGAATAATTACATAATGAAATTTTACTTTTCCTTTCAGTGAGAAAAAGTGTATACCAAGCATCATCAATAATAATACATTAAACAATAATAAACATATAAGTACAACAATAAGCAAACATGTAAATATACAAAACATAATATTTGCATACGTGTAAAAGTGGACACAAGAGATCCTCTATTTAATATAAACAGTTTTTATTTATGCTATTTTTAATGCACTGTAGAGTTCTTGTTGTCGTCTTTCAACATGCAATTTGCTCCGTCGAGACCTAACACTTCATAAGGTCGTCGTTGCACTTTGTCCAACTTTTGTCTGTTTTGGCATTTTACATATACAAAATCTCCAGTTTCTAACTGAACGGGATTTGCTCTAAAGTCAAAAGTTGACTTCCTATGCTCGTTGTCTGTGATTGACAATTTATGAGCTCTCTTTCGCAGTAATTGAAACCGATATTTCGACCAATTTGCAGAATTCACCATGTTATCGATCGGTTTCTGCAATTTGCATACTTCACAACTCTTTATGAAATTGACTACATCTTTTTTCTTCACAGGTTTGCAAATCGCGATTCTTATATTATTTAAAAGCTTGTTAGCTAATTCTTTGAGCTCATTGACATTTATAATTATTGTGAATATCTCGTCACTATTTTGTAGTTTTACAGTCTGAATATTTTCTTCACCGGCTGTTTTGTTCAGCACGGATAAAAGTTCCCGCAAGACTCTTTTATCTCTGGTGAGTACTTTTGACTCACTACCTTTCATTAGTCTCTTATTATCTGACTTTTTCATTGAATCTTCATCACCAGACTGAGTCCTGGACCTCAAACCCTCAGGTTTGTTGTCACTAATGACGTCTTCATGAATAACAAAATGTAAGTTGCATTTCCTTATGACGAAACTCATACGGTCAGCTGATATTATGAAATTGTGTTGCGGTAGGTCGTATGTCTCTTCATTGTTTGTTACTTCGAACACCGCTGTTCAATTATCTGCTTTATGTGTGTTTTTTAATAAATTGTCTGTTTCACGGTCACGGGTCTGTAATAATTCTTTCTTTCTAGCTTGAGCTCGGGAGCTCGTTACTTCGTATTTCCGTTCGAAACGTTAATTTCTTTTGACATTAGGTCAGTATTTTGGAAAATGTTTTGCTTTTTGCACTGGCCTGGGGTGGTGAGGTGACTTCTGTTATAATCACGTTGAAAGTTTTTTGAGGACGCGTTTTTCATCTTCTGTTCCAAGTGATCGAACGTTAAATTTCGAAAACGGTTGAGTCGACAGTTTCGGTTTCTTGTTCACAATTGTTTCGCGCGTAGTATTTACTGTTTTTGCATCGTTGGGCGAAACTATAGGCACACTTTCACGAATTTCAATCGCCTCTTCTTTTGAATCAGATTTGACATTTTCGCTTTAAGCTTTTTTACAATTTGGCAACGCGGTGAGATTTTACGTGTTTGTTTTTCTGCGGAGTAACACATTGGAATTTCTCGACATTCATTTCCAAATTTCAAATTTAACACAGATCTGTCAAAATCCAAAATACAGTTATATTTTTGAGTAACATCCGAAAAATATCAAAATTTTTGCCGAATAGGGTCGTTGTGGTGGTACCCAAAGTTTCTGAAACACCTTCTGTGACTCCTCTAATTTTGGCACGATTATCTGGATAAATGATTTGGTTTCTGTCGATTTTTTCGCGTCTGAATAAGCTCGAGTCGGCTCCGCTGTCGATTAGAAAAGTTATTGGTTCGTCGTGCGTCATGTCCGTATGAAATTCAACAAAACTTCTCCTAGACAGATTAAAAGGAAAAATTTTTACTGTTGATGGTTGCCCAGAGCCTGAACTATGACCTGGGGACCATTTTCGTTTCCTGATTCAAAATGCCTTTCGTTGTAAGTGTTTTGTCGCTGTTTGCGACCATTATTATCAAAATTATCGCGGTAATTAGAAAAATGTTCACGCTGTCGGTTGTATCCTTCATTTAGTGAATAATTGACTTGAACAGCCTCTACGTCGGTATTAGCTTCAACTACCTGAGCCATTGAATCCTGAATCGTGTCAGGTTTGCTTAATTTGAGCAATAATTTTATAGTCGGTGATGCCGTATTTTTATTGACTGCCTGTTTAACATCTGAAATTGTATATTTTTCAGCTACGTTCGCAGAGACTCCGTCCGTTAAACAAACTCTGTTTAGTTTATGTGCCAAAATTTCTAGTTGTGACGTGTATGATTCTATCGATCCATTTCTTGGATCAAGATTCATCATTCTGGCTTGAACTAAATCCTTGGTCACTGTGTTTATTACAGTTTTCAACTTTACAATTATTTCGTCAAGAGATTTCTCATTTGTAATGTAGCTTCTAGCTGTACCGGCTAGTCTTGTTTTCATAAAAGCAATTGCAAGATTTTCGTTGCCAGTCTGATAAATCTTCGTTAGTTCAAGAGCATCTATGAACGTTTGAAATTTCTTGGAGTCTCCGCTAAACGTATCTTTCAAACTAGTGGAACATAAGTTCAGAAATTTGGCAGCATCTAAATTCGACATTTTTAGTTTCTGTTTCTGCTATTATCAAACTATTGACAGTTCTCAATAAGGTTGGTCAAGATTTCACAAATTCAATAAAAAAAAAACATGGAGTGCAAGTGCATCATACAATAGTTTTTGACTTTTCCTAGGAATACATGGTCAATTTTGCAAATTTCGCCCGTTGAATCATCTTCAATAAAAAAAAGTTTCGCATTTTTGCAAATCCTATCCAATTATATTGGGAAATTTGTACTCACTCGTCATTTTCAAATTAGCGATTTTTATGCGTCGTCGAAAACTGCAACGTCCACAAGGTTGTTGGCGTTATAGTTGTCTGCTCGAACAACGGGATATTGATGTAGGACCGGGTACTTCTTCTCTTCACGCATCAAAAAAAGGAGCCTCTACTGTCTGCTGGGCCGAGTTTGGATGTTGAGCCGAATGATAGGTATAGCAGTTTTGAACGTGTGTTGACATCTCTTTCGAAATCGGTCTTCGCGGAGGGTTACTTTTGACGTTTCGCCCTCCTGGATAAGGTACTTGAGTTACTATCGCATAACGCTGTCTTCGTGGATTGTTTTCTTCGCAGGGCCATCAGGTTAAAACTCGTTGGCTTGGTTTATTCACCATTTTTCACGAATTATCAACTTTCACTTTCATCATCTTAGAAACTTGCTTCAAGGAACTTTGAGTCACGGTCGCCATGTGGTGAGGCCCTTTGGGCACATGCACGAATGACGGACAAGTGTTATACGTTTCATAGGTTTATTCGAATCTAATCTAATGTGTTCATCAACTCGCTATATATACAATTGATTGATATGATAATAAATAATAATACGAAGGTTTGTTCTGCTGAGTTAGGAAGTGTGTGCTTTCCTTGTCCCACCTGCCTATTACAATTAGGTCATAGAGTTATTATTAAGTGCATAATTCTGGTATATCACACCTCCCCCCTTGGGAAGAATAAGGCATATCTGAAGGGCATGCATCATTCCTGACAAGCTGTCAAGTGTATAATTCTGGTATATCACAACATCAAGTACATCAATGACATGACAAATGGAATCATTGTACAGAGCACAGAGACATTATTTATTGACATTACATTTTTAAGAATGGACTCATGATTATTGCACATAAAAATGGAATAGTAAAATAGCACGCACAAAAATTACATTCAAGTGGACACATGAAAATCAAATTCCACAAAATGAATGACATGGTCTTGAAAATATTGACAAAATATGCAAACAGACAAGTTAAATTCGTTTAAAATCAGAGCACGGCGGCAACACAAAAAACTATCGTGCGTGTTTAAAAATAGCTCACAAAACAAAGAACCTACCTGTTTGCAGGTGGGGGTGCGGATCAAGACATGTGCAAATAACAGTATGAAATGCTTCAAACTGACTTCAGGCTCAACAGGTTCAAGATTAACAGGAGTAATAACACAAGTAATTGATAAAAATCGTAACAATCAGTACTTACAAACTTAAATGCAGGAAGTGTAAACACACATGTGTCGCGCTGGGAAGCCGACCTCGTCTCCCCTTGCATTCTCGTGCGTTCCCCTTGGACCCCGGCAAAAGGCTAAAACTTTCTTCTGCTCCCCGACCCCGCTGACCTTCAAAACCAGAACACGTATTCACAAATCTGTGCCCATATTTGATAGTTCGAACACATACAAAAGGATGAGTTTTAAAACTATTGCATGCCAGGGCGCTTATAATAATACATTTTAATATAGTAAAATAAGGCGACACCCCACACTGTCACTGAGATCTCATGCAGTTCCTTAAGGCTATGGCGGTTCAGAACAGAACGCAGCAGAACATACAGTGACCGAAAGGCATGTCCCGAAACTGATAGAAGCCACGACCCGGGGCACCAAAAATAGTTTGATCGTGTTGCTAGCGCAACGAAAGTGTTCGGTGGACTTCCTTTTGCAGCGCTACGAATTGAATTCAGTACAAAAGCTCCGAAGTTGGCTTCCAAAGTTGCTGCCATTATTAGACAAGTGGACCGCGCACGCTTTCGCAATAAGAGAATTGCCGTTACGTTGGTGCAAAAATGGCTCGCTGGAATCGCTTTCGAAGCTCAATTACCGAAGTGGCTATACACAGTGCGCGGCTATACACAGGCAATCATCCTTTTGTTGGCACGCGGACTTTGAGAACCGATGTATATCCCGTGCTGAATGCCCGACTCTGGTGTATCGACACCGGCAGCAAACTATCCTGCAACGCGAGTATAATGGTGGCGTCGCTTTCTCTCCATTTTATTTTAAAGTTTTACAACTCGCGTATGGCAGCGGTAAACAGTTTAGAGCTTTTTGCGCCATTGCACGCGTTTAGCCGCTTCGGACAACGTGCCTGAACCGGCACTGGCTCAGCTTTTCATCAGACTAGTTTAGGTGAGGTGCAAATTTCCCGTAAACTTTGTAAGCAAGCAACGCCAACGTCAAGATACCGTGGGCACAGGTACTCAGGTACTTATTATTACCTGCTTCCATGCTAGAAATTAATGATCCCGAGTACACGTCCGCTTCATCTTTTCTCTTTGGTTATTCTTCTTATTATTCTTGTCATTATGATTTAGGTTTGTGTTTGGTGCAGCAGAACAGCGGCAGCGTACAACGCGGACGCGTCGTAAATCCAAAGAGTCACGTGTCTCAAATAATTCACCCCTGTTTTACTACGGAGAGGGCGGCATTAAGAAAATGAGTTATGCAGATGGCGTCCGTCCTATCAACACACATCTAAATTTCCAGGGCCTCCTGGCTGCTTGCACCTTTCCACTTCGTCCCTTGAAAATCCACCCGACGCTACGCAACAAGACGCCAAGTTCTAATTTTGCATCGCATTTTTCTTTTCTAAGAATATGCTGAATAAATCTTTTTTAATCCTAAGAGTGATTGGTGTCTGTTGAACCTGGTGGGCTATTACGGACCAAGAACAGCAGCTGGTGAGCAAAGCCTTGACTGTTGCAATCAATGCAGTGGCTTGTTGGTTGGAACGGTGATCCTTCAGCGCGGTGAAATGTAATCTTTTAAGGTGATGCCACAGATTCAGTGGCTCAGATGACCGCGAAGCATTTGCGCTCCATGACGGTGTAGTTTCACTTTTCTTGCTTCAGAGATTGAGAAAGAAAACAAATACTTTATTCACTTTTCTGGTTGTGTGGAAACAGCGCTCGTGTCGAACCATAGGCAGATGCATCTGCTTGAAGGACCAAGGATATGGTATAGTCGGGCCTGTGATACCTACCCTACGTCATATTGTAACAAGCGAGGCCTAAATGGCTCGCTTGCACGGGTGAAAGATATTGAAACATGAAACATAAACAGAAATCTCACCGCAAGTCACCATTTGTAACAAGCGAGGTTTAGGGGTGAAAATATTATTTCACCCCTTTATTGAAAATATATAAAAAAATAATTCATCAACTAGGAAAAATCCCAGCGCTGATCGTCATTTGTAACACCAATGGGATGGGGGATGTTGATTAAAATAAGATATAAACCTAAACTGGAAACACAATAAAATAGTCAAGATAGTCAAAGGACATTTCCAAGGTATTAAATGATATGAAAATGCCACCAATTGTAAAATTGGGGTTAGGGGTGAATTTAAATGGCTTTTTGCTACGTATTAAAATAATAAAGTATAAAACGTGACCTGGGATCTCACTGCAAGTCGTGATTTGTAACACCAAGGAGTGGTTGATGTTCATAATAAACTAACAGGATTTAAACACAATGAATGATAATGAGTATTTCAAGTTCCTGTACCTTATGTACTGCTTGGGGGAAGTATAGCAGGTCGATGACCCTGGATGGTCGTTCAGAATAGGGGGTGCTTAATCCTAAGGGTAGTAACGTGAACTGCCACCACTGACTCAGTTCTATATGGAGAGGCAGATCCATAGGGGGAGGGGAACAGACCATCTGGGCACATCTAAGAGTTTTAATCTTGGTTGGGGTAGCGTGCATTTTAGCTTCTCTATTTCTGGCTTCAACTCTTCGTGAAGGCGTTTAGATGAGTCCGGCAGACGAGGCATTTGAATCGAGTAGAAACCTCCAGCTTATCACCTGTCTACGTGAAGGGTGGTCAGGTAAACAAGAGATTTTCAAAACAAACATCATATATTCAAATAAGCAAAATTAATGAATACAATCACTGCATAGGTTTACCATCAAAAGCTAGTATCGAAAATATTCACAATTGTAGCCACCTCGTGGCACGGCAATAATAACAATTGAGTAAACAAAACAAAACTCAGCTGTCGCTGTGACGTTTGATGACGTGAGAGGGAGAGTACGCAATTTAATGTCACGACGCCATTTTGGTGTTCATTCGTCATGGCTTGTGCACATGACGTAAGTGGGGATACGAGAGAGAGAGAGAGATACAGAGTGAGAGAAAGCGTCTCTAGAAAGTGTTATGGTAGATGACTCATTTTTTCATCCACGAGAGCGCTTCGCATGCCTGAAAAGATAATGGGTGAATCTCACCTCATACGTTGACATCACAGTAATGAGAACTTTATCTTTACGTTCCACCCTGGGTACCAGCAGGGTAACACTCGCGAGGAACACAGGGGTAATATTTTTAGGACGATTGGTTTCTGCGTTGACGAGGAACATCGCGTATTAGCGCATCTTAGTGAATTGAATTATTATTAAAGATTAGCACGCGAGACGGTCGAGATTACGATGAATCACTATGCACTTTGAGCGCGTCCGGTTTTCCTTGTACTATACTGACGGAGTTTAATTGATTTACTCGCGCGCGATTTCTAACAATGCAATTGAGTAAGTAAGTAATTATGACAACTCAAAACTCGGGAATTTCACGGCTGCTGGGACGCAAAGCGGCGTCCCAGGCCGGTCACCATCCGAGGCGCCAAAATTAAGTGACCCTTAGTCAATTGACTGTAAAATTGATTATTAATGAAATAACCGCGTCAAGTCGCGGTTCACCAGTCAAGTCGCGAGGCAAGTCGTGAGGCAAGTCCCGCTATCTTCTGTTCAGCTTCTACTTATAGACTCGTCTGATCTCATAATCCCGTGGTCTAACGGACCAATCAGAGCGGACCTTTTTGGGGGGGACGCGTTCCCACGGTAGGGATGTAACTAATACCTGGCCATTTAGGCTGTTTTGCTAACGGGTCGATAAGTCTAGATTATCTCGAAAATAAGTCAAGCGGACGTGACATTTTACTAGTTTCTTTCCCAACATGATTCACAACTTTCCGGTCCTTATGAATATTTAAAACCAGGCCAATTTTCAAGCCAAAATTAGATCGCTCTCTCTTTCCCTATTTTGGAATATAGTTCAACAGTCACAAAGACACTAACCCTGTTACAGAAAAATGTGTCGTAAAGCCATATCCCTGGTCCTTTCGCCTTTCACGTTTTAGTTGGCGGGAACCGTAACTCAGGAGAGGAAAATAATAGAAAAAAAAGGGATCTGACGCAAGCTGTCAGACAAGATACGTGAATCAGTTTTTCCACGGCGGTTTTTGTAAAATATCGACTCTTTGGAGCTTCAAGAGGTCGTTGTTTTTGGATTGCGGAAAGGAAAGTCTTTGGACAAGACGACGCCGCACCGTGCCGGTGGAGGAACAGACTTAAAATACCGATTCACCAGCGCAGCCCACAAACATCACGGACTTCTTGTATCACCCTAAATCCTTCGCTAACCCTCGACCAGATAAGGCTATATAGAACTGGTAGATAGTGGACAATCGGCTAGGACCAACTTTGGGGTACACCGTAGTGCCAGACTATTCTCATCGTCACGCTACAAGGAATCCACGCAAACAGACAGCCAGGTGTCTGACACTACCACGACGTGACGGTCAGGAAGAAGATCCACTGCGGTGTTTGTCCGACTCCACTACCTCCAGATCGAGTTCCCGACTTCCAACTACGAGAGCGTTAGATCCACGAGACGGCAAGGGGACACCCGCTTGATCCATCGGAGGGCGTAAGTTTTCCCCGAATACGGCGGACATTACGATAGTCTATAGGTAATTTTAATTTCTTACGCGTGTTAGTCGTAGACTATTTAATTGAGCTCAATTAGGTTAGGCCCTGCGACCCGTTAACACTCACTCCGTAGTTTTGGTAATTACGCCAAACGTGTTCCACCGTAAAAATCCGTATTATTCGACTCCGGGAGAATCTTATGCATATAACCCCAACGTTTCCTTCAGTTGTGGTTCCCCCCTGTCGCCTAGATTGCAGGCTCTTTAGTGTAGTTGATACCGGAAAACGAGCATCACCCATATTATCTGTATAAACTGCAAATACAGCCTTATTACCTTTAAAATCGACGTTTGTTGTTTTACTTTTCACTCACATTTCACCTGCAGACAAAGGAACCCGCAACAACCCTTAGGCGGTAGTTTAGCGTGAACCTAAAAAAATAAAATATACGGCACAGGGCTGGACTAGCCCGGTTTGCCACAATAAGACTCATAAGGTTCTTTGGTGAGAACCAAAGATGAGGCTCCTCGCCATGACAACTTGTTTGTTACCAATATTGCTAGTAAAGAATCTACAAACAAGATAAGTATGAATCGGCCTGATTCTATAAGGGAATGGTTATGGTAATCATCCTGCTTACGATGAAATTGCTAGGGCAACGGGCCTTCTTATTGGTTGTCGCCATAGCAATTTGATAGTAAGCACGGTGACTATCGTGACCATTCCCTTATAGAATATGACCGATTGTAAGGTTCTTCAACCTTACGATCAACCTTCAACCTTCAACCTTCAACCTTCAACGAACCTTCAATATACGCATGTAAGTCACGTATATTTTGATGTAGTCGAAAAGAGTCGAGATTAGTGTTGTGGCAAAGCTTTCTCACTCTTCTGATAATTGCACGGGGAACATTATTTGATAAGCGGTGGCCAGTGGTTGTTAACAAGACGGAGAACTTAGGAACGAATCAGCGGTACCAGAAAATCATATCGTTCGAGCTACGCGTCTCTTCAGCACTCCTCGAGGCTACGGGGCTCTTTTCAGAATTGCGTCATCGACCTGTGACCCACTACATAACCCAAGTAGCGCAACTGGGGATTGCAAAACTGCCACTTTTTCCAGCCGACCTGCTAGTCTGAGGCGTTCGACGTCTTCCCCCAACATGCCAAGATGTCAACCGCTATCAAGTCGCCGGTGCATTTTTCAGGCCGAACGGAATTTTCTCGAATTGGAAAACCCCCTGGATGGAAAAGTCAATAAGATGCTAACGGCTCCCGTTGACCGGGATATGCAAGATGCAGTCAGCATATCTGCAGATTTTACTTCCAGAGAATTAAAGCATCGTGTGTTACGAGCTGATCAGAGATTGCCAAGACGGCGTCCTTCTCCGTGACTATATGTTGATCAGATTAGGATAATTATCGTTGTCTGTTACAACTTGAAATACTTGTTCTACAAGCTACGACTTTTCAGATATGTAAAGACTAATCCAGGAACCAACGGATCATCATCATTTTCTGCCAAGAATGCGTGCGACTCAGATTCAGACTTTATATAACATTCAATTATGCTCGATTGCTTAAACGTGGTATCAACGTTGTATCAAATTCTAGCTCGGTACTGTGGTGTCCCGACTTCATAGAAGAAACGACGAACTACGAGGCTAGTCACTTCTAAAGTGTGATTTTGCAATTGCAAAATTTTGTTAAATTCAAGATGCAATTAAAAAGCAGTCATTTGTGACACATAGAAGCCGCCAGACTCGGACATCTGGAAAAGTCATAAAAATGGGCCGTAGCAACGAGGCTGGTGCCTGCAGAGAGTACGAACTCCACATTCTTGGTATGACGAAGGAAGCACGTAAAAAGAGAGAGGAGCTTAAGGAGGAATAACACAAATTTATCGCTCATATTTATAACAAAGAAATGACAGTTCCGGTAAAATGTGTTCTACAAGCCAGTGTAGGACTTTCTCACTTGGGTTTCGATATCCAAATAATCGCTTGAAGCTGTATTTCACATTTCGATCATATTCTTTCCTTGGAGTAAATTGGTTTGCATTTTATCCCACTTCAAAAATATGATCCAGTGTTTGGTACCGAACTCAAATATGATACCACCTTTGTGCAATTGGGCAATAGAGAATGTGATTGGATCAAATCAAATACCGTGCGACAAGAGTTCCTTCTATTAACCCATGTTAGTACCGGGTGTTTTTTAAAATTGTGAATTGCAGTTAGCCGTGAAAGTAAAATCGTATGTCCACGACTCCATTCAAACTGCGCCCTTGAGGCGGTTGGCCAGGCAACGCGGTTAGATGGATCAAGTCGTTGGCACACGTTGCTACTGCCACAGTTCACTCCAATTCACAATTTATAAAAAACAACTCGCATATTAAACCTGCAACGGATCTGAACTGTCTTATTGCCGGGATCTTCCATCAAGGAAACCCCGTGATGAACGTCTCTAAAATGCAGTTTGCTTGTTCCGCAAGCTGCCACCGCCGCGATTCAATAACCGACGAAGGAAACGCCTAATTGAAATTGAGCTTGATCAGGTGAAAAGCGACGACGTTCAGAATTACGTGGTAATATAATGGTATGTGGAACGCGAAGTCTTGATTGAAGCCAAGAGACCCCGTCAAATCATCTCTCCAAAGCTGCTGCATTGCAGCAGCTCTCGTAGAAATCCCAGGCACATCATCAATTCATGAGCTTGTGGTATAGGTGGTGTCGAAGCACAGAAGCTTCATTGTAGCCTTTCGTTATAGCCTTTCGTTATATTGTCTACAACTATACTCTGTCTGCCCTCTTGGGTCACATAATGCACGTAGTACACACGAGAATCTCACGAGTGTTATCTCTCCCCACACTAAATAAGTGCCTCGTGTGTGCAACATTATCGCTTGATACATGACAACAGGGCAAGGGAGAAAGGAGGGTGTAAAACACCATCAACGCGGTGTTGTGACGTTTAATTACAACACTGGGGTGGCGTTTGCTAAATAATTGCCGGGTAATTCGCCGGTGTGCGCGTCGCCCGTTATTATCTAATAACACAAAAGCGGCATTGTCACCATCATCATTATCATCATCAAGAGGTAGGTGTGTGCCTGAAGCGCGTAAATCCGACGGCCCGTATAGCGATACCGGGGCAAAGCTTACACGCCTGGACACCATTCAAACGTCACTCAAAAGCTCACTCGTTTTGTAACTGGAGAAGAAACACGGAGACCTGTGTGTTTGCCCTGTGCGTGATCCGTGACGCGTTACAGTAATCCGATATCTGTGACAGTGTGTCTCGGAATGAAGGCGCCCCTATTTGTTGACTGGAGTCTCTTGTATCTACGTCACATTCGTGTTGGTCAGCAACTTGTCTTATTAGTACAGATAGCGAAAATTGGCTATGCACGGAAATAATTATTCACAAAGAGCTAAACATTATCGGCTTTTATAGTAACTTCTTAAACTCACGACTGACAAAACTGGATGCCGTTATCGCAGACAAGCTTATTCGGCACAATTCGACGGCTCCAAAATTTTAGTTAGGAGATCCATACGCGTCAGGTGATTTGTCCGTTGAGCTGTTTCACCTCTTTTGACCTTCGGCTGTAATCGTCGTCACCCTCCCCCCCTCTACCTTGTGGGGGCCCTCTTACCCCTCTCACCTACGTTTTACTTAAGTTGTCGTTTCACTTGGGATCTTACTCTAGAGGAGAATTTTTATTCAAAATCATTAGCAAAATTTAAATGACTTGGGTTCTTTTCTCAAAATACCTCACAAAATGAAACCGACAGAGTAACAAAATGACATACAATGGACAAAATAAACAAAAACAATCAAAAACACAACAACACAAGATGTCAAACTGTCAAAGAAAAAAATGAGTGACGGATTCGGAAAAAGGCACTCAGTGGAAGAATTCGCCCAACAAACCCCTGAGTTGGGCCTAAAGAAGAGGACTCTCAAAATGTGACAAACAAATGACAAGAAACTCACTTATAATTTTCGGTATTCAGTGTAGGCACAATTAGTAAAACAAAATCGTAGGAACAACAGGACACATTGCATAATAAAACACAATAATCATCAGTAGCAGTGCATAATAATAAAACTAACAATTTTCATAATAAAATCATCAACAATGCATCAAAAACCCAAAACAAGACAAAATAGGGATGGCGTTAGTAGAATCCTGAAAACTGGAAAAACACCTACACCGAATATGGGACAAACCGAGACAAACATAGCAGTGAGAATCAAAACATGACATAAAAATATGAAAGTCACAAACGACGACGGACAATGACATTTACATGAAAATCAAATCATGACACAGACTCATACAATCATGACAGACTCATACAGAAAAAGTAAATTATGTGCGTTCGAATTTGAAATTCAATCACCTGCATTAACAGAGTGAAATATTGTCACCAATAGAAAAAGGTCTAGCCATTTTCCTACTCGTGGACTGGGCTTCGCTCTTTATTGTTGGTTAAAGGGTTTCTGATGCGACTAGAAAAATGTTGACGGGAATCGGTTTCATCTTATTTTTTTCTTCAAGTAGAAACTTCTCTAAAGAGAAAAGGTATGGGCAATGCTATCAAATTTTCAACATTTTTAAAAACTTGGAAATTTTAGATTTTGATCTTTGAAAATTTGAAAAATAGATAGCAACGCACATACACCTTTCTTCAGGAAAGTCGCATGCCAAATTTGAACTCTCTGTTTCCAAAAAAAGGTACCAAAAATGATTTCTACTTTTTCATGTCTACGAGAAATCATTTTTGGTACATTTTTTTTTGAAAATAGTTCAAATTTGGCATGCGACTTTCTTGAAGAATGGTGTATGTGCGTTGCTATCTAGTTTTCGAATATTTGAAAATCAAAATCAAATCTTTTCGAAAATTTTTGGAAATTTTGAAAATATAGCATTGCCTGCCTCTTTTTGGAGGACTTTCTACTTGAAGAAAGAATAAAATGAAACCGATTCCCGTCAACAGCTTTTTAAGTCGCATCAGAAACCCCTCAAGCACAGCCGAAATCGGGAGAGGTAAATGGGAACTCGACCATAGTACTTACACTACGTTTATTGAATTATTCAGAAAAAAAAGATGAAAAACAGGGGGTGCCATTTGAAAAAAATTATTGAGGTTGCTAGGGGTGGAACGACTTGGTACGCTCCGTTCTCACTTATGCCTACCGATGTCCCCCGCATTACTAATTGATACTGTGAAACTTGAAATCTGTATCTTGAAAATTGCGGAAACTATCGCAACTGTAAGTTTTCGCACGGACACTCGGTATAAGGGGAATTTTGTCAAAACAATCGAAACGCTACATTTCGGTTACGCGCGCTAATCACTCTTTGTGTTACTCTTTCTGTTGATGAACCAGCCTATCATAAGAACCATTTTTATTCGACACAAGGCTAAATAAAATGGTAACATAAAACTGCAGTTCTTTTGAGGACCGATCAAGCCATCCAGGTATTCCCGGAAATGCCGCCAATCAGAAGGTCCCACAATTATTATGAGAAATACACCAAGTACACTTACAAATGTGTCAGTTATGGGTATATACCCGAGGGGGAAGAAGATGGAGTTCAATGAAACAAGCTCATTGCACAGAAAGTTACGTTTACTCAAAGCAAAATAGGTGCAAAATTGTTATTGTTCTTTTATGGTTCTTCTCTCAAAACACCAACATAACTGGCAGAATAGACAAAATAACACAAAATGGACAAAATGAACAAAAACATTTGAAAATACAAGAAAATGTCAAATTTTCAGTCAAAGAAAAAGGAGAGCGACGGATTCGGAAAATAGGCACTCTGTGGAAGAACTCGCCAAAGAAACCCATGAATACCGCCAGAAGAAAAGGACTCTCAATGTGGTGTGACAAAATGACAAGCGACTCACTGATAATTTTCGGTATTCAATGTAAGTAATTATTAGTGAAACAAAATCGAAGAAAAATCAGAAAACAAATGTAAAAACCTCAGTAGATAATGCATAATAAAATCAACAATGCATAAAAACCAAAAACAACACAAAATAAGGGAGGTAATGTAATTTTTTGGTTTTTCTGTTTTCCCGCAAGCTTATTTAAACTGACCGGTTTCGAGGGCCTCCTGTCCCTCCTCGTCAGAGTGTCAAAAAGTGATGTGAAAGAGATGAAAATTGTATATTCTCTCAGATTTTTGCAAAAATATACAACTTTTTATCTCTTTATCGTTTTTACATCACTTTTGATACTCTGACAAGGAGGGACAGAAGGCCCTCGAAAGTCGAAACCGGTCAGTTTAAATAAACTTGTGGGAAAACAGAAAAACCAAGAGCTCACATTATTGCACCTACAATCCCACTGAGAGATGGCGGAGAAATTCCTGAAAATTAGAAATAGGGATGGTGTTAGTGAGGATACTGTAAAAATACCTACATCAAATATCTGAAAAAAATATCAGCGAGCATCAACAAAAATGACATAAAAATATAAGTCACAAAAGACGGGGGACAATGACATGTACTGTCAAGAGCACTGTATTACATACATCAAACTTTTTGCAACTTAGAAAAAAGTGACATAGGCATGAAGGAGCCCTTACGTAGTGCATTCACCATGAAGACAGGAACCAAGCCTTCAATCCTATTAGAGCATAGTTTTAATGAAGCAAGACCTTGTCGCTTTTTTCCCAATGGCAAAAATTTCGATGTATGTAACATTTTGCTCCTAACGGTACATGAAAATCAAATCATGAAAGTGACTCTACTTAATTTTGAATCTAACACCTCGCCGAAGCGCTCATCTGAAGATGCTCAACAGACTTTAGTTCAAGTATTATGGTCCTAGTCTCTTCCTGCTTCCTGCTTTGTGTGAAGGAAGAGGGGACATGGGGATACGAGTTGGAACCAGCACCATTGTCATTGGCTTCTGCCTGACTACCGATAGCGATACCTGTCGGTTCGAGTGCATAGCGAGTTAGAGAATACGGCTCCTGGGAACATTTTAGTGACATTGATATTCGGCAGTTTTGTTTGCCGACCGGCAAATAACGTGAGCATGCGCTCTAGACCTCATGAAAAGACGTATTCCCGACCGAGTAAAACTTCTGATCGATCGTTCTTATTCTGGGCTCATAACCAAGTTTAGCGCCGAAGGATTAGGGAGCAAGCTGTAATGCGTACGAAGTTGGCCAGCTCATTGTCATATTTTAAGCTTGTATTTAAACTTTGGGTTGGGCGTAACGACCAAAGGGTGCCTACTGGCAAGTTAAGAATGACAAAGAGTTGAAGGAGGCTACTGCTTTTTCTTTCTGCCTTTAATTCATTGCAAGGGCTTCTTCCATTTCACAACATTACCACTGGGCTTCCACAACGTGCCAACGACATGGCAGAAGCCGCTAGATCCGATTCTGGGGGTCGCGGGTAATGCATGTTTTGCTCTCCCCACGATATAGTATTAGACTGGTATTGTCGCGAACCGCCAAGGGACGGGCCAGAAACGTGGTAGTCGGTGTGCGAGAGAGATGCGAGAGAGACAGATTATAAGTAGACTACTGCGAGCGCCGAGCGCGAAAATCGCGTGGTGTGAAGACTGAAATATGTACCTCTAATTGGGAAAATGAGACAAATACTTTGTTTCACGTAGGATAAGTTTCATAAAGCATCATTATTATCATCAATAAGTAATAGAAATTAAGGTGTAGGTAATCTTTTCGACGCTGATGTGAGAAGAACGATCCACGCTATTTAATTAACATATTTTTGTTGCTTATGTATCTTGTAACTATGTTTCTAAATTTTATTTTGTTTGGAGAAGCTTTTTATAAATTCTTTTGTTTTCTTGTCGTAGTACTGCTTATAGTCCGGATGCTAGTTGCATAAAATGGAATGAACCTTGCATTTTTTGATGAGAAGATGCTACTTGGTGGAAATGTTCTTTGAATCATACTCTTCCGATCCAGAAAGGTAGCCATCAGCGCCATCCATGCCGGCAGCGTATACAGGGTGAAACAGAAAAAAAAAGTTGGAAAATTATATTTGAATAACCGAAGCATGTGGAGACGTATAATCCACCATATACATTAACTGTTTCATGCTCATGAAGTCACAGCAAACCGTTCCTGATTACCTCAAGCCGTCTTTGAAATGTAGGGGAAAAACAGAAAAAAAAAACAAAAACACTATTTTTTCCATAAATAATGGATTCTTGGGGATATTGACACAATACTTGGTATTTCTACAAAAAGTATCGTTGGAAATGATATGAGCTGGGTAGCCAAATCCTAAGCCAACTATTTCCGGAAATACGATTGTCAACTTTTTTTTCCTCTTGAGCACCATCTTGAATCTGCCCTGTGAGGCAACGTTGAAAAAGTGATTGGTTATCATAATAATGGCTATATGTAATCATTGCATCGTAAAAACAACCTCCTCATCATAATTTAGTGACCTCTTCGGCGGGAGAGAATTGCCAATATTGCCATTCACATATTTTCTGGCACTTCAAAGCTTAAGTGCCCATGATGGCATTTGCAATATCTGGAATGGTAAAATATGTTAGGCATTATGAACCTTGATGTACTTTGAGGTAGCCTACCAAGTTTTGCAATCATCAATTGGAAGGTTTGATATCAAAAGGTGTTTGAAAAAAATTTGTTTAGTTTTTTTATGGAAAATGCAAAATATTGGATCTTTCACCCTCATTTGATCTCTCGTTGAGGAAAGCCTGAAACCGAAAGTCTCCAAAAATGTTATGCTAATGGTTCACTGAGAACTGCTCTTCAATGTGTAGTTGTCAAAATCAGCATAGTTGCGTTCAGATTCCAGACAGAGAGCGACAAAGAAGTTTATGCAGTGAAAAAAGACACAACTTTCAATGCAACGGAGAGATCCCGGAAATGTCGCTTTTAGGTAGGCTTTCCGCAATACACAGCTTCTGTAAGACTCTAAAGCGTGGGTGAAAGGCTTGAAACATTACAAACTTGAGGCTCTAACAGTGTACTAAATTGCACATTTATGTTATAAAAAGCAAGGTCTCCAGACAGCTTCCAGTCTAGCTCTGGACTATATTTTTCTCGACTGTAATTTATGTCTTTTTTTACTGCATGAACTTCTTTATCGCTCTCTGTCTGGAATCTGAACGCAACTATGCAATTTTTGACACTCAAACATCGAAGAGCACTTCCCACTGAACCATTATCATAAAAAATTTGGAGACTTTCGGTTTCAGGCTATCCTCAGTGAGGGATCAAGTCAGGGTGAGAAACCCAATATTTTGTATTTTTCATAACAAAACGACACAAGTTTTGTTCAAACAGCTTTTAAGAACAAACCTCTTAATGGATGATGGTGAAACTTGGTAGGCTGCCTCAAAGTACATCAAGGCTCATAATGCGTAGCATATTTCACTATTACAAATGTTGCAAATGCCATCATGGGCACTAAAGCTTTGAAGAGCCAAAAAATACGTAAATGACAATTCTTTTCCGCCGAAGTGGTCACTAAATTATGATGAGGAGGTTGTTTTTGCGATGCAATGATTACATATCATCATTATTATAGTAACCAATCACTTTTTTAACGATGCCTCACAGGGCAGATTCAAGATGGTGCTCAAGAGTAAAAAAAAGTTGACAATCGTATTTCTGGAAATAGTTGGCTTAGGAATTGGCTACCCATCTCATATCATTTCTAACATTACTTTTTGTAGAAATACCAAGTATTGTGTCAATATCTCGAAGAATTACTGATTTATGGGAAAAAGAGTGTTCTTGTTTTTTTTTCTGGTTTTCCCCTACATTTCAAAGACGGTTCAAGGTAATCAAGAATAGTTTGCTGTGACTTCATAAGCATAAAATAGTTAATGTATGTAGTGAGTTACATGTCTCCACATGTTTCGGTTGATTAATTATAATTTTTCAACTTTTTTTTTCTGTATCACCCTGTATACGCCGCCGACATGAATGGCGCTGATGGCTACCTTTCTGGATCGGAAGAGTACGATGCAAAGAACATTTCCACCGAGTGGCATCTTCTCATCAAAAAATGCAAGGTACTTTCAACTAGCATCCGGACTATTAATTCTCATGTAAATATAGAAAAAACAACTTTGTGTGATGATAAAATAGGTACGTATTTGCGATACAACTCGCAAGTAAATGCTGAGAAAATAATTTCAAGTATTCAAAATCTGCAAGTGTTTTCTTGAACACATCAATAAGCGAGAATCTTTTCTAAATTTTCAAATAAATTAAACATAATCTTCAAACTTAGATAGTTCAGTGCTTTTGATTTTGAACTCGTAAAATGAGCCACAGTCGTGCTATTCTTATTATTAGTTAGTTCCAACTTACTTGAGGGCCGAAAAAATAGGGTTCGATTATTATTATTCGAGGTATCGACAGGCTTTTCTTGCGAACTAATTACGGACGCTCTTATTTCGTCAAACGCTTTGGGTTCAATGGCTTTTTATTTTCGTTATATCTTATTGCGCTCTAACAAAAAGGAACCCCGAAAAACTACTTGGACATAGGTAAGTACTTACTAGTGAGGTATGGAAATCTAAAACGTTGCAACAAACCATCACCAAACCATCACCAGTCCCGCACAAACTTTGTTCAACAGAAGATTAAGAACGACCATATCTGTCAACAAAAAATATTGCTCCGACCAAATTGAACAATTATAGATAATAAAATTAAATCCACTTTCAAAAACAACCAACTTCAAACTGCCCAGCATTATAATGAAACAGCAAAAAAGCTATGTGACCTTCGCCAGGCTCCAGGAACATAAAACTTTGGGAGAGGAGGAAAATGGGTGAGAGCAGGGTTAGTAATTGGCTAAAAAAATGGGTAAAAAGCTCGTATATTGTAGAGGCGGAGACAACTGGTAGGAAGTTTATGAGAAACAGAAGTCATATCAATAAAATAAATCACAGAGAAATCAAAACTATTGAAAAAAGTATAGCTGTACGTAATTATATGTAACCATTAAAAAAGGGTGTTGTTCCTAGACCTGGAAATGTACCTAAATAGACCTGTGAAACAATAACTTGTACATCCCTAACTATGATTTACCTGTGGATATCGATGCTGGTAGACCAGAGAAAAATAATGTTAGTGATATTTAGTACTGAAAATATACAAGATGTTGAGAAGCCTCGTTGAACGATTAATCCTACTTCACCCGTAATTTCGAACAAGCCGGATGTTATTACTACTACTTAATAAGGATTTAGGCATTGTTGGGTGATGAAATACAAAAAATCTGAGATAGGTTGATAATAATTAGGAGTTTCTACCCCGACTTGATAGCCCGATTCCCGCTTATTCAATGCAGTACGGCGTGTGCTCTGGTCTACTATACCCCGTCTCTCTCGCGCAGACGGTCGCAGTCACGTACAACGAACTTGGACCACTTCTCAGCGGCAACGGTAGTGGTGGTTACAATACCAGTCTAATACTATATCGTGGCTCTCCCAAACTCTCATAGAGAAACTGAAATATTCAAGACTGAAAATTGAATCACCGCGTAAAGGTCCATTCTGGAACAGCTTGACCAAGCCATTGATTGTTACATTGGGATTTTCGCACGAACGGTGGTTCGCTTCAAAGCACACCACCAGTTGCGCGTGTGCCATTTCCTGGTTACTTCTGGTGAGATCTAGGAATTTTGGTGTTGCCACCACCCGTTTCACGTGTGACGTGTAGGCTCGTGTTTTTCAGTGAAGTTTTTCGACGATAAGCGCAAGCTATATAAATCGTTTCGAGCGGAAAACTTGTTCTTTTCTGTCGCCGAATTCGTGCCGACAATGCTGCACGAGTAGGAAACGGCCGCCTTGGCTCATCCTCTATAGCCCATTTTCCAACGCTATCTTCCACGTTCCACCGCTGCTGGAGTTTCCACCGCCCCACCGGCTATCGCTATTTTCCACGTTCCGCCGCTGAAGTTTCCACCGCCCGCCGGCTATCGCTATTTTCCACATTCCACCGCCCCTGGAGTTTCCACCGCCCGCCGGATATCGCTATTTTCCACGTTCCACCGCCGCTGGAGTTTTCAACGTCCACCGCTCACCGGACTTTCCACGGTCACCGCTAAGTTCGACTGGTTTCCACGGCCACCGCCAATTTCCTCAGCATCGATGGTCACTGTCAAGTTTTCCGGCGCCGGGATCGGTAGCCTCCACATGAATTATTATCGCTTCCCGCTGGACGCCAGCGCCATTATCCGCGGCTAGTTGCTGACGTTTTGGCCGCCCGAGAACCGCTCCCTACACTGCCAGCCGTGCTCGCTACCGAACTTACGCCGCCACGTGCATCGTCGGCTACCAAATCAAAGTCAAGTGGTTTTATTATGTATGGATGGGCCAAACTTTCCGCCTCGGCGAGAATCCAAAGAGCTAGTGAACGCTCGTGTCAATAGAGGCGAGAATCGCAACCGCCACCAAAACGTCATGTCAACGGATGTCAAGCCATAACCTAGAAGAGCTGACACGCGACTGGAATTTTTTGCTTGTTCTAGTGTTCAATAGGTCATATCGACGTGACGTCACGCTCCTGAAAATCGGCAATTTTGTAGAAGCTAATCAAACTGACTTTTATCACATCAACTAGAGTGTCACAAAGTTCATGTTTTCAATGACCCAGAATATGGTAGTTTGCTCTGTTCGCTGTGTATATGGCTGTTCGGCCACCTACTCCCGCATGGGAGCATCGGTTTTCACTGTTTTGGACTACCCTGGAGTGTTGATATCCCGTGAAGATCGAGCGCAGGAATGATCTGAACAACGGAAATCCTGATGGCTTTATCGAGCAAGTCGAAGAAATTATCTCAACAGAAAGTTCACAAGAGACTTGAAAGCTTGCAGAGAACACTTCTTGCGTGCGGTAGGTCGTGTGCTTCTTCTGCTTAATGGGCTATTAGTTGCTTGACTGAGAACGTTTCTGTACCCAACGCAAGTAGCCTACAAGGGCCTCCCGCGTTGTGTTTTTGCATCATATCCAATGTCTAGTCGAGATTTTGATTCACCAGCTCAAATGGGTCACACTACAAACACAGCACCGCAAGTTTCTACTCGCGGCTGGGCAAATCATCGTCAGCAAGCGTCTTGCTGTAATTGCTTGACAACTTCGCCATGTCAGTCTTGATGTAGGTATGTGACAAATCTAAATCTCAGTCAGCTGTTTTTGATTAGCTCCTACAAAATGGCCGCCTCGTCGATACGACCTATTAACGTATAATTGTCTACGTCGCTACTAAAATGTGCCGGATAGCCGCCTTGGATACCCTCATTGCTATTTATCCTCATTTTGCCATGCGTGGTGTATGTGCTGATCCGTTTTTGTTGTCTGCCCCGGGTCCACGGTGCCCCGACGGTTGAAGAGCTCCTCAGGCCAACATCACCAGGCGTCGGCCGAAGCTACGTCAGGCTTGAGCGCCCTGCTATTTTGAATTACCGACAACTTTCCGGCTGAGTTGGCAGAACTTCCGGGAACCACGGGCCGACGCCAGGAACATCCGTCGGAGATCCGGTGGCCTGGTGGGGGCGGCAGGAATGGAGACATCAGGACTTCGGCAACGCACGTCGCGTCGGCCACAGGAAAGTCCTTCTCCATTTTTCTTCTACTTACTAGAAAGCTAGAAGCTATGCAGATCCGGCACGTTGCGTCCTGGATTTACTGTTTATACTGCGGTGGCCTTATGCCCCGTTTTCACTTGGAAGAGTCTTCAACTCTTTCCCGTTTAGTTTGTGAGCGGCCTCTCGCCAGTATTGTTTGTGTTTTGAAGCGGGAAGCTCCACTTCTCGTATCTTGTACCTGGCCCACTGGGCGTTTATTGTAAATTGTGTCCCAAATTCGTCATTTCCGTGTGTAAGATACATACACAATCGATCCTAGGTTCAAGCACGCTTGAAGCTGCTCATGGATGGTGTGATGATGCCAGTTTACATAAAACGGTTTTGAGTGCTTGTGGAAAAGACAAAGAAGTTCCAAACTAGGTCTCGAACTTAACTGATAATAATGTAATCCGTCTATTAACAAATAATTTGGTCCTGAGCCACCAAACACGTCCCTTTAGCGCACGTTTAACTCCACACGACGCCATATATCCGCTTCCTCTTCCGCGTAGTCAGAAATAAAGAGAGCCATTCAATTTGCACTTATCTCTTCCAAATGACATCCGGATACTGGCGCGGGACCGTTATACGATGCGCCATTACATAAAACATTGATGGACTCAAACCCGGCATGCCTGCCGGTAGACGGCGACGACCCTTTGCAATTGTTTTCAAACACCCCTCATTCAATTACCTGCGACTTTAACATAAATACGCAAGCAAATAAAATAATAAATTGCCCTCCCCGACTGGAATCTGGATCCAGTCACTGCAACGGAACACGACGATATTTCAGGATCGCTTTTTTTGGCATTACTTACAAAAAAGTTCTTTGACTTGAAATTATTATTCCGAACGCTGATGGAGTTTTATCAAGAACACAGAGAGGGAGCAGGTCACAGAGAGCTGCGAGCTAGGCGTGCTGAGCGAGCTGCCCTCTCAGCTTGAGCTCGTTAATAGAGAGTGTGGAATTCAAAAGAACGCCGCGTATCAAGCGCACCGCGGTCCTCCAGGGAAATGCTAAAGGGTTTATGCATAAAGGTATCATCTGTGCAAAATTCAAGAGGCGAAAAAAATTGGTTTTCTTTCATAACACCGCGCAACTATTTTTAACATGGTCTGCTACTTAGGGGGAGCAAAGCCAATTACGGGGACACGCGCGTCGATTTGATGAGCGCAAGGGATTAATGAGAAGCACCGGATGGATCGATGAACGGTCTATTTCAATGTTTAGAGAGCAAACAGTTTTGCTTGCGTGTCAGTGATCAGGAAGGAAAGGATCGCCGGTCCCTTTATATTACGCCCCCTAAAATGTAAAGGTACTTGAATTTGTGTTATTAATTGCTCGAGAAAGGGTAAAGTCAGTGTCTTGATAGACAATTTATATGGTGAATACCGCTTACTCGAGTTTCAAGTGAAATGCAAATCTTGTGATGCTGGTGGAGGTAGGTATGTTATTCCGGTATAGCTGCGGGAAAATGCATTGCTTTCGCCACAGTGATTGGGTACCGCCATGGCAACGGGACTGTTTTCGTATGATTCCTCTGCAAATTCCGTGCTCCATGTCATAACATTTAATTAGGTGTATAAACAGTTACAAGTAGACCTCTCTGCAACGAGAAAGGTGGGCATAACGTAGAATAATACTAAATTCTACGTAGGTATACCTAGAGCAAGACTGCTTGCTCTATTGCTACTAACTGTTCCCGTTGTTAACAACCGTCTTGAAATTTGATCGTTTAAATTGCACGATACGTACATGGTAGTTACGCACAGGTGACAGTGCATTCAAACCCAAGCAGAAACGTGCGAGCTCGGTGCCTGATGACTGTAATTAGGACGAGACGACTTGTGAATGCGTCCTAAATTATGACTGCATCACGTCCCATTACCAATTAAATTTTGCTCACCCAGTTTGTTCGGCGCCTACACGCCAGGATGTGAACGCATGTTGTCGCAATTTCAATTAGTCTCTTTTGAGGACATACGGCGTTTTCGTGAAACACATCGGTTTTGGCTGGGAATGCACAAAGGTTCATGAATAACTGTCGGTTCTCCAAACATGGTCGCTCAGATTGCATTCATACAGACCAATTCTTCTAACTAATTGTTAGCTAGCAATCATTTTAATAAAGTAAGTTGCTGTGGCGACAACTGTTGCTTGCCAAAAAGGCCTCGTGCCTTCTCGGTGCGACTTACTTATCGGTCTGTCTTATTAAGGAACACGGCCCGCCAGCTAATCAGTAGAGAAGGCCGGGGCTCTTGTGATGGTCGAGGGCGCCACAGAATTGTGAGCCGAATTCCCAAAAATAATTATAGCACCATATAACATATTTTATTTTGTTATGTTGCTCCCGTTTTTCAAACGAGGTTGGTTTGCTGCGGCTAGCTAGTGGCAAGGGTGTGGGTTACGGCAATAGATGGTAAATTACAATATTTATTTATAAGGCGCCAGTTGGAAATTTAAATGTGGACAATCCGACCTTTTCCAACCAAGGATTTCGGATGATGCCGTTTGAATTTCCCGCCGTTGGTGCGACGCGTGAATGACAGTTGTCAAGGTCAAGTATTATGACAGTTTGAAACAGCTGATGTTTACATCGGCAAGTGGCTGAAATGGATTGTTTACAAAAGTACTGAAAACGAAATGATTTTTGGCATAATCGTGGACACAGTTTATTCATAAATTGGATGTTATATGAATGTGAGTAACAAGCTACAATTTGATATATTATTTTGACTTTGATCTGACTCGAGCACAACTTGATGATAAAAACTTTAATTTTGTAGGTCAAATCTCTCCAGAACGAACATAAATGATGAAGAGAGGAAGACATTTACTGAAACGCGGCTGTTGGCTATTGTGAATAACTCCTGGCTCACTGTCTATTACCCAAACCTTACCTTTTTTGTTGGCCGATGCCATATGATTACGAATTACACAAACCTATCAGGGTATGGATCTGTGTGCACACATATTATTTCCCAAAGGTATTCGATATTTGAATTATGACACAAAATAGAAATGTAAGGTTATTGGTTTTTTACAGAAGATAGAGGAGATCATAAAAAGACTTAGCCCTTGATGATAAATCGCGGCTCGTTCCAAGAGATACCCATCATGGATCGAGTCAAGTGGTGGAATTCATTCATAGCCGGTGACGAGATGGTGGACACCTGGCAAGCTGGTCATCATAATAGACGGGTCCAATTCGAGGTCCTGAAGGGAACGGTGAAGATAGAGGTACATCGGTGACATCATGTGGAGTGACATTTGTTTGGATCATATGTTTGGATCGGAGCCGGGACTTATTCGCTTAAGCCATCATCCTGGGAGACGACGACATGCCAGGACGGGCGGCGACCGTTGAAAGTCCCGGATGATTGATTGGAGCCATAATTAAACAACGTTCTCTGATATGAACTTGAAACCTATAGAGATTGATGCAAGGTAAAAACCATGTGACTTAAAATTGTGAAAATTTGAAAAACATACCTCGACAGAATGTTATATTTTATACAACTGTATGTTTTCGTTGTATTTTGTAGGGGTTAACTACCCGGATGGTCGAGGTTTCGTTCGAAATTCCTGGAATACGAGATAACGTTGTTGTTCCCACGGAATCAGAGGAGGAAGCAAAAAAATGACACCGCCCTGTCACCTATCATAATTGTCTTTCATGTCAATCAATAAATCAATAATGGTGCCCTCTTACACAGACTTTAATAAACCATAAGATAAACATAAACAAAGATGACCTTCACTTGCTTGTCGAGGACAAACTTGAATGATTTTAGTGAAGCGGCCACCGATTCAGGAATTATTATGCATTTCGGTAGGGACGTTCCTATACTTTTAAACAATGATTTCCCAACGTTTCTTGAGTCTAAAAAAAACGTTACAACCAAGCAATGACTAAAGGTGCGTTTAGTCAGCTTATTTAGCCGCAAGTTTTAATTTCAGTCGTAAGCGCTGCATTGCTTATTGACTGTTCTGAGAAGGCTGGGTCGTAAGAACCAATGGGCGTCGCTGCGCTTGCGACTCAAATTAAAACTTGCGGCTAAATAAGCTGACTGAACCCACCTTAATACAATACTGAAGATAAAGCAAAGTTTGGATTACGAATACAAATTTTATTTACAAAAGGCAAAAAAAATGAACAGGTGCCGGTTCGCTAATTTTACAAAAATGGAATATACGAAATTGCCAGTCGCTGTTATTACCAACAATGAGCGAAATATTACGTTCTGGAAGAGAGGTTTCGCTCCAACACAAGCCGGAAATAATTGAACGTTATCTGTTCGAACGAGGCAGGTACCTACTGTCGGAATTAAGAAAGTCAGATAACAAACCCAAAGCGACTTGATATTACCGCGACTCGATAGGTGCCTACCTACTTCGCCAGCTGCGATAACCGCCGCCACAAAGAAGTCCTATAAAAATTACCCTATTTACAATGTCGCCAGCAAGAAGATACAAGAATGTCGAGTGGCAAAACCAGTAAACAGACTTATACAGGAAATCAATCTAAACCCGGACCTAAACCTGAAAACAATTCCCGTATACGCACTAAAGCTCGACCGCTGAAACAAAGAAATCCCAACGCGTTAGTTTTAGAATCTGCTGCCCGCGCGCGAGACCACTGTGTTCCGAGAGAAAGAAGTGCCCTCCCAACAAATGTATGACATTGGAAAAACGCGCAAGTAGCGTCA
Organism: Anaspis maculata; assembly: GCA_949128115.1. Taxonomy (NCBI): domain Eukaryota; kingdom Metazoa; phylum Arthropoda; class Insecta; order Coleoptera; family Scraptiidae; genus Anaspis; species Anaspis maculata. The sequence goes on from OX421967.1 coordinate 23,126,031, forward strand.
ACAGGGCCGTTGGCATCCCCGAAAATTAGTGAAATACACGAGACGTGTAGTGTGCCTCCATATTCGATTCAAACTGGGCTGTGAAAAGCGCGAAATCTCTTTCTCGGCCCTCTTCTTTGTCTGGATTCCTGGGAACAAATAAAATTGACGCCCGAACAGGAAACTCATCATTCGGCCCTCCATGTGTAAAAACAAAAATTGAATCAACCAAAAAAAACTAATGCAGTCACACCAAAAGCGATTTAGAGTATGATTTTAGAAAATAATGTGAAAAAGACCCACCTGAAGTAAAGGACGGCACACGTCGTATTCGGAACGTCTGGACCGCGAGAACACACAAAATCAAGTCCCCGCTTCGACCTAAATTCCCGTCGCGTTTACATTCAGTCAATTTCTAATTTAGAAATAATTTTCTCGCGTCGAAGTATTAGGTGCGTATTTGTAAATTTGTAAAAAGTCGCTGAAAATGCGTCCCATCACAGTGTACATATGTGGTGTTAATTTGAATAAAGCGAATATACTCTTTGGCGGACGGCTAAAGTCGCACGTTTTTTTGCGAAACCACTGAATTCTAACTTGCACTTTATTAACCCTTGAAAGTTTAATCTATCTTTCTTCCGTCTTTTCACTAGAACGGTACTCGAGTAGTGTTCAAACAAATACATCAAGGAGAAAAATGATTATGTTACGGCATTTCCAATAAAGCACAATTGATATAGGGGAAATGAACTATCACGGTAGACGAAATGTCACCAGCTCACTTGACCTATTCCGCAAAGTGGTACACTTGGAGATGGCTCCCAAACGTGCAGCGATCGACAGTTGACGTACGCTGCGCTTTCCAGGGGGCGAACGGACGATTGCTCCGGTCGCCTAGGCTTGAAACCGCTGACGGAGGCGTCCGTGCAGGTGAGCGTGTACGACTGAATTACTCGGGACGGGAGATGGAGTACCTCGGTAGACAGGATCTCGCCTATGCTTGATATACGTTTCGAGAATCTCCCTGCACGTAGATGACGACAACAAAGATTTGCTGGCAAAATCTCAAGACCTATGGCGTTTTCGACTGACCAGAACAGAGCCAGTTCAGCTCAAAAATCGCTATCACTGATTGGGCAAGAGTTTTCGAGAACCAATTGAATCCTCTGATTTAAGAGCCGAACTGGTTCGGTTCTAGTGACTCGGAAACGCTATTAGAAACACAACAGTAGAAATCTCAATGGGAAAAAACTAGTGTGTAGAAATCTTGTTTGTAGAGTTCGTAGAAAACTCGATAGTAGAAATCTATAATAATTTACCCGACTCAGTGTCGAATCCAATCCGGAAAGATGACAAAAAAAGGAACCAAATCCTTTTCAACGTTACTTCACTCGTCGCCGTCGGTCGGTGTCGTTTTTGATGGGCCAGGTGTGAAACAAAGCCTAATTCGGGCTTTCAATACCCTACATGATCCAGCGTTGCCGAAATATGTCCGAAAAACCCACGGTTTTTGGTTTCGACCTACACAAATTCGAAAACCACTTGATAGGCAAAACGTGGACGCACAAAACCCACACTGAATAGCTGCGTCGCTTCCTTTTATCAGCTACTGCCGGCCGGGGCGCCAGATCAAGATTTATTCACAGCCAGTTAAAGATAGGCATGCGGAATTCGTTCGCCAGAACAGCGACAGCAAGATAACTAAACTCCCAAATGCTAGGAACTAAAACGGCAGGGCAGAATTGGACTGGCCCAATCGGTCAAAGTGTCAAAAAGCAGACAGAAGCAGAAATCGACGTAACACAACCAATGGACAGGCCGCTCAGCAAGGCAGTTTGTTCGTCAGCAAGATCACCAGCAAACAATACAAGAACAGAATATGACTAAATACTAAATATTGGCTGGAATTGTTGTCTAAAGCATCTGGGCTTCCAGTCTATGACTTAGAAAAGAGCAGAGTCGGGTCGGAAGATGTTAGGGAGCCAACAACTCCAATAAATAGACCATCGACGAATGCAGCGTAGTCGCGGTGGTTGTGAAGGAGGTGGGTAAAAATCATCTAAAATCGCATAGACTGTTAGTGTGTTTTGTAATAATGAAAGCTAGGGTGAGAAGTGACAGAACGTCACTGCCAACAAAGTGAAACTTGGTCGGAGAGCTATGAGAACAAAAAAAAACAGTAATAATTTGTGGCTTCGACGAAGGAAAGTAGTCTTTATTTTTGCGTTTGTTGTACACCGTGGTAAATGAGCGATAGATATTATTTACGCAATAGTGGTTGACTACGTTTCCCTGTTGCAGGTTGAAGATTGAGGTTAAATCTCCCTCGAAGACAAGACCTGGGTCCAGGCCCCAAATCCCTGAAAACTGCCACAATAGTTTCTCGCGTATTAGGGTACGATCCCCGGGTAGGTGATACCGACGAGTCACACGGCCTAAAATTACCTGAGCTCAAGTGTTTTAGATGCGACACGGTTCGCGAAACATATACCGAGAAATAGAAAGTACGACTACTGCGCCAGTAATGCTAGAAGTGGAGACAAGACTTACAGCCGCCCCCGAGGTGATGTGCCTCCGCTGGCCTGCCGGTGTTACGCCGCCGAAGAAATTAGCTAGAGACTGGATTGGGATCCCGTCTCTAAGGGTGGTGCGTGGGTCCAAGCGGTTAGGAGTGTTGGTGTTGATTCGGCTGCTCGTGGTGGACGTAATTGTGCCCGGCGATGGTATGGTGGTCCGAGAGGACGGCTAGCCAAAACCACAACACTCAAGAGTCCGGGTTGCACGATGAGGACTACGGAGTTGTAGCTGATATGCTCGTCAAAGGGGTGGAATTTGGTCGTGGTGAGATTGTTGTTCAAAATGCTGGGGGTGTTATCCAGCCACATACAAAAACCTAAGAACGAATTTATTCGTAGAGAAGGGTGTAACTAGGGTGTACAAGAGCCAATGAAAAGGTGAAGAACGTACCCGTCGGATGTTGTGGGTTTTCTCAGTATCCAGAGTGGACGTAGCGGTGATTTACCTTGTCAACCACAAAGACCGTCTTCAGCAAAGATTTAATGGTCAACACGAAGAAATTGACTAAGGTAAAATGCCCAACTTCTCAAAATTATGCGATCTGCAAAAAATGGCTACCTATTCTCTCTTATCAGTATAGATACCTTTTTTTCCCAGCTCCCGACGTCATCGAGAGAAGAACAATGTTTACATTCCCCTACCCCTAACCAAAAAGTGTGTTAATGTAATGTATTGTGTTTGGGTAATTAAATTTAAAAGACAACTGCTTCCACTCCTCTTCGCAACCCGGTATTAAATAATCTTTTTGTGCGTAACAAGACCTAACACTTTCCATCATTTTTGTAATGAGTAAAACGATTGAAATGGGCGCACGATAGATATATGGGCGAATCCTATCGCGTCGTTCAAAACTACTAGAAAAAACCGAGGTAAGTACATGGGGTTCTTTAGAGGGTTTCTAGTCCTTCGAAGGGTTCAGGTAAGAGGATGAGACAATGTGGAAATCAAACGGCTTACGAAGGCAGGTAGGTAGCCGGTAAAGTTGAAAACGCGTTGATTTTCGGTACCTATAATCGGTTGGGTCGTATCATCGCCGACGCAGTGTTCTATGTTGAATGTTGTCTCCCGTACAAAAAGTCGAGACGCCATCGTCGCCGACATTGTGTAGCCCGAACGGCGTGCGGCAGAACTGGTAGAGCCCTTGCTTCGGAAGCGTATGTGATGTGATTAATGTAGCTAATCAGGTACTCGTCACTGTTTTTCACTCAGTTCAAAATCGCTGGCATCCGTTTAGATTTGGAACGCCCTAGTGTAGCAGTCACAATCATGTTACTGTTTGGGGGACAAGAACGCCGATTCTTTTGAAAATCAAAATAAACAATCGCTCAGCTCCATTATCCAGGAAAGAATGATCGTTGCAGCATTGTATGTCGATCACTAGCTAGCCCTACGACTGAAACCGATCACCTTGTCCTTCAGGACTCTTCTTAGTAGAATCCAAGAGAAACTGAGAGAAACTTTCCAAGTTTTAGTTGCGAGGATTGCACGAGGGCTCCCTCGAAAACCTTCGAGAGACGCCAGTGAGGGTTATCCGCTAGTCTGGAAAGTTCTGGTCTGCAAGCACTGATGCAGGTCACGGCGAGGAGTTCCGGACAAAATCTCTATAACGTGAATTGGATACAATTTCCAGTTCTTTTACATGGCGCACATAGAGTCTTTTCGAAGCCTCCATTAAGCTATAGGAAATAACATACGAATGCATCTTACACCGGGAATTGATTGAACATAAGTGTAAAGTGTGTTGTAACACCTTGTGTAACACGATATTTTGTTAGAAACCCACCGACATTCTGGTCGAAATCGGTTAGAGCGTAGGCGGCACTCTTCGCCTCAGCCTGTGCAAGTTTATGTCGTGTTCTGAATTTAACCTACCGTACTTTTAACGAGAATATTGCGCATCCCCCTTGAAACTCACCGTAACGCCAGCCACACAGCTTTCTGAAAAAACTCCGGGATTTGTGTATTTCACTAGCATACAATGTCTAGACGTTTCTTGCAAACTCTTCGAGCCGTTTCAAAAGGTTGACCCACATTCGCAGCTCATTCAAAATGGAAGCTTTGTTATCGTGGTGACCCAAAAACCGTTGGAACCCAGTTATCATCAGTCGAACATAATTTCCAATTAGCTATAAACGCGAATAATTACGTGGAATTGCCACATCCTAGGCCTATATCCAGACCAGTCTGACGAAAGCCATAAGCACCCTCCAATAGAGACACCAGAAGGAAAGAACAGCAAAAAGAGGAGGCCGAAAAAAAAACAATATTTGGTATAAGCTCTCGATAAATTTCATCCAACCATCTTCGGTGCCCAGCGAACCGGATTAGATAAACGTCTTCAGGGCCCTCGCTACTGAGCTGCAGATATGCCTATAGCAATATTTGCGAGTGGTAAATATTTGCCGCATTTTGCGGATTGGCATATCTCGTTACGCTTTTTGCACTATATCTCTCAGTTACATTTTGATTTGCACACACCCGCTGTGCTTGCAAATGCAGTTCACTGAAGTCGCCAAGTCGCCATCATCCACCAATATCCATTATCTACTAGAACTATAATATTAATTGCGTGGGCTCAACCTCCAATAACGCCCTCGATAGGTACTAATTGGCTCAAAAATGGCTGCAACGTTAATTAAACCAATCTGTTACACGAATCATCGGATTCAACTGACACATACATCAGTCAATGTCAAAGCAAGTTAAGGTACACAGCCGTGCTTTTTGACACATTTAATAACAAACCGCGTTTTGTTTTCGATTTATTATCCCCTTAACCCTCTCTTTCCCTCCATCACTTCCATACCTCGCCGTTTCCATTTATAGGATAACGTGTTCAATGACTCCGCCACTAGCTGCCGCATAATTGAAATGCGTTTGCTAAATTGCTTGAATTATAGGGAAACGTAGAGATGGAGAGGCAGACGAGAAAGATAGCGAGCCCCTAATTGAATTGTATCGTGTCTTTAATATCTACTTCCCCCGAACGAGAGAGACTTTTACGATATCAACTCGTTGGCATAAATTGGTTGATTAGCTTAATTCCTCCGAAGCCTTTGCTAATTTCGATTTGCATTATTGAGATGGCGCGAAAAGGACCAAGACAATTACTTCTAATAAAGTGACGTACCACACGGCTGACGGTTCTTCACAAAGTGTGGGATATTGTAGAAAAGAAGCTCACATTAAAAGCGCGCACTTGTGTCGTACAGTGCGATATGAGACAGAGACAAAACCGCAATCAAGTTGGCCTTGCGACCCTTGACCCAGGGCATGACGCTCTCTTGCGAGATGGCACTTCCGGTCCGTGTGTCGGCGCCTCGTTGTGACACTTCCGTCGTTCCGAGTGGAGGCAAGCTCATTGTTTTATCCTGCGTTGTTTGCAGAATTGTGGATGTTGTACGGTCATAATAATTTATACCCACGTAAGGAAAAACGGCAACATGGCAAAGAAATCGAGACTTTTTTGCCTTAGCACATACATCGATTGATCACTGATTAGGGCTGAGATGCGCTTCATACGTGAACTGAAGGCTTGCCTTCACCATGGCCCCACTGACACGTATCTTCTGACACCTCTGGACATTTCTTAATCGGCGGTTACATTCAAATTTTCCGTGACTTGACGCTTCGCCCGCTTTCGATTCGATTCGTACCGTTATTCCTTCGTTTCTATATCAATCCCACGCTATCTCGATCCCTGCACTCATCATCCGATTGATTCCCCATCTACTAGTAACCAGTGGTTCTCACACTAGAACGGCTTGCAAACAGCTGCATTCCTCGCATCCTCTGGACTCTCGGTGCTTCTTAAACCAGACCGTAACACTCTTCCAGCACCAATTATAACTGCCCGGAGCCTTTGTTCATCCAGGTCGCTATAGTAAACCTCTCAAGTTTTTTTAAGTCAACCAGACAATTTTATCTTATCAGATTGTAGCCCTGGGTACGCCCTAGCCGAGACCGTCCGTTGAACTTCTCCATCCATTGACCCCTTTCGACTTAAACGTCAACCCAGTGGCATTTGCTTGAAGCTCCAGTGCCCCTATGAAATTTTCTAGCTACAATTCGAGACACCTAAAGAACTTGTCCACCCAGTGACTTCCTTAAAGCCTTCTAACGTCGACCTGACCACCTAATATGGTCAGCTTGGAGCCTCATGGCAACCTGCAGGACAACAGGTCCCCTGTTTTTAGAGCCAACTTGTAGTCTTTCTCGTTAACTCCAACCACCTGGAGGAACTTGTTCACTTGGAGTACTAGTAGGTCCATTGAAGACTTTTTGATTGTAGCTAGATAGTTTTACCTTGTCAGGTCGTTGTATACTTGAGCTCTTTGGAGTCTTTTAACGCCAATTTGAACGTATCTACCCAGAGCTATGTAGCGCTAAGAAATAATCATTATTAGTCTCCGGACTAGGAGTCCATTTAGTGAAACATCAAATATATGGTCTTGGCAACCCATTGTTTCAACAGTGATAACCGACAGGACCCAGTTGTAGAGTCAGAATTGTCGCTTGTATGAAACGGGGCCCTGCAGTATTTCGCTCTCTTGAATTTTGTGTTCCGAAGCTCTAGTGGCAGCAGCGACCCTTTATGTCTTGCTGCGTCTACTTATCATTATCGTTAAGAGCCTTGGTGGCCTCTTCTGTCTTCATGTATAGTTCAAATTCCTGATCAGCCTACTTGGGTCATCTTGTAGCCTTTGGATCTTTCTTGTCACCCCTGTTTGGGGCTCTGCTGCGCCTCTCCATGTGTTCGTTTATTATGAAGCCTATTACCGTCTACCCTTCCGGCCTAGGGCCAGAAGAGCAGTTTATCTCAGTGCAGCTGGAAAAAAGGCTATGCCGATGCTCAGGGCAAACGCCGACATGACAAAGAGTCCTACAAAATAAAACCAGTGTCGTCGTTCGCGTCTTCCTCGAAGACAGCGCTGCGGATGCGGACGGTAGAGGGAGTCAAACAAGACTTGCTTCAGGGAGATCGGGGTGTATTCAAGCTGCCTATGATATAAGCTAGTGCTAGGTCATCAACTTAGCCATAATAGTGACGGCAGAAGGCCCTTAAAAAGTACGTAGGAGACGGAAATGAAATATAAAACAAAAGTGTACGTCACCGAGGTCCTTTCGAGTTATAATCGGCTCCGGTCTGGCTTCTGTGTCCTTCCAGGATCGTCGGCGGCCGGGTCCTCCCTCCTGCCGTAGCGTTGCGGCATCCAGGTGGCCCAGAATGATGTTACCGACTAAGTAACTTTTATGCCGTCTTGGTGCCACCGCTAAAGAGGGCTTGCGTCGCACCTGGTGGCTCGATGCAGTGCAGCGGACACTGAAGTAAAGTAGGAGGCAGGAGGGTCCCCCTGACCGATTTCCTTGAACAACACAAAATACCAGCAGATTATCAGGCCACGACAAAATGTAAAGAAGAACGAACAATAAATTGACGACGGGGTCAACGACCTCAGATCAGCTGTTCGCACACAAGCGTAGATCAATTTTAATGACAGGCATCACCACGTTGAAATGCTGGAGGCACAAGAAGACAAAACATAAGCTGACCGAATGCTGAGAGCTGTCCGGCCAGAATCAAAACTCAACAACGGGGATTTACGATTTTAGCAAAATAATTGGATAACAAAAATGACGAAGAAGGCTAGGCTTACAGCGACACGCTAAACACACTTGAGCACTGTAAACACTCAGCTTTGGCACGGCGTCTCCGGAGGAAGTGAGAACTCGCTACTGCCGAAAGCCTCGGCGACTGCACATGACGTCGGGGAGCATGGGTGGAGTCTGTTTCTGTCGTGCACGGCTATTTGCGCTAAGTAGCGCGTTGCACGAGGGGGCCAGCCGAAACTTGGGCCGGAAAACAGGCGACGCCTCGGGGCTGCAGACGGTGGTCGGTATAAAGTCGAGCAGCAGCAACCGTGACGGCGGCCAGCATGGCAGCATGCTCAGCGATGTGCGGCCAGCGGGTCGAGCATCGCACGTGGTACGTGGGCGCTCCCAGACGCAGAAAAGGGGACTGCCGGTGTACTTAAACTGTCATGGCCGACCTCCGCCAGTTTGTCGACGGACAGTGCGGGAGCGGAATCCACAAACAACTGATTTTAGCCCCACGCTAAAATCCAACGCTAATCGCTCACCTGGGATGCATGTAGAGGCGGCCGCGTGAGCCGAACTCAGCTCGACGTTATCATGTGGAACATTTTTCGGCGACTGTCACTGCGGTGACAGATGACAGAGCTACCACTACCATGACTCAAAACTCACCGCTCTGCGCACCCCGCACAGGCAGGGCCGGACTGGACTCGATAAAATTTGAGCCGTCACAAGCCCTAGTTGCTAGCTTCTTATACCTGGCTGTGTCGTTCGAAGCCCCGGCACGCTTCCTTTGCCTTGCTGTCTATTCTGCAGTTTGGTGTGACGATGACTAAGCCGACATCACCATTCCAGCAGTTGAATACTGTTCGTGCGAATGACCTACATAGTTACAGTGGCATGTCGATGTCGGTGAGTTGTACATCTCTTAAATGCATAGATCCTACAAAGCTTGAAATACGTAAGTGCAGAACCTGAAGAGACGTGATATTCAAGACGATCACGACGTCGACGTTTCTAATGACAATAAGATCTTAAAAACTCTGAAGATAATCAATTTTATTAAGTTTTCTTGATACTACTTTGGGCTTGGAATATTGAAGTGAACACCCCCTCAACCAAATCCAGAAATAAAATGTGATCCAGGCTTTGTTGTCGGACGCCTTGTTTGAGGTTTCAAATTCGACGTACCTGTAGCTCAAAGTCTCAAGTTTTGTTGCGTTGAGTGATGCATGCTCTCTCATCGCTCTTCTTTGAATATCTACTCAGTATAAATGCTTTTCAACTGTAATGTCATCGATTCTTGAACTGCCAACAGCTGAACCATCATAATATTCAAGACGGCAATTCTCTTCCACGAAGCTGCTTAGGCGATACGAATTTAAATTGTCTCATCATTCACCACCCTACCATCTCTCTGTCTCCCAAAAAGTAAATTCATCAAGTAGAAAGAATTAGAGATCGTTAAAGCAATTCCAGCAATTCCACCACGCAGTAAATTATGGTAATGCACGCAAGAAAAACGTTCTTTCGCCGCCGCGCGCCGTGCCCTTCTGTTGCTCCCTCGCCTCCCCCTCCCACAACTTCATTTGGGACACGTCGAAACCGAACGTCGGAGAATTAACGAAGCGTCTGTTGGTTTTTGAAATATTTACTTTTGCAACACCAATAATACACGCCCCGGGAGCAACAGCAACCAAGCAGCCATGGGAGAGGAATTTCATGCAGCGTGAAGGAAGCTGGGGTGGGGGAGGGGGAGTGTAACGCCGCTGGTGCGGTCAGTGGCGCGAACTGTGCGGTTTCGGGGCGTTCGCTTCGCATCACGTGGATTTAATTAAAATCAAGTGCAGCCATAGCTTTACGTGGTGGCTTAGCAAAAGCCCTGAAGGGGGGGATTGGGGAGGCGATTTGAGGAGAGGAGCTCTCTGTCGGACGCAGATGTCACTTTGTTGAGCCTCGTCCTCGCGTCCCCCCCCCCTCCATCCCTTCGTCCCCGCGCATTTCTTGTTTCGCTTCAGCCGCACAGAAATCCGTCAGGCTTTGACGTGTGTTTCCTTGACGTCTTTGCTAAGCCAGCGCGCGTTTCGGTCGTCTTATTCGACTACACATGGATTAAGAGAATATTTTGCCTTCGGACTCAGAGCAGAGTCCGTTTAAGGAAACCATAACACAAAAATCGAGTCTATATTTTATTGAACTAGTTTATGGGGGAGGCAGTTGAAGAGTATACGGAACAAATCTGAGTTTTCTATACGAGTCCGATTAGCCGATAAAACGTTTTGAAAATATTATCGTGCCGTCACTTGGGAAAAGGTTTTCACCTAGATTTTCACCTCCGATTTTCACCTATCACGTTCCCATGGTCTTGTTATTGCTATTGTCGTTTTGACAAATGTCAAAATGTCATTGTCTTTGAACAATCAGTAATAATATGGTGTTTTCACAATTTTTGATTATTCGAAAAATATAAAGTACTTGGGGTCTGTATCCCACTAGTAAATTTAGTTTTGCCAAAAAATTCCTCTCAATCATCTAATAGGAGATACAAATTTGAACGAAATTTTCCCCGGCAAAAACAGCATGTGATGTCATCATTCGCAACCCGGCGGATGGGCCGGCCAGAGGATGTTGACCGGCCAGGCTGGCCGTCGTGATGGCTTTGAACGTCAGCTCGACGTTGTCATCAGACTTCTGCATGAACAGATTTCGAAGAAATAAGTGGTATATGGGCCTCGGTGTACAAACACCTCGAAAAGTGCCCCATCAAAATTGTTCCTAAATATTCCCGAAAGTTGATCACTTATCGTATTGCGAACATCACTGGCTGGCTTCAGGATAAATTACCACGTGGAGGATACTTTGGTTGGACCTCCATCATGTGCGTTCAACAAATCCGAGTCCTACACCCTTCCTTTGAGAAATTGGTACTGGACCGCGAAGTTTTGAACATAAGTATATAGACATAACCTATGTTCAAAACCTAAAAGTTCCCATAAGAGACGTTTATTGTCTGCCGATGCCAATGCTGTCTTATTGAATAAACAAGTGAATATCCCCACACGTGCGCGAGTCGCAATAGCGTTTTTTCTTATTGCAGATCTGTCATTGATAGAAATGAAGTCCAGCTTGAAAATAAGAATGTTCATACGAGACAATTATTAAGAGTGAGTTTCACGTTTCATGAAAATCGTTCCACTAATGAGAAATTTCAATATGGCGGCCAAGACGGCGGCAGAATCATGAAATTCAGCTTGAAAATAAGAATTATCATACGACAAAAGGATAAGTTTAAAGTTTCATGAAAATCGTTCCACTAATATGGAATTTCAATATGGCGGCCAAGATGGCGGTGGAGTCATGAAGTCCAATCTGCCGGGAGCCCACTTAACAGCTCACCGCGTATTCATCCTACCACTGTAACATCCTACTCGCTCTCGCTACCATACAACATTCCACCGCTCAGTGTTCCACGAATTCTGCAAACGCGCAAATACCCACTGCTAAAAAATCCCATCCAGAATACATCCCACTGACCCACGGAGCGCGCTGACGCGCATTCATCCTACTGCTAAGATATCCGAAAATCAACCCACCGCTCAATGTTCCACGATTTATGCAGACGCGTAAATGTCCACTACTAAAACATCCTATCCGGAAAACATCCCACCGCTCAATGATCCACGGAGAGCGCTATCGTGCATTCATCCTACTGCTAAAACATCCCATCCGGAAAACAGCTCAATGTTCCACGAATGTTTCAGATGCGCAAAAAATGTCCACTGCTAAAACGACCCACCCGGATGGTCATTGAGCGGTGGGATATTTTCTGGATGGGATATTTTAGCAGTAGGATGAATGCACGGTAGCGCTCTCTGTGGGTCATTGAGCGGTGTGATGTTTTCCGGATGGGATGTTGTAGCAGTGGGCATTTGCGCGTTTGCAGAATTCGTGGAACATTGAGCGGTGGGATGTTGTCAAGTAGGATGTTTCATAAGGATCCAATCTGCCCACTGGCCACCTTCGAAGATCGAAGCCATCCATCGGAAAAGTTACAGGGCTCTAGGTTCATTCCCCGAGGAGAAGTTCAACTTCTTGGAAGTGCACAGGAAATCTTTGTTTTTTGATGATAATAATGATAACTGTGCGTGGATAAAAAAATAATACCCATTGGCCACCCTTGGGAACGTCAGCTATCTAGCGGAAAAAGTTCCAAGGCTCTAGCTTCCTTCCCCGAGGAGGGGTTCAACTTCTTGGAAGTGGACAGGAAATCTTTGTTTTTTGCATCAGTGAAAACATGATAAGGCACTTACCCTGATCCCTGATCTGTGTAATACAGATCACTTACGTGTCTCAAATACAAAACAGAGTATCTACTGGATTGGTTGACGTAAGTGATCTGGGTGACACAGATCAGGGTTTTCGTAAGCGCCTTATGTTTTCGCTGATGCTTCGCGTATCTACTGAAGCTTATCTGGAACTGGCTGATAGATACAGGCTTGTCGTTGGAAAATAGAATAACAATTATTAGTGTCGAACCGCTACGATATTTGGTAGTATCAGCGGACACAGAAGTGACTTCATGTCACAGAATAAGCAAAAACCATTTGGAATGCGTGGGAGTAGCCTAGCCGAGAGCCTAGCCCAACGCCAAAACGTCTCGATGGCAGCGCAAGTGTTATCCCACACGACCGCAGGCCAGGCCCTGACAATAAAATGGCTAATGATTTGGCAGAATTCATCGAAACCATCAACAACTGGTTTGACATGTTCAACAGCTACACAGCATCCGCATCCATAGCCATGAAGAAACCGTACGGTCTTCACTTAGGAACGCAGAACAGAAATTTGGATGATGCATGACATGAATAAACGGTTCACGATGCAAGGGCAAACGATCACTGGACATTTTCCAGAAGGGAATGTAGTAGTGAAATCAGGATGCACTGTGAAAAAAATTCACAACTGCGTGGTCGCGGAGGCCTACATGATCATCCCTCGCCATTGGATGCCATTTATCGTATCCGAATGATTATTTTGGAGAAAAAACAGGTATTGTCCAAAAAAAAAAAAATACAGTGTCTCGCGACGCCAAAGACGAATTATCATGACCAAAGTTATTTCGTCTCGTGGCGCAACTGTAACGGACATAGAAGATAAGAATGAGGAACGAAATAATGAATATAGTGATAATAATGATGCGTTATTTTCGTCTAAATTCAGTCAGTAGAAAACTACAACCAAAATTTGAAACGAGAATGTTTATTTAAAAATTCAATTTGGGTGTTCTTCAAAAAAAATTCAGCACGGCTGGGTTTTGATCTCACGACCTTTCGCTTGGTGCTATCCAGAGCATGATGTGACGTTCGGTTTCACCTCCTTATAACTAAACGGCAAACGGCTTTTGCTCTAGTATGACAGTTCGGCATATCAAATCGTGTTTTGATGAACAAAAACATGCTAAACTCTTTCAAAAACCACCAATCGTTGAATACAGGTGTCCCGTTTTTGAACGCTCACTATTGGTATCTCGGAAACGGTAAGAGATACAAAGTCGGTTAAATCACAAAAAAGTTGCGCTATTTTATGACTCTCTCAAATATATCAAGATATCCATGATATCTTTGATCATTTCTGAAATATCCCAAAAAAAACTGAAAGATGCTGAATTCCAATATCTCGAATCGCTTCTTTATCATGACAGCTATCAATTTGAAAATTGGTATCCCGTTTCCTGGTTTCCTGCGCTTACCAGAGAGATTTGACAGTTGACTTCATTTTTTCTTATAGACACCATATCATTTATCCACCCTATAAAACTCATATTTTCTTTCTCTTCACAAAGATATAGAACACTTGTAGCATTTTTGTCAAAATAACCTGTAAAAATTTGAAAAGCTATTTTTGGGGCGAAAAAATCGAGTTACCGCTTCGGTTGCCATGCTCTCGTGGCATATGATCAATGGTATTCGGTTGCCATGATCTGTTGATTTTGGAGAAAGTTAAGTTACATTCCGTTTTTATGTATTTGATAATGATAATAAATAACAATAAAACAAACAAAGAACCAACTATAACACAAAATAACACAGCAATAGTAATAAACATCCATAATTTACGATTGCTCGAAATGGAGTCCATTCTGCTTTATGCAGAGTTGTGTCCTTTTAGCCATGTTTTCAACGGTTGCGCTGAGACCGTGCGGGTTAATTGACTGAAACGCATCATCAACTCCTGGTTTCCAGCTGCTGGTTCCTTTAAGATGTACTGTCATAAACCATAAATTCGATCTTTGAGCGTTCCCCGCAAAATGGACTCCATTTCGAGTAATTATAAATTAGAAATGTTTATTGCTATTGCTATCTTATTTTGTGTTATACTTGGTTTTGTATTTATTTTATTGTTATTTATTATTAAATACATAAAAACGGAATGTAACTCAAGTTCTTCAAAAAATCAACAGACCATGACAACCGAATGCCATTGTTATTATGTCACGAGAGCATGGCAACCGAAACAGTAACTGGATTCTTTCGCCCCAGAAATAGTTTTTCAAATTTTCACAGGTTATTTTGACAAAAATGCTACAAGTGTTTTATATATTTGCAAAAAGAAAGAAAAGATGAGTTTTATGGGGTGAACAAATGATATGGAGTCCATAAGAAAAATGAAGTTAGCCGTCGTATCTCAAAAACTAGTAAGTGCGGGAAAAAATTATTGACGTCAGTCGATTAGGGACTTCCAAAAATGTCGGGAAACCAATTTTCAAATTGATAGCTGTCATGATAAAGAAGTGATTTGAGATTTTCGAATGCGGCATTTTTGAGTTTTTTTTAGAGATATTTCAGAAATGATCAAAGATATCTTGGATATATTGACATTTTTGAGATAGTCATAAAATAGCGCAACTTTTTTGTGTTTTAACCGACTCCTCTGTATCTCTTACCGCTTCTGAGATACCAATAGTGAGCGTTGAAAAACGGGACACCCTGTATCTGTATACATTAACCATTTCTCGTCCAGTTTAGAAATTTGGTGGATTTCCGTTAAAATAAGATCCGAAATGTCAAACGAAAAAAGCGGTTTCAGCCAAAATCAAGTTCTCGGACGGTATCTTGTGACCTGGATGAGGCAACCTATAGTAAAAAATAACGTCGACCAGCCTTGGCTATAGGTAGCCCGTCAAAACTTGCCCCTATGACGTCATTGTCGTTCCTAATTATGAATTTGTATAAATTAATTATGAATTTGTATGAATTTGTGAGACCCTATGCATTATGCAATCGTTCAAGTTTTTTCAACTCATTTATCTGAAACCAACTTGTATTTTGTGCTGTGGTCTCCTTTGAAGGCGAATTTACGATTTTGCGCGATTGCGAATCGTCCAGACTCCAGAGTTCCGAAGAGAAAACACTGTTGAACGAGTCGGATTGTAATGGAAGGAAAAGAAAAAAACCGGACGTTGAGAAATTGAGAAGAAACGAAAAACTTTCAAAACGTCTGTTAACGAAGGTTTACCCCGCAAAGTTCTCGGATGGTGGAACTTTGAAAGATTGATAAGTGTCATTGCCTTCGCTTCGTTCACTCATCAAACTTGCATGATGACAAACTTTATAACAGAATACGCTCTCGCACCCGATTACGCGGGCGGTTCTGGAGCAGCGGCGTCTGGATGAATGTGGGCCAAACAACGATCGAACTTGTGTGTCTGACTGTCTGTGACGGAAACCTATCGAGGTGTTGTCGTGTATGTAGTAAAGATTTTCTTTATGTTATCTCTCAGATTTCCATTTCCAATCTTGGTTCCCACGAAAAACTCTCGCCCATCAAAAGTAGGTAGGTACGTACGAAAAAACGAGACAAAAGAGCTGAGCCGGCCTTGCTGGAGGGGCAGCAGCACTGGCACAGCATCATCGATTGATCGCCGCAAAGATTGGACGCGTCGGTCCTGTATTTATCAAGCCGGCGTGAGGAGATTACGGAAAAAAGTGGGACGCATCGCCGCCGGGAGGAAAAGAAACAGAGAGAGGGAGCAGCGATCGGGGGCTGTTCTCTATTCCGTCTGTGTATGTGTATCCGTCCCGTCCGTTCCGAGGTTATGGCGATGAAAAGTCGAAACTTTTCCACTTAATAAATTTCAATTCGGGAATGATCCAGATTAACGACACACAACTCAGCAGAGTTCGGATCAGGTTAGGACGGGAGGGAATAAAAGGGATAAACGGGGGTCCTCGCGCGCATAACGCTTGTAAAGATTTAATTCCGTGACACAGAATTCACTCATGGTTTGACTCGATTCGACAGTCTTGTGCTCACCTGATGACTGACTGAGGTGAAGTTTGAGCAGACAGTTCGATTCCCACCCTTTCCACCCTCAAACATGTGTTTCGTTTCAGTCAAACCTCGAGTCAAACGCAATAATCCTTAGAACAAGTCTCTTGCCTAGGGATTTGTCAGAAATGAGGAGCTAACCAATTCAATAGGGTCCTTGCATGAGTTTTTTGTCCTATTCCAATAAAATGCCCCAGAATAACATAATAAATAACATAGAGGATGTTCGAAAAATTGAAATTCTAATTTTTGCGCCGCTCTGTATTCAGTTATTGTAGTCTATGTAGCTTCCCATGCTGATTATAGAAATGTGTGACACTTATAGGTTTTTCTTCAAATAACTTCTCAAAAATTAAAAATAAAACTGCGAGAATCGTATTGTGGGCAGCCAGTGAGCCAGTCAAATAAGGAACGCTAGAGGGAAAAAGAACTGACGGAGTTTTAGAAATTTGGCAGAAATGTTTGCTAAGGTATACTGATTAACATACTAAAAGTCCCCAACTCTACCTGTTGCGCTTGAGCCGCCATATTGGAAAAATGGTCCTTCGATCAAGTTTTCCGCTTATTTCGCGCTAACCATCAGAGATATTTATTAAAGTTTCATAAATAATCAAGCTTATAAAATTGTCTACAAAAAAGACAAAGCAAAGACATACAGGAGGTCCAAAAAGTTATCCAACTGTATATGAACCCCATATTGATGTGCCTAATCCAAAATAATACAAAAGAATCAAATCGAAATGTTATAATCCACCCTGTATAACAAACAGCAACGATACAAAATGAAAGTAGTAAAGTATACCTGATGTCAAAAATACGGCTTTTGCTTTTACATTGCTGAAAAAAGAACAAGATTATTTGATTTATTTGGAAGTTATGAGTCGTCGAACTTGACTTCTCAAATTTAAGCCAGTCAAATGGGAAAAATTAGAGAGAAGTAACTGTCGCAGTTTCAGAAACTTGACAGAGATGTTTGCTAAGGTATACTAATAAACATACCTCAAGTCCCCGCCTCTACCTGCTGCGCTCGAGCCGCCATCTTGGAAAAATGGTAATGAACTTCATCGAAGGACCATTTTTATTAAACAAATTGCAATTAACAATGAGTTTCCTTCATCTGTTTTTGATTCCTTTTATAATAAAAAACTTTTCAAACATCACATAAATACAAATTTTAGTTCAACATCAAGGAAAGAACCAAAACGGTATGTTTATTGATCTTATTTTGGAGACATTTCCACATCAATATCTCGTGTTCTAAAACCACTTAATTCACACATTTCAATATCAGCTCCAGAAGTGCTTTCACTTTAAGTTGATATTTTGTTGAAACAAAAGATCCTATCAATCCACTTGACAATAATGGAGTACATACAGGGTGATTTTTTGAAAAGTTTCCACCTCTGATTTCATACCGCAAAAACTTTGTACAGGAAAACGCCGAAACAGGTCAATTTTTATTTCGAGAGGGACATTCAGGGCACATATTACCAAATTTTCATCTTGAACCCCCCTGCCCCCATCCCACCCTGCTTTGAAATTTCAAATAGCACGACTTATTTTGTGATACATCAAATTGAAGGCAATAAAAGTCTCTTTACGTTAAACATATTTACAAAACAAAATTAAACCACCCCCTACCCTTGTGAAAGTCCTCTTTTCGTTAATGAAAAGACAATGCTTCCCCTATAAACTCTCGCTTGTTGAGAAATAGACTTTCCAGCAAGAACAGGTCGATTTTTGTTTTAGTGGGGGTCATCTAAGACAAATATGGCCAAACTTTAATCTCCAATTTCTTCGCCCCCACCCGACCCTACTTCAAAGGGGTGGTTTGGAAAAAAATGAAAATATGTTTGACAAGAATAGTTTTTTTGCCTTCAGTTTGATGTATCACAAGATAGGTAATGCTATTCGAGATTTCAAAGTAGGGTAGGGTGGGGGCGAAGAGGTTGAAGATCAAAATTTGGCCACTCGTGTCTAAGATGACCCCATTGAAATTAGAACCGACCTGTTTTTGCTGCGAAGTCTATTTCTCAAGAATCGAGAGTTTATAGGGAAAAAATTGCCCTTCCATTAATGAAAAGAGAAATTTCAAAAGGGTTAAGGGGTGGTTTAAAAAAATTTGAAATATGTTAAGCGGAAAGAGAATTTTATTGCCTTCAGCTTGATGTATCACAAAATAGGTCATGCTGTTTGAAATTTCGAAGCAGGGTGTGGTGGGGGCGAAGGGGTTAAAGATGAAAATTTGGTGATATGTGCCCTAGATGACCCCCTCGAAACAAAAATTGACCTATTTCGTCGTTTTCCTGATAAAGATTTTGACGGCGAGGAATAAGGGGTGGAAACTTTTCAAAAAATCACCCTGTATACAAATTCACATGTTGCTGTGGAAAAATATACATTGGCAGAACAACAAGATCTTCCAAAATTAGATTTAATGAACACAGACGAGAGCTCTGGTCAGTAGATACGTATAATAATAATAATAATAATAATAAAACGCCTTTATTCACAATTGCATAGCAGCGGAGTTTAGCTAGCGAATTTGTAGCTAGCTAGTATAAAGTCGAATTTCACCAAACATGTGGTCGACGAAACCCATGACTCTCATCAATCTTTTACTCCATCCAAAAACCCCCAGGAAGGGCCCAAAAATCCAAAAGAAAGAAATGCCAGCGGCTCCTGTCAAACTAGACAACAAGTATGAATCACTGCAAAAGCCCCCAGACACTGACCTCAGCAGCGAGAGCGGAGACGAGGGAAATCCCGGAAACAAGAGCAAGGAGCGTCGGTAGTAAAGGTTGCTGATGGAGCAACCTTCAAAAAAAATTGCGGCAGTGAATTGACAAGGCAGCAAAGTGACAGTTTTGACGAGTCTCCAACTGACGTGTCAGCCGACGTTGCCTGACGGCTGACCCCTCCAAACAATTAATTCCCTAAATCGTCCTCCACGAATGGGCCATTCTCCCCAATAAGGTCAATCGCCTATATTAACCTCTTTATCAAAAGAAAAACGACCCAGTTAAAGGAACAAGCAGTCATCGCCAAGTATGTGCCAGCACCATTGCTTGAAGAAAATGCATGGGCTGTCCAAAGGGGATGTTCCAAATGCTAAATCTGACAGCTGGCCCAAAACTGGACGGCTTTTTCGGAGACGTGATGGCAGCAGTGCAAGTAGATGGACTAAGCTGCGATATGAAGGAATTGGCGCAAGAAATACGTAAATTTGAAGCCATCCTAGCCCAATGTGCGACGGAGGAGGAGAGGGTAGTCGCTGCCCTACAGTACATGGGTTACTTTTAAATACAAACTGAGAATATTTGTTCCACAAAAGTTGTTAAAAAAATTGAGGCAAAACTTTACTTTTGTGAGACACCTGTTATGGCGGCTTTACAGAACTTCGTATGTCGCCGGCGACAGTGTTGCAGGCCAATAGGATTCGATCTGGCTGTATTCCCCTACCTCCCTCCATACCTGGAAGGGAAGGAGTGGGGACTGTCGCCGGCGACATACGAAGTTCTGTAAAGCCGCCATTACAACGCTGACCTCTTCGTTCGACGTCGACTAGTCGTTGTTGACATTCACTTGAAAATTACTACCATTACTACCATGGGTAAGACGAGGGAATCGTCTTGAGACTGGTATCAGTTCTGGTGATGACGTTCTCTTGATAATTTCGACGTAGTTATCAGCAATCTAGACGCACAACTTCGAGCAACTCCAATGCTCAATTGCACAAACGTAGTAAGTATCAAATTTGAGTTCGGTACTTAATATAGTCTAATGATAAAATGGTAGTGTTCTATTGGTCTCTAATTCATATGTAAATTTTATGTAAGGGTGTAGGTTATTTAAGTAGTTCCAGATACTACAAGGTTCAAGTACACCAATTCAGTTTCACTAAGGTCAACAGTTGATATAATATCGTACATATCTGGACCAGATAAGGATTTTGTCGTTCCATGGGTTGCAGCTTGCAGCTGTGGAAAATTTTGGAGGTTTCAAGATTGTCCATAATCAATCCACGCTGCAACCCATGGATAGACAAAATCCTTTCCTGGCTCAGATATGTTGACGATATTATATCAATTGCTGACCTTTCTGAAACTGAACTGGAGGTAATTATGAGCTACTCAAAAAATCTACACCCTAACATGAAATTCACATAATGAATTAGAGACCAATAGAACACTACCATTTCTTGACTTATTAATAAGACGAAATGCCGCTAACAGTGTTGACTTCAGTATTTACCACAAAGCAACTTCAACTATCACTATAATTCCATTTTCATCACTTCATTCACCAAGTGCTAAATTATCTCCTTTCAACTGTTTCTGCACTAGACTTTTTAAAATTCCATTAAGACATACTGATTACAAAAATGAACTCAACATAATTTTTCAAATTGCCACGAACAATGGTTATTCTGAAAAGTTAATCTGTAGATTATTCAATAGACAAGTTTTCAAGTCACCATATTGTGAACGATCAATAACACATTTACAAAAGCCTTGCCTATAATATTGGTTATGAATCTTCTTGCACATCTTGCACGTATTTAAAAAAAGTCCCAAACCCAATACCACAGTTTCGTTCCACTTGTTAAATGAACTTCGTCAAATCATCAACACCATAGACCCCTTGAATAAAGTAGAGAAATGTGGAGTTCATCATTTGAAATGTCAAGTTTGTAACAGTGTCTACATAGGCGAAACTAGTAGAAGAAGAGAAATCCGGATTAAGAAACACTTGAGCGAGATAAATAAATTCAAAAGAATAGTTCCAACAAGAAGGAAGAAGCTTCCTTTTTCCTTCCAACGAATCAAACTACAACAAACGAATTCTCTTTGAATCTCCACAAAGAAACCACCAGATCCATAGTAAAAATGACACCCCGAACGCTGAACAAACAGGCTGACTTGCTGCAGGGCAGGGACACTTTTGATATACTAAACTACGCAACGAAATTATTGTCGCACTCCAAATTCTCCCTCTACTCCAATTCGAAGGTCGATAGATATTAACTTGAGTTTCTACAGGGCGTTAAAGAAAGTAGTACAACATTTATGAAGCGCGACATACTCCCATTTGGAATAAAACTGTTCCTTTTAAATCTCAACACCAATGGCATGTAGCTGAAGTTCATATCTCGAAACGGTTTTTGATTTATCTCTCTATCTCTTTTATTCACAGGGCGGTATTGAAAAAACGACTTTTTCGTTTTCTGGTGATAACATTTTCTGTTTTCAACCAATTTTCAAAATCCAGGGCTCATATTAAAGCCCACCTTCAATAAGCATCTATTCACCTAGCTGAATGGCCGTCGCCTCAAAAAAAACTTTGAAGCCTAAAGTTGAGTGTTGCGTGAATTTTTTACAATTTGTGGCAAAAGGTAATTTGAAGACGCAACATCATGTCATACACATTTTTGAACTATAACGTTTAAATGTTCCCTCGTGTATTATTCCACAGCTGAGTGAGAATACTTGGCGATGTTCTACGGCACCGAAGAAATGCGGTGTTATCCAAATGTATCCTTCGAGTGAGTTTTTATTCGGGAGGATATCATGTCACAGATGCACAGATCATCAAAAACAACGACATAAGACAAAACAAATAACTACGAAGTCCTAGCACAGATTATTTTCTTTACAAGCAGCAAAAGCGACACTCAGCTCGCCTCATTTTACTGTCGGGACCCATAACGACCGATTCCACCTTCCCCTCGACCTATTGTTTCTGTATTCCGTCCGGAACTCGCCTTTGATGGTCACTTGATGTGATTAGATTCGGAGCCATGTGAGGCGAGGGATATAAACGCGTTTTGTGGCAAACAATAAAATGTATACTACACCACCACACTGCCTCACCATACCACCACTTTCAACACATACACATGCAGACCACCGACAGCGTGATAATTTCCGTTCGCCAAAGCACAAATTACGTTCCTCCACCGAACACACAGACTCCTCAAACGGACATGAAATTTCCAACGGTAGTGTGATACAAATGATTTTCTTGGCGCGGTTAAAAAGAACCCCAACACAATTGGAACATCATCAGTCGCGTGTGAAAGATGCATCAGCAGTTGATGAATTTTTCGCTTCCAGACGAAAATAAACCAAATATACAAAAACGCTTTCATTGGAGCTTTCATTGGTGACGTGTTTCGGTAGAATTTGCTGCTCACTTCAATGTTTCCAGTTAAGCGCATTATCAGCCATTACACCTCGATTCCCGATGCATGCAAGATTATGAAATGGCGAAAACGTGTAGGTACGTTATCAATTCACGTTTTGTTTGCAACCGAGTGGGGCATGGAATTCAAACTTTTTACATCCGTTCTGCTGTCAAATCGCACTTTGCATGTACTTTGATAATCCTACTACTCATTATTTCTTTTAGTTGTAACAGAAAAATGTGTCGTAAAGCCATATCCCTGGTTCTTTCGCCCTTCACGTTTTAGTTGGCAGGAACCGTAACTTAGGAGAAAAAAATAATAGAAAAAAAAGGGATCTGACGGAAGCTGTCAGACAAGATACGTGAATCAGTTTTTCCACGGCGGTTTTTGTAAAATATCGACTCTTTGGAGCTTCTCGTTGTTTTTGGATTGCGGAAAGGAAAGTCTTTGGACAAGACGACGCCGCACCGTGCCGGTGGAGGAACAGACTTAAAATACCGATTCACCAGCGCAGCCCACAAACATCACGGACTTCTTGTATCACCCTAAATCCTTCGCTCACCCTCGACCAGATAAGGCTATATAGAACTGGTGGATAGTGGACAATCGGCTAGGACCAACTTTGGGGTACGCCGTAGTGCCAGACTATTCTTATCGTCACGCCACAACGAATCCACGCAAACAGACAGCCGGGCTGGTGTCGGACACTACCACGACGTGACGGTCAGGAAGAAGATCCACTGCGGTGTTTGTCCGACTCCACTACCTCCAGATCGAGTTCCCGACTTACAACTACGAGAGCGTTAGATCCACGAGACGGCAAGGGGACACCCGCTTGATCCATCGGATCCGAATACGGCGGACATTACGGTAGTCTATAGGTAATTTTAATTTCTTACGCGTGTTAGTCGTAGACTATTTAATTGAGCCCAATTAGGTTAGGCCCTGCGACCCGTTAACACTCACTCCGTAGTTTTGGTAATGGGGTACTTGCCTAATTTTTTTTATTGGCCTAATCGATAGTATGGTTAAAAATAATGTACCCGTATTTTTTTTTTCCTAAATTCCCATAATTGCGGCCGCAATGCGTGTTTTAAAAATATATTTGTGACGTCACAAATATATTAGATATAGAACATAGAAGGGCTGTTTTTCCTCGTTGGGTTGGCAATGATATAACGTCGTCAAGGTGCCGTTTTCAAACAACAACAAGGACAGAGTCTGACTGACAACGCCAAACCGCCGACCGTAATTTCTTCCTGTGCCCTTTTTTCGCCTTTGACTGCTTTGATCGAGGCTTTGATCTACGCGGTAAGTACCTACTCGTTTTGTTCATTTCTTGTTCAACCTAACTAGTCTTTTTCTTTAGTCTTCAGTGCTGTCCACCTAAAAGCCTTTCGCATGTTTGTCACCCGTGCTCTGACCTGGTTGACCCTCGGCTTCATTTCGGACATCAGTGTTCCTGCTCCCCACATTTTATTTGGAGATCCATCGCGTCCTCCCCACATGGATCTCTTGTAGCTCTAAAGTATTACCTATCCGGAATTGTATGCTAATGAAATGATGGACCTATAAAAGCTCACTGTTCATTTTCAGCCTCTTATTTCTGTCCTATTGGTGATCCTCCAGATTTTCCCTTGGAAATAAATTATCTCGACTTAGACAGTGTTATAAGATAAGAGGTTTCTGGAGTCAGTTTCTTCGAAACCTTGTTCGACTTTATTGTCTAAATGCTCACGGTAAGAGAATTCGATAGGAAACCGGTTTTGCGATAGCATGTTCAAAATGACAGTTGTCACAGTGACATCCCTGACATTCTTGATTATTCCATTGTCACACAGTCAGACCAACCCCACTTAAAATCCCTGTCCTGGCGCGAAGCTTTTAGGAGGATTTTTCAAATTTGTTTTTTTCTGTAGAAAACGACGGGATTTTTGTGAAATTCTCAGTAGAGCCCCCTTATCACTTTAACTACCAATCAAAGGTATTTCCAGCTGAATCTATTCCATTGGCAAGTACCCCATTACGCCAAACGTGTTCCACCGTAAAAATCCGTATTATTCGACTCCGGGAGAATCTTATGCATATAACCTCAACGTTTCCTTCAGTTGTGGTTCCCCCCCTGTCGCCTAGATTGCAGGCTCTTTAGTGTAGTTGATACCTGAAAACGAGCATCACCCATATTATCTGTATAAACTGCAAATACAGCCTTATTACCTTTGAAATCGACGTTTGTTGTTTTACTTTTTACTCACATTTCACTTGCAGACAAAGGAACCCGCAACATAGTATCACCACCGAGTCCATAGACCTGAGCGAACTGGACAATGGACGTGTTACTGAAGATAATACGAAGCCCTAAAACTATTTCTGTATGATCAAAATGCTCTGGAACCATGAAGACCATTAGTGACTAGGTACTGTGGTGTCCAGCCTGAAATCTTCAAAAAAAAATAAGAATTGGAATAAATTCGCGTGAGTTGGAAAATGTTAGAATAGCGTTAGTGAGCGATATTGGGAAGTAACGAAATTGCATCCGGGATGATAAAAGAGTCACGACTCGCATCCCAGCGCATCGAGTTTATAGACTAGGGGTGGTTACAATGGAGGAGCAGTGAGAGGGAAAGCTGAAGGACAAACGGGCCGAAGAGAAGAACTGGAGGGTGGGTGCTAGAAAAACGCCAGACGTGTGTGGGTGAGACGCAGAGTTTGGATTTGTAAAAAAAGAGCTAACAAGGGTGTACCAGCCTAGTAATTAATAATTGTAGTGCATCAATGACGAGAGAAGAAAGCATCAAGGCAAGTCTACTTTTGATGTAATCAAATGATAATTGTTCAAAGGGATGAGAGTAATTCTTTTGTTTATAAACTTTATCTATCAAGTTGGTTCTGTGTATTTTGAATAGCCACAGGTAGTGTCGAATCGAGTCAATAGTGTGCAAATAGCTATGAGCTCTCAGATACCTAGTTTTCAGCTACCCTCAAGCCACCAGACAAATTGTGGAGGCCTCAATAACCCATCTACAAATAGATCCAGCTTCTGACAGGTGATTTGTAGACTCTTATTCGAAGTTCGTAAAACATTTTCTACAAAAAGTACAGATAAAACATTATAGTTCTCAGCTCGCAATTTCTCTAAGTACAAGTAGGACTTCGTTATGGAAGAGTAATTTGAAATTGAAGAGTTTATTGAAATTGAAGAGTTGATTGAAATTAAAGGGGGTATTGAGATTAACGGGTTAATTATGTAAGAAATCAAACTCAAGTGCGGTATGAAATTTGGCTCATCTGTATCTTTCCAAGTTGGGAAGAATACGGAAACGGGAATTCAATTAGGAAAGTGGAATTGATCAGGCGCGGGTAATTGGTGATTTTCGCGAGTAATTGGGATGTAATTTCAAACTTTAGAAACTGAATGTAAATTGAATTAACTAATTCCTTATTGTTAGCTGGAGTCAGCACATATGAGAGTATGTAATGAATAATTAATGCAAATGAAGTTATCAAGGTTCACTAAATTAAATTAGCTGTCATTGATTAGTCAGTAAATAGAAGAGGTGCAGTTTTAAGGGCCTTGTTCAATCGCAATATTTATTCAATTGTCCTCTTCCAAAAGAACTTGGGACACTAAAATGATTCAGGAATCAAAAGGGAGGTGGGAATATATTTCAATGATTCAGAAAAAAAGGGTTAAGTAAAATCTACGGCACCAAAAAATAAACACAACGTGAGGGTCATTGTTTCACGTCCTAATTAAAGGGAAAAAAGGGTTTTATCACAGTACGTAGGTAGATAGGTATCCTGTTTGCGGTACAGACGCATCAATTCTCGCGGCGTAAGATAATCAGGAAAATTGGAATCGAAATTCCCGTCTCGTCGTATCACCGTTACCCGTATACACGCGAAATTGGGGCGAAAGAGAAGTCGGGTTTTCCCAGGAATGTCGTCATGTATGCTGATGGGGCGCGCTTCTGATAAATAATTCACTCCCAGAGTCCAGAGAAGTCTGATTTCCGTCGTCGATTTGCCAAGCTTAACGTTCGCCGGCAGGTCAATTTCATACGGTTCCAATTTGGTCCAGATGATGTTGTCATCGTTGATGACTTGTAATGTCAGCGTAGTTGGGTTTCTGTTTTTTTTGTTCGTACCAACTTGTTTTCTAGCGTCAAGTTGGTGTCAGAAGTGCGAAAAAACTTGCAATTAGTAAATGATGGTTGAAAACTCTGATGTTATCATTCAGCGAGATGTAGCTGCGGCATCCAAAATAGACAATTTCCTCAGCGAACAAGCCTAATGTAATGAAAGCCAAATTCAATAGAACTCGACGTAGAGATGAAAACAGATGAACGATGATTCAAAGGCAATATACAAAAGTGCTTTCGAAACACATTTTATTTTTCATATAAGTGAGCAGTTTTTGCGCCGAAGCTTTGCTGTGCCCACTTTGAAAGTGCAAGCTGATCGAAATTCATGCAATTCCAAGCCCGGTTGACATGTATTGAAACCGATACGTTGCTGTGTTTGAATTCAAAACTTTGTACAATACACGTTTCCAATAAGAAATGTCTCTCTCTCTAATCGTGACTTCACTGAATAAACGCCAGCACTGGAAATAGAGGATCGCATTTTTGGTGACATAAGTACCAAGGATAAATTGCGCTAAGTGTCAATTTCTTCAGAGTCTTGAGGTACTCTTGTTTTTTATCACCGCTGTTGTTATAATCGGGAGCTCTCAGGACTACCATACACAGATAGATGCCTCTTCGAATAAGCACACAATTTTTCTCTGACGCGTGAGAGCTGCGTAGGAACGCACGCAAGTTCCATTAAAATATGAGGGCGATGTAAATGTTACTGGTTGAATAGCACCAGGGGCAGATCGTCCGTCTCCTTTAATTGGAAACGTGTATTCGACTGATCGAAAAGCTGTTTCGATGCATGGATGACTGAATTGGGTCACGGTGGATGTTTTAATGAATACTCTTCTGAGACATTGATGTTAATACGGAGCATCTTTTGTTCTAGGTATGTACGCGTTTTTCATGAATACGACTAGCTGGTAAGTTGAAAACATACCAATTAATTAATGTATTGATGGTGTCTCGAAGCCTTCTATCAATCTTCGAATTCGAAATCACGCAATATGCTACGAGCGTAACGAAATTGGACACTTTTACGACATTGCAAAAAACCCAAAGTGAATTTATTTCTCCGGCTGGATCCCATGCAAATTACCATCCCTTCGGTCTCCTTCTACCCTCCAAAACCACCATCAAGTCCAGGTCGCAGACATTTATGGTGCTGTTGCTTCTTAGTCCCTGCACAGGTCGAGACGCGAAACTATAAAACGATCATCGATTCTCGAACTTCTCTCAGTCTCCCCTCCCCTTGTCCGTTTTCGCTCCCACGTCCTTTTCTTTTGCTATTTTCTCTTAACGCATGTCTTTAGAAAAACACCGCCGCGGAAAAAGACAAAAGACGAAAGAAAACGAGCAACGGCTGTTTCCAGAAATCACGATGTTTACACAAGGGTCCGACACAGACGCGAATCCATTTGTCGGCAACTTCTGCGGTATTTGTTTGAGCTTTTACGGCGCGACGGGGTAGGGAAGAGACGAATTCGTCAACATTGTTTGAACAACGGGAGTCTGGCTCCGGCCACTTTTGTCACTCGACCATATCTTGCCACACACTACACTTCTCCCTCTCGCCCTCGGCTCCTCCACGCCGCATCCTTCTGCTCCTCTTTAAGGCCACTTTCATCATCTCTCCAGCACACGCACAAATCACGCACCGGGGAATTTAAGGAAGCTGCTTCCTTCTTCCTGTTACCCCTTCTCCTCTGTCGCCTGGCCTCCTCCTGACAAGAGCCGTTATTTCCGTTTCGATGAAAGTTTGAAAAATCGTCGTCGTCAAGAGATGGGGGCGGGAGGGGTGGAAGGAGGAACGGAGCAAACTCCTCCCGTTAGATTAATTTCGCATGCCCAAAACGGTAAATTACCGATCTTAATTGCCCTTCCGTTTCCTCATCCTTGGCGTTTGAAACTCTCATTACCCCTGCGCGCCGATGGTCGGGCCGCTGTTGCTGCTGCTGCTGGCTCCCTCTTGAGTTTTGCAATGCGGAGATATCGTTTATTAATTAACGGTCGCATCACGATTGATTAAAACTTCGAAATCTGGTGTCTTGTGAATCTGGCCTTTGTGAAGAGTTGAGAATTCTCATGAGGGAATACTGCTGTCACCATGGCTTCTTCTAATGGCAGATTCACGTTTGTCTTCTAAAAGCAATACTTGCCTCATTAGCCGTGAATGAGTTCCTCCGATTCTAGGAACACTGCTAGGAGAATAGTTGTAATTTGAATTTGCAACTTGTAAAGTATTATGCAGTAGGCCTCTGGGCCGCTATTCTTGAATCGTGTGAGAAAAGTCCCTGGGAGTAAAATACATTCCGTACGGATTATATAAAAGTCCCAGGGATTTTTCTCACACGATTCAAGAATAGCGGCCTTGGTAGCAAAACCCGTTGTAGAATGGTGAAGGTCACAATAATTTTGTTGTAGTTTTTTTTTGTTGGCCATACTTCTGTGAAATGAGATCCACCCAAATGGGGCTCCATTTTTTCGATGCTATGAACTATCGCCAAGCGTTTCCTCTCTGTTGTGGAATACATCTTCACAGCTAAATCAATATTGGTCTGAAGCGCTTAGTTCAGGACTGGCGATTTCTGTAGCGGAGCGATTTTTTTGGCTGGACCAATCACGGTGTAGGAACGTGACTTCATGAACACACATCATCGATCTAGCCAAAAAAAACCGTTGTCTTGTCTGCCGTAGTGTCTCATCGTAGAATCGAGAACGTCTTCGAAGATAATCTAAATTATTTGTAGAATTGCCTTGATGATGCAATATCATTTTTGTACAAACACTATTTGTTTTATTTATATGTTATTATAAAATTTATTAGGCCGCATCTACATAGGATTAGTGCAGTGGCAACGGCACGGTAAAAAAGATAAAGTACTTTTTATAATGAGCGTTTACATAGACTCACGGTAAGAAACGAGTGGCAGTGGCAGTGACAGTGCCACTTCTATGACAATATCCGTCTATGTGAATGCTCAATATAAAAAACCTGTGGTTTAGCTTTCTTACCATGCCGTTGCCACTACGCTAATTCTATGTGGATGCAGCTTTCAATTTGGCTGTACCTAAAAGCAAGCAATAACTTACTGAAGACTAGATTTAATTGAAATCTGTTGAATATCTCTCGAGTTATGGAACGTCAAAGTTTCGGCTTTGACATCTCATATCTTATAATATGTCATAGCCAAAGTGAGATGAGTCAAGATGAGTCATAATTTTCACATGTTTCAAATAGTTTTCATTACCCATGGACCATGGAAAAACGGCCGTCAGCTGATCTGGGACGCCACTTGCTGTGACACCATGTGTCAGAGTAATATTGCGATTCCATCAAAAGCTGGTGGGAGTGCTTCAGATATCGCCGAAGAAAAAAAAAAGGTGAAGTACTCTCAGCTGGCAGATCGCCTTATTATTTGACCATTTGGTGGTGAGACAATGGGCTCTTGGGGTCCTTCAGCTAAGTCTTTCATTTCAGAGGTTGGCCGAAATTTTTTGGACAAATCAAAAGAAACTCGTTCAACAGAATTTTTGAAACAAAGAATCAGTCAAATTCGGAGGGGTCATGCTTTATCTGTGCTGGCAACTTTACCCCCTCAAAAGACATTTGATGAAATCTACTATATTTTAAGCTGATTATTTTTCGACAAAGTTCTGGAATGGGCGGGCGGTTAGATTTATCCAGGTTTGTCAACCCTATTTCAGCAGGGCCTTTTGATGATTTCACATTTCTTATTTTCTTGACATTTGCCGGCTGCACAGGAGTGGGACTTCATCTGTAAGGTGCTTAGTATAGTTGTTCAACTAAATATATACATAACTTTTTTCTATTTTATTTTTCACAGAGTTTTTCTGTTATGTTTACGTTTACTTTCCCACAATGTTGTATTTATTCATACTCGATTTGTATTGTTTATCAATAAATATTTCACTTTTGCTAATTCAGTGAAAGCTTGAGAAGGAACAGGCTTCCCAGACTCGGTACGGTAGTACAGTACGGCTTGGTTGGTCATTTTAAGAAACAAACTGAGCTGAAAATTCACATGTCCCGTCTCCATCCGGGGATAAGTATAAAGTAGTGAAGAAACAGATCAACATTCTGATTTTTTATAGCGAATTTGCGAGTTGAAATCCAATGCAGAAAATAATGATGATAATAAAATAATTGCCGTTTTGAAAATAATTGCAAGAGGAGCCCGAACCTCTGTGGCGAAGAAATCAACGTCAGCTATAAAGTCATCCATTTCTTCAAACAATGCAAAATCCTGCCGAGACCTCTTACTGTTTGCTTACCGCATCCTTCACGTTGCCCCCAAATCTACAACAAAAGATAAGTCCTTGGCATCTAAAGTTAAAAAGAATACCATCAAATATGAAACACCACGAATAATTGTGTCTTCTAAAAGAAAACATAAGCCTGCATATAAAGTTGCTGAGAGCAAGCTAAATGACGGTGATGCAAAATAAACAGTACGGTGGTTAAGTGCCAAAAAAAGCTCAAACTATGCATTTTGATCTTAAGCAATGCGCTTTTTGGTTCGATTGGGGGTCCCCAAACCTCAATTTCAAGAGTTGGAGACATCGGTGCACTCGATGCGGAGGGGGTCTGGGGGGCCCTTGAAATTTGAAGGTGCGAGGCTTCCCACCAAATCACCATATTACCACGTAATTCCTACTGGGATGTCATCAAACGACTCTAACCTACACATTGACAACATTTGTTTCCATGTCCAAACAACTCTTCACAGTGAAAAAAATTAATTCTTATGACAGATCGAAAAAATCAGTTTTTCTCAATTCTTTATTCCCACAACGAATAAACTGCCAAGTTTGGTGTCATTCTGAAGGGAACGGCATCCTCTAATTCTATTCACCAAGTCAAAATGTTTGTAAGACCACCGTGCAAAGAATGGCACGCCAAGAAGTGAGCATTTTTCAGCACCTCATTTAACAGTAGTTTCTTTGCTGTTACCAACCGATATGATTGATAATTTTGTCATGGATAAATAACTTGAACTTTTTTGTAACGATAATGCATGTGCATGAACTCGACACAAGCGTGGAGGCCTGGAAAAAAATCTTTCTCCAGCGGTCAAATTTATTTCACGCCTACTGACTACTGAGCGTCAGTTTGTTGGGCTCAGGCAGGGAGCGTTTGGATAGGTTTGGAGACAAAATGTTCGAATCTGCTCATGCAGCTGAGTAGCATAATTCGGAAAATTGATTGAAGAATCATCAAAGATTATTTTGACAGTCACTAGGTACCCCCATGGGGATTAATAGGGATCTTGGAGGACATCGTAACAAATATTGTCAATGTATAGGTTAGAGTCGTTTGATGGCCTCCCAGTAGGAATTACGTGGTCGTATGGTGATTTGGTGGGAAGCCTCGCACCTTCAACTTTCAAGGGCCCAGACCAGACCCCCTCCGCATCGAGTGCACCGATGTCTCCAACTCTTGAAATTAAGGTTGAGGAACTCCCAGTCAAACCCCAAAAGCGCATTGCTCAAGCTCAAAATGCATAGTTAGAACGCTTAACCACCGGACTAAAAGGAGCCATTCGAGTTTTGACATCAGGGGACAGTTTCGCCGCTGAAAACTTGAATGCTCTCCAACAATTAGAAAACAAACATCCAACACCGTCTCGTGTTCTTCACCTGCCCTCGCCTTCAACCGATCAAGATGCACTTACTGTAAGCAATGAAGACGTTTTTTGTCGTTTCTTAATGGGTCTGCTACCGGCATTGACGGTTTGAGGCTGCAGCTCCTAAAAGATTTTATCGGCAAAAGTGTAGTTGGTGATGCAGGTCAGGAACTTCTCTCCCAAATAACTCACTTTTGTAACTTCATGTTATCTGGTGAATCAAATTCCAGCGTAATACTACTAATACTATTTCTGTATGGAGGAAGCTTATGTGCTTTAAGTAATAAAGACGAAGGCATTCGTCCTGTAGCAGTCGTATGTACTTTTCGCCACCTGGAGCCGTATTCTTAAACTCGCTATGCACTTGAACCGACAGACATCGCTATCGGTAGTCAGGCAAAAGCCAATCACAATGGTGCTTGCCTAGCTACCGATAGCGATATCTGTCGGTTCGAGTGCATAGCGAGTTAGAGAATACGGCTCCTGGTCTCCAAAATTGGTTGGAGCGAAAAGTGGTTGTGAGGCCGCCGTCCATGCATAAGAAGCTTATATCTCAAAAAATTCTTTGGCAGAAGTATTACTAAAAATTTACGTTGGAAATTCATTCAACTCTGTAGAGCGTGATGTCCTTCCTCTGAATGTCAAGGAAATTGTCCCACAGCTGTACCCATATCTTTGGCAATGTTATTCTTCGCCGACAAATTTATTTTACAAAGAACATGTGATCAAGTCCTCCGTCGGATGTCAGCAAGGAGATCCTCTTGGTCCGGCTATTTTCAGTTTCTCGATTTATCCTGCTATCAAGAAACTTGTTTCAAAATTTAATATCTGGTATTTCGACGATGGGACCCTAGGAGAATCAGCCAAGAAGTCTTTGAAAAACTTGAAACAATTATCGGTGAATTAAAAAATATTGGTTTGGTTCTAAACTCCTCAAAATGTGAGTTATATTTTCGCGAGAATTTGTCCAAGGAAAAGATCCCAATGATTCTTGAGAAATTCGGAACTCTTGCTCCTGGTATTCACATCACTGCTCCAGATAATTTATATCTTCTCAGTTCACCAATAACTGAAGAAGCTTTTCCATCATCACCTAGTGAAATTCTTGGTAAATTCTTATCGCTGGCAGATTATTCACTGGACATGAACCCACATATTATATGGCTTTTTTCCTGCTTAGTCGTTGAGCCAGAGGACCCGAGTGGTTTCCACCCTGGGGACTTGACGTATCATACTTTTTTGGATTCCCCACAACACTAGCACGAAATAAAGCTATGAAATGTTTTTGTATCGAGTAGCTTGAGGCCGCCATTTTGAAAAGATGATGCCGAAGGACCTGAGAAGAACCACTTTTCACCAATCCACTGACCATCGCCGTCTCACCTTCTGCAATGGAACGATATGACTTTATTGAAACCCTTGATAGCATTTGATGCCACGCCAGTGCCATTCTTCGTGATTAAAAAACAGATAGTTCCTTTGGCAAACGTGTATTTTTCTTGATTGGATTTTTTTTTCTCGTGCATGACAAACTGACTTAGCTCAAGTTGTTTCCGGTCAGTTTATTCCTCCTTGAGCTCATTCTGGTCTCAAATTTTCATAACAGCATTTGTTGACAAGGTACACGGCAAGAATTGTTAAACTGCCAACACCAAATACAACAGTAATTTTATCATTGTTGCCTTCGACCAGGAACTTCAATTTTAACAAAAATAGCTAGCTTGTACTGTCTTCTGTTCATACAGGCATAAATCGAATCTCGAAAACTACGTGGGAGTAACGAAAAAATAAGTATTTTCAGAGAGCGCGTAAATCTGCAAAGCCACACCTTAACACCTGAAAATAATCGTAACCAACACAACAAAAATCAGAACAATGAGTGACAGACATACCAGTTTAGATTACTCACCTCCGGTTGCAAGAAACTAGAATTTGCTCCGTCGCAAATTAGCTTCGGTACCAAACTCGGTATCAAATGGTAGGCTATTTGACGGCGTAAACAGAGACGTGTCTAGAGTGACGACTGACATCATCTGTCAAACGAAAAATTGAATCAAATTTGGAAATGGAGAGCTGAGCTGGATTGTGCATGGGAAAAGATGCACGGAAGAAGATAAAGAAGCAAGCACAAGTTAGTGTACGTTTGAGTTTCGATTTATTGATCAGAATTTGAGAATTTTAGGTAGTGACTGTAGGCAACCAGTTATAGAGGCCAAAACTTATTTTTTGGATTAGATTCTGCGGGATAAGGTTTGAATTAAGACAAGAGAAAAGAGGCAGCCATTTTCACTGTGTGAGATTTATTTTTATATTTTTGTACCAAGGAAAAACTTGACAAATCCAGAATTCAGTTTCCTTCCTCTCAATTACTTCGCTGTTGCTCATACAAACGGCTCCTGCAGTATTTCCTGCCATCAAAAGCTGTTCTGGAGCTACTGAATCAGCACTGGACATCACCTTGACACATTCTTGATACAGTGTCACTAGCGGCCCAGGATTGTTCAAGTTTCGTCACAGGATCACAGTCCCAGTACTCCTGTAACTCATCGTTGTCACCGAAGCACTAATACTTTGACCGAGCAATGCTTTGCAATAAGGAGCTCCGCGTTCTTGGTGTAAACAACAGCTTTGTTTCTGCCGGAGGTACAAGGCTCGTGCTCGTGGAGGCATCCAGCAAGTGTTCGCAATTTCAGTCTGTAACTCCCATCGCCTAAACCTGGAATTGTTGATCGACATAATAGCATCTACGGAGGCAGTTTGCCATATTCACCTGATCGAGAGCCTGTGCAGGATGGATTTATGCCTTAATTCAGTGCAATGATTTGCATATTATTGTTCAGAACTCGAAGAAATGAATAATGCTGTCAACCTCAAAATTGTTGACGCTTCTTTGTCTTTGACAGCCCGCAGCCCGCGCAGTACATTTTTTTATCTACGAGGAGGTTTTTTCGATCGGCAATGACCCGACGTCTCGAGGAACTGCTATTTCTTGGTCTTCTCAGGAGAATAAAAATCGGAGACGTTGCAAAATTCAAAATCAAGTGTCGAATCAGACATTTTAGGTACTTACCTACGCATAAAAAGATGCAAGTAGTTCAAATGTGTGACAACCTTAGCCACAGCCTGTTTGCTACCGTGTTTGATACCCTGTTCCTGCAACCCGATTCAATTTGCTACGTAGCAAAATTAGCTACCATGTTCCTGCAACCGGGCATCAGTGCTCTGATATGGTGTTCTGATTCTCGTAGTTTTGGTTACGATCATTTTCAGGTGTTTAGGTGTGGCTTTGCAGATTTACGCGCTCTCTGAAAATACTTGACTTTTCGGTACTCCCACGTGGTCTTCGAAATTCGATTCATGACTGTATAACCAGAAGACAGTACAAGCTAGCTATTTCTGTTGATATTAAAGTTTCTGTTCGATGGCAAAATGATAAAATTACTGTTGAATTTGGTGTTGGCAATTCAACACTTCTTGCAGTGTACCTTGTCAACAAATGCTGTTATGAAAATTATGATACCAGAATGAGCTCAAGGAGAAATAAGCTGACCGGAAACAACTCAAGCTAAGTCACTGTCATATGCCCGCATAAGAAAAAAAAATCCAAGCAAAGAAACAATACACGCTTGCCGGAGGAACTATATATCTGTTTTTAATCACGAAGAATGGCAGTGGCGTGGCAGCAAATGCTATCAAGGGTTTCAATAAAGTCATATGGTTCTATTGCGGTAGGTGAGACGGCGATGGACAGTGGATTGGTGAAAAGTGGTTCTTTTCAGGTTGTCCGGGGCCATCTTTTCAAGATGGCGGACTTAAGCTACTCAATATGAAAACGTTTCATAGCCTAATTTCATGCTAGTGTTGTGGAGGATCCAAAAAAGTATGATACGTCAAGTCCCCAGGGTGGAAACCAAAATCATGATTTCTGGATCCTGGCTCAACGACTACAAAGCTTACTTATTTCATGTTTCCCTTTCTGGAAGTTCGAAAATGTTTGCGGCCTTTTCGATAACAAAATCAAAAACATTTCGGAAACTCTTTTGTTCCGTGTGGTCCTTCCACAAAATTCTTGAATTCAAGCATCTTTACCAATCTCTTCAAGTGGACTTGGGATTCTTCTGATATCTGATCTGTCACTGCCTACATTCCTGGCTTCTGTCCATGGCGCGGCAGATCTACCGTCATCTAGTCTGAAAACCATCTTAAGGAAACGTAGAAATCAAATATAAGATAGATGCTTTGAACTTCACCCGTCGCGAGACGTCACGCGAATTTTTAAAATCGCTGTAACAAATAGTTACGTGGAAAAAGTTCAATCTTTCTTCTCAAAATGTTGTGTACTGTGTATGGTTTACTGATGTGTACTTGATAGCCCGATCATGGTTAAAGTGTCCAGTAGCCTATTATTCCTTGTACTTCGCCGAGGCCTGAAATTTTCATGCCATTTCATAATTACTTTTTTAGTTTTGGCGGCTGCGGGCCTGAGGCCAAAAAGTTTTGTACCATACGTTTCACTTTTTGGATACTATGTATGCATGCACCAAGTTTGATTAAAATCTTCCAAATTTTTCCAAAGATGCGAAGTTTATTGACGACTGTGTGTGAAGCGATTTTCTTGTGCAATAGCCGCTTTTCCGATGTTGTTTGCTATTACAGGCATCTTTCTTGGTTGTGAAATATTCCTCTTCAGCTAGATTTATTATTTAAACAGAAGAGATGACTTTTTCATTTTCATGAAGTCGTTCACAATGCATATTCCTTAGTTTTTATCTCTTAATTGATATAGGCGTACGCAAATGTCATTGGTTCTCTTCCAGATAAATGGATCTGTGATGATGGATGTTGAAAAACAGGACTACGCGGCGAAGGTCGCGATAGCTTTGCCGAAGACCTTCGGCAGTGTGAAGTGAAATCCTTTCAAATAAATCTGCGTTTTCCGCCGGCATTCATTTTCAGTTGTTTTCGCAAGATTCAGCGTTGTACTGGCGTAAGCGATGACTTTACCTTCTCAAATTAATACCATAAACTATAATCCACGCTTTCTGCTTTGTAATCGCGGATCCTGAACTCGGTCATAAAACCTTCCTCACACATGCTTACGATTAAATGAACAGCAGACTTGAGCTTGAACTGATGCATAATACACACTTAACACCGAACTCGAACCAAATGCCCGTCCTATCGCTCTGTCGCAGAAATTGCCATGCCATAAAGCCGCACATCGCATGACAATCACGATGATACGCTCCTGATGGAATATGCCGCATTTCGCGGGAGTATTGCATGATTTCCAAGCAAGAACTAACGAAATGATGTTTCCGAAATATCGTATCGCAATAAACAGCAATCACTGTACAATTATTGGAGGAATTCCAAGAGCGTCCAAAGAAAAAAACGCAGGAATTGTGTTTCTCACTTGTTGTGATTGTGCTTTTATGTAACAAAGAATTGTTGTCTTGTTGCTATGAAAATAATATTCGTATTCGAAAAAGAAAAAGACAGTCCACTCATTTTTTATCGAAGATCGGTGTTCGGAAAAACTGCCGAGCACACAACATTTGGTCCTTCAAGCCAGAATAATCGCGCTCGCACCGTGGGAGACTGGTTCCATACGTTGTGATCCGTCGCAGACTTGCTCCCAGTGGTGTCCAATCAACCCTCGACCACTAGTTTCTGGTAGTCCAGTTCCTCATCCTGTTGCTTCCCAGTCCCAGTCATCTGTTAGAAGTAGCACTCCCGCTTAAAGCTGTACCGTGGGAGATTGGATGCTTTTGTTGTCAATATTCGTCTCTGACATTGCTCCCAGCTCCCAGTACGACTTCCAAAGGTGGAGCTTATCAAATTCATGGTGATTTCAGGCAATGGCAGACATTCCACAGACCTTTACAGTAGTCTAGTTCACGATAGATCCGACATTTCTGAGATTGAAAAGTTGAATTTGTCAATTCCACCAGAAACTGCTCAATACTTAGCCGATACGCAGTAGTTGGGTTCGATAATATCGAGACCTATTTGTATGCTTCAGAGGTCATCTGTCATCTGTAGTACAAGTTAATTGTAACATCAGTGATCAAGCTCTTGAGAATGTCGCGAAAGCTCAAAACTTGACAAATCTAGATGACTGGCATTATGTTTAGTCCCACCAAATCCCGCCGACTTGGTCTCACGCGGAGTGAATACGACTGAGTTGATGCACAATTAGTTGTTCGTTGGAAAATCAAAATCTGAGGTCCACTTCAAGTTGATGAGGTATAGAAGTACCAATAAACACCTTGGTCAAGCTCGCACAATGACAATCGTTTTATAGCGATTTGCATTCGTTGCAAAGGCACAGTTGCGTCTAATCTACGAGCCAACTTCGTTTTCAAATCCGTTTCTAGATGAACATGGAATCATTAGAGTAGGTAGTAGACTTGATTGATCTTATTTGGAATATAACAAGAAGCATCCTGTGGTGTTAGGGTCGAATCGAAACATGCATTAACAATATTGATAATGAGAACAGGACACGTTGGATTAGGTCACTCCGGCTCTCAGGCTCTGATTGCGTTAGTGAGAGAGAGAGGTTCTGGCCATTGTCGATTCGAAATTTATCTAGTGCAGTGGGGCTCAGAACTGTATAACATGTTTCAAGGTCAGGCCCGTAGTCTGCGCTTCACCCTTGAGGGGGCCATTGCCTTCTTGTCGTTTAGCTGCAGATTCGATATTTGAAGAAATCGGTGTAGATTACGCCGGTTCAATGTAAATTAATAGTCTCTTTCTGTGGAAAAATAACATGCCATAAACGCTCTGTTATGTAGAAATTCCTGTCGACCATTGGCTGTTGCCTAGGTAATTACAGCGTAACAGAGCCTTTATGGAATGTATTTTCTTAGAGAATCGCACCATAAAGCAGCGTTCATAATGGCTGTTAACTTGAACTTATTCCATAACCGTGAAACTTCAACAGTTGAAAATCAATGTTTTGGTTAACAATAGGACGTTAACTTATGCCGTTATGCCGTTCTGTCAAACTTGTCCAAGGTTCAAGTTCTACATCCAAGATCAAGGGACTTGTACCAACTAATACTACTTACTAGCTACTAGTCCTACTATTATACTACCAGTTACCAGTACCTACTTCCCACCCCGCAAACCTTCAAGTCTGTGTATATTTCATATTATAGACCGTGGTCCGTACTGTCAAGTTTATATCCTACATCCTAAATCCTACGGCATGCGGCATATGTTACCGGCCATTATGAACGAAACTTTGGACTTCTTAGATCTGAAAAATAAAATTGAATCAAATCTATGCAGTTTTGTTTGTTTGCCTTTCGACTAAAGCCATTTTTCATTCAGAAATCGTGACTGATCTTAGAACCGAAGCATTTATCGCTACGTTTCGACGTTTTGTGGCTCGAAGAGGTGAACCACGTGTAAGTTATTCAGATAACGCAACCTCTTGTTGGAGCTAATCATGAATTGAGAACGTTTTTTGTCCAATGCCAATGTTTCGCGAATCTCAGAAAATCTAGCCAACGAACACCACATAGTATGGCAGTTTATACCAGCAAACTCACCGACGTTTGGTGGAATTTGGAAAGCAGGTATCAAATCAATGAAACATAATCTCAAACGAGTGGTGGTAGGAAACGCACATTTAACGTTCGAGGACTTCAGCAGAGTAGTACCTAATTCAAATTGAAGCAATACTGAATTTCAGACCACTTTGTTCGATGTCGTCAGATCCAAATGATCCCAATGCCTTGACCCCGGGTCATTTTTTGATCGGCAAACCATTAACTTCGCTCCCTGAGAGAAACATAGATATTCCCGAATCGCGGCTTTCTCGATTCAACTGTCTGCAAAAGGTAACATCTGTGGACACGGTGGGGTAAGAAGTATGTAGCAGAGCTCCAGTCGCGTACAAAATGGCAAGCCACCCAGAGCTATCGGCTGCAGGAAAGAGCACTGGCTATCATCAAAGGAGACAACGTGCCTCCACTAAAATGGCAACTAGCAAGAATTGTGAACCTGTTATCCAGGGAAGGACAACATTGTGCGAGTGGTGTCACTACGAACGGCGAACAGAACGATAATTCGACGTGCTATAACCAAGATTTGCATGCTGTTTTCCGAAACATGAACAATTTATTAGGTTGAAAATTCATTTTCACCGCGGCGCAGTATGTTAATGCCTTTTTATGTAACGATGAATTATATTGTTGTTATGAAAATAATATACGAAAAAGAGAAAGACAGTCCACTCATTGTTTATCGAAGATAGATGTTCGGGAAAACTGCAGTCGAAAGAACCCGAGCACACAACACTAAACTTATTGTAGTCAAGTGAGACATAGGATCTAGCTTTTTGCTCACCAAGTGAAAAAATCTACCAGATCAGGCTCTAAACTTGACCCATTATCACTTGAACTTCGTTCTACACTTTTCATTCGTCATGTTTTATCACTGACGATGGTGTTCCTTCAACTTAACCAGACGGCGAAAGTGAACACCGAAGCTCAACTAGTCCGCATCGAAGTACAAGTCGAGATGAAGTTCACTGTTAGTTTAAAACAACGACCTTGAACTTATCGAGTTTTTGGCGGTGCCCTCGAGAGGGCGGGCTTCGTGATCCCACCTTCGCCATCAAGTGTGCACTTCAAAGCAAGACGACGACTCGAAAACACTCCTCGAAAACCAGAGGAGATCTCAGTGAGAAGGAGAACGCGAGCACAAAGTTGGCAGGCACCCCTTCAAAGAAATCGGCGGCAAAAGCAAAAGCGTCTTAATTGACTTCCCGGTTTTCGCCAGCGTTTATCGTGTGACATCCAATTTCAGACGACGACACCCGCTCGCGCGGTATATCCGCACGCCTCTGGAATTCCATTGTGATTTTTCCATTCATGAATTACATCAACCTCGTTGTCCTTTCTTATTTCTCCCATTCTCTCGCGCAACACCATCTTGTTGTTCATTTT
This sequence comes from Anaspis maculata, assembly GCA_949128115.1. NCBI lineage: Eukaryota > Metazoa > Arthropoda > Insecta > Coleoptera > Scraptiidae > Anaspis > Anaspis maculata. Next base: position 23,167,444 of record OX421967.1, read on the forward strand.
TAGTTTGCAGGGGGGGGGGCATCCTCCCGCCGTTCCCATTCCTTCTTCCTCCTCCCCGTTCCAGAGCTGTCTAGCCGAAATACGTCTTTACTCTTATCGCGTCCAGTTACCTTTCTCCTTTTTTGTGCAGAGTAGCTGCAAGCGAAAACAAATGGAAGGATCTAAATTTACAAAAAAAAAGAGAGATAAACGTAAAGTTTTGTCATTAAATCAAGGATAGAAGGGAAGTTAGGCGGCAGCAAAGCAATAAGAAATTGGAGTTGGCGTGACAGTTTGTGGTTCCATTAAGACCATATTGATTCACCTTGTGTGCTTATAAACTCCTCCGCACACAAATTTACGGGGAGACATGCTTTGTATTAATAATTACGTTTTCCTTAATTAATAATTCTCGTTTAGCGGGAAGACGGTTAATGGGGTTCAATGAATCTGGTCGGGAACTTGAACAGGGAGCATTTTACGAGACCCTAAGATGATGAACACCAATATACGAAACGGAATGTATTATAATGGGAAAAACTTGTTCACAGAATATTAGGATTTATCCATCTCAGGAACTGTCATTCTAAAAGTGAGCAGAAATTGCCAAACTCACTAAAATTCCAGTGACACAATATAAATATACCAGTATTGTGATAGTACCCCCTTTCCCCTAATTGGACGTGAAACAATAGACCCTTACGTTGTGTATTTTTTGTGCTGTAGTTTCATAATCTTTTCACCTTCATTATTTAAATAAATTCCCAACTCCATTTTTAATTTCCAGATCTCTTAATTCCCCAGGTTCTATTGGAAGAGGACAATTCAAATAAATCTTGCAAATGAACAAAGTTCCAAGACCACACTTTCTTTATTTACTGATTAATCAATGATCGCTAATATAATTTATTGAACCTTAATTACTTCATTTGCGTTAATTATTCATTAATTAGCACAACTAACACACTCTCAACTCGTGCTAATCCAGCTGACGATAAGGAATTAGTTACTTCAATTTACATTCAGTTTTTGAAATATAAAATACATTCTTTTTAGTTGCTAATACCCGCGCATAATTGGTTACACTCCCCCAAATTAGTTCCCATTTCAGTATTCTTCCTGATTTTGAACAGGAACAGATGAGCTAAATATCCTAACACACTTGAATCTTGATTTCTTGCATAATTAATAAACTGAATTAAGTTTATTTCAATTTACCCTTCACTTAACTCAACCCCTTTAGTCGTCAAGCCGAGATTTGTTTGTACTTGGAGAAATATCTAGCTTACTTCCATCCTTCCGCTCAGCGATATTATTAATCGAAGCAGGACAACTTGACGCCGCCGACTTGACGCCGGCCATCTTGACGCGGGACAACTTGCCGCGGGACAACTTGACGCCAAGACAACTTGACGCGGGACAACTTGACGCCAGAACAACTTGACGGTAGGAGCTATTTTGATTTCGGGACTCTATTAGGCCAGTTTGTGTCTTTTTGTCCCCCAATTGGCCCCCTTGTGTTTTCCTGTGGTTTTTCGGAACTAGCAAGCCCCTCATGCCTACTTGTATCTTTGTTTTCGAGTCCCAATGACCTCAGTTGTGTCTTGCTGTATAACTCGAAGTCAAAGCCCCATGTGTCTTTATGTGTCATTTCAAGCCCGGATGAGCCCCCTACTTATGTCTTCGTGTCGTTTTCGAAACCGTACTGGAGCCACTTTGTTTTCCCATAGTGTTTTTAAGAACCCCGATAACCCCCTCGATGACCTTTTTGTGTTTTCATGTGAAGCTCTGAATTCTATCGGGTCCCCTTGTATCTTCGTGTGCTTTGGAACCCTGCCGGCCCCCATTCTTTCTTGCTGAGTCAATCTGGGCTGTGTGTCTATGGTGACGCTTCCAGCCCCGCAATGAGCCCCATTTTGTCTTCTTCATGTCTTGGAATCCTAGCGGCCCGCGTTGTGTCTTGCTATGTTTATCAGAGACCCCTTTGTCTGCATTTGCTGTTTAGAAACCCGAGAATCCCCCTCGTGTCTTCATGTTGTGGTGTTGTGTGAAGCCTTGATCAACCCCCTTGTATCTCCTTATGTTTCTAGTGCTATATGGCGCCCCCTCGGGCGCCCCCATTATGCCTTGCTTTGTCAATCAGAGCTCCAATAGGCATTTTTGTGTCTATGTGTCATTTCGATGAATAGCCACCCCTCATGTTTCCTGTGGTTTTCGGGAATAACAAGCCCTCCTCATGCTCACTTTGCACATGTTTTGGAGGTCTAGCGACCCATTATGTCTTGCTGTGTCAATCGGAGTCCCCCTTCTGTCTTTATGTACCGTATGCCCCGATGACCTCTTGGTGTCCTATTGTGTTCTTTTGTGTCTTCTTGAGCCCCCAATGAACCCTTTAATGTTTTCTTAAGGTTTTCGAAAGTCTAAGTCTAAGCTCATGTCTTCTTGTGTTTTGGAATTCTAGAGGCCCTCGTTGTATTCTGCTGTGTAATTCGGAGCCCCAGTGAAAACCCTTGTGTCTTTATGTGTCGTTTCGACTCCCGATGAGTCCCTTATTGTCATTCTCTTCGAATATTTCTTTACTCTGTTCCCACAAAATCCCTGGCGCAAATCGTCCGGCGTCAAGTTGTCCCGGCGTCAAGCTGGTCGAAGGAGGACAGCTTGACGCCGGCCATCCTGACGCCAGGACAACCTAACGCGTGGACAATTTGATGTGTCGCTTCAAGCCTTGACGAGCCCCCTTTATGTGTCTTCATGTTGCTTTTGGAACTCTATCGAGCCACAATCTATCTCCTCAGATCTTGTAGTTCCTGAGTTCTTCTTTGTCAATCGCAGCCCCGATTAGCCCCCGTGTCTTTTTGTGTCGTTTCGAGCCCCGATGAACCCTCTTGTGTTTACTTGACGTGTTCGGAGTTCTAAGGAGCCCCCTTATGTCTTCCCATGTTTTGGAGTTCAAGCGGCTCCCATTTTATTTTGCTGTGTTAACTCGGAATTCCAGTGGATCCTTCTGTGTATTTATGTCATTTTGAGCCCTGATGAGCCCCTTTACGTGTTCATGATGCTTTCGGAATCGTAGTATCTACCCTTTATGTCTCCATATGGCGTTGTAAGCACCCTTATTCAGAGCCCAATCGGACAGTCTTGTTTTAAGCTCCTCATAATTTTTCGCCCCTCCAGAATTCAAGTAAGCCCAATTGTGCCTTCTTTGATTGTGAAAAGCCCTAGTGGTTCCCTTATTTCTTCAATGGCGATTGGAGCCCTGCTGAATCCCCTTACATTTTTCCGTCGCTTCCGAAGCTTTAGTAAACACCTTGGTGCCTTTGTGTAACATTTGGAGCCCTATCGGGCGCCCCCATGTGTCCTCAACCTCAAGTACCGTTTGCCGCCTTGGTGAATCTCCCTGTGTTTTTTCACGTGTTTAGAATTCCCGTGAGTCCCTTTCGCCTTCTTGTGTAATCCAAAGCACTATTGAGCCCCCTTGTGCCTTTAATGTCTTTTGAAGTTCTGATGAGCCCCCTTGCAATTTTTCGTGTATTCGGAAGTTTTCATGCAATAAAAAGTACACTTGTGTTTTCGTCTGGTATTCGAAGCCCAACTTGGTCCGCTTGTGTCCTCATATGCCCAAGAAGCCATCTTTTGCTTTCATGTGTTGTGCATAACTCCATTGGACCTCATTGTGTCTTCAATTATGGTGTTTGAACCTCTGCCTAGTCCCCTTGCATTTCTTTCATTAACATTTAGTAAGCACTCTTGTGCCTTCGTTTGGTATTCGAAGGCCTAATGGGCCCCCTTGCATTTTCCCCCGGCTTTCGTAATAAGCACCTTTGTGCCTTCATGTGATACTCGGGGTCCCAAAGCTGTAACTGATGGTGGTGAGTTGTCCCGACGTCAAGTCGGGTAATGGCTACTTTAAAATTCCTGGCGTCAAGTTGTCCGGCGTCAAGTTGTCCCGGCGTCAAGTTGTCCCGCGTCAAGTTGTCCTGGCGTCAAGTTGTCCCGGCGTCAAGTCGGCCGCTTCGAAATTCCTGGCGTCAAGTTGTCCCGCGTCAAGTTGTCATGTACGCATTATTAATCCATCCATTGAGTATGGTCCTCGTATTTAAAAAAAATTATAGCCATCATTGAATTACCGATCAAATAATTCACATAAAAGTTGGGTATCTCAATAAAATAAAAATGTCAAGCCAAAGTCACAACGACAGCTCATTGCTCCTGAACAATTCATCTATTCCTACTCCATCCAAGCTCTGGTTTTGTCATCATTGCTCGAAGAACTTTAAAAATGAAACGGGTCTTCAGATCCATATTGGAAGAATGCATCGCCGATGCTCGAGTGCTTCACTTCCTTCGCAAACAACGTCAAATGGGAACGCTGAAGTCAAGTCAAGATTAGGAAGATATTTCCGTCCAAAGTATAAATACTTAGACTCGGACAGTGATTTTCTCGGAGACAATGATTCAGTGGTGCTGACAAAAATTCCCTCTTCGGCTGCAACGTGTGAACTATGCGAAATCCCCAAGACTTTCAAAAGTAAAAATGGTTTGAAAATTCATATGTCAAAATGCCACAAGGGTGATAGTTCAGGTGACCAATCCAATCGTCCTATCTTGAAGAGGATTCCCCGTGGAGCTAGAGTCAGTGTAGTCGACAAACTGACATCTGTAATCGATTCTTTTGTTTCTTCCAACAACGAAGCCTCATGGAAAGATCTATTTTTATTTTCGTATAAAACACTCCACGTTTCTAATAAGTCAACATCAGAACGAACTTCATTAACAACTAAAGTCAAAAACAACATTAAAAATAACAGTTTGGTAATGGAAAATACTACCATCAAGAATCATAAAAAAAAAGACAAAAACCAAGCAAATTCTGCAAAATTCAGATCAGCAGAAAGTAAAATAAACGATGGAAATATCCGAGGTGCTCTTCGCATTTTGTCATCGGACGACGAATTTGCTCGCAATGACCAACACACTATCGAAGAGCTCAAGAATAAACATCCAGAACCATCTCGACAATTACGGCTCCCTCAACCTCCCGATGAAGATTGCATCCAGATTTTAGTGACAGAAGATGATGTTTTGAAGGCTTTGAAGTCTTTTCCAAATGGTTCTTCTGCTGGGTTCGACGGGATTAGCCCTCAGCATTTGAAGGACCTTTTAGGTTACTCTGTTGGTGAAGCTGCGAAACGTCTTTTATACCAAATCACTCTGTGGCACCAAAGAAGCACTTTTAAGTGATTTGTCTTCCATAATTGAAAATTTCGAAAAAATTGGTTTCCAACTGAACTTCAACAAATGTGAATTATATTTCTGCAAGAATCTGGTTGGTGTTGACAAAACTCAAATCATAAACGAGTTCGCTACGCTGTTTCCTGGTATAGTTAAAACTACCGATGATCATCTGTTATTTCTCGGTGCATCTTTGACAGAAAACTCTTTCTTAGGTGTTGCTACCAATCTCTTGAAAAAAATCTCAATTTTAACAGAGAATCTTCATTCTCTGAATCCTCATATGGCTTTCTTTCTATTGAAAAACTGCTACTGGTCTCCAAAATTGAAATATCTCTTACGAAGCTGTCCTTTTTACAATTTTGAAAATTTATGTGAACCTTTCGACAATTTATTGAAAATTACACTGGAAAAAATGTTGAACATCAGCATTTCTTCCAACGGTTGGCGACAGTTGTCCCTGCCTGTAAACTTGGGTGGCTTAGGCATTTGATCGATGAAAGAGGTAGCCCTTCCTGCTTTCCTTGCTTCAGTAAATAGCAGTTTAACTCTCATTGGTACAATTATCAATCCATTCTGAGAGATTTTGAGGTTGAATGTTATCCAGAGGCACTTCATAAATAGAACATGGCAAACCCGGGGTCATGAACACCTGATAACCCATCCTCTCAAAAGAGCTGGGTTGGTTTCTGGTTACGGCAAGAAACATCTACAATACTTCACTATCCACTGCCAACGATGGACCCGACAAAGCCATTCTGCTTGCAGTTGCTCAACCTGAATCTGGCGCATGGTTAAATACTTTATCATCTTCCAATCTCGGAACACTGCTAGACAAGCAAAGTCTTCAAATAGCAATAGCCTTGAGAAGCCGCACTGAAATCTGCCAACCGCATACATGCGTGTGTGGAGCCACGGTAGACAAGTTTGGACATCATGGTCTGTCCTGTCAGCGAAGCTCGGGAAGACTTTACCGGTACAATGCTCTGAACAGTCTCTTAAAACGAACTCTGGCATCGGTGAAAATTCCATGTCTTTTGGAACCGAATGGTCTGTTCCGAGACGACGGGAAGCGTCCAGATGGAATGTCCCTAATTCCATGGAAGAGAGGCAGAGCATTGGTGTGGGAATGTCACCTGTGTTGACCCGGTTTCCCCAACACACGTACATGGAAGTTGTTTAAACGCTGGTTACGCTGCACAGTCAGCAGAACAACTGAAGCACAAGAAGTACGCCAAAATCAAGAAGGACCACGAGTTCGCTGGTATTGCTGTTGAAACTTTTGGACCTTGGAGCCCTGACACAAAAGCAATTTTCAACGACATTAGAAAGTTGCTGTCAGAAGAGTCACCATCCCATAAATCAAGCTCCTTTGTGATGCAGCGAATCAGCCTCACAATCCAGCGTGGAAACGCTATCAGCGTCCTGGGCACATCACCGCTGACAGATAATTTGGACGAAATTTTTTCTTTTCTTTGACATGCTTTTCTTTTCCTTTCTTTGTATTTATGATATTTATACACTCCCATTAATAGAAAAAAAATCTTAATTTGATCAATTTACGCCCATCTAGTGCTGTATTTCTAACTTACAGACTTATTCATCCGCTCTGTGTCAATTTGTGTTACATAAATTCACTCAGACTCAGGTGTGCAATTAGATGTGAGCCAAATATTAATTCGGAAAATTATATTACATTTCGATGTCTTGTAAATATTTTCTGAACAACAATTGACCCCTTGGTATGTCTCAAGCGGTTCTCATGTTGTAAGGAACTCAACCTGAATCCAGAGGAGGCTTTTTTACGCTGAGAAAGAGTCAATATGTTTTATTTTATGGAGAAAGTGTTCGCGATATTGTAATAAGAGGAGAGTGGGGAGCAGTTACTACTGATAGACGCGTTTTGCGAGCTCCTGCTTTCGAGGCTGTTTTCCATGGTTGCAACGGTCGAAACATTTCAATTTTCATGCACGTGCATTAGTTGAGAAAAGCCCATCTACCTGTTGTGTTACCGAGGCCGGGGTCTGAGGCAGGTACCGGAAAATTCTACTTCAAATGGTATGTGTAGCTGCTGTTGGACAAAGAAAGAAGAGTTTTTGCAGTGAAGTGCTATCAGTTGTACAGCAGTGTTTTATGTACTATACCCGCGACACTCAATAACGCGATAAAAAGCTTGTTTACATCTGGCGTCTGAAATTTCCGAAGGCTTAGCTTCTCTGATGTCTGACATCAAACATCAAAAACAGTACCAAGAGGAGATTGACAACAAGAGAAAAATCAGGGATACAAGCTTTGAAGACGCTGCTTCTTCTGGTTTTACGAAGAGTAAGAAAACCATAAGATCTCCGACAGGACCGCAGCAAGAGTCCGTTCAAACCGAGGTCGAAACTACGCAGTCTCTGAATATGGCTACAGATGATGGAAGCATGAAAATAATCCTAAATGAGATATTGCAGGGTAATCAGAGAATTGAGAACGATATAAGAAGTATTAAAGAAGAAAATGCCGAGGTCAAGAAAGAAATGAAGCAAATTCATGATGAACTCAAGTTGAAGGAGCAGATTTGGGAAACAGAAAAGCAGAACCTAACAAGGAAGATCACTACAATGGAAAGAAAAATGGAAGAAATGGAAAGAAAGCAGAAAAGAAATAATCTTATTGTAACTGGCCTGAATCATAGGGAAGAGGATATCAAGTTAGCAATGGAAAGGTTTTTTGAACAGGATTTAAACATCAAACCAAAAATCAAACAAGCGTTTACTGTCAAGGGAAGCAGGGAAAAAGTTACAATAATCGAAATGGAAAATTGGTCCGAAAAGTCGAAGGTGCTGGCGCAGGCGTACAAACTAAAAGAGAAAAGAAAAGGTGTCTACATCAACCACGACCTGACAAATGCTGAACGAGAAACACAGAAGAAATTGAGAGACGTGGCAAGGGATCAAAGGAAATCGGGTCACCAGACCAGGGTGGGCTACAGAAAGCTTTTCGTTAACGGAAGATGGTACCCTTGGGACGAAGTCAGTGAAGGTGTGGACTGGGAAAACTTTCATTGTGGAGAGAAAAAGGAAGAGAAGAAAGAACAGAAGAAAAACTAGAAGACTCGGTGAATTGAGAAACGAACGAGGATTGGACGAGAATGTTAACTTGATGTTTTGGAATTGTCATGGTTTTTATAATTTGTATCAAGTGGAGGGTGCAGAAGTGAGCTTTTTTTGTGAACATCACATTATCGCTTTAAGCGAAACCTGGCTTGCTTCTGAGCCATCCACATATCCAACCTTTTTTGAACGGTTTCATATAATTTTTTGTAGGGCACAAAAGGAGAAATCACTAGGTAGAGCAAGTGGAGGATTAATTCTGTTGGTGTCGAAGAGGATGTGCCGGACAAGCGACCTGGAAGTTCTTGTCACTGACAACAACTGTGTCGCTGCGAGGGTGAAGCTCCCGGGGGGATACCTGGTTTTATCTTGTTTTTATTTTAAACCGCGTTTGGACTCTACCGTGTGTATTGACTATTTGGAGCAAACGATAAGAGAGATAGTTCAAAGATTTCCTTATGACTGCGTAATTGTCGGGGGTGATTTTAACGCGAGAATCGGTGAGCTCAATAACTTCACAGAGATGGACAGTATTTGTCTGGGCCTTTTTTCGAACGAGCGTTGTTCCCTTGATAAGACTTCAGACTCAAGAGGGAAACTTCTTGTGGAGTCTATGGAGGCACTGGGGTTTGTGACACTTAATGGGCGCAGTAGTTCAGACGGCCCGGGAAATTTCACGTACGCGGGTAGCTCGGGGTGCAGTGTGATTGATCTGGTTTGGGCAAGGTTAACTCATATAGATTTTGCCACAGATTTCATTGTGAGAGATACCATACTGCGTTCGGATCACCTACCATGTCGGGTTGAACTTGATGTTAAGCTTAAGGTCTCACCACTGTCTATAACGGGAACCTCAAAAACTGTAATACGTTGGATGCCCGACAAGTTTATGGCCTATAGAAATATTATGTCTTGTAATTACCGTTTGTCGAGCAATATAAATGAGAAATCACTTGATGAAGTAACATCTGACCTCAGTTTGGCTATACATGACTCTGCGCGTTTTTTGGGGCTGTCTTTTCGAGGGACAGGGCGGTATCTGTTCAAATCGAAACCTTGGTTTGATCGAGATTGTGTAATAGTCAAAAAACAATTAAGATCTGCATTTAAAAACATGAAAAAGGGTAACTTTGGGGCGGGCCTGATTGGCGAATACATAAAGACAAAAAAGTCATTTAGGTCTGTTACGAAAATGAAAAAGAGACAATGGGAACTGAAATTTAAGAATACTCTCAATAACGTGAAGAGCCCTAATGATTTCTGGAAGTCTGTGAAGCATGCCAGGAGGGGAAAAAATAAACAGGCTGATAATATCTCTATGGAAACGTGGGTTAGTTTCTATGAAAGTTTTTATGAACCTTTTCCAGTCGATGCTTTATATCTGACAGACGTCTTACACCCTTTCCTTGATAAACCTATAACGATGAGTGAACTCAGGTATGCCTTGAGAAATGCAAAATGTGGCAAAGCTACGGGGATTGATGGAATTTCCAACGAATTTTATAAGAATATGGGGAATGAATGGCAAAGTTACATGTTGAGATTGTTCAATAAAATACTCGAAAATGAAATACTCCCTCCATCGTGGTGTGAAATTAAAATGATACATCTCTTTAAAAAGGGTGCTCACGATGACCCTGTCAATTATAGGGGCATAGCTCTTATCAATCACATTTTAAAACTGTTCACATTTCTACTGTATCAGAGAATCAATACATTTGCCGCCATTTTTGTCGACTTCAAGCGAGCTTTCGATTCTGTATGTCATGCTAAGTTGTGGAAACGTCTTTTTGAATGCGGTGTGAGTGGAAAGTTAATTAGGGTCATCAAGGAAATATACAGTCTGGCGGTAATGAAAATCACAAGCGATAATGGTGCTACTTCGGTACCGATTAAAATTACTAAAGGGGTTTTACAGGGCGATTCCGTCAGTCCGTTGCTTTTTGCTCTATTTATTCATGACATAGATACATTTTTCAAAAATGAAGGTGCCTACGGTGTACCACTTAGTAATGACACTAATGTAACAACGCTATTATACGCTGACGACTTGATTATTTTAGCGGATTCTCCGATCAATGTAAAAAAGAGTCTTGTTATTTTGGCAAAATACTGTAATCAACTTGATCTCGAAGTCAACATAAATAAAACAAAGATACTCCCAATTTCAAAGTATGGCAGAAATAACTTGGATACATGTCTTTATAATAACTCAAAGATTGAAATTGTTAAGAGCTATGAATATCTGGGAATCAAATTCCAAAACACTGGTCTGTTTAATGAAGCGTTAAAACATAGAACACAGAAGGCCAAAATGGCTTCAGCCTCACTAATAAATGTCATCAATTCGGCCAAAATACATGAATGGGAGGCTATTATGAAATTGTTTAAATCGGTAGTAATACCGTCATTCACCTACGGTGGTTGTATCTGGGGTCTTGGAAATGCAGGGAGACTGGAGTCCGTTCAGAATAGCTTTGTTAAGAATCTTTTATATTTGCATAATTCGACTCCGGGATATGTCTTGAGAACTGAAACTTCCTTGCCAAGCAATGTTCTCATATTCATCAAACAAGCGCTAACGTTCATTAATAGAATTTCGAATATGTCAAGTCAAAGATATCCCAGGATTGCTCTGGATAGATTGGTCTCCCTGCATGGTTCCTCTACGAATAGTTCCAGGTATAACTGGTATAGCCAACTGTGTGAGTTACTGAGAAATCGTTTTGATACAGACCTGCCCGGGTACGCGGTCTCGCGGCAGGATATCGCTGAAATCATAGACAGGTGTGATTTGATTTTGAAAAGAGAGGACTGGGATAGGATTTTGCTGAGTCAACACTGTGATTTTTACAAACATTTATTACCGGAGGGTCGACCGGACATGGTAGGTGATCTGCTCAAGTTACATATACCTCTAAGTTATAGAAGATGTATAACTCAATTGAGAACGGTGAACTCTCTCGGCATGAGTATTTTTGTGAACGGTATGAGTTACAGAGTAAAAAATGAGTTATGCTCAATATGTAACCTACAAAAGACCGAAAGCATCAATCACATTTTATTTGAGTGTCCCATGTACAGAGGCCTGAGACGGAGATTGTCTGACTTACCTGGTGAAGACCACCTGCTGCTCCGCGATCTGAATTGCTCCGGCGCTTGCGCAGTTTTCAGGTTCATGGGTGAAGCAATGAAGCTTCGTTCGTTTGCTCTGAATGAATAAGTGGTAGTGCGTATTTGTCGAGATCTCCGTTCTTTTTTCACCCCTGGGGGCTTGGCACTTGCTGAGGCTGTTTTTCTTTGACACCATGGTATCACATTCTGAGCTTTGCAGATTCAGTTTGTTGTTGCTTTTACAGTTTATATTTTCTTTTATTTTATTTTATTTTGAATCAATTCATTTTCTTGATTTCATTTTGTTAATTTAAGAATATGATGTCTAATTTAAATTTGTTCTTACTTTACATTTTGCCCCATTTTACCTTGTTTATAATACAAATGTATTTAAAAAACAATAAACCCAATTACAATTACAATTACAATATTGTAATAAGCCCAGGTATGTTGCACATATGTTGCTAGCGCTTTGTTCTTAGCAGATAGAGCCTACAATCACCTGTCGGAGGCTATCTTTCTGCAGAAGGGTTGTTGAGACCTCCACTGTTTACCTGGTGACTCAAGGTTGACTGGAAACAATGTATTTTAAAAGCCCACAGCTATTTGCGGAATCTTGACTCGGTTTGATACTACCCGTGGCTATTCGAAATACACAGAAACAAACCTACTGAAAATTATGAACAAAACAATTACTTTCACCCCTTTGAACAATTATCATTCGATTACATGGACGGTAGACTTGCCTTGATGCTGTTTTCTCTTGTCACTGATGCACTACAATTGTTGATAACTAGCTTGACACCCTTGTTGAGTAATATTTGACGAATACAAATTTTCTACAGCCAAACCCTCGTCCGTGTCGAACGCACCTACGCCAGTCTCGCTACCTCACCCCCGTTGCTCTCTCCGGGCCGATTCTCTCTCCACCCCCTCTCAAGTGTGACTACCCCTGGCCTACAAACCCCGCTTCTCTGGAATGCGGCGCGACTACACCATCATCTCTTGTGCAATTTCTATCTTTCCAAATATCTCTCCCTAACGCTGAATAATTCAGAATATTTATTTTCCTTCCAAGATTTTGGGCTGGACACCGAATAAGTGGCGGGTAGCACCATCACAGGTGGGTTGAATGGGGGAACATATTTGCGTGTGATACATCGGTACGATACGAGCAGCACATTTCGAATGGTAACATCTGAACACGGCACTCAGAATAGAGATCACTTGAGCAATTATGATGCATACAAAAGAATAACACCAAATGAGTTGCAAAGTCGTGTTTCCAACAAATCATCTAACGTTACATCGCGCTTCAGAAGCTTAAGTTTTTTATTTGGCACGGTACGCCAATGCTGTGTAGGTAGAGAGAGGAGTTCCCAAAGTTCCCAGTTAATCACACTTATCGCAGACTCCCTCCAAATCGCTTAATCTAAGACTAAGTGCTTGTTTCATCTCATGCACAACCTCGAGCATTTGTCACAGACATATTACTTGGCGCTGCACCAGAGCCGCGTAATCAGAAACAACTACACCACCCTCGTCCAAAAAGACCGAGGAACTAATTAGTGGTGAACTGAAGATAAAAACCAAAACAAAGCAAAAACAAAACAATCTCAAAGTACAGAACGGAATTGCAGTGCACAAGTTGCTGGCTGGCAGCCCAAGCCACTCGAGATGCTGGCCGTGAGTTCTCCTCCAAATAGCACACAATGAGGCCAATACGTCGGGGCATCAAGCGCGATCTTTCATCTTTTGTATGATATGCCGGGCGAGAAGAGGGCGCACGGGCCGGCAAGCGGTTGGTGGCCCCATCAGGCGGGCGCCCCGAATTGATCCCGATTCTCTGATCGATGTGGAGGAACAACTACGGGGATGGGAGAGAGGAGAGACCCGCAAGGACTAACTGCTTGGCGTTTCTGCTCTACGTAAACTCTAGGAGAAGTCATTATTTCAGCATTTACTCCCCTCCATTTTCTCCGGCTTGCCACTCTCGAAACTGTGGCATCAGGGGGGCAAGGGGATGAGGGGGTACACGGCCATGGTCCTATGCTACCGCCATGCAGCCGGCGGGAATCGCTCAAATTGCAATCATTAAAATTAATTGGGCGAAATACTAAAAAGATTCGGAGCAGAGCAGCGCAGCACGAGCCAGTCCTCCCCCCCCCCCCGGACGCTTGCTGTGCTGGTGTGCTGTCCCTCTACGCACAACACTTTCAACTTTTCTCTAGACCAAAGAAATGTTCCAAGAACAACGCGCGGATTAAGAAAGCCGCATAATTCCGAACAGTCTTGCATAGTTAATGTGATTTTGGAGTTTTCTGTTAAATTTCAAAGCCGAGCGGAGGAACGTTGCTGTCCGGGGACATCAATTCTGTCCCGATGAAGTGGTGGCGATTGGTTTGGGAACTTCGTCAAAACGAGGGTTTATTTAAATGTACAATGTAGAATTGGGATCAGCAAGCCGAAAAGTGAGCGGTTGGTTGACAGGTATGGAATTGTAGCAAGGCGCAGTTTTGCCGTTTGGTCTCCAAAACGAACCTAATAATTGTACCAGAAACAGCGCAGGAGGAATTCGTTTTATAGGTCTTTGGCGCTATTGCCAACTTTACGCATATTTTGTTCTATTGAACCTTCAAGTCTGATTTCATTTACACGAAGAATTGTAGGAGACCAGAGAATCTTCTCTGCGAAGCTGTTATCCCCAATATTATTAACTAATTTGACCGCGATACGAAGACCGCGGTGCTTCCTGTTTCTGGTTCTGGTTTGACCTCTGAAACTGCATACAGGGTGTGAAACTCAAAACTTACAATTGCCTGTAAGTCTAAAACTGGAGCAGATATTGTAAATCGCCCAAAACCGTTCCAACAGAACGGAGGGGGAACCATAACACTCAAGTCAGTGACTCACCTCCACTCCGTGTCTAAGCCCCAGCCCCTTCCACTATTTTTTTTTCACATGGCAACTCATTGAAAAGCCCTTGAAAAATACTTTCCAGTGGTACCAATTATTTCATATTTTGTATTCAAACCCTAATTTGATCAAAGGACTCACTCCATTTCCAACAAGACGGAGCTCCACCTCACTATGTCTAGTTGGTCAATGGTTAGATGATCATTATACAGATCGGTAGATTGGCAGAAGACTTCCCATCAAAGGGCCTCCCAAATAACCGCACTTGACTCTTCCAGACTTCTTTCTGTGACATCGCTTGAAGTTTATTGTTTTAAAACTCAGCCGAAGTCGATTTTAAAGAGCTGCGGCGTAGAATTACCGAAGAATGTTGCGCGCTTTCAAGAGAAACCTTCGAAAACGTTCGACAAGAGTTCGAGAACAGGCTTTATTATTGCCTTGAAAACAACGGCAATAACTTTGAACACTTATTGTGAACATTCGGTTTTTCTTTTTGGTTTGAAGTAGTTGAAATTTGATTGATTGTGGAGTGAATTCATTTAAATCGATGCAAACCCATTAGACATTTTTTTCCAAATTCATCGAAAACTACTCAAACAAAATATGGAATAATTGGTACCACTGGAAAGCATTCTTCAAGGGCTTTCCAATGATGTATCACGAGTGGGAGATTGTCATTTGAAAAAAATTGGTGGAGGGGGCTGGGGCTCAGACACCAAGTACCTGGGGGTGAGTCAATGACTTCACTATTATGGTTCGTCCTTCATTCTGTCGAAATGGTTTTTAATTTTCGACATCTTGGTTTTCAATTTTTGATATATGCTGTTGTTTCAGACTTACAGATAATTGTTAGTTTTGAATTTGACACCTGTATATAATTTCTGACATATCATCCGTTAAGCGTTAAGCTTTTATTTGCAACGCCAAACTACGTCACGACGCTTGAAGCATTCCGTCAACTTTTTGTAACTTTCCAACATTTGGCGGAACTAGTCCCTCATTTTTCCTCCATAATTCGTTTTCATAACTTCGATGAATTTAAAGCGACGAAGGCAGAAAGAGCAAGATCAAGGGAAAGGGAGCGAGAGAAAGACGGAGAGAGAGAACCAAATTACAGTTATCCTAATCATAATTTCACGCTCCGACTCCTTTTTCCCTTGGCTTTCGATGGCGCGGCGGGCGCGCGGGATAGACATGAAGCAAAAACCGCTCCTCCATCCTCCCCCCTGGGGCGTTATGAAACACTTAGATGATGCAAATTTCTCGCGGATGAGTAGTATGGAGAGGAACAGGAGGACGGGGGAGGAATGAGGAAAGACTCTCGTCAAAAAATTACCTCTCGACGGTTTTCCCCTTTTTTCCACCACGTCGTTTTTTCCCTTTATCTACTCTCCGAATCCCTAAATTACGGCTTTTTTCGCCGCCCCCTCGCGCTAATGGCAAAACAAACGACGTTAGAGTAGATTTTACCACGCGCTCGCCCTATAATACTCCTCGCCTTTTTTTTGACGGAGAATCTTTTTCCGCCACGCCACGAAGTAAAATGCTTGAACTGTTGGACAAATGATTCTCTTCATTCAGCTCATCTTTATCTTTTATATAAAATTATCATGGTCCTGTCCTTGAACTTGGAGAATAATACCGTGCATTGTCATGGCTGCAGTACAGGGTGATCACACGAGAATTCCCCCCTCCATACTGAAAGATTCCCTTCGAGATAGTTTGGAAACTTTTTAGCCAAATTAACGTTAGTTCAGGTCAGTATCATGAAATTGTTGTAAATTTTTGACAATTTGCTTTCGGAAGTAACTCAACATCGTGGTATAGTATTCAGGTTGAAAAACTACATCGATTGCAATACAGGTGTCGCATCAATAAAAAAGTTTTTTGTGACACCCTGTATATTATTGGTTGTAAATATCATTGTTTCCAATTTTGAAATCTACGGAAAAAATTGTTCAAGAAAAGTTTTTCCTTCTACAAGGCACATGGTATAATATTTAGTTACCGCTAGATAAACAATTTTCTAGAATCAACATTGGCCGTTGCTAATGTCACCATTCCTTGCTGCTTTGTCGGCATGAAGGAAGTATCGTTGTTAAAATGTCATTTTTCGACTGTGTGACCGCCACAGGCCCGCATACGCTGACGTGGCCTGCCACTGCGGTAGAAAATCATTGTAGGATTTGACCACCACCGACCGTGGTGAAGCTGTCTATTCTTCATTGTGCTGGAATCTTTATTGCGTGAATTGATGCTCAAGCCTCTTTGAAAGTCCGCTTTGTTCACAAGTTATTCACGTAACAACAAAAGAAAACTCGCTCGCTAACGCTTTGGAAAGAACTTCACGCTCAGCAATCAATTTTTACACTTTTCAAACAACAGGAGTCAAATGGATAGATAAGTAAACAATGAAGAAATGATCGGTGAACAAGTAGATAGACAAGAAACAAATGGTAAGTAATTGTGTGGATAAATGAGCAAGAAACAAATAAGAGGTAAATAAGTAGAGAAGTCAACAAGAAACAAATGAAAAGTAAACAAGTAAAATTGGGTTTGGTCAATCTCTTGATAAGTAATTGGAAGGAAACAGTATCTATAACGCATTCGCCCGAAATGCCCCAGCGGTCACCCATCACAAACCCCACAGGTACGATACATACAAAACGAAAGAAGAATTAGTAAACAGTACGAACAAACGTGTGACTAGGTCCGACTCAACGGCTTGTCGTCTCACTTGAAAGTGAAACCTCACAACGTGAATCGAAGAGGTAAATTTGGAGTCCGATGTACATTACGTGAAATCCTGATGGAATGGACAAGGAATTCTCAAGAAGCATATTCTTGATGAGGCCCCACGTGGGATCAACCCACTACGGTGCTTGCCGGTGAGAGTGCCGACAAGACCGCCCAAGGTACTGAACAGAGCGGGGTAAAAGCAAAAGAAGTAAGACCGGATAGGAAACACTTCTTCAAAATTGGGTGCATCTACATTCGTTCCCGAAGGTAAACACTTAGTTTCGTTTAAAGCAAGATAAGTGACATTTACAGTTGAGCTTGTGAACGAACATCGACCGTATTATCGAGGAATGATAATTGTAACACAATCGTTGGGCACTTACACCGCTTCCATATTTCATTCGGGTCCCAACATTCAACGTCTCATTCCTGGTAAGTAGATTCCGTGATACAACCGAATATGTTTTTGAATAAATATGCCCGTCAAAACAGGGCGGTAAAAAAAAAACAAACCCGAGTCTGTAGCAGCGGCAAAAGGGATGAGAATCTAATGTCGCGATTCCCCCCAAAAAACAACATTTCACAAATGCTCCATTACACTAGACAAACCATTAGCCGACAGGATTTCTTTCAAATAACAGTGTCTCCAGAATGCCACCCTTCACAGAACTGCACCATAGAAACAGCAATGGATCACGTTAAACATTTTGGGAAAAAATTACATGATGCCCCCCCCCCCGCAAGTCAGATAATTATAGTGAATTAAACAAGGCAGATTCATACAAGCAGGTGGACCCCTCCACCCCCGGACACGGAGAAGCGTGCAAATTTCTCGTTCTCCAACAATGAAATCTGAATGGATCATAAGTAGCACTGTTCTCTACTTAGCGGCTGATTTGGCGTGGGAGAATTTCTTCTTGTTGTCTTTTTGTTTGTTACATAATTTGTATACGTGCACAACAAACCTTGAAGACTTATTGCTGGTCCAGAACTGCAGTGTTGTATACGCCCTTTGCACAGTCTTGAGTGTTCGGCTGTCAGAAAATTAAATGAAAATGACTCATCCGTAAGAAATGATAATGAAACCTTGAAATACGCACGTACAACAGAGTGTAGTTCCGGGACAACGTCATAAGTGTGCAAAGTGCACACGCACTAGATTACGGCCTTTGCCATCAAGATTGGGATTATTTGGGAGTAGATAAATTACACAAAGTTCAAACAGTGCAAAACACCTCGCTTTCGAAAGGGAAAAATTGCGAGTTACATAAGCCCGTAGAGAACAAAGAGCCGGCGTTTCGCGCTAAATACAATAATTTTGCGGGCAAAATATGTATCGAAATACCATGCATGATTTGGTGGATGGGTGGAAGCCAAAATTACTATACAATAATCAATGGAAAACCAACTCTTAATTCGTAAAAACGACGCACACTTGCACGCACTCAAGTTCACGTCTCCGTCACAACAGCTGATTATCTTCCCTGTCGCGCGCCCAGCGCCATCTCCCTCACCCATCGACAAACGCTACTAACGTTCCTTTAACGACGGTACTTACTTCAGGTACTAACGTACAAACAGAACAAAGGGGGAACCCTGTATAAGCCTGATCTTATAGCCCCCGACTTCTTCTTATGGGAGTACCTGAAAGACCGAATAATAATAATAAGCTCCGAACCATCCAGAAGTTGTGGGTTACTTCCAAGTTGGAATTTGAGCGCTGCAGCCAGAAATCTTAAGAGTTGTAATGGAAGATGTTCTAAAAAGAGTGAGCTTTGCAAAGCAGCGAACAGAGAGCATTTGGAAAATGTTGTTTTCTATAACTGTTACTCATCAAATCTCCATGATTTCTGGTTCATCATTGATGGAGAAAATTTCAAAACTTTTAGAATACTTGTCGAAGAGTTACCTCCTTCTCTAAATCTAATCAGACTTTTGACCCACTCTGAACAAAGTTTGTAGATGCAACTTGTGAACTTTTCGTAAGCTTTTGAGAACTTTTATGTCAACAATCATGGTTGCGCCCGTGTGGCGTCGTTTATTGTTCGTCCTGGTACCGCGATCAGCTGTCCATTTCAAGTACAGGGCTCAGCCATGAGTTTTCAATCATAACGATTCATGTAGTCCGGACGTTGAGGGAAAAAAATAAGGGTACCTTGCAGTTCCATACCAAGCATTGTCACTTTGCATGCCTGTTGCTGAGACCACCCTGGACCAATCTAGATGTGGGGACATCGGCGCAAATCGTGCAGAGACTTTATACAGGGCGATGAAGTAAAAAATTGTTGAAAAATCGTAAATCTTGAACCATAACCGATGGACGTATGTTAATCAGGATATTGATGAAGGATTTCATGCTTATGAAGATGCTGCAAACAGTTTCAAGATATTTTGAGGCGTTTCCGAAATACGCTGGAAGAAGTTGAACCTCTTTATTTTTTTTTCTTCAATAAATCGGTTGTTTTTGTAGATATCGAGCTGCAACTTGATACTCCGCCGAACAATCATATTTCTAATGAATCGCGATGTGGGGACATCGATAAAGCCTGCTAGATTCTAAACTAAGATCTTCAACTTTTTTTCCATCGTGAGCGCCATCTTCAAATTACCCTTCGTGGAATTGTCGAAAAAACAACAGGTGACGACTTTGTTGGACACACACGATCGTTTTATAATGAAAAACCAGGTCCTGAATTGCGTCAATGACCTCTTCGCCGAAGAAACGTTATCAAGCTCATTTTTCTTGATTTCTCTTCACTTACGTGACAGTCACGACCAAATGGAACTTTGGATCGATGACATGTTCGTGATATTATAATCCACATTATTTTGTGAAGCCAGTCACTAAGTTTCATCATCATCAGTCAAGTGGTGTTCTTTTGGCAATCAGTTAAACAAAAAGTTTGGTTCGAGTTTCGCAGAAAAAGCAAAAACGGCAGGATCACGTTCTCTTCTCGGACCAGATTGAGGAATATCTGTTACCAAAAATGCTTCCAATTGATATTGAAAGGGTTCGGAGAAAAGTGCTCTCTAGTTTTTCAACACCGGACTGTCGCTAAGTAAGGATTTTATTAATTCAAAAGCGTCGGTCTGCTCACTTCCCCTTGACCACAGTGAGTGCTTTTTCAATAACTTGGTAAGAGGTTGAATGAATGAAAGCATAATTAGGGATAAACCTCCGAAAATAGTTTGACAAGCCCAAAAACTGGCGAAGCTCTTTCTTGGTGCTCGGTGCAGGCAATTTGAGAATTGCGGCGACCTTTTGACGGTCTGGACGGACACCATCTGCAGAAATTTTCCTGCCCAGATATTTTATTTCCTTCAAGAAAAATTTACATTTAGCTGGTTGTAGGGTCAAGTTATACTCCTGAAGAGGCGCAAAACGTTTTCAAGTTCAGAAAAATTTTCGTCTATGGTTTTCGAAGGAATTGAAACATCATCGAGATAGATGGAAGCAGTTCCCTAATTCACTCAGAAGGTCTGACATCATCCGTTAAAACACAGACGGCGCATTGCAAAGACCGAAACTCATAAGTAGAAATCCGAATTTTCGATCTGGTGTTATGAAGGCCGTTTTTCGATAGAATCAAGGCCCATAGGGACTTGATAATAGCCCGAAAATGAATCAAAAAATGTAAAAAACTTGAAATTGGCTAATTGATCAATTTGATCTTTAATAAGAGGGAGCGGGAATTTCTCTTTGATCGTGATACTATTCAATTTCCGGTAATCTACGCAAATCTGAAAATTTTCGTCAGGTTTTGGAACCAGGATGACTGGACTGGAGTACGGTGAAGTGGATTTACGAATGATATTGTTATCCAACTCCGATGTCAGAGTTTTTAGTATTTGACGTTGCCATTCTGGTAACCGATATGGATTATAAGAGAACGGGGTAGTACTCGTTAGTTTGATACTCATTTCAACACCAGTGGTTTTCCCAATTTCTTGTAGATTAGTTGTAATCCCGATAGGTGTTGAGAAGTTGAAGGAGTCGTGGTTCAGTATTTTTGTTGCAAACAATTTTAATTTCCGAAAGCGAATTTAGTTTTTGAATGACGTTTATGTTCAAGTTAGGCAATTCGGAGCACGTGCTGAGTTTTATGGCTTTTCCATGTTTATAAAAAGAGACATGGGGTTGAGAAAGGAAATTAGTTCCAAGTAAGATGTCTCCGGGACATAGGAAATCAGGAACTAAAATAAAACCAACGATTGCAGTTACGGAGTCAACTGATACCTCACAAACAGTTATTTCTTTTCCTTCATAAACCGCACCCGAGAATGACTTGAGAAATCGAGGATGACTGTTAATGATAGTAAGACTTAGCTTTTGTGCAACAGATCGAGGTTTTCATTAGTGAACATTCACTCCCTGAATCAATAAGACCAGATAAGGGTGTGGAAGTGATAATAATAACAGTTGTAAAATGGAGGTTTGTATAGTGTTTGACAACGTGATAGATTTTATTTGTCATGGGTAGTCATATTTTCTTATTCTTTAGTTTTTTTTTTTGGGCAGTCGTTCTCATAATGTCTAACCTTGGAGCAAAAACTGCAAAGAACTTGAGGTGAAGGTTTTGACAATATTTTTGATTGGTACGGGGCTCGCCTTTTATTTCGACAATTGAAACTGCGATGTCCAGGTTCATCACAGGTGAAACACCGAATCTTGAACGATTTCTTATTATCTCCTGATTTCACAACTGGAGTTTGATTATTCTGGTCGCAGCTCCTTAGATATGTCAACATCATCTGAAGCACGATAATTATTGGCCATTGCAATTTGTCGGGCTCCTTTATCATGAATGGAATCAACAATTCAGTCTGCATAATTTATTCAGTTTTGAATTGAAATACTCTACAAGAGTATGATGTTTGTCTGAAGAATGTAATGCAGCGTCACGAAATAAAATTCCCGTTGATGACGAATCTATATCAAAAACAGAACGTAGAGCTGCCTTGAGTTCACTCCAGTTTTTATAAACAACATCGCCACCAAGATACCACTCGCGTGCGTGCCCCTCTAACTTTGAAACAACTGAACGAGTGGTTGTGACGTCATACCATCGTGAAAAGTACGATTTTTCCTCGACCAAACGGATCTATCTATTTAGAGGCATAGTCCTCTCACTAGGATTAAAGTTAATGACATTTTGCCAAGGGCAAGGTGGCTCTCGCAAGCCAAGTTGATTAAGTTTCATGCTACTTATCTCATTTTTGAAGATCTGCAGCTCCTGTTGCAGAGTCACTGGTGGAGCTGTGGATCACTCGGCCTTGGAGACGGTGCCTTCCACGATGTCTGCTCCCGCTTCGAAAGGCTTCAGCTCGCGGTCTCGACCTCGGGTTCCTCCAGGTTTTGACATTCTCAGACTGCCGTCAGGTGTTGGGGTCTTGTCCAATTCCAGGAGGTACGGCGAAACAACAGGCCCAGTTGCCCGAAATAGCAATCGACGCGTAGCCGGCCGACGCGACGTAGCAAGCGATGGCGACGTAGCAAGCGATGGCGACGTAGCAAGCGATGGCGACGTCGCAACTTCCAGAGCAACTTCTTCCTCCTTTTCCTTGATGACCGAACGAAAAACGTAGGTACGCCGGATGTGATAAAACCGACGTACAAAAGAAAGGTGTAGGAAAGATTCCGCTTCTGACAATAGTTGTAGGACGCTTTGGGTATTCACAGCAAAACTCACTGGAAGCCGAGTATTCTTTATTCACCTCCACTGAACAATCCGTAATCTCTCAATGAATCTTCTAGAATCCTCCCGGCGCTGCTCTCAAAACCCGTCAAAAATCTCCCTTCCCCCTCCTTGTCCATCCTGCGCTGCCAACCGCCCTTGCCGCCGCGCCGTGTTGAACTGTTGAACACGTTCACTGGCGCATTTCACCTTTCACTCCCACGCGGCACCTCACATGGTCCAGAGTGGTTTCAGTAACAGGCATGCAAAGTGACAATGCTTGGTATAAAAGTGAAAGGTATTTCCCACTAACGTCCGGACTAATGTTTGTTCCGCTCTCTCTCTCATGCTAAATATTTGGTGGAGTTTTCAGCCTAAATGGCATAACATGTAATCGGGATAAGCCGCCCCTAAGTGCAGAAAAACTAGTTGTTGAATGTTTCATTTCTTCCAACGCCGTAGCGTGTACATTTATTGAGTTACAAGTTTCCTTCGGGCAATTCGAGCCGATAGTTTTCCAAGAGTTTGGTCAACTGTGATATTTTATTGAGGAAGAAAAAAATGGTACACTCCAGTGCGGTCGGACAGTGCATGAATCATCTGACCGAGCTCCGCCCAGGTCGGCACGAGTCCGCACGCGTTTTCACTTCTCCCACATTTCTCTTTTTTTTTAGCAACGACGGAACAGGGAGGAATCCCGTGTCGCAAGAATAAAAGCGACGGGACGGGACGCTCTCCGCTATCGCATAAAGGCAAGCTGCTGTAAACTGAATTATACTGGAAAAGCAGCAGAAGGAGCGAAAGCTAAAGACGTGTCGCGACAAGTCGGTTCAAATCAGATAAAACTGGGAGAGCATCGCAGCTTTCGGCTTTATCTCAGGACGACGGAATCCGGTGAGATGTGATGAATAATTTGCATGCCTAATCGATTAGACTCCTCTGTGCGTGTGCGTGTGTCTCGCGGAAGGTTTTATTGCAAGAATAAGTAGGTATACGGCACGAGAACGGAATAAGGGGATTGTCGTCGTCGTCGGAAATTAAGCTTTCGCACAGAGAAAGTCCCGACGGCTCCATTCGGAAAGGTTAATTGATGGTCATGGTGGCCCTTTAGGCTGTAAATTTTTCGGGGCAATGGCAACGAAACTGACAGATGCAATCTTGTGGAAGGTCGTAGTCGTGAAATTCGCACCGCGCGCGACTCCGGAGATCTTTGGGGACTCGCTTACGCTTGCCACGTTCTCGGACTTTCTCATGGCATCGCACCACTACCACCGGCACGATTGTTATTGCCTCTCCCGCTCGCTCTCTCGGTGCAATTTCCAGGGCGTTAATTATACGGCGTGAGGACACAGAACTTTTATTGCATCGTGTAAGAGACAGAGAGAGAGAGAGAGATGGAGAGACGCGCAAGAGAATCTTGAATTCAAAGTTATACGACGGTGGTAGAGATAGTAAAGTTGTGAGCGTTTTGTCATGAAACAGCCATATAATATGACTTTTCCGTGGAAAAGTTGCCTTGATGCTGCAACTGAACTTTTAGTGATTGCATGCACTAGTCGGTTGTGCATGCGACGTGCGACGCATCTGTGTGAGAGATAGTTTTGGATTTGGTATAGAATCTGCAGCTGTGCACTTCGGCATCTTAATATAGGTACTTCTGGAAACATAAACTGAAGTTTCAGACACAATTTCGAAGCAAAAAGTGTGGTGTATTTATAAGCTGAGTACAGCTAGCAACACAAAGTCTCGACTGGTCGCCCCGTCGAGCTCACCTAGCTCACACCTTATTATAACGTTGCAAATTGCCCAGTAAAAAACCATTGTTTCACCGGAAAAACTTAACAAGGCTGTCATTCAGCTTATTAGGCAGTTTGCGATCTCCACGTACAGTTGAGAGCGAAATAATTCATACGGCAAATTTTCCGTAGATAAGTTTGTTTTGATTTGTCAGTGGCATGTTAGTTCGATAGTCAGTGAAAGCAAATGCTGTATCACGTGCCAATGTAGCAATGCGGAAATTATACCGCTCAAATCTTACCTAGATATTGCCCTGTTTGCTTTATTTCATGTTTGGCAATAGTGGAGTCGGCACGTTCGGAAAAAGTCCTGTTCACTGCATTTTTGAGTAATGCGATGCCCTTTGGCACACATGTCCTTAGAACCTGTTTGAACATTTCTGTCTATCGCCGCAAGCAAGATTTTAGTTCAGATCCTGTATACAGGGTGAAGAAGAAAAACAATTGGAAAAAATTGCATCTTTTGAACGAACAAAGGTATAGTATTGCAGGGCATGTCATATGATGCGCAATTTGATGGTTGTTGAGGAACACCAAATCATTTTGAAACATCAATTACCGTTTTCGAGATATTCTGAAAAAACTGAGATCTGTCAAAAAAAACATTATCTCCATTATATCGCTTATTTTTGAAGATATCGGAATGAAATTTTGTATTTGCCTTATAAAAGACGTCATAAATGAATAACAGCTGCAGTTATTTTCTAGGCCTACTATTTTCCTAAATAAGACTGTCAACTTTTTTGGAGAGAAGCCGCCATCTTATTTTGTGAATATCAAGCTGATGACCGAAAAAATGACTGATAGTCATTAGACTAGTATCATGCCGTTACTCTATCATGTGAAAGATCACCTTGGATGGACCATCGACCATTTTTGCTGAAAGAAAGATGATGCACGGATATTATCGGATTCCTCAGAACTAGAGGATCTACTGCTAGCCATCGAGCCATTGCAAGTAATTGAACACAGCTATTATGACCCTTGATCATTCTTCAGGTTGTCTACCAAGATTCATAGACATAAGTTCAGCGGTTCGGTTTTAGCAGCTATTCAAATAAAATAGTGTCGATTTTTCATGAAAAAAAAACAGAAAATCACGAGGTTTCTGGGTCATTTCTTAGGTCATTCGAAAAAGATCTTCCATAGAATTTTGATAAATTTATGCTGAATTATCAGAAGAAAGTGCATTCTTCAGTATAGGTGTGAAAAAACTGGCACAGGATGTACTCATGTGATGTAGGACGAACATGAATGACTATTTTGCAGTTGGTAGGAAGCGAACAAATTTTGCGGTAGGGCAACACTAATAATGGAGAGAACCTTATAATTTTTGATGCCGCAATGTATTTTGGAATATATTCTATTCAGATTCCTCCTTCAGCTTTGAGAAATGATGGCACGATGGCGATCTATGCAGATGACATCACAGAGTGATAAGAAATTGAAGAATTTCATCCCATCATCTAAATAGGCTGAAGGCATGAAAATCGCCAAAAAGATCCATAATTTAACGCTTAACAAGACAAAAAAAACCGTATCGAACAATTTTCAGCCGTTTCTTCAAACCTATGCTATAGAATGCACTTTTTTCTAATAATTGAGCATAAATTTATCAACATTCCGTGGAGGATCTATTTCCAATGACCTAAGAATTGACCCAGAGACCTCGTAATTTTCTGTTTTTTTCACGAAAAGGCAACGCGTCTTGATTCAAACAGCTGCTAAAACCGAACCGCTGCACTTATGGCTATGAATCTTGGTGAGCAACCTGAGAAAGGATCAGGGGTCATAATTGCGGTGTTCAATTACTTGCAATGGCTCGATGGCTGGAAGTAGGTCCTCTAGTTCTGAGGAACCCGATAAAATCAGTGCGTCATGTTTCTTCCAGCAAAAATGGTATGATGGTCCATCCAAGGTGATCTTTCACATGATAGAATAATGGCATGATACTAGCCTAATGACTATCAGTCATTTTTTCGGTCATCAGCTTGATATCCACAAAGCAAGATGGCGGCTCCCCTCCAAAAAAGTTGACTGTCTTATTTAGGAAAATAGTAGGCCTAGAAAATAACTGCAGCTGTTACTCATTCATGATGTCTTTTATAGAACAAATACAAAATTTCATTCCGATATCTTCAAAAATAAGCGATATAATGAAGATAATGTTTTTTTTGACAGATCTCAGTTTTTTTCAAATATCTTGAAAACGGTTGATAATGTATCAAAATGGTTTGGTGTACCTCATCAACCATCCAATTGCGTATCATATGACATGCCCTGCAATACTCTACCTTTGTCCGTTCAAAAGATGCAATTTTTTTAAATTGTTTTTCTTCTTCACCCTGTATACAGGATCTGAACTGAAATTTCGCTTGCGGCGATGGACAAAATTGTTCAAACAGGTGCTAAGAACATGTGTGCCAAAAGACATTGCATTACTCAAAAATGCAGCGTATAATACTGTACCGACCCCACTACAAATTTCAAGTAATCCGTAAAATGCTGTAACTTTCCCCTCTGCACTGGGAGCAGGGCTACCAGTCCAGAATGGAAGTTGTTGCTCGCGGCCAGTCGTTTTCGTGAAGAGCGGCCGTGGGTCCGCGGTGGGATCTTTCGTTTCTATTTATTTTTTTTATGGGCGCCAACCGAGGTTAGGTAGACGGCTCCAGACTTCTCGGTCAAGTCTATCAGCCCAGGCTTTTTAGTCGAAAAAACGGCAAAACATGAAACAAATTGAAACACGGTCAATCTCTTAAGTTTTGGGTTCACTAGACTTTGCTGTATAACATACAGAAAGTCCCCAACTTTCCCCCGTGTGCGTCATTGTTTTTTTGACAGGCAAAAATGAAGACACCTCAAAATGCACTTTCCGCTTAAAAATGCTCCTAGTTCTCAACCACCCAATCGATTTCTTTTATCTTGGTCTTGAATGAGAGATAATGAATCAAAGTGAATGATATAGGATAGCTTTTGTCCAAAATTTGACACTAACAGGCCTTATTTCTTGATAATGACACTTTTTCGTGTTTTTTTTCTTATGCTTCAGTTAACATTTTAGTTTTGCATCGACCACTGAATATCACTCAATATTATTATATGCAGTAGATTCCTTACAGTTCTAGCTTCAAAATGACGTATTTCTCAGCTCCATTGTGAATTGTCCAGCAATTCCAATAAGGATTCTATGAAGTTACGTCAAACGCATTATATGGAGAAAATCACTCCAACATTATTAACCTAGACTTTGATCTGTAATAATTGATCCTACGTTCAATATGCACAGCATCGTACTGACTAAATCTGGTCTGGTAGTACTCATATGAGTAGGTACTAGGTACAGTTTCGCAATTTTCCTTTATGGTTTAAGCGCTACTACTTGTAGCGCTTATAGTTTGTTCCTGTTATTGCCGTCTGCAATGTCCGGCAATATCTCAGCTACTAAACTTCGGATTGCGCTTGTGTTTTCGCTAGATGATAGCTCACGTACTTTAGATGTACAAACAACAAAGATATTTTATTTCATTATTCGTCCGTCCGTCCGTCTGTGTGTCTGTCATTCCACACAATATCGCGGCTCCTAGACCTCGGCTTAACTTCGGGTTTTTGCTATATAATAATAGCTAAGGTACTCTGGGTGTAAACAAACAACATGGTGAGCTACGCGGAAGCACCCACGTGTAGTTGGTCCCCGTCAAGACGCATCTTCCTCCAGCTCCGGAGACTCTCTTAAAGATAATGTCTTGCAACTGCAAGAAGAACTGTGGTCTAAAATGTAGATGCAAGCGATCTCCCTTGTCTTGTTCGCAGATGTGTAAGTTCTGTAGGGGCACAACATGTGAGAATCTACCCCACCTTGTTGAGTATGACCCTGAGGACGATCTGTTATTTTTATAAACTTATGTATTTAGTCCCTTTAGGTGCTAGATAACTTTGCTATTATTTTAGATGGGTATAGGTACTATCGGAAGGTATTCGAGGTAACTATCGATCTATTGTTTGGAAATCAATAGACGAGTTTTTAACGAAACTAATATTGGACAAAATAAGCTTAGAGTACGGATGGTTAGCTAGATGCGATTTTTTTTTGACTACTAGTGGACTTGAAATTATAATAATAATAATTTGATTTTTTTTGCAGAGCATGGCTATAAAAATCTTCCTGTGCTGTGCTAGACTTCCAATACATCATTAATATGGAAATACAATGTTGAAGCTCTGATTTGAAAACATTGTGAGCATTTTTGATTGAAAAAAATGATAATTTGCTCTTGAAAATTGTGGATTTTTAATTTACGATATTTTCACGTTGAGCACATCAATGTTCGAAATTTCGAATAGGATCGATAACTGCAACTATTTCACGCATTCACATCAGGCATTCGACATAGTCATCATTTCTTGAATACTATAAAATCGAGATGGTTTGATGTTCGGTGTAAGCCAGCTTGAAACTGAAAAATGTGGCTATACCGGCGGGAAAGTTGCTGTTGTTATATTGTTATTATTTTAATGTAGAGTGTTCTTTTTTCGGAAGCTAGAGAATTGTTTTGGCTACAAGAAGAAACCTTGAAAGATGAAATCAAAGCCATATTTCAGCTACAATAAATTTTTTTCAACTACGCGGAGATATTTTTGAGTGACATTTAGGACTCCGACATTTTTTTCAATAAATTATTTTTTTCACTACTAGCCGTGGAGTGCATCATTATTAACCTGTTCCTGAATTAGGATGGCGATTTTCTAGTAGTAAAAAAAATACTATATAAACCACGGTCGAGAAAATTATTATAGCTTCAGCGCCTTATATCCCTCAGCTGCGCTTCGGGATCTAAACTGGCGCTTCAGCTATAATAATGCTTTCTCAACCTTGGTATATAATATACTATTTCTCACCTTGTGACCACTTACGTCGCGTTTATAATATGATAGTCTTATGCAGAAAAGTTCATATAATTCATCCAATCTTAAATCCAAATGATAATTGTATCAAACGCGAGAATAACCCAAATTGAAGAACCGGCATTATTTTGGTCCCAAAATCACGTTTTTCAGCCGAAAATTGCTCAAAAGATTTTTTAAACAGAATTTAAATGTCATAATCGGATTTGCAAGGTCAGATTCAGTGGGAAACGATACCCAACATGCCAGTATTGTCTCAATATTCATGAAAACCAAATTTCTTGCCTAGGTCACCAATTGCCCCCCTCCCGAGCTCCCCTCACGGGGACCATAGACATCTAGTTTGTCAATGAGTTTCACTTATAACCCAATGTATCCAAATATAATAAATTCGAAGCCACTGACTAGATTACTTCTGTCCTAGAATTTTTTCAATAAAAATTTTAACCCCCCCCCCCTCCCCTCAAAAATTATGACGCACACGGAGGAAAGTTGGGGACTTTTAGTATGTTGTTTAGTAAGGTTAAGTGAGTACGATACCGTGAAGATTGCACGTGGATTAATTTGTTTCATGTTAAATGCTAAAAAGCCTGGGCTATATAGAGCGAACACCCGGTTTATACGCTTAACTCCGAAAACGATTGATAGTCTCTTCAGTGGAGAATGGCGACAACTGACAGAAGCTGTCCTAAAAACAATGCAAGAACTGCGGTGCGACAGTATTTAAGAAGGTTTCCTGAAAGAAGAACATCACACCCCACACCACATTCTCAAGGGTCTTCCAATTTTCCCGAGAGCAGATTTTCTCATATTAGACGGACCGACGTAATTCAAAATCAGGATCCCGTTCAACATCACAAAGTTGTAGAAAGATGGAACAGAATCCAAAAGGACTGGTCACGCACTGGGGATCTCTCACATTAAGGTGTCCCTCTGCAACTCCCATAAAGTTTAATCAGAATGAACATACACATTGCAATAAAGCGAGGAACACTCACTTTGGACTGTAGGTGTGAGGGTACTAACTGTTAACGGGGAACAGTTGGATAAAATGATGATGGGGCTTTCAATCAAAGTCAACAAGGCTCTGCCATTTAAGGAGCTGAACGAACCCCCGTTGAAGCCGGAGCTGTTCTACCAACAGAAGATAGAAGACAGGTGGGTTCGTTAAATTCCCTCAATATCTATTTCATCACAAATTCACCCGTATTCGCATAATAGATCTATTATTGCATTTGACAGTTCCATAATGGTTTAAGAGCGCAAGAAGGTATAACTACGTCTTCTCGGTTGTAGGTGCCTAAATCCGGACGGTGCTGTGTGAAAGGACGTACACGCAAAGGAAAACGAGAATATGAGGAAAGCCCGGGTAGGGACCGACCGCCAGGCTCTGCAGTGATTTATCACGAATTGATGATGACAGAGTCCCTTTCGGACCTCCTCCCTTACATGGATCTTAGCATACGTCTCTGGCAGTGTAACTCGTCCGATTTCGCATCTAGACGGCATTCACGATCTGCATTCAGAAGCCAAACATCACCCCCCAATCCCCAAACGATTTTCAGCGCATTTTCGAAGGAAGTGCTCTATTGTGACCGGATCCGTCCATCTATAAAAAAATTTACAGTTGACCTCCGCGAGGAATAAAGTTGAGCCTTCCAACTTTTTCAGACAGATAGCTATGCCCGTAAGGGTGGAAAGAAATCTGGAACATATTCGTGTCTCACGCTTGATTATACGATCCGACGCGACAACCAACATCTTGAACCGCGATTTGAACTTTGTTATCAGTCGACTAATTTCAATAATTTCGAAAATCGTGGAATCAAGCTTGGTTTGCGATACGTCGCCATCTTGGCCCGCCATAATGTTTTTTTCCAAGTGTACCGATTGTGATGAAACTTGTAGCATACTTTGATCTCGTATAATGATTCATGACTGTAAGGTCTACTTCACGGTTGCCCCTATATTAAAATTTTTCACAACAGAACCGATCTTGATGAAACTTACGTTGATGGAACAAACGTTTGTCTCGTAGTTATTACGATCTATGATACTTAGATAAGTTCTGGATTCTCTGAACCGATGAAGTGAACCGATTTTGATGAAATTTGAAACATACTTGTGTCCCGTACGATAGACCTGCTTAATTTTTCCTGAAGTGTTGGGTTTTGGCAATGGTTACCATACAATTCCGGTTGGAATTCGCATTCAAACGGTTCTCAGGCTGTCAACTCAACAGTGATTTAAACGGTGTTCGTTATCGGAAATCTACAAATCAAATTGAACCGAATTTAGTTTTTCACCAATTTATTATTATACACATATTTATATCCTAATAAAAAATTAAGAATTGAACCCTGAATCGCTGATTGTCTACAATCGGATTATTCCGATTATTCCAAGAGGCGCGCGGAGCAAAAAACCGTGATCTTCAGTAGACAAAGAAACAAGGACAACCCACTTGGCAGGCAGAATGACAAAGTATGGTCACTTGGATGGGGAGTGGGTACATACTGCGTAGACTTTTTATTCGGTCTCTCAGCGTTCAAAGAAAAGACACAACTCGAGGATAAGAACGATAAACTACCGAGCCATATGGGTCGTGATTGGATTTTAAGAAACGACCGAAAGATTATGCCGAATCGGCGTGCTTCATCCCCCCCGAGGGAAACATCCGTGAGTCCCAAAGTGGCATGGTGTGTGTAAGGCATCGGTATCAGCTCCTATATACCTCGATTTCCTCTTCACTAGTAAAACTTGTATGTATGTGTGTGAACTGCATGAGATGCTGGGAAAATCGATATCGCGTACGGAGCTTTTGGCTGTCGTCGTCGAAAGTTGGCATACCGTTCTTGTCCGTCTGCTTTCGGTCGAGAAAAAGTGCTCTTTTTTTGTGAAACTCGCGTTCTCGCCATGAAAAATTGAGATTAATCACGCCACCACATCTCGGCACGGACAGTGGTTTAGTGCGAGGTGTCGAAAAAGTTCGATACCTATACTGTTTCCTTTGTTCGTTCTTCGTCATCCTTCGCGTACGAATACAAGCTAGTATTGATCACACTGGTAAATATGTGGGAGAAACGTATTTTATTGAAAGTAATCTGTTGGCTAATTGCCAAATGATTCTTTAGTCAGGTACCTAGCTATACAATTTTATTTGAAATATTTGAAGTTCAAGGGGATAGTAGGATGCTTTTTCTGGTGGTGCTGGTGGGTGGTAGCAGCGTGAAATGAAGCACATGTCTCTGCCAAAAGCTGATCCTGTGTCTGAAGAACTGTTTTACAAGAGCTGTTTAGAGCCCTAGGATTCGTTAAACGATGCAAGTTCAATGCAAGCAGAGGTTTTTGCGTCTCAGCTTGAAATCAGCCTCTTCTTTCCTGCCTTCGAAGCCTTGTGTTCTTTTGTCGTTTTGTTATTTCTACACCTTTTCCAGTTCAATTTCAGACATCGTCAGTTGGAATTTAGATTTGGTCAGTTTTATTTCAGAAAGCATCAATTGGATTTCAGAATAATCAATTGTATTTTAGAAAGCGTCATTTGTAATTCAGATTAGTCAATTTAATATTGGAAAGCATCAATTGAAAATCAGATTCGTCAATTGAAAAATAGAAACCATCATTTGAACATCAGAATTCGTCAGATGTAAATTAGATTCCAAGTGCTGCAGCTAATAATTTTGCCTTATCAATAGTATTTTAGAAAGTGTCAATTGGACTTCAGATTTTGGTCGTCAGTCTGACATTGGAATGCATCATTTGGATTTCAGATTGCGTCAATTGAAAATTAGAATAATCAATTTAATTTTGGAAGTGATCATTTGTAGTTTGGAAATAGTCAATATAATTTCGGAAAGCATCAATTGAAATTCAGATTCATCAAATGCAAATGAGAAATCGTCATTTGTATATCAGAACTCGTCAATTGGATTTCAGAAATAATTATCAGATTTAATTGAAGAGCAACAGTTGAATTTTAGAAGGCGTCAATTGAAATTTAGAAGGTATCAGTTGGATTTCAGACTGTAAGCCCCGAATACATACGAGTAAGTTCGGCCAACAGTGTCAACACGTTGGGTCGACGGTGGAACGACCGTGGCCGATTGATTGAACAATCATGTCGCTTTCAATGTGAAAGGGTCCGGGTTCTAATCCTGGCGCAGCCGCAGCCCAAATCTTTTTTTCTCGTTATTTTCCCTTTCACGCAGATATCAGTGACTCACAGTCTGAAATCCAACTGATACCTTCTAAATTTCAATTGACGCTTTCTAAAATTCAACTGTTGCTCTTCAATCAAATCTGATGACTAATTCTGAAATCCAATTGACGAGTTCTAATATACAAATGACGATTTTTCATTTGCATTTGATGAATCTGAATTCCAATTGATGCTTTCCGAAATTATATTGACTATTTCCAAATTACAAATGATCACTTCTAAAATTCAATTGATTATTCTAATTTTCAATTGACGCAATCTGAAATCCAAATGATGCATCCAATGTCAGACTGACGACCAAAATCTGAAATCCAATTGACGCTTTCCAAAATACAATTGATAAGGCAAAATTATGGCTGCAGCACTTTGAATCTAATTCACATTTGACGAATTCTGAAGTTCAAATGATGGTTTCTATTTTTCAATTGACGCTTCCCAATATTAAATTGACTAATCTAAATTACAAATGATGCTTTTTGAAGCACAATTTCTGAAATCAACTGGAAAAGGTGTGGTAAAGGGTTTTCCAGTAAGAGGTTTCAATATACACACATCAAAAGAATCTAGGGGACAAGCAAATTCAGACGATTTCTAAAATCATCATAACTTTTGATTTCCCTAAGCGATTTCATATCGGTTTTCAGTGTTCTATTGCCCAATCTTTCGTTTTCATGCCTTGATCACGTCAAATACGTACAGTGTTTCATAAGGTTGCTACAAAGTGATCAATGGAACAGTGTAAAATAGCCGAAAGTTCAGTACGAGCGCGATTTCTCAGAAA
The DNA here is from genome assembly GCA_949128115.1 of Anaspis maculata. Taxonomy (NCBI): domain Eukaryota; kingdom Metazoa; phylum Arthropoda; class Insecta; order Coleoptera; family Scraptiidae; genus Anaspis; species Anaspis maculata. The sequence continues at coordinate 23,201,895 of OX421967.1, forward strand.
AAAATCTTTCATGCATTCCAATAGCACAGTTATGAAGATCGGTATTTCAGCTTCAGTAACGTTTTTGAATTTCGAAAATCGAAGGTGAATTGCTAAAGATATTGATCATTTTGTGCCGCCGTGTTTAATTTCGAAGAAAAAAGAAAGTGTTGCGATTTCATTGAAACTTGGAACACACTCATGTCTGGTTCAAGTAATTGAAATTTCAAGGTCAAATGTCACTTTCGATCACTTTCGAGCCGCTATATTGAACTTTTCACATAAATGATTCAATTTGAATGAAACTTGAAACACACTAGAATCAAATCATTTACATGAAAAATTAATATGGCGGCTTGGGAGTGGGGGAGCTTGAATGTGATCCAAGTTTCAATGAAATCGGATCACTTCTTGAGAATTCAACATGGCGGCACAAAATGATCAATATCTTTGGCAATTCACCTTCGATTTTCAAAATTCAAAAACGCTACTGAAGCTGAAATACCAGTCTTCATAACTGTGCTATTGAAATGCATTAAAATTTGTTTTTGGGAAATCGTGCTCGTACTGAACTTTCGGCAATTTTACACTGTTCCATTGATCACCCTGTAGAAACTTTATGAAACATTGTTTGTATTCGACGTGATCAAGACATGAAAACGGAGGATTGGGCTATCGAACACTGAAAACAGACATAAAATCGCTGACGGCAATCAAAAGTAATGGTCAGTTTATGATGAGCGATACCCGGCGGAGCGGAGCTGAGCTGAGCGATTTTTTTTTGTCTGGACCAATCCCGTCCATTCATGATGTCACGTCCCCGCATCGTAATTGGCCTAGGCAAAAAAATCGCTCCGCTCCGCTCAGCTCAGCTCAAATCGCGGCAAAAAATCGCTCATCATAAACTAAGCTTAAAGGGGAAAACCCTTTATATTTTTCATTTGGCTATTCTGCTGTCAGGCGGAAGAATAACGTACGTGCAGTGGAACCGATTTCACAGGAGAGCCATTTGAAATTTGGAGTCGCTTTAAACCGTCATATTTTTGTCAAATATGAATATTTTGCGGCACTTTTTTTTCCAATGGTCTCGTTCCGTAGTAAGCTAACATTTTAAGATGTAACTTTTGAGAAAAAATATTACTTACTTGAAATAATTGACACATTACACGGCAATCCTTACTAGTTATTTCAAAATAATGCTTATCATAAGTGTCGTACGTCGCACAGGCAAACCGTAGGTGGTGGTATACGTGATAGCGATTGATTACGCAGCGAGATTGTTAGAGATGATTAGACAAATAAGCCGCAACTGACAACATGTAGTAATTAAAATTTATGTTGCTCACGTACGTCAAAATCTTCAAGTGGAATACGCTTGCGTTTTATTACCTTAGTAATTTATAGAAATCTTTTAACCTTCCACGTACGGTCGTTTTCCAAATGATATTCATTCCTATTTCAACAAAATAAAAAACCAAAAAAATCAGCACAGATAGATTTAACTTCAACAATCTGAAAATGCCTTGAAGAAAACTCATTTTTGAAAAATTTACACATACAGGGTGCTTTGCAATAACGGTTACAAACTTCTAGGGAAAATTCAAGTAAATCAAAATTGGATCAGGAAAAAATATAACTGTTCAGTATCTTGTGTATTTATTTTATTTTGAAGTTCATTAAGAATGATTATTTATTACGTTTGAATCAAGAGTAGTAAAGTTATACGCAGGCAAGGTTGGTAGCACTAGTGTCACCAAGTAGTGGTACGAATCACTTGTCATTACTGTCAGACATTAAAAGATGCGATTGTGGACTCGACAATTTTGTACTTCGTTTTTTCACACATTCCTCTCTGATTAGCCATCATTTAGTATAGGCCACTTCACCCCCGAACAATAACTTTTATGTTCTAAAATGCTCCGTTGAAAAGTTACAGAGTGCTTAAGTTGACTTTTTAAGATCGATTTTTTGACATAACTTTTGAATTGTTCAACCGATTTTGTTCAAATTTGAAACAAAGTGACTAAAATGAGGCCGTTTCTCTCGTTGCAACGGTTTCAAACCGCTGCGTGTGGTTTGTACTAGTACTGCTCGTATTTTATCGTCGAACCGGTGACATCACAAACGAAACCGCTTAAAACGTGTCGACTGCGGTTTGAAACGACCTCATAAGAACTTTACAGAACTTTGTATGTCGCCGGCGACAATCCCCCACTCCACTGTAGTTGAATATGTTGAACGACACGACGGCGACGACAGAATCTCGTGTCGCGGGAATTATGGAGGGAGGTAGGGGAGTACAGGCAGATCGAATCCTATTGGCCAGCGACACTGTCGCCGCCGACATACGAAGTTCTGTAAAGCCGCCATTAGAGAGCGATTTGAACCGCTGTCATCTAATTATTTGTGTCACCACTGTCAACACATCAAAAAATCATCTCTAAAAAATCGCAGAATTATCAGAATAGGTATGGATAAAGTTGAGCTGCAAGAAGAAAGGGTCGTTGAAATTGACCAAGAGACAGCCGAACTCCTGAAAAATAATTCGAAATAAAACCCATGAAGTGGATGGTCATTATTTGCCATGCAGATCCTGCTCAACGCGAGGCGTATTTGAAATTGCTGCTTGCTAATTTCACTGAAGTTGATGTTGCTGCCGAAGCCCCTACATCCAGTGTATGGAAAACCAAATATCCAACGCCACAGGACCATCAAGCCACAATAGCCTTGTTGGCTTTACGGCAAACTTACGACACATCATTTAGGGACAAGAAAACTCCAAAAAAACAACTTGTGGAGCAGGATTAGAGATTTCCGGTTGAAAATGTGAAACCGGCCCGGGTTTTCGAGACCAGACTTCAATGATGAAGCTTATAGGCGATTGAATTTAAGATCCCAGCGCCAGGTGGCCAATTACGGAACTGTCCGAAACAACTTCACAGATGACAATTTGACCTTGAACTTGACGGTTCGGATTTATAATTCAAATGAACTGTCACCTCGACTGACACTTTTCAAGTTTAAAACTCGCGCTTCGTTTTCATCGTAATACAATATCAACAAAAATTCCTGTTCTCGATGAGATTCTGCCTCTTCGAAAGAAAAAAAGTACTTTTTTTCCGAATCATAACAACGCGAGTTGTTCCCAAACACTTTTTGAGGTTATAAATTCAACTAGACTGGCAACATTGACCAACTCGTAACGTCGCGTCATGTGAATATGCCTAATTCTCAGCAACGTACTGGACAGTTCATGCGCCATTTCTGGGACACTGTATTTTCAGTAGAATGACTTTTTGGGACAAAAATAAAGTGACAAGCTGGAGCGCTGAAAAGATACGGCTGATGGCCGCTGATAGTTTTGATCCAAAACTTTGCAGTCGTAGCCGCAGCCCCACAGCTTGTCACTGTAATTTTCTCCAAAAAGTCAAAAGAAAATAAAAAGTGAACGAGATATACGTTGTACTTCCGCCTGACGGCAATCTTGGGGCTTTCAATAATCAAGTACTTATGTGTGTTCTTGAAGGCGCTTAGACGTTTTTCCAACGTGACCGCCGCGCTGGTGCGTAAGTAGAGGCCTTCACTTTACTACAAATAACCAGTAACAGGACAGTATATTATTATGCTCAGGAATATACCCACTTAGAACTAGATTTGTCTCGTAGGAAACTCACAACGTCACCAGGGGAGTCCCTCAACTCGGTCAACTTTCCTCCTCCCCCATCATTACTCCTACCACCGCAAGCATACTCCAAGACACTTCCCTCTGGGGTGCACAAGTGTGTCTGAATGCGAGTTTCGTTTTATTGTCGAGTCCTTCTCGAGTGTCGCCTCTCGCCATCTAGAAGTTATAACTCTAGAACATCTACAATCCTTACTCCGTTCTCTATGTTTGCGCTTCTCCTGCACACTCCTCCGCACTTCTTCCCGTGGCATATCGGGCTACTTTTACTTTTTACTCTCCCCCCTTATTGATGATGGTGGGCGCACTTTTTCGGGGTCGCTTTTCTCACGGAAAAGGAAATAGGAAAGACTTGCGGGTCTGATCCTGATCGTCGAGCCGACGAATGTCTCCATGACAACGGCCGGGCTCTCTCCATTCACTGGCGCCTGGTCTGCACTCTCTACATGTAATATTCCCTCCGTCTCTCTGCCCCGTACTCCCCCTACCACTTATATCCGAACTAGGATGTATAGCAATAGCAGGAGGAATAGACAAACGGTACTATGTTTGCTTGCCTGCTTGCCTACATCGCATCGTTCTCCTGTAGAATATCGCTGAAACAATAATGGAGCGAAAGGATTGCAGACCCTCCGTGTAGGCAGCAGGTAGGCAAGATATTATAATTTCCCTCAAAGGACTGTGATCTTCCCAAAGGAACCGGTTCACTCGTTTCTGGGGGGATTGAGGAATCTTCGAGAGCGTTTTGAAAGCATTTGAAGGGAAGTTTTTGCGGAGTTGAAACCGTCGTCTTAAATATGTTTACATTGTAAAGAAAGTATAACGCACGAGTTTGTCTCGAAAAGGATTATTGTGGGAGAATAGCGGCTACGATAACATGAGTTGCTGGTTTGGTTCGGAGCATTAGAAAGAGATTTATCGGCTTTTTTTTAACCACGTGCTGGTTGAGTGAATTCCATGACGTTGCAAATAAGATGAGCTCGAAAATCAAACATCGTCCCCAACAGCTTCTAATATCGACAAAGTTTGTAATCATTTTGTTCCGTCATTATTGAAATTTTCAAAGCTTATGAGGTGTGATTTTCCGAATATACGAGTAGACAAAGGTCGGATGCTGTAGGAATCGACACGACGGCGATGATGGGGCATTGGATAGGGATGTTCCCGTCCACTGTCGCACGCTAGGGCGCATGTTCAGATCACCCAGCTGACCGGCAATCTGAGATCCGGGGACTGTCGACTGCCAAAAATTCTCGGACAAATGACAAGAGTGAAGTTTAGTTTGCACGTATCTCAGTAGATGGCGCTTGTGTCGACAAAAACGTATCGCGAGTCACTGAAACAACCACCAAAGTCACCAAACGCACAATGCTTGTTTGCTCCTGTGGGAGTCTTCGATTTCTTGCATTCTAACATGTTCAAACTTTCCTTGCCATTTCATCACTAACCACTAATCTATATCCCATACACTTTCTACTTTCAGTAGAATTACTTTTTGGAGCAAAAATAAAGTAACAAGCTGGAGCGCTGGAAGAATACGGCCGATGGCCGCTGATAGTTTTGCTCCAAAACTTGGCAGGTGCCATCAGCCGTAGTCGTAGCCCCCCAGCTTGCTACTTTATTTTTGCTCCAGAGTCATTTTACTGAAAGTAGAAATTGTATGGGATATAAATTTCTTTTATTATATGTGTTTGACGTTTTTGTCCGAGGATTTCGCCGTCAGCTGTCAAGCAGCAAGCTGCGGCTGCCGTCTGTCAAAAGACTGGCACATGCTTCCCTCACATAAAAATGGCAGGAACTACTATGTAGGCTTGGTCTAAAAAACATGTTTTTCCAACTGACTGCCTGTTTGGCTGTTTATTCTTCGGAAACCAGCCAGCAAGCGGTAAAGAAGGCAACAAAAACCAAAGAACTATTTTGAGGTTAGCCAGTGTCTGACAAGATATCACACTGACGGCTGACAACGGCTGGTTGGCTGACTGGATCGACAACGACATTGTCGGCACAGATGTAGCCATGGTTACTCTGTGACTTTGTTCGAAGAAGCGCGCATGTGCCACATGGTCAAAATTATGTCACTTCATTCCACTAAAGCCATTTTCGGGCATTTTTCTGATGTGTTTTGTTTGTGTTATGATACTTTTATTTTGGCGATTAATTCATGACGTCACAGCTGTCAGTGTTAAATTTCAAGTCTTATTCTAATGTCAGCTTATAATCGCCCTTTGGAGGTGTACAAAGTACGAATACAATTATTGATTCGTCGGGAACAACTGAGTGATGTGATATTACTGACATATTTAGCAATATGTCAGAAGAAAGCGAGTATTCGACTTCGAATATTCCTTTATGATAGTAGATGTAAGTACCTTTCCCTTTGTTGAAAAATTTGATAAGTTTAGTAACAATCGGTTCAAATTTTTGGTGAAACACAGAAATGGGTCCCGCTGATACCGCCACTGCCAATAAATAACCCCCAAAACACTATCAGCAACAATGTCAAGTCACCAACAGCAATGACAACAGTGACAATCTGACAAATGACACTAATAATGACATATGATATGATCAAGATTGACGTCACCACTTGGATTGTTCTATTTTGGCGGTTGAGAAATTTGGATCAATACGATTAAGATAAATCTGTTAATACAAGTGCACGCCAAAAAACGACTTATCACTCAAGTGAAATCTCACCTTTTGTGACAGTGCTGACGCGTGATCTCTGGTCCTGCTGACGTAAAATTGACCACCTGGATCAACAGCTTAGGAAGAAACAGTTCGGCACACCAGCTCCAACCCTTCCGAGTCATGTATGAAGGAACAAGGACGATGTTTCAGGGCCTTTACAGTCATGAGCATCGTCATATCTTGTGCAATATTTGAAGACCTCAAATATGGAACAGTGTCTCAATAGTGTTTCTCACTTCAGCACGCAAAAAAGCTGCTTACCAAGTTCTCAACTTCTCACTGGACTTTTTTTTTTATTCAACTCCACGATTACAGCGATATGTCTATTCAGACAATAAGCGTTTGTTTAGACAGAGATGAACTGACCTGTACAGTACAGTACATTCCAGTAAACGTACTGCATTACAAATTAATTCAATAAACATATCGAACACAAATATATCAACCTAATGGGTATTATAATATACAGGGTTATTCAAAAGTCCGGAATAAAATTCATAATTTTTAACCATATTTTTTTCGGAAAAAACGCTCGAACAGGTCGATTTCTAAAAAGGGCAAGCCTTTTTTCCATGACACGTGTCATGATCTACCAGCAACTCTTCGACCCTAGCTACCCTTAGTATTTTTTTTTATGGCACCCCATAGCTCAGGGGGGCTCGTTGGAAAGCTTGTCAAAAGCTGTATTCAGATCTACCATTCAAAATTATATCGAACGCTTCACCATGAAGTTTTGAGTAACCCGAGAGTTACTCAAAAGTCCGGAACAAAATTCATAATTTCTTACCATATTTTTTTCCGAAAAAAACGCTCGAACAGGTCGATTTTTAAAAGCGGTAAGTCATTTTTCCATTATACGTGTCATGATCTACCGTCAGCCTCTTAACCCTTAAGCGCTTGACCCGCAACCTCTTGAGCGTCCAACCATTTTTAAAGGTAGATCTGAACACCGTTTTTGACAAGCTTTCCAACGAACCCCCACAAACCATAGGATGCCATTCAAAAAAAATACTAAGGGTGGCTGGGGGTTGACGGTAAATCATGACACTTATCATGGAGAAACGACTTACCGTTTTTAAAAATCGACCTGTTCAAGGAATTTTTCTTTTGAAAAAATATGGTAATGAATTATGAATTTTGTTCCGGACTTTTGAGTAACCCTGGGGTTTCTCAAAACTTCATGGTGAAGCGTTCGATCTAACTTTCAATGGTAGATTTGAGTACAGTTTTTGACAAGCTTTCCAACGAGCCCCCACAAGCCATAGGGTGCCGGTAAAAAAAAAATACTAAAAGTGGCTAAGGGTCAAGGGGTTGCCGGTGGATCAAGACACGTGTCATTAAAAGACGGCTGGTCTTCTTCAGAAATCGACCTGTTCGAGCGTTTTTCCGAAAAAAATATGGTCAAAAATTAATTATTTTATTCCGGACTTTTGAATAACCCTGTATACAGTATCACAGAACATTATCACAGATAGAGCATTCTCAATCACGACCGGTTAAATCTGTCCACCAGATCACTTGGTTCAAATCTTTTGAGTCTGCGAGTTTTGTTACTCCGATTAAAAAGTTTATTGGCGTGTGTGTTCGGATGTGCTGCCATTTTTTCTCGATATTTCGCGCTGTGGCTCTTGATTTCTTCTTTGATGGACGGGATTGGAATGTCTTGTTGGATGATCCTGTTGGGCATGTATCTTGGAGCGTCGACTACCACTCGCAAAATCTTGTTCTGGAACCTCTGGAGAATTTCCAGATTGGATTCGGCAGCAGATCCCCACAGTTGTATACCGTAGGTCTATATTGGCTTGATTATGCTCTTGTAAAGCAAGATTTTGTTTTCAATTGACACCCCTGTGACCTTCTACCCATCAACCAGTACATCTGACGGAACTTGAGACCAAGCTGTTTTCTCTTCGTGAAAATGTGTTTTTTCCATGTGAGACTTCGGTCCAAATGCATGCCCAAATATTTTGCGTCGTCTGCCTGTGGTATTGGTGTGTCGTTTAGCTTTACTGGTGGGCACGTCTCTCGTCTCGCAGTGAATGTGACATGAACCGATTTGGACTTGTTGACACTGATTCGCCACTTTCTTAACCATTTCTCGATCTTGTTGAGGTTTATTTGTAGGTTTCTTGATGCTGACGCTGGATCCACGTGTGAAGCGAGCGCGGCGGTGTCGTCAGCAAATGTCGCTGTCATTGTCGTTCTTGTGGTCGGCAGGTCAGTAGTGAAAAGTAAGTATAGAATCGGTCCCAGGATACTGCCCTGAAGAACGCCCGCATTGATGGGGTAAAGTCTGGTGTACTCGTCTCCTTGTTTGACGTATAAGTATCTGTTGGATAGGTATGATTTCAATATCAAATAGCAGGGAGCCGGCAGGGTCTTCTTAAGCTTGTACATCAAACCACTATGCCAGACCTTGTCAAAGGCCTGGCTCACGTGCAAAAACACGGCTGAGCAGTTCCTCTTGTGCTCTAGATCTTGATTTATTCGGTTGACGACTCGGTGGACTTGCTCTATCGTACCATGTTTGCATCTGAAGCCAAACTGATGGGCAAAAGCTTCCGCTCCTCGATGACGGGGTTTAATCTTTTCTGCAGAAGTTTTTCGAAGACTTTGGACAGTACTGGTAGAAAGCTGATAGGTCTGTAGGATTTAATGCCTTCTGGTTTTTTCCCCGGTTTGGGTATCATCTCACTGGACATGAAAACCATCTTTTAGTCTGGATAATAAGATTGTACAGTGTCTGGGAGAGCACAAGGAACAGGCCGTGTCCCAAATTCGACACGTAGGAGTCGAATAGAAGAGTAGAAGGAGGAGGAGGAGGAGGAGAAGATGAGACGTTCACAATTTTGTTACGAGATTTGTTAACAAAATTTGTTGCAGAATCATGTAATCGTTCCTTGAGGCCGTATCAGATGAACACAATTCTGTTACGAGATTTGTACCAAATATTCTGTGATGTAATGGGGCAGCTCGACCTGCGTTTGGCTTCAAAATTGTGTCACATTTTGTGACAAGACGTCATTTTGCTGTATGAAACGGTCTCTAATATTTAACTATAAATATCTCGTAACATAATTATAACCGTCCATACGACCTTTACAGCAAAATGACGACTTGTCATAAAAGTGACACAAGTTTTGTGGTTAAATGCAGGTCGAGCTGGCCGAGTTGGGCGCTCGAAACATGATCACGTGATCACATGATATTTGATCACAAAATTTCAGCAACGTTTTGTTTACAAATCTCGTAACAGAATTCTGCCCATCTAATACGGCCCTTAGGGGTATGTGTTTAGAATGGAACCCCAGGGTAATATGGACCACCTGTCAGCTCTCACCTGACAACGGTTTAATGTCAGATCACTTAGATCAGGTTAGACCACTTTCTTTGTGTTCCCCTTCTACTCCTCCACTGCGCTAGAACCGGCTGTTCTGCACTAGTTACTTATTTTGTTGATAGCCTGGCAGTGCGCTGCTTTTGTCGGTTGCTAGGCGATGTTAAGCAGCAAGCACCTCAGTCAACGTGCCAGCGTAATGTGACCACGGCTTAATAAGCAATTTGTTGACATTTTTATTATTTGTATTTCGACCCTTCTACAGGGTGTTGAACTTTTTTTGTCAATATTTTAGGAGATTGTACTGATTGTAGAGCATCAAAAAATATTTTTCAATTTTTTAATCAACTTATTTTTTACCTGCATTTTTGTTCAACTTATTTTTCTTTTCTTTTCGGCGAAAGTACTAATTTTTAGATGCTCTACCATCCCTTAAAATATTGACAAAAAAAAGTGTAATACCCTGCATAGGAACGGAATCGCCTCCATAAAGCTTGACTAGCCGAGTCATTGCCCCGGATGCAATAAGCTGAGCTGACGACTTTTGGCAAACACTTTGTTTTCTGGGCCACTTCAATTTCTCCACCCTCTTTCTGCCGCCTGCGCTCGTCCTTTCATACAGATGCCGCACGATGGGTTCGACGCAGCTGAAAGGAACAGCGTGCAATTTTAAGAAGGGAACGAGGGCTGCCATTGTCGTGATGTTTCATAAACAAAGTCAATATCGGAGAAAAAATTTTAATGCCCAACTTTGGCCGCGTACTGAGAGCGAACGAACTGAAATTGCCTCATGGATCAAGGGCCAATTCATTCAGAATTTCCAAGGGTTAGAGCCACAGGAGAAGATGATGTTGCGGGAGGCGCGCGGAGAAGGGCCCGCGCTCTCGCCCGAGGAACAAGGGTCTTTGCTCATATTTTCTGTTCAAAAGCGAAATTCAGAACACAATGCACAACACACAAAAAGGAGGCCGGCGACGGCATTGTTGTTGCGTAATTAGCAGAGCGGCATGATGATGACTTTGATGAAAGAAGAAATTGTGTGCCGCCGTCGACCGAAAGCGGTAAAGTGTGCAAAGCTAAATTTTTCTCGCGATTTTTTGTTTCGAAACACAATTGTGTGGGGTGGCGTTACGCCACAAATGAATGTCGGTGTGATACCTACTCAACTACTTATTCCAAAGCCTCTCGACTTATTCGCGACAACGTGCCTAATCCAGTCGTGATGTTTTTGGATCAAGTCGGCTTCTAAAGTGTGACAGCTCGAGCTTTGCGAATAAAACGGTTTAGAATATTTCTGTACTCTTCCTGGCATCCTAGAGTACAATCTTCCATTGCATCATGGTATAAAGAAATAGAGACCATAATTATTGTCCGGCCTTCTATTTCCTATTTTCAAAAACAAGAAAACTCTTATTTCACTTTGGCCGTCATGTTGAGACAGGCATCATTCTGGAAATGGTCTTCATCGTCTTGAGAGACTTCAAAATTGATATATCCGTCGAAATCTCGAAAGTTTTCCTGCACGATTATAATAACTTTTCCTTCCATGTTGGTGGGGGGGGGGGGTGAAGTGAAACAGACGAACGCCATCTTGAAGACTTTCGAATTTGATCGCGCTAAACCTAAGATTCCAGAGATTCCACTTGTTGAACTTCCCTCTTGCTTTGATGCGACCGAAATGAGGAATTGCAAGAATGAGACTGAATTAAAGACAATTTGCTCCACAGAAAGGGTCTTCCATTAAACCGAGAAAGTCAGGGATATCTACAAGGTGTTACCCTTTTTTGTCAATATTTCAGGAGATAGTAGAGCTTCAAAAAATGAGTGGACTTTAAACGCATTGTATGGAGGCTTCTAAATTTGAGTTTTGAATTTTTTTTTTTGTTAAAACTCCAAATTTAATCTCTGGATTTTGACCTTTGGTACACAGAGTAAGTTGATGCATACCTACAGGCAGTAGTGGGGACGGTACGCGACGAAAATCCCTTGGATACTGCACTTTTGAGTAGAGTTATGAAACTTGGTACATAGTTTCTAGGAACCATAATGAAAAATTTCGCCCGATGTTCCCAAAAAAAAATTGGACGGAATCCGTTATATAGGCCCCTTTTTCCAAAATGGCGTCCAAATTTTGAAAATTGGCGATTGGTCGTACAGTGGCGCGCAAAGTATCAATTCCCAACATTTTGACCATAACGAGTTGGTTTAAGCCACCCCTGACTCGATCCGTCTGATATTTTGGCCATTTGGGCCTTTTTTCTAAAATGGCAGCCAAACTTCGAAAGTTGGAATTTGGTCGTATAGTGGCCTGCAAGGTATCAATTCTGGACATTTCGACCATGACAAGTCGATTAAAGCCTACCCCGACTCTACCCAACCTAAATTTTGGCCTCAATACTCAATTATTATAGTGCTGATTTAATTTTTTTTTTATCTTGAGAAGGGTTGTGAAAAACCCGAGGGAAAACCACTTCTTGGACTTTTTGTGTGTCCAACATGTGAGTAATCTGGAGAGCAGAATCACTACATTTTTCCGAAGAAATGAAATCAGAATCAGAATAAATTTTATTTCCATAAAAAGCTCTACCATTGTAAAACATTGGCTCCCCCAGTGGCAAAACCTATTTCACGCTAGTATAAAACTGTGACAACCATAAAAAACGTCGAAAGTACATATTTACATACCAACTGCAAGTTGTTTCAGAAAATTTTCATCAGGGCAGAAGGAATTTGGATTTGGCATGTTGATTGGGAATAAATCCTTGCAAGGTTTGATTTTCTGCATGAGAGAGCGTCCCACTGATGTAGAGCATCTGAGTCGACTGTGCGCTATTTATAAATTTTGCACGTTTGCACGAAGCATCAATTCGTAACATTTTGATTATGACGAGTTGATTGAAGCCACCTCTGACTCGATTCGGCTGATATTTGGGCCATTGAGGCCTTCTTTCCAAAATGGCGGCCAAACCGAAATCGGCAGGTGGTCGTATAGGGGCACACAAGGTATCTATTCCTGGACATTCCGACCATTGCGAGTCGATTAATACCCTTCCCGACTCGACTTGACTCAAATTTTGACCTCAATCCCCATTTATAGCCCTGTCCTATTGTCAGTTAAGATCTCGTGGCATCAAAACCGCAAGAAATTTCGAAGTGCAAGTTGTTTGAATATGTACGGAAAGGGATCGAGATAAGCGGTTTTTGCCGATTTATACGTCGATACGAGTTGTACTTGAAAAGATTTGAGCAGAAGACAATCACAATGTACCTCTTATTGAATACCAACACCAACACACTCTTATCTAGTGTGTCCAAGGCACAAAGATCTCTCCTATGGGTCTTAGTTTGTCCCACGTGACACACAGTGGGACGCTCTCTCATGCAGAAAATCAAACCTTGCAAGAATTCATTCCTAATCAACATGCAACATTTCTTCTACACTGATGAAAAGTAACCGAGGTCTGAGGTCTGAGAGGCAGAGAGAAGTCTAACCTCCAAACACCACTGAGAAACAGCAAATACACGCGATAGAGCGCAGATTTCTCAATCACTGTTATTTCTGGTAATGTAATATCTAACCTGACTTATCTTTTAGCACAAATACAAATTCTGAAACAACTTGCAGTTGATATGTATGTACTTTTGGACATTTTTTATGGTTTTTACAGTTTAATACATGCGTGAAATAGGTTTTGCCAGTGGGGTGGGGAGCCTTTTATTTCTTTGGAAAAATGTAGTGATTCTGCTCTCCGGATTACTCACATGTTGGACACACAGAAAGTCCAAAAAGTGGTTTTCCCTCGGGTTTTTCACAGTCCTTCTCAAGATAAAAAAAAATAAATTCTGAATCAGCACTATAATTGAGTCTTGAGGCCAAAATTTAGGTTGGGTACAGTCGGGGTAGGCTTTAATCGACTTGTCATGGTCGAAATGTCCAGAATTGATACCTTGCAGGCCACTACAGGATCAAATTCCAACTTTCGAAGTTTGGCTGCCATTTTGAAAAAAAGTCCCAAATGGCCAAAATATCAGACGGATCGAGTCAGGGGTGGCTTAAATCAACTCGTTGTGTTCAAAATGTTAGGAATTGATACTTTGCGCGCCACTGTACGACCAATCGCCAATTTTCAAAATTTGGACGCCATTTTGGAAAAAGGGGTCTATATAACGGATTCCGTCGAAATTTTTTTTTGGAACATCGGGCGAAATTTCTTCTTATGGTCTCTAGAAACTATGTGCCAAGTTACATAACTCTACTCAAAAGTGCAGTATCCAAAAGCGTACCGACCCCACTACAGGTCATATCAATGTTTGTCACATTTGTAATTTTTTATCAATTTTTAAAAAAATTCATTTTTTTTTGCGCGAAAGTACTGTGATAGTGGTGAACTTCCCCTAATTAGACGTGATATAATAGACCCTTACATTGTGTTTTAATTCTGTGCCGTAGATTTTCCGTGGACCATTTTCCTAAATCATTAAAATAAATTCCCAAACCCATTTTGATTCTCAGGTTCTAATAAGTAAGTAAGTAAGTAAGTTTATTGGTGCTCCCAAAGGCATACAAATCATGCATTTTCACAAGTCAGTTTCCAAAAATATTGCGGGAGAACTCAGCAATACTGTACAGTGTATATACCATAACAGACAATTACATCATATCACAGCAATCATCAGATACTCAAGTATCCACGTATACATAAAAATCAAACAACAGTTAAAAATCAACAGAAAAAAGGCGATCTAACGTAGACATTCATTATTTCAGTAGAAATTCTTCAACCTTATAACACAGATTCTGTAGTAGGTGTAGGTGGTTTTTTACCCACGATTTGAAGTTTTCTCTATCTAGAGCTCTGACCGATATAGGAAGTGTGTTATAGAGTCTGATTCCATGGTAATTAATTCCATCTCTAGTTTTTATCAACCTCAAAAAAGTAGGGACTATATTCTTACTGTTTCTCGTATTATAATGATGCACCTGTTCATAAGACTTACTCATATCGAGGAGATGATCCCTCACGTACAGTAAACACTCCATGCTATAGACAGAAGGCAAAGTTAAAATTTTAAGGCTTTTAAAAGTCTCTCTACAGTCTTCATGGTAGCCCAAATTACCAATAATGCGGACTGCTCTGCTTTGCAAAGAAAAAACAGATGAAAGGTGAGCAGAATGACCCCAGATTAAAATACCATAGGTGATCACTGAATGAATCATTCCATAATAGGAATTTTTAAGCGTTTGCTCGGACACTCTGCTTACCAAACTTCGCAACAGAAAGATGGTTTTAGAAACCCTCCGGCACAGAGACTGAGTCTGCGGCTCCCAACCAAGTTTAGGATCCAGGTAGACACCCAAGAATTTCACACAATCTATTGGAAGAACACAATTTAAATGAATCTTGCAAATAAACAAAATTCTTAAACCACCCCTCCTTTATTACTAGTCAACCAATGATCGCCAATCTAAGTTATTGAACCTCAATTACTTTATTCAGTAAGAAATTTTGCCAGTTAATTCACAATCAGTTTCTGTAAATTAAAACACATCCAAATGACATGCGAAAATTCGCGCCTAATTAATTCCACTCTCCCAATTAAATTCCCGTTTCCGTATTCTACCTGATTTAAAAACATATAGATGAGCTAAATTTCATAACGCACTTGAGTTTTGACTCCTTGCATAATTAATTTGATACCTCGTTGATTTTAATTAATCCTTCCTCAACAAAGCCGTACTTGAACTCGGAGAGATATCGAGTTTACTCCTTTCATTCCGCAGAGAGAGAGAGATTATTATTATTTATCCATTGAGTATAAGGTATTCCCAAATCATTGCCATTATTTTCGATTACCGATCGAATAATTTATATAAAAGTTGGGTGTATTATTTTAATTAATTTACGTCCATCTGGTACTGTATTTCAACTTACAGACTTACAGACAACTTACAAAAAGTTGAATATATTTTATTTTATGGGGAAAGTGCTCGCGATATTTCAATTCACCCAGATATTGTTTGCATTTATACTGCTAGCCACTGCGTTTTCAGTTGAAGGAGTCTACAAATCACCTGTTGGAGGCTATATCTCTTTGTAGAAGGGTTATTGAGGCCTCCACCATTTACCTGGTGACTTGAAGGTGACTGGAAACAATGTATTTGAAAGCTCACAGCTATTTGTGGAATATTAACTCGGTTTGACACAGCCTGTTCGAAATGCACAGAACAAACCCAATAAAGTTTATAAAAAAACAATTACTTTCACCCGTTTGAACAATTATCATTTGAATACATGGAAGGTAGACTTGCTTGGTGCATTCTTCTCTTGTTACTGATGCACTACAATTGTTAGTAATTAGCTTGGCACTCTTGTTAGTAATTATTTGACGAATGCAAATTTTCTCTAGCCAAACACATCCGTCTGTGTCGGACGCATCTACGCCAGTCTCTACTTTTCTCGTTTTCTCACCCTCTCTTCCCCCACCCCTTCTCAAGTGTGCCGACCCCTGGCCTACAAGCCGGCTACTCTGAAATGCAGCATCCTCCCTTGTACCATTCCTTTCTTTTCCAATGTCGCTTCCTAACGCGAATTCATTCAGAAAATTCATTTCTTTTCAAGGATTCTGAGCTGGACACCACAGTACTCATTCTTCGATGCTCTATCATATTTTAAAATATTGACAAAAAAAGATAAACACTTTGCATATAGAATGATCTTCTTGCACATACTTGCAGCTTTGTTTACGGACCAAATTTAGGTACTGGACCTTTACAAGCCCCATTAAAATGTTTTTTAAGAAAAAGTCTATCGGCAGGTCCCTCTGGAACAGGAGGCCGGCAATCTCATGAAACTTACAAGTTGACAATGTGATTGTGGTAACTGCTTGAATAGACCGTTTCATCCCAGACCGCGCATACGCGGAATTTCGGTGAATGTCATACGGACTTCAAGTGTTCCTTGGCAATAAGGTAAATCGCCTATACTGGTGAAAATTTTCACGACTTGTAATTTTCGGGGGGTTGTCCCCCTGCATTCACGCACTCGGACGGTCCCCACCGTCCATGGCCGAGGGCTTTACCAGTTCCCACGCAAGCCGTTCAGCTAGACAAACGTCTCTGCCATTTGGCACCAGAATATCTGGATTCTGGATTCCATTTTGGGGAGTCGGTGGAACACAGTTTCACCTGGCACGTAGGCCTCATTATTGGGCCCATTGTACCCGTCTCCCAGACCAGCCGGACTCACCGAGCCGCAATGTGGTGCCTGGATGTTTGATGGTCGGTCCATCCAAGCACTGGGGCCGACAAGCGCACGGTTGACCTTTGACTCAGTCTTTCACCCCCGGGTCGCAGGTGCGGATGTCCGATACATCCTCGCTCCCTGCGCCGGTGTTCCTGACTTCGTCTGCCTTCCGACCACGCTGCCGGTTATCCTCTACACATTGCCGTACCGCCGGCTGGAGGCATGTATACTTGGAGGGCTCGCCTAAGACCACCCGAGGAGGAGTTCCAGACCGGCCTCGAATCAGATGAAAGACACCTAGTCACCCATCCAACTCTTGGCAGCGGCCAACGTAGCTGCAGTTGGGTTGTCACCCGACTGGAGCGGCCTACTACACGCTACGCCCTCCTTGCACCAGAATATCAACGCGATGTCAAAAAAGAAATTTTCTTAATTTGAGCTGTCGTCAGTAATAGGTACTCGGTCCAGAAATTAGGCAATAAGCCGAATGACCAACAATTCTAAAAGCAGCACGTCAGATTTTGCGAAACTGCATCCGAAGACCTCTATACAGGCACATATTCCTATAACGGTGTTCATGGTGCTTCCGTCAAACGTACAGCAAGTTGCCAACTCGCCAACGGAGAAATTGTTACAGTTTTGACATAACTGCAACACAACAAAAGAGCACATAATATGGAAGAAAATTCGTCAGTCACGTCAGACCGCGACCAACCCCCAAGCAGATTTTATGATTTGAGAAACGTTTTCCTCCCACTCATCTGCCAAACACGAGAAAGCTCGAAGCGTACAACACGTATGTGAGAGATAGAGGAAACGACACACACATACACACACAATTCATGTTTTCATGTCCTTGCCTCTACGTGCGCCATACGCTAAACCCATTTTATACCATTCCAGCCGAAATGACCCTTGAAATTCGCATATGCGAAATAAATTTGCGTTGAAGCAAGCGAGCGGCAGAGCACACGTCGCGCGAGCATCCCCCGTTGCATGAAATACGAGATTGTAAATTTGTCGTCGACGACGTTCCTGTATGCGAATACAAAACTTGCGCCCAAAATGATAAATTTTGCTCGAACGCTTGAAATCACGGTAGGGGAAATACGGGAAAATCGTGAGGCACTCGCACATAAAAACAATTCCTTCAATGGCCCGGCGAGAGCGAGTCGTCAAAAACGACTCCCCAGTGTCCCAATTTTTCGCACCTTCTCTTTGGAGGGCAGTCGGTCGCGCGTCTTGCGCTCGTGCGAGTGAAATGCTGACCTATTTTCGCACAGCAGGAGGAGCAGCAGCCCGGCAGCAGCAGCACAGCATCAGATCCGGAGTAAGGGCAGAAGAGCAGAAGGGTGGGTGGGAGGTTTGGATATAAACAAGATCGATAGTATTTGGTATTCAAATTCCGGGTGTATTCCGGAGGGTTCTATAAAAAAAAACCGCGGCGGCTATTATTGCCCGGCGCTCCGCTAGTCGTCTTTTCCATCCACCCCGCCTCCCACCGTCCACCACTCTACTACAGTTCTCAATACACGCGGTAGCGCAAGGCTCGAGAAGAGGGTGCGAGTGTGGAATCAGCATTCTACATCCCGATATTGAGATGTGATCTTATCGTTATCACCCGCAGAGATATTGAAATATTCCTTTTCGCAGCGCACAGTGGGGCGCAGTGGCGTAGCCAGGGAAAATCTTTTGAAATAACGAAAATAGAAGGGCTCGAAGGACCATCTTTGACCCTTGGTAACTTGAAAAAAGGCCAAAACATTTTTCAAGTCTCGCCAGACGTAGTCGCGGAGACTATTTGTGACCGCTTTTTTTTTAAGTGAAACTTCTATTCTCGCGCCTAGATCACAACACACCACCAACGCAGAACCACACATGGGAGTGAAATTGCTTCATAGCATCAGTGGCCTGTACGCCTGTAACGATGCGCTGTAACGTTATCTTGTCTGACCTTGGGGTGACCAGCGTCGTCCCAGAAAATGAAAGAATAAGCTGTTGCAGCGTTCGCCGCGTTCAGTTCTATTTTTTACTAATCGCCGACACTGGACTGCTCTTCGTGTTGTCGTACTGTTGGCCCGACAAGAATGGCTCTCGACTTGGCTTGAATAGATTCGAGCGGATGTGATTTATTCTAGGGATAGGGAGGTATATTCAGGGCCGGGCCTAGCAGGCGTACAGTGCGTTCTGGCGCGCAGGCGAGTACGGCAGGCGGCAAGTCATAGGGGCAATAATATAATAATTAAGTTGAATTTCGAAGGATTCTTTTCACTCCCGCATTTGGTGGGGCTCTCCACTGCCAAGCGCAGCGAGAAAAGAAATAAAAGAAGTCTATTCGTGAAAAAATCATGTCAAAAGTATTCTGCCCTTTGAGTGACTAATAATAATAATAATAAGATTGATAATAAGAACAACAAGATGATACAAACCGTGAGGGAGCGGAGCGGGAGTACGAAAAGAACACCTCTTCGAACGTTGTTTGCTGATTGATTCATATGTATAGAAATTTCACTTCTTCCGAGGGTGACTATGGTCACGCACTCACGTTTTTTTCGTAATTATTTTTATTTTTTCTCTCGTTCCTTGTTCCTCGTTCCTCGTTTCCTAACAAAATACACCTCAATCTTCTGTATCTTCCGAACGGTTGAACATATCCAGTTCATTCTTTCGTTAATCGAATCTCAACTATTACGGGTTGATACAGACGACGTTTAAAAATGATCGGTCAAATATAAACAATCTTGACAACAATAAAGAATGCACAAGCGCGAAACTCATCTAAAATAGTCTAAAATAGAGAAAACGCATATAATGCCTATACCTTTACATCATCATATCTTTCGATCCAAGGAAGCTATGCGCCTATTTTTCTCTTAAAATTGAAGTTCATATCCGGGCCTTTAATACAGTGTGACAGTGTTGAGAAACAATGGGTTATTATTCATTTATTTAGTTAATGAACATTTTCATCGGCTATGAATGCATCATGATTTTCAGCCAGCGAGGGACTTTTTTTTTGTTTTCTCCAATTTCCTCTATACAACCAGCGAAGCAAATGAGGCCAAGGTATTGGAAAAATGTCTGAAACAAAAAAATTTGAGTTATAACTAATAGTTTTTCAGATATGAGTTTTTTTTCTGAATCAACTAACAACTATGAAGAAGTGGCGCCCGTATGTCACTCATATTTTACTGTGCAAAATGCACTACATTAACTGCTGAGGTAGTCATTTCTCGTATAAAGCTGAGCTTTTACAGAAATAATTGGATATTTGCCCTTTACAAAAAAAAACAAGGCATCCGTGTCTTTCTAACTTTAAGATTAGTGAAATAATCATCCGTATCCCTTACGTGTTACATACAATTCTTATTCTACTTGTTACGGTCGCGTTTTTCGGACTGAGAGATATGAAGGCGGAATTTATTTAGAAGGCGGAAGGGTTGGCAGGAAGTGAGTTGGTTGAATTTTTATTTTTTTCTGTTTTGCTTTGACGGGTCGAAAAATTGGTGGCCCTCAAATTTTTCGTTCGTTCAAGTCGTTGCTTGAACATGTTGCAGCGTAGCTGAGTTACCATCATGGGGCTGGAGCCCCCTCGGGCCCTGAAACGGCAACGATCAGTAAGAAGCCGTTTACTTCCGATATGTCATTCCTAACTGTGCGAATTATTTTCAAAAGGTCACCCCCGTTGTCACCCCGGCCAGAGCTATCGCCCGTTTCTCGTTGTCACCCCGGCTAGAGCTATCGCCCATTTCCCGTTGTCACCCCGGCTAGAGCTATCGCCGTTTCTCTTTGTCACCCCTGCTAGAGCTCTGGTAACCTCTGGGTCAACGCCACGCATGGCACCCTCGCCACTCGCGAGCCCGGCTTCCTGCGCCATCCTCGCCATCGCCGACGCTTCATGCAGGTTCACGTCAATTTGTCGCCAATCCGGCGCTGCCGTGTCGCTGGCCAACAACCGTTGAACTACGCCCGACAGCAAGTGACCTTCGCCCTTGAGTCGTACCTGGAACCCTCGCATCTCCAGCAGCTGCTCATTCGAAAAATCGGTGACGTACCTCTTTCAATTTATTCTTCGGTGGGGGTGTAGCCTTGCTAAGCTACTCCGACGAGACTCTAGGGCCAGTTCTGTTGCCTATGCCTATTGTATTATTGAATGGGGCCTTGCAATTGAAAAACTCAACGTGAGGTCGCCACTACTGTAGGGGGCGCCTACTTCGATGAAGCGGCCGTAACGACGGGAAAAACAGGGGAGTTTGAGTAGTTTGACCAGTAACTGACAGTGACTGGAGACGTCAAGCAAGAAACAGAGGTTATCCAAATTTCAAATCAAGACATGAAATGACGGACGCCGGTCGTTGAAGCGTCAACGCCGTCAAAATTGTCGAATTTGCCCCCAACGGTTGTGGCGCCCTCGGTGTGTAAAAGTGGCAGTGCAAGGCCCCATTTACTGTATCTATATCGCAGCCTTCAAAGCCCTACAGCGATTGAAGTCGGGGGCTTGTCAGATTTGACGTGCCGAATCAGCGTCTCCATCACGTGTCCCAGAGAAGGAACACTTTTCCAACGGCACGTTGGCGCCCTCTTTCCCAAATGCTACTCTGAGGACCTGGGCCTTCGACTGTAGTCGCTGTGGTCGCTAGAGGCTAAAGTGGCCACCAGTATTTCCTGTATTTGTGTATTACTTGTTTTGATCCATCAACCGTAAAATTTATCGTATTTATAAGTTCGCAACTGCATCTGAGTGTGTGACCGTCCGTGTAATCATTACTTTTCTCTATTGTTTTTTTTTGCTGTTCACCTTCTTTTTTTTTTGTCCAATATAGAATTTGTTCACTACTAATTTTTTTTCTCATTCCGCATGCATCGTTCTTCCAACGCTGACGGGCTGTTGGCGTTCATCCTCTCACGGATCCATATAGACCCGGAGCTAGACCGAGCGCGGCCCATAACCCTGAGGTCCGCTATAAGAGCAGGCCTCGGCTGGGGCTGTGGCCCTCTTTGTCCTCCAATCCTATAACCCGAAATAAATCATCGCCGGCCATAAGGGCCTTATACACTTGACAGACTGTACCTTAATGATCATCAAGTGTAATGATCATTAACGTTAAATGACGATTGCGTGACACACTGCGAATCGTAATAAGCCTATGAGCTTGCGCCGTAGCGCATGAATAAACGTGGCGATCAATTTTCCCCCAAAATGTTAATGTCAATTTGTCGAATATGGTCCGAAGTATTGGGCTGTCATGGCCAATAACATTTTAATTATAATTATAATTTCATAAATATTTAGGTGAGGATGTGAGGTGGTATTTAGCTCAGATTCCATTCAATCAAGAAAGCGTGGTGTGAACATTGCAAGCAATAACAAAATAGTTATTGCTTGCAATGTTCGCACCTCATCATACTATATTTATCTTCATTTTGCTGCCAAAATATATGTTGAATTTGTATTGAGTCGAAAGAAATGGAGGAAACGAAGAATAAGAGACTGATGTTTCAGTCAACCTGATCAAAATCGCATAGTCCCATCATAGTCTAACCAACTTTTAAGCGCGGCCCTGGTTTATGTTTGCGGCTGGCAAGTGGCAAAGCAACTGGCAGATGCAAGTTATAGTTCATTATGTTTGTATCTACCGTGTGGTTCATTATAACTTTTTTTGTAATTTTTCAACTGCTTTTGCGATAAGTACCTTCCATTTCGCTTGCTTTTGTAAAATTTCACATTTTTCACGACGGACGTTTTGGAATATACCTAATCTAGGTAGCATGTTTAAAAGCTATTAGCATAGTTTCAGCTTATTCATGAAATATTCATGATAATAAACACTTATATGTATACAGGGTGTCCGTTTTTCGAGGCTAAGCATGGGTATCTCGCTTATCTTTGGAGATACAGAGTCGGTTAAATTAGAAAAAAGTTGCGAATTTTCATGACGATCAATGATCCAAAAAGATATTTGACTTGTCAGTTTTAGTTTTCAAGATATCCAAAAAAAAAACAGAAATTTGTCATTTTTGTTTTTATTTTTTATTTGAAAAACGGTTGAAGGTAGCCTTTTCTTATTAAGACATTGTGAAGGCACTTTTCCAAGGGGAATTTAATGTAGCCAAAATCTTTATTCTAGCTTTCAAAACAACCGAGATATGACATTCAACTTTTTCATGGGCGCCATATTGAATTTTGTCATTTTTGAATACAATATTTTTTTCTGAATACAACGATGTGTCACATGTCACTGTTGAATCCATGCTTTTCAGCAAACAATTTTTTTTTTCATTTTTCAAAGAGTGCTTTGGAAACAAAATCAGCACCGACAATAAAAAAAAACGTGAATGTTTAACATTTATTCAACAGTGACATGTGGCACATCGTTGTGACCAGAAAAGAATACCGTATTCAAAAATATCAAAATCCAATATGGCGCCCATCAGAGAAAAAAGTTGGATGTCGTATCTCGGTTGCTTTGAAAGCTAGAATAAAGATTTTGGCAGCTTTGAATTCCCCTTGAAAAAGTGCCCTGACAATGTCTAGATTAGAAAAGGCCATACCTTCAACCGTTTTTTGAATAAAAAATGAAAACAAAAATTCAAATTCCTGTTTTTTCACGATATCTCAAAAGCTAAAATCGATACGTCAAATTTGTTTTTGGATCATTGATCTTCATAAAAATGCGCAACTTTTTCCTGATTTAACCGCCTTTGTATCTCTCAATAAAAGCGAGATACCCATGCTTAGCCATGAATAACGGACACCCTGTAGGAACCTACCTATCTCACGGATACTCACGGAAGTCCTCATTCCCTCATCAACAAATTCGACTTTGCCAAAAATAGAGTACCGCCAACCGATACTGTGCTGTAAGTTCGCAATGTTCATATCATCCAACTTTCGCGAACAGGCGCAGGCGAAATGTAGAGCTAGAAGACTGACTTTTCCGAGGACTTTCCAATTTTTTGTACGTGCTTATACGTGCACGCTACGGGCATTATATACCTATACCTGTCTCACGGATACTAACGGAAACGGAAACCCATCTCCTCATCAATAAATTCGACTTTGCCCCTAAACAAAGTACCGTCAATCTATATCGTACTGCGCGTTTGCAATGTTCGTATCATCCAAATTCCGCGAATAAGTGGTCATTTTCTATGTAAAATTCTTATGTAGGGGAGTTTTCAATTTTCAATGTGCTTATACGTGCACGCTACGGGGCATTATCTCATAATTTGGTACAAGAGATGTTGTTGCAAGAGGCAAGACACACATTCTAGAAATGCGTGTCTGAATGGCGTACTGAAATGACAGACTTGATGACAGATGACAGATATTGCGATTTATTGCACAGAAAAGCTGGCCAATGGTATTCAAAAATCACGGCGATGATGCAGGACTACCGGCGATTATTTGGCAATTATGGTTACTCCTAGTAAATGACCATTAAGGTCCTAAATGACGTTCTAAATGATCAATGAGTGAATGACGACGTGACACACTGGTCATTTATATCGTAATTTACGCTTAATGATCATTAAGCTTTCCAGTCTGTCAAGGGTATTAGTCTTGGGAAAATGGACCACAGCCAAACTCGGCTGATCATCAGCCGGGATTCGGGGGAAGCGGCCCTTGTATCCGGGGTACCGTTACATACTTTCGTAATCTTACTTTGTGCATAAATGGCCATTTCATCTCAGGTGACATTTTGGCAAGTACATTTCGCTTCACCGTAGTTTTAGAGCAAATAATACCAGCTTTTTAAGAGTTTCCAGGATAGCTACAAAACACTAATGATATTTATTCCAAAAACCAAAATTAATGACCCTGCGAAGTAAATCCATTTTCTGAGCTAGGCTTCCTATTAAGCACACCGCAAGGTGGGGGACTGGTTTTAATTTCTTGGTGGTGGAGAGGGGGTGTTTTCGCGTTTGTGCACACATAACGCACATGAGAGTGCATAAAAGCACTCCCACTCCGCACTCTACTCTCAACTGTTGAAAAATTTACAGTGCCTGTTACTGGAAATAGCACATTATAAATAATGTTCTCGTACATGCCTTTTCAAATCAGTAAATACCCACGAAATTCAACATCAGAAAAACGCTTTCCTCTTGGCTTTCCTCGTATCTACACAAGATCTGCGACAAGCCGGCTGTTCGAAGTGGTCACCTGAGAAGAAGTAATTTTTAAGAAATCAAACAAAAACTTGCGAAAATGACAGCTGTGACAAGGGCAAAAGTTTGCGCGTTGGAAACAAGAAAAATGTACTTGAATACCTGAAACCGTTTCTTCTGTAGCAGCTCCTGTTTCACTCAACAGTTTTGATAATGCTCACGTTTCACGTACACAAGTTCACTATCATGACTATCAAGCTGCTGAAATTCTAAGCAAAAAATGTCCGTCATGCAGCTCCAATTTCAAAAGCGCACATGATCTCAGGATTCATTCAGGAAGATCCAAGTCTTGTCAGGCTTTGAGCACACAGCCAACATACGATTCTCAGTCTTTCGTCGAACGTTTGCTATTAAAAAAAAAAACAATACCCGTCTAGTACGAAGAATTCCTAAAGCAACACGTCCTTTGGTAACCAGCCAAAACACAAAACTTGTAAGATCTGTAATATCTAAGAACACTACAGAAGCCTGGCAAGAGTCCTTTCCTTTTGCTTTCCAGGCCTTCACCATCCCGCCTCAGAGAAGTCAGCCATTTTCAATCACAATTATCAAAAATAATCTTCGTACTGCTCAAGATAAGGTGAATCCTAACAAGATTTCTGTCAATAAGTCGAAATCGTCATCTTCTCTCAAGCTTGGAGTTGAATCCAAACTCTCTGACGGAGATTTAGCTGGTGCCTTGCGTCTTCTCATCAGTGACAATACCTCGGGCAATACATTCCGCTTCCCATGATACGTCCACACTTCAACAACTTGCAAGCAAACATCCTAAAGCCGACCAGAATACTACCTTCCCACCGGAACCTTCTAATATGGACCCTCGTTGGTCATCAATTTCCACCAACGATCTACGCAAAGCAGATTATTCGTTTCCTGTAGGTTATGCTGCAGGGTTGGATGGGATGCGTCCTCAATTTATTAAAGATAATCCCTCGGATAATACCATAGATGACGTCGCTAATGGAAACTTTTTATCAGCTTTGTCTTCACTTTGTGACATCATGCTCACAAGACAAGTTCCAGCAGATGTTTGTCCTTGGTTATACGGTGCATACTTGACAGCTTTAGTCAAAAAATATAATGAAATTAGCTTGGAAATTAGACCCAATAGCTGTCAGAAATACACTCCGTCGTCTTGTTGCGAAACTACCGGGTGTTTATAAATGTCTGTGATCGCATCGCCTTTGGAATCCGCTTTCTATCACTACAATGGCGCCTGTTACTGCATTTTTCGGCCTGGCCCAAGCCTGCCGCGATCACAGTTTCTTATAAACACCCCGTAGCATGCAAGCATTATTTCCATCCTGCTGGGTCGCTCTTACGTCCTTTTCAGTGTGGTTTTGGCACCCCTGGCGAAGCAGGAATAGTAATACACGGCATGCTGAATTTTTCACAGACATGTGATGACCCAAAGACCATGCTCAAGCTGGATTTCAAAAATGCCTTCAATATCTAAGAACGTCAAAGATCTAAGAAGAATATTCGTAAGAGAGCAATATTATTTTGGAGACCTTCAATGACAAACTACTGATCTCTATCCGTTTATGTATCAATGCTATCGCTTCCCTACAATCCTGGCGTTTGGGTAATGTACCATTTCTTCTGAATGTGGTGTATAACAGGGCGACCTATTAGGTCCTCTTGCGTTCTGTCTTGTTGCTGACTTGTTAGCCCGCTCTCTACATTCAGACGTAAACACATGGTATATGGAGGACGCAACTTTATGGCTCCTGCAGAAGTTATTTAACACGACTTGCATGTTACCGACTCAATAGGTCCAAGCTTGGGTTTACAGTTGAACTCACAGAAGACTGAAATTTTCGTCATCAACGGAGCCGAAATTAAAGATTCAAATGAGAATTTGCGATCCATCAGAAATCTTTTGCCAGATGCTCGCTTAGTGCATGAAGATGAAGTCACCCTGCTTGGCACTCAACTAACAGATGCATCGACCCCTGCCATCTTGACACAAAAATTGACCACTTTACAATTATTGACGTCTCGTGTTACCTAGCTTAGTCAGTGCCGGTCTTTGCCATTTTGGCGCCTCGGGCAAGAAGCCGAAATCGCCGCCCCTACACCAGGAGCGCGCGGTGAAGCGAGCAAAAATTTGTCATTTTTCTTGAAATAATGGAGTTTTTTGTGCTTAGCGGAGCAAATTTGGTGATTGCTGCTGGAAAGTCGTTTCGTTGCTTTCGTAAATTATTAATTTTTTGTATTTTGAACGCGATTTTTCCGCCCCTATGAGCTGGCGCCCCGAGCGATCGCCCGTCTTGCCCTACCCTAAGGCCGCTACTGAGCTTAGTGCTCATCACGCTCTATTGCCCGGTTGCAAGAACGTGGTAGCTAATTTTGCTACGTAGCAAATTGAATCGGGTTGCAGGAACAGGGTATCAAACACGGTACCAAACAGGCTGTGGCTAAGGTTGTCACACATTTGAACTACTTGCATCTTTTTATGCGTAGGTAAGTACCTAAAATGTTTGATTCGACAGTTTTTTTTTTAATTTTCCAACGTCTCCGATTATTATTCTCCTGAGAAGACCAAGAAATAGCAGTTCGTCGAGACGTTGGGTCATTGCCGATCGAAAAAACCTCCTCGTAGATAAAAAAATGTACTGCGCGGGCTGCGGGCTGTCAAAGTCAAAGAAGCGTCAAAAATTTTGAGGTTGACAGCATTATTTATTTCTTCGAGTTTTGAACAATAATATGCAAATCATTGCACTGAATTGAGGCATAAATCCATCCTGCACTGGCTATCGATCAGGTGAATATGACAAACTGCCTCCGTAGATGCTATTATGTCAAATCAACAATTCCAGGTTCAGGCGATGGGAGTTACCGACTGAAATTGCGAACACTTGCTGGATGCCTCCACGAGCACGAGCCTTGTACCTCCGGCGGAAACAAAGCTGTTGTTTACATCAATAACGCGGAGCTCCTTATTGCAAAGTATTACTTGGTCAAAGTATGAGTGCTTCGATGACAACGATGAGTTACAGGAGTACTGGGACTCTGCTGGGACTGTGATCCTGTGACGAAACTTGAACAATCCTGGGCCGCTAGTGACACTGTATAAAGCATGTGTTAAGATAATGGCCAGTGCTGATTCAGTAGCTCCAGAACCGCTTTTGATGGCAGGAAATACTGCAGGAGCCGTTGGCATGAGCAACAGCGAAAATTGAGAGGAAGGAAGGAAACTGAATTCTGGATTTGTCAATTTTTTCTTTGATACAAAAATAAATCTCACACATCGACCACAAGCCCGTGAAGAACAGGTACTTTCGGAGGTACGCCAACATTTACTAAGAACAGCGGTACAACGAACACGACAACAACGACAACCTGCTTTGCCTCTACAACCAGGAGATCTAGTATTGGTCAAAAACAAGCCGTCCGCCGATGCCGTTGGAGGTATACACCCGAAATTCCAAATACTTTACCTTGGGTCCTTTAAAGTAACAGGTAACCCACATCCAAATGTCTACACGCTGAACAATCCCACCAACGGAAAAAGGTATGGTAACCTCAACCTCCGAAATCTCATTCGTTACTATTCGCCCTCGGCTCCAGGATGTTCAACAAAATCACGATCCCTGAATTCTGCATCTTGACTACAGTCGTCAAGGCTACAGAAAAAAAACAAACAGACCCTTTTAGAAACTCATACGGACCAGATGGACTGCTGAGTATCTGCGGAATAAACCATGGAATTCGACTATGGACTCGCTGAATTTGCACGTGAATGGGAAGCCCTGATCGTACTACGTTTGGACCAAACCTTCAATGGATTATTTGGACCCGATTCGGACAATGAAGAACCACCGAAGAAAATTTCGGTACAACCCCACTCAAAATTAAGAAAAATCTACCTATCCTTATTTGGACCCGACTCAGACAACGAAGAAGAACCGGAAAAACTCACACTACGACTAAACCCAAAACTACTGTGAACCTTGTGGAATCTGTTTGGACCGGACTCCGACACGGAGGAGCCCGAGGACCCTTTGCAGGTTTCACATACATATCAACCCAAAATTTCACCGTGCAACGACATCAAGAAGTCCGCCGTCGGACCAACACCGACGCTACTACTCGTCTGCGCCTTTAAGTCTCGACGAAACCACCATCGCCGCCAACGTCGTCACAACCCTGGTGACCCTACGCCGCCAGCAGCCCCAGTCCGTGTAAATTTTTAAGTGTCTTTTCCCAATTAGAATGTTCATGTTGACGACCCGTTTATCTTTTGGAATTTACCGATTTTTTTTTCCAAGCTATCAACAATGAATTACCGGTCCGTTGTACCTATCCCCAAGCCTAGACCAGTTGATTTTGTTTCCCATTTAATTTAACAAATAACTCTATGATATCACGGGATAAGACGGTTTTTTGTAAATTTGTTTCTTTTAATAAATTGCCAACGTTTCAACCTCGTGGCGAGGTCTTTCTCAAGGCGAGTAACTAAAAATAATACAATAAATAACTAAGAATACATCATAAAATTCGAGAACTTACAGGAATTGTAAAAATATAAGGCTCAGTGTAAAAAAGAAATAAATATGTCAAAAATTTGAAGTTGAAAACCAATAAGTCATAAAAATTAACAATTAAAAAACCAACACCCCCGAACAATCATCATACTATATATAATTGTTAATTTTTATGACTTTTTGGTTTTCAACTTCAAATTTTTGACATATTTATTTCTTTTTTACACTGAGCCTTATATTTTTACAATTCCTGTAAGTTCTCGAATTTTATGATGTATTCTTAGTTATTTATTGTATTATTTTTAGTTACTCGCCTTGAGAAAGACCTCGCCACGAGGTTGAAACGTTGGCAATTTATTAAAAGAAACAAATTTACAGAAAACCGTCTGTCTTTCCCGTGATATCATAGAATTAAACAAGAAAAACAGACAAGAAGCAGGATCACCTGATAATTAACAAATAACATTTCCTTCCAGCGTACTAGCGGCGGTACCGCCAGACCCTATCTAACTACACTGAAATTTGTTTAATTCCAGATCCAGTATACCGGCTGAGTCAAACCTAAACCCCCTTTC
The DNA here is from genome assembly GCA_949128115.1 of Anaspis maculata. Lineage (NCBI taxonomy): Eukaryota > Metazoa > Arthropoda > Insecta > Coleoptera > Scraptiidae > Anaspis > Anaspis maculata. The sequence continues at coordinate 23,232,065 of OX421967.1, forward strand.
CATTAATTTCCAGATCCGGCGTCTGATAACTCACACAGAGATCGAGTTCCCAGAGACCAGCTCCGGAAACGTGGGAGTCTGTAAGGTCCCGTTTTGGCCCCTTTTTCTAAATTATTTCAGTTAGGTTCGCGGCAGTATAAAGTTCGAGGTGGCAGGATCGATTTCAACATTTTCCCTGTTTCCCATAATAGTGGGGTCGGTACGCTTTTGGATACTGCACTTTTGAGTAGAGTTATGAAACTTGGCACATAGTTTCTAGGGACCATAAGAAGAAATTTCGCCCGATGTTCCCAAAAAGAATTCGACGGAATCCGTTATATAGGCCCCTTTTTCCGAAATGGCGACCAAATATTGAAAATTGGCGATTGGTCGTACAGTGGCGCGCAAAGTATCAATTCTTGACATTTTGACCATGAGAAGTTGACTAAAGCCACCCCTGACTTGATCCGTTCGATATTTTGTCCATTTGGGCCTTTTTTCCAAAATGGCAGCCAAACTTTGGAAGTTGGCATTTGGTCGTATAGTGGCCTGCAAGGTATCAATTCTTGACATTTCGACCATGACAAGTCGATTAAAGCCTACCCCGACTCCATCCAACCTACATTTTGGCCTCAATACTCAATTATAGTGCTGATACTGAAATTTATTTTTCAATTTTTAGAAGTGTTGTGGAAAACCACTTCTTGGACTTTCTGTGTGTCCAACATGTGAGTAATCCGGGGAACAGAATCACTACATTTTTCCAAAGAAATAAAAGGCTCTCCATCCCACTGGCAAAACCTATTTCACGCATGTATAAAACTGTCAAAACCATAAAAAAAAATGTCGAAAGTACATACACATCAATTGCAAGTTGTTTCAGAATTTGTATTTGTGCTAAAAGATAAGTCAGGTTACATATTACATATTACGTTACCAGAAATAACAGTGATTGACGAATCTGCGCTCTATCGCGTGTATTTGCTGTTTCTCAGTGGTGTTTGGAGGTTAGACTTCTTTCTGCCTCTCAGACCTCAGACTTCGATATGGCGCCGATATGGGACGCAATAACTTATTTAAAAATTTGCACGTTTGCGTTTGTGCGATTGTGCGAGACGCTCACCTACATTCTTCTTTACTGTTTTCTTAATCTATCACATTGGTGAAGAACAGAACTCTCACCTATCCTGAATCCCTTTTCAATCCTAATTCTTGTAGGTGATCCAATTTCTACATGTTGCATTATACTCGTTTTGTCGCTTACATATACCAACGTTGAGAAAGAACTCGTGATTTCGTGATTTATACAATATTGTACAGAACCTAATGAATATTATATCTTGACGATTATTATGTAATCAGTAAACGAATTCGATATTTCTTGATCATAATTACAAAGTGCTGTGGATTTTGCACAATGTCACTAACAGTCGCTAGTCAAAATCAGTCACAGTCACTAAAAATGACCAGCAGTGCAGCTGTCATTAGTGTCATTTCTGTATTATCAAGTATTCTTTGTAGACCTCAGCTCCGATTTAGACCTCGCCCTCCCTGTTTGAAATCGACACGCAAAATAAAATTGTTTTTGGCTTTATGCTCCCTCCAGCCATTCCTACATGCATGACGGAAAGCTTTTATGAGATTACACGCTACTTTCACGTATGAATCGACTTTCGGAATGTACAAGGCCTCAACAGCGTCGTCTATGTAGAAACTTGAACTTTCTTAGGAAACCGCAATCTCAAGAGCTTCTTTCATTACGATTAATTCAGACCCTGGCTTTGGCAGTTGTAAAATGAATCTGTTGCTTAGCAGATTAGGCATTTGTTCGTTCAACGTTACCCGAACGTCACGAAATCCTCGGTCCAATACGAATGTATCAGGTCTCTTTGTGTACTGAAAAATCAACCCTTCAGCCAACATGTAGTCCGAAGCTGGAGAGCACCCTTCTCGTTATTATGGAAAAACACGAGCATCTGCGATTTTTTTTTTGCTGTGCTCTTGGCCTTGGATTCAGGTCCATTAGCCAGCTTACCTAGTTGATATGGAGAGCATCTGCGATGTATCCCGTCGTTTTGACCACCATCATCGGCTTCAGTGGGTTACGATTCTTATGACTTGAGTAAGTGAGCCGCTGTAGTTGTTGAGGTCGAAAGATTTTTGAATGTAGGTATACAGAGTGTTCAAAGTCTTCCAGATTGTAGTTCGTAAGGAAAGTTGCAATTTAAGAAGGGAGGATCGGCCAATCGTTCACCAAATTGTTCATCAACCCAGTGAAGACATTGGAAGACAAGGGGGCTTGGCATCTGCTTGTCGTGCTTGATATTGAGTTCTGAATAAACCCTTTAGGAACATTGTAACCATAACATCCATTCGATTTCTGCATCGTCGAAGAAGTTTCTTGTGAACTGTGCGACATAAGGGCACGCATTGTTTTGCTGCAGAATAAAATTTGTCACATTTGCCTGTAAATTGTTAATTGTCTGCACTTAAACTACGATCAAGTCCGTTGAATGTCTGACTAGTGCCCATTGATGCATCGATTGATCATTGTTTGTTAGCTACCATGGCGCCATGGCGAATCTACACAAGCATAGACGCGGTTCAAGAAAAAAAAAATTAAGGTAATAGCGACTTACGATTGCGAGCCTTTCTTTATGTATGCAAAAGAAGACGGCTAAGTGTTCTTCAAGTATACTTGATGAGTTTTCAAATATTTGACCAGTTGAAAAGTGCAACAATGAGCATTGGGAAGCCTGTTGAACTTTGTGTTGAACTGGGGACCGGAGTCATTATGATCATGATATGATAGAAAGCACTTCGTTCGATATAGGGATGTCAAAATATCGATAAATCCACTAACAAGCCGAATCTGACCGGATCTATTCTATGGTTTTATCATCAGAGAGACTAAAGCTCTAAAATGTTCAATGCTGCAATATCAAGGTCGTAGGTCGCAGCGACCTATTACTTACGATTATTTATTCATTTATATGGAGTTTACTTGATCGAGACCCAAAACCTCTGCAAAAAGTTCCCCTGCGAGGGTTCAACACGTAGTCGAAGAACTTTATTCCAAGCCGCGACGACGTGTTCGAGTGCGGCACATCGCCGGGAAGCTATGAATAAAATATCCAATTGCCGACTTGAGCTCTCTAAATGCAGGGATGCAAATTTTGTTTCTACGCTCCAAAATTCCCCAACGCTTTCACCACCATATGCCGTCAAATAATGATGACAATAATAATTGAATAAATGGGATGCATAAACCCCGGGACCGAATGATAATTGACGAAATTCAAAAGCAGCCCCCAGTCTCTCTCCAGAGTCAACTCTGTCAATTAATTTGTGCTGATGGCGCAATGGAGTTCTCTGTGGAGAACGGACAGAGAGAGGAGTCAATGTCGAATGAGCATAGAGCCGAGCTTCCTCCTGGCGCGCTCTCTGCGAGATTAATGGATGACATCTTCATGTTTCCCATCCAGGGCGGCGTCGGCGGTAGCGGTGGTGCCCCCGATGCCATGCCGCGATATTAATCGAACTGGAAACGAAACGTGACGTTATTAGACAGACTGCTCGCGTTGTGTGACAGGCGAAACTCGGATGCTTGGAAGAGTAGTAGCAGCAGCAGCAAGGAGAGGTATATACCATCATCTGCCAAAATTCCTTCTGTCTAAAGATTACCCCTTTTTGTCCCTCATCTCATCATTCTCGAGCGCTCCTCTTGTTTTCCCTGTAATCTACGCCGACCTGACGACTTTTCTCAAATTGGCATCATCAGTGAAAGGGAGACAGTTTGTGGGGGGGGGGGGAGAAGAGAAACTCAGCAACCAAGGGAATGGAGAGGAAGAGAGAGGGGACGGGAGGGAGATGGGAAGTTAAGGAGTGAGCGATGGTGGGCAATTACATTGTTAATGCATCCAGAATTCGGAATACTTCACCTTTTCCGGTGTGGAGTGTGTATATGCGGCATTAACGCTCTAGCACAGGAACCGCTCACAGTGTTGGTTTTAGTTCCACCCTACTCCTTAATGCTATGTACATTTGATTTGTGGCTTGTCTCACCGAGCGTTGAAGTTTATCTTAGTCGCATAGTAAATGAGCATGCATGTTTACATCTCCACTCTGCAGAGAAGTAGGGTACGTGGTATATATTTACATGCGTCGTTAAGTTCCTTAAACAAATTCATGTTGTTTAGAGCTTTTGCCGTCGCCATTCTTGTATTAGATACCTATACCTTAACAAAGATTAACCTGATGGGGTCATCCACGGTGACACCGACCAAACCGACGTGATTCAAAAAGCGATTCCCATGTGCGAGTTTACCACGAACGTCAGTAACATCACATTGTTTGGTTGAAATCCGACGACTGCGTCAACGCGTGCTACACTGTCCAGTCCTGTCTATGCATCTATGATTTTCTCCGAGGAGCCCATACCTTTGTAGCGACACATGTTTACCTCAAATCTTAAATGGATCGAGAAAGAGCAGATCATATTGGTATGGTTAGCTTAGCGATAGAGCAGTTGACTGGCAATAAGGAGACCCGGGTTTGATTCCCAGGCGAAGCTTGACACATCTTTCACTCTGCTCTCCGCTCCATAGCTTGGTCTTCCAGAGGTAAAAATTACAAATTTTTCATATATTGCGCCATTTGGGAAGCAGTGCAATTGCACACCTGAATACGTTTATGAACCAATAAAAATTAAAAACTCTAGGTAAAAGTACTCCTATCAAGAAATGCCAAGTAGGCGTGAATCAACCGCGTTCGTTCGTGTGACTCACGCCATTTGTTTTTATTATTCGATGCCTTTAAAACTCACTCTCCAACTTCAACTTATAGGTAGTCTAAACAGAGGTCTAAACGCAGAAAGAACAAAAAGAGGAGAGATCGCCCCTGAAACAAGATTTGTGAATGCGGTATGCAAAAAAAAAAACATAAAAAACATCAAGTCATGCAAATCGCAGCTTTGGAGTATTCCGAGGAGTTTTCGCTGGTGCGGCGTGTGTATGTGTGCGTGATGGGAAATCCACAAATTCCGAGGCGCGACGCAGTTATTTGCACAGAACGAGTCCCCCTTTGAACCCCATATTTCCAGAAATATCAATCGTAATTTTTTTTTCTGCATTTTTCTGGGATTCTTGAAGTATTCCGCTTAACTGTCCTGGACTTTGTGCGGTCAACTCGGAACACTTGTATACAGGGTGGCCCAACGAAAACAGAACAGAGGAGTTTTCGGGCATTTTACCTCATTTTTTTAAAAAAAGCTCGAACAGGTCGATTTTTATATTGAGGGGGACATCTGAAACATACATTGGCGGATTTCTATCTTCAGCCTCCTCACCCCCACCCGCCCCAACTTCGAAGTTTCAAATGACACCACCCACTTTGCGATACATCAAATCGAAGGGAATTGAGTTCTCTTCCTGAATAAAATATTTTCAGAATTTTCAAAAAGCCCTCTTTCCCCCTAAAATACTCCGAATGTTCAATTTATCAGGAGAGGGGTTGAAAATTCCAGAAAAATTGTTTTCAGAAATAGAAATCAATTTGCTTTCATTCGATGTATCGCAAAGTAGGTGGTGCCTGTTAAATTTTGAAATTGGGGTGGGGGAGAGGAAATGGGTGGATTTGGGTAACACTTTTCTCCACCGAAAATTTTCTCCTTAGATGCTATCTAGGATGACGCTGATTAAATTGAAGAGAATTGAGGGATCGAGGAAATAAAATGGGACAGCCAGAGAAATTTAGGACGATGGGGGGTGGGGTTGAAAATTTTGAAAATATTTTTTTCAGAAAAAGAATTTGATTCTCTTTGATTTGATGTATCGCAAAGTGGATGGTATCATTTGAAATTCCAAAGTTGAGGTGGGTAGGGGTGAGGGGGCTGAAGATAGAAATTTGTCAATGTATATTTCAGATGTCCCCCAGATGATATAAAAATCGACCTGTCTGAGCTTTTTTCGAAAAAATGATGTGAAATGCCCGGAATCCTCTCTGTTCTGTTTTCGTTGGGCCACCCTGTATACAGGTTGTTCCAGCATAAAATAGACAAACGCCCATGAGAAAAGAAACTTCCAGAAGAAACTACAAACTACGAGCCCTCTATGATTTTTTATTTCTTGCGAAAGCTCAATATCAACCGAGATACAGCTCTTCAAAATTTGACTCCTTATTGTGTTACGGGCGGCGTTCTGTTGTGCATTCGAGAGCACACCTGATGCTACACTGTTTCTTTTTGATTTATTGCCCCAGATGGGGCAGGCATAGGCGAGTTGCGAAGCTCTAGGAAGTCGAGAACATACGCGAAGGTTTGGACCATATTTGCCTGGAGATTCCAATAGCCAAGTAGGAAACATCAAGCCAATTGGCGGAGGCGCCGTTCGAGAACACGTTAGTAAATACACTCTAAACTGCTGGACTGTTCGAGAGACGTCCTAAGCCACATACCGCGGCTCAACTTTTGTCGCAGCAGAAGCGCTGGACGGAAAAGCCGTAACATACCTCCTTTCAAAGAATGAAATAGTGTGATTGTGATCATATAGGACACTTATAGCCAGTTCCACCAGAGAATTTGATTATTGCTAGCTAATTTAGACATTTTCTCTGGTGGATTCTAGGTCAGTGCTAGTTGAATGACCACGGAAAATGCATACAAGCTGTTGTGGTCTAAACATTTTTTCATATTCTTTCGCTTTCCGTGGTCTATAAGCCAATATTCACCAGAGAAAATATCTCAATTAGCTAACAATGATTAAATTCGCTGGTGGAGCTGGCTATAAAACACTCAGAAACTTACACAAAGAATAGTAGTAGGTAAACGTACAGGAAATACAAAAAAAGATACAATAAAACATTCCTAGTTTTATTGTACCTCAGTTTCAGAACGAGAACGAACAACTATCAAATGAATGCATGCTCTTCGACTGTATGAATAAACTTTTTTACTGTGTAGCGGTTCAAATGGCAGTAATATTGCAGCGAAACTGTTAACCTGACGTTTCACGACGTGAGTATCGAATCCTTGAGTTTGACTCTTCTACCCTCCAAATATCCTATAAACTTGTTGTTGAAACCCATAGAAAACCACCAAGGCTTCTCGTTCGGTGGTTGTGTAGTTTTTTTATGCCCTCTGGCGCAACTGGCATCGCACCTACCGTGCCTAAGCACTACTAGCGTCTATTCAAACTGTTTGACAATTTACAATGCAAACTTGAACAGAAGAATTCATCTGATTTTTCTCTTTTGTTTCAGGTACGTTTCTCGACATCACCTGGCTAAATAGTTCCTCAGGTTCTCTTTTTATTGAAGAAAAATTTGGGTGAGTACACACATGGACAAAGTCTAGGGATATTTTGTACAATAATCTCGATTTCCCATCAAAGTTATTGAGCGAATGTTTCTAAAATAAATAGGTGGCATCTTTGAAGGTTTTGTTAAATAAGTATAAAAATGACTAGCGATAATAGCCATGACAACAATAAAGAAAAAAAAAACAAACGGAGAAGTAATAGGTTGGCTGCTTTTCATTTGTTGAACCAGGTAAGAATCAAGTTGCCAATAAAAGATCAGTTTAAAAATGGCTATGCCGAGACAATATTTAGCCCGGGATGAAATTCTTCGATCTGTGGGGATGTTGGAGGTTAACCAGAGACAGATGGACGTTGCGAGAGCCCTAGAGATGACACAAAACGTCATCTCACGATTGTGGAGACGATATCGTGTCACAGGGTGGACGAACGATACAAAGGACGAGGTCATGCTACAACAGTAGTCCAAGGTTGCTATCTGCAGCTTTTTGCGTTAAGAGCAACGACTTCGACCGCGCTTCAGCTCAGAAATCGGCTACAACATGCCCACAGGGTGACCGTGTCAACCCGAACCATCATTAGAAGGTTGTATGAAACCAATCTCAGATCTCGACGGCCGCTAAGGTGCCAACCTCTTACTAGACATGTACTTACATGCAAGACTTGCATGGGCTCGAGCGCATAGAAATTGGCGAAATTTGGAATGGGGTCGGGTCGGCTGATTTCAGAAGAGTCTGTGTGTGGAGACGACCTGGCGACATCAATCGGTTTAGAAACGTACAGGAGGTTCACAGCTTTAGGGGTGGCACCATTATGGTTTGAGCGGGTACAGCAATAGGCAGAAGAACGCCTCTGGTTTTGGTGGAAGGCAACCTAACTGCTGTCGCGTATCGGGCTGTCATTCTTCAAGATTTTGTGGTCCCATATGCAGCAGCAGCTGGGGAAAATTCTGTCCTCCAGAAGGACAACGCGCGCCCACATACTGCAAAGGTTGTGATAGAATTTTTGGCGGATCATGAAATTGCGGTTTTGTCGTGGCCTGCGCAGAGCCCTGCCATAAATTCCATCGAACATGCGTGGGACATGCTCCAACGAAGGGTTCTGCGTGATGGTGCCGAATTTCATGACCGCCATCAATTGTTCGCGGCCCTTCAACGCGTCTGGTAAGATATCCCGCAGGAAGATTCCGACAACCTTATTTCGAGTACAGAGGGCAACTTTAAGTATGCCAAAGCGCTGTAGAGCATTGACAACTAGCCAGAGGGGCCATACTTTGTATTGATTCGATATTGATTAAAGTCTTCTTGTTATTGTTATTAAATTTACTCACGTTTAAATTTTGTCTTCAATTTTTATGACTTATCCTCAAAGTTTTTTCATCAAACATCACGTATCATATCAATCGTATCATACTGACAACAATCCCATTTGGTAGTACCCACCAGTAGTACCCTGAAGTAACGACCCGGGAGTCTCAAAATAAGTTCCCAGCAATTAACTTGAACCGATGCCTCGATGGACCCGCCCGACGTTTTGATCATAATTACGCAGCCGTGAGTGGCTCGCATGACAACCATTTCCGTTCGGTAAGCATCAACCCCAAAGTTGTCCATCAAATACCTGTTCGTGTTGCTTTACACGTCGCGCTACAACCACAATGTAAAATTACGAGCAGGCGTGCGCCCTCCATTCATGTTAAATTTGGTAAAATGTGGGAATACAAATTCAATTCAACAAAATCTCTGTGTCGTGACCGCCGTGCCGGTATCGCTTTGATGACGATTATATGATGATATTCCGGAAGACATATTTCAGAGCGTTTCCGGATTTCTGCCTCCGTTTGTCCTCCCCCCCCCCCTCCAGCTCCTATCTCCTCCCGGAATGATACGATTAATCAGGACAATGATGGTAATTGTGTTATAAGGACTCGCCCGCCGCCCTTGTAGTGCCGCCACACACCGTCTCCCATGCTGCTCGTCATCATCTTGATTGCCGTTGTTCATTTTATAGAATATTAGTTCCATTAAAGTGGCGCGCTTTGTGCCCTACCACCGTTACCAGGGAGGTTTGAAAAATTAATTTGCATGACAAATCGGGCGCGCCGGCACAGAGCGTGGTTCACCACCACCGAATAAATCTACATCATCAGGAGCGTGCTCTGCGACTTTAATGTGGGTGGCAGCTTTAAAACTAGCTTTATAGTTACTGCTAGGAAATCAAATCGCCGGGGCTGTATGAGCTCAGCGCAATTTTCCAAACAAAAATCAGAAAGTCAGTACAAACAGGTACTTGATGAAATCAAGCAACGTGACTTGATGGGATAAGCATTGAGTTTTGGATTGCTTATATGTCTTACCCCCAGTGATCTGAACTTCCCTGGTTTGCTTGGCTTCGCCGGACAGCAGCACGGCCTGTTTGTTCTGTGAAAGAACAATGAGAGTTAGGCAAACGAGCGTTGATCACATTCGGTCCAGTTCACTGATGTAGGTAAACGAAGTCGTGAAAGGGTAGTTGCTACAGTGTTAGCAGTAGTGTTATCTTTACGCGGTGGTGCAGCATCGGAACCTGAAGGCGAATTCTCATTTAAGGATATTCTTAATGCCATTTGGTCCGTGAGGCGCACCGGCAACTTTTCAGAGACTTGCAGTGATGAAAACCTCCAACACAAGATTGTAAATTGTGATGTTGTTCAAGTCGAACATTGTAAACCGCCCTTGAGCACCTACGTCTGTCGTCGTGGCCGAGTAAGATCACATTGTAACCTTGTGCTCATTGGCTATCACGATCTGAACGTTGTGACTTGCACCGTCTCACATCTATCCCCCAACCTTCCACAAGGCCGCATTCGTTGCTCACTTTTTCAATTCTCTCAATAGTTCGATACTCGTCGCTACCGAAGAATGCCCTTTGATCTGTGCTACGTAGTGTTACCGCCCCGGCCCAGAAGGGGCGAAGCCAACGCTAGTGCCTTTTTTATATAAGCCGACGCTTAAATGAGTCGTTCAGCAGTCCTGTGGTGGAACCACGAGTCCTCGACAGTTGTCGATCTCGACAGTTGTCGATCTCGACAGTTGTCGATCTCGACAATTTCCTCATTTCTAAAGGGTGGAGGGTGCAGAGGGGAAAAGGGAAATCAAGGTGAAGGGTGTAGAGAGGAAAGGGGGATTGCCGAGATCGACAACTGCCGAGTGCTCGTGGTTCCACTACTGAGCCGACACACATCGCAGCATCGACTTCGCACCGAACGTCCGCAGACGGCCTTCGCCCTGATGCTTCCCATCCATTGTGACGGTTTGAAAAGCGTGCTCTAGGATTGATAGGAAGTCGAACAAAAAGGGAGGTTGATAAGGCTCAAAAAGTGATAGACAGAAGATTAAGCCATTTTGTAATTTATTTGAAATGAATCAGAAACCTCGGTAGCGAAGCCAAGAAAGACTTACTGGAAAGGGTCCACATCTCCACCGAGGTAAAGCGTCCTTTTGGTCTCATCTCCCTAAAAACAGGAAAATTCATGTTTCACATTAGGTTTCAAGTTTCGACGTTGAGGTTCGATTTATTTCCTTCAAGCCAAGAACAAGACGGGTTCTGATCCCGTTTGAGTCAACGGAAGCGCCAGTAAGGGGTGCCGAGACCCGTTAGCAAGCGTGGATGCTCATCGAAGAGAAGCCGAGTTTGGGAAGCCGCACGCTTAGGAGCTGGCCCATGTCGTTCGTTTGGGCTCTACTGCGTTATACATCCACCAATCGGCTCACGGCGCAACGGGCAAGACGGCCGCTAGAATGGCCATCACCGAGAGCGGTCGGCATCACCGTGGTGCAGCTGGAGTCTGACGCTTCCCGAATGAAGCGCACTTAGTCTGTGCCGAGTGCCAGATTAGTCCACATCGGGTCTTCTGCGGACGGGGGATTTCTCAGGAGTTGCGTTCAACCCTCTACACGTGAGTCCTTTCTCCTTAATGTGCACATTGGGTAGGTGGGGCTCCTTGCGGTGTGTGTCAGAGATCTAAGCCGTAACTGGCTAGGTATATCCTGAGAAATTGTACGGTCAGCTTGTACGGAAGCAGTAAGGGCAGCTTCACCGGGTAAAGTCTTCGAGCGCCGCGGTAGTCGTCTAGACCTTGGCGAGCCTCAGGTGTCGTTGCCATTCTCCGATAAGCTGATCTCCGATACGCTGAACACGAGAGAGTCGATAATCTGTACGAGTCGTCTTGAGACGGACTTACCACTGCGTGTTGCCCACAAAGCACCGTCGAGTGCCTCAGAGCGGGCATTGAGCCCAATTTTGTATATTTTTTTCTTATTTCAACCCCGATTAAAAATCCTAACCTCACAACCACGTGTTTACTTGTCGAAACGTCACCCATACGTCACCTTTCATTGTCAAAGTCGCGAACGTCAACGAACTTCCAGTGGCGTGCGGAAGCTGGAGTCCCGACTGATCAGGGGTCAGGAATAAATATTACTACTCCACCTGATTGGCGCCTGTGTACGATTGCATAAACAAACAAAAATTAAAAACATTAGCTTCCTCGACCCACGACCCAGCCACGACAAATATAGCCAGCCGGAGCAGGACGTTGATAGGAAGCAAACGTCATACCATGGCCACCTCCGCTTAACCAAAAGCATCGGCCCTTCTCGGAGCCATCCTTACGTATCAGCCGCCGAGTGGACATCGTCCGCTATCGAGACACCAGGTCTCACACCCATCGAGAGCGCGCTTTCGCCAGGGCCTCAAAGCCCCATCTCTCACCCTGGCTGCGCCTCTTTCGCCCTTGGTATCATGGCGTGCCCAACGTGGGGCTTTTCTGGAACCGTCGTTCTGGAGGAATTCATCAAGACCCTGAGCATCACCGAAGAGTCGAGCGAGAGCTGGGCGTCCCCATTCTCTTCGACGGATCCCTTTCTCGTCGCTTCAGACGACGAGTGGCGCCCAACAACAAATCAATTTCTGGAGTCAGCAGCGGCACTCAGGAACGCAACACTTCCGCCCTGGACTACCCCACGCCAGAACTAGCACCGCCGATAGTCCTCAACACCACCTCCAACGCCGACACGACACCGCCGATAGTCCTCAACACCACCTCCGACGCCGACACGACATCAGCTTGGGTACTTTCGCCGCCACCAGCCTGTCGCCCCGCATACGGCTGCAGGTACAAAGCATCCAAGTGTCGGCCCAGCTCAACACCAACCTCGACAATAACCTTGTTACGTCGTTTTCTGTTTCTGTCAGCTTTTTGATACTTTGACCGATTGGGCCAGTCCAATTCTGCCTCGCCGTTTGAGCTCCCAGTATTCGGGAGTTTCCTTATCTTGCTGTGGCTGTCCTGGTGAACGAATTCCGCGTGCTTTTCTCTAATTGGCTGTAGAACAATCTGAAACTAGCGCGCCAGCCGGCAGTAGCTGATAAAAGGAAGCGACGCAGGTATTCACGTTCTTTCCGCCTCGAAATTTGTACGAGCGCTGTTAGTGTCAGTTAGGTGTCAGTGTGGGTTTTGTGCATCCACGTTTTGTCTATCAAGTGGTTTTCGAGTTTGCGTAGGTAACTCGTAAGGCAAAGGCGTAGGTCGAAACCAAAAACCGAGTGTTTTTTAGACTTGATTTGGCAACGCTGGACCGTGTAGGGTATTGAAAGCCCGAATTAGGCTTTGTTTGGCCGATTAGAGAAGCACGACCACACCTGGCCTATCAAAAACGAAACCGACCGACATCTGAGGTAACGAAAAGAATGATTTGGTTCCTATTTTTATCATCCTCCCGGATTGGATTTGACATTGAATTGAGTGAATTATTGTAGGCTTCTACTATCGAGTTTTCTATAAATTAGATTTTTACCAACAAGATTTCTCCGAACTAGTTTTTACAAGCATTCGCTTAATTCAAATTAACGTCACATTTGTACGCTAGTCTCTTGGTTTTGCCGTTGACATTCTTGTATCTTCTTGCTGGCGACTTTGTAAATAGCGTAATTTTTATGGGACGAAAGGTCCCCATTTGACTTTGATAACTAGCAATTTTGCGAACAGAAAAATCCCAAATTTGAATTCCTGGGTGTTGTGCATAAAATTATTGTTACTGGTATAAAAACTCGATAACGTTATCGCAGCTGTCGAAGTAGGTACCTATCGAGCTGCGTTAATATCAAATTGGTTTGGGTTTGTTATCTGGCTTTCTTCCGACAGTAGGTACCTGCCCCGTTCGAACCGATACCGTTCAATTGATTCTGTCTTGTGTTGAAGCCAAACCTCTCTTCCAGATCGTAATATTTCACTCATAGTGGTAATAACAGTGACTGGCAATTCCGTATATTTCATTTTTGTAAAATTAGCCAACCGGCACCTGTTCATTTCCTTTGCTTTTTGTAAATGAAATTTGTATTCGTAATCCAAACTTTGCTTTATGTTCAGTATTGTATTAGTCATTACTTTGTAATATAATTATTTTGGAGCATTCGGCCCACAATACTGTGGCGCCCCGACCAACTTGAGAGACCCGGCCTTCTCCACTGATTAGCTGGCAGGCCGTCTTCCTGAATAAGACAGACCGATAGGTAAGTCGCACCGACAAAGCACGAGGCCTTTTTGGCATGCAACAGCTTAGGCTCGAGACCGCTGATGAAGGCGTCCACGCAGGTAGGCGTGCACGACGAATTTAGCCGCGCGGTTTGGAAAATCTTGCATCCACAAACCGAAACGGGCTCCACGCTGAGACGTTTCCTTCAAAGGAAAAAGTCGCTCGGGAGATGGAATGCTTTCTGGTATACGGAATCTCGCCTAGACTCGATGTATCGTTTCGGGAATCTCCCTGGTACGTAGATGACGATGAAGAAGGCTTGATGGCAAAATCTTCAGACTTCAACACACGTGCTTGAAAACTGGATAGTTGAAAACTTAATGGTAGAAAACTCGATGGTAGAAACCTATAATAATTTACTCAACTCAGTGTCGAATCCAATACAAAAAGATGACAAAAAGGGGAACCAAATCATTTTTTACGTTCCCCGAGGTGTTGATCGTTTTCGTTTTTGATACGCCAGGTGTGGTCGTGCTTCTTTAATCAGCCAAACAAAGCCTAATTCGGGCTTCCAGTACTCCAACGGTCCAGCGTCGCCAAATTAAGTCCGAAAACACTCGGTTCTGGTTTCGATCCACATAAATTCGAAAACCCCTTGGCAGGCAAATGTGGACGCACAAAACTCACACTCTTGGCGTCAGCGCTCGTGCAAATTTCGAGGCGGAAAAGAAATTGAGTACCTGCTTCTCTTCCTTTTATCAGCTTCTCCCAGCCGGCGCGCTAGTTCAAGATTTATCTTCAGCCAATCAGAGAACGCCACATGGAATTCTTCAGCCAGGACAACCATCGCAATATAACGAAACTCCCAAATACTAGGAACTCGAACGGCGGGGCAGAATTGGACTAGCCCAATCGGTCAAAGTATCAAAAAGCAGACAGAAGCAGAAAACGACGTAACAGCTGCTCAAAGTTACAAACTTGATATGTCTGGAAAGTATCACTTGACGGCCCTGTGGCACGGGGTTGTATTCCATGAGGTGTGGCTGTGTGTGCTGCCAAGAATATAATGAAATATAAGCTTTTTGCTGGACCATGTTGCCAAGTCAACAATCCCAGAATTAAAGCAGTAAGTGCTTCTCTGAGTCCCTGACGAGAAAATGCTCAGGTGTCAGAGTCAACATATCATTCGGACCATCACTCGATGGACTTATCGGCCGGGAAATTGATGCCGCTCGAATGCAACACAACGCCGCATGAATCGATACGATAGCGAATATGAAGTTGTTGAAGCATGGGTCCGCATCTGTACACAATCTTTTATTGACGTTGGACTTTGAAAACAAACAAGCACAAAGTATTTCGGCGAAAGAATTCACTCATGCTTTGTCTCTTGTAATAAGTATAAAACTCGAATGAAAATGGACGGATCAAGCGTGTTTAAGCTTCTGCCATGCGAAATATCCCCTCATTTCACCACAGTTATCTATTCAGTTCCATCGCTCTTGGAATTGTAGCATCAAGAGCAGTTCATCCCGGCCTCCTTCCATGCGATGAGATAAAATCCGGGCATCGTCTCTAGATTTGTGCGAACTTATCTGCTTGAGTGGCGTTCCCTTGAAAAACTTCTTCAACCACGCGCACACGCATACACACCGCACACCTATACACGGCATACTTTGTCGAAAGGAAGAGATCCAGAAAGTATATTTGCAACGTGAGCCAGTTGAGCACACATATAAAGGTCCGTAGTCATCGATTCCATACAATATAAAAACGTTTAGGGGCTGCAACTCACCGAACATGGTATACAATTTCAATTTCAATTATTGATGCCTCCTGTCGAGGATGTACACGAAGTTAGAGCAAGAGTAAGCAGGGATTGAAGCGAAGGAGCGCACGCTGTCGTCGTTGATACGGAAAATTCCCCGAAGGCACGTGCTTTTCAGAAGCTCTCTATTTGCTTCGGAACCTGTGAAGTTTCAAAAGTAATTGGGAGTATTCGCATCGCGAGGTTGTAATTGAAATGAACGGAAACTTTGATAGCGGTTGAATTGGTGCTTGCAATCTGCCTCGCCACTAGTCTACGGGTAGAGTTTGGGTCGACTAAGGGACGTCCCACGTGACCATAATAACTGAGGATGCTAATTCCCTGTGATTGCGAAACAATTCGCCATTAGTCTGGACGTAACGCGGAAGCAACCTAGGCAAAAGTGGCAAGTGAACACATTAAAGTGAACGACAGATGAATGAGTATTTCGTGTGAAAAAAGTTTCGTTTCGACGTTTCTCTGTGAATATGTGTGCGTGGATTACAGCTGATAGTCCTGGGGTGACGCTGCACGTTGAAGAACGCTTGAATACTGATGTCTACATCAGAATTCTAGAAGAAGTGATGCTCGACCTGGTGTCAAGAGTTTACCCCGCTCACAATTTTATTTTGCAACAGGACAATTGCCCCGCCCATACGGCTCGAAGGTCAACAGGTTGGCTTGAAGGAAACAACGGAAACGTTGTTGATTGGGCAAGTTGGAGTCCATACCTAAACCCCATGGAGAACATGTGGGATATGATCGTTCGTAAACTAGCAGAAAATCGAGTTGTAGTCCGTAACAGAAATGAGCTTCTAGATGCAATCACTGAAGCCTGGCAGACTTTACCCCAGGATTACGATCGAAGTCTATGTCTGTCCATGAATCGCCACCTGCAAAGTGTTCTGGACTCAAATGGAGCAATGACAGAATATTAATAAGCGTGATTTTGATATTGCAAGTAACAGAATAAAAACGATTCATTGCCTTTTCTATTAACTATTCGATCAAATCAAGACACAAGTTCTTTTCCTGTTATTGCTATCCTAAGGATACAATGACAGACAACAAGACTTGCCAGAGTACAAAATTATGCAATGCAAAATAGCGTGACCGGACAATTCGTCCCGCGGACAATTCGTAGCGGACAATTCGTCGCGGACAATTCGTCCCGCGGACAATTCGTCCCGCGGACAATTCGTCTCGCGGACAATTCGTCCCGCGGACAATTCGTCTTACGGACAATTCGTCGCAAAATAATGTTTTGCCCTTTGTCTTAACTTTAACAAGTCCCTTTGTCTTTCCTCGTTGCTTTTCGAACTTTAGTAAGCCCCCTTATTCCTTTTTGTAGTATTTGGAGCCCTACTGCGCAACCTAGTTTCTTCATGTCTTTTGAGCTCTGCTTAGTCCCCTTGCATCATTCCAAGAATTTTTGCTAGTACACCAAGCTTTAGGAGCACCAGTAAGCCCCCTTATACTTTCAGGAGATATTTGGCCCCTATCGAGCCCCTCATCTTTTCAAGTGTAATTTTTGAGCTCTAATGAGTCCTCTTATGTTTTTCATTGCTTTCAGATTTCCATAAGGCCCCTTTTTGCAGTCTTGTGTTATCAAGAGCTTCACTGGGCCCCCTTATTCTATATTCAACGTAACTTGAAGCCCTGCTGCCCCCCTTTGAATTTTCCATGAATTCCGGAGCAGCAAGCAGCGTTATGCCGTCATGGCATGTTGAAGCCCTATCGGGCCCCATTGTGCCTTCAGGTGTAGTTGGAGGCCCGTTGAGCCTCCTAATGTTTTTTCATAACTTTCGGAGTAGGTACCAGTGAGCCCCATTTCGCGTTATTTTGTTATACAGAGTTCCATGGGGCCCCCTTGTCTCTTCAATACCGTTTGAAGTTCTGTTGGGCCCCCTTGCACTTTTCCTATAGGCTTTTGGAGCAGTAGTTAGTCCCTTGTGCCTTTATGTTATATTCAACCCCTAATCCCTTGTTTCTTCAAATATAATTTGGAGCCCTGATGAACCCCCTTAGAGCCCCTTGAGCCCCCTTGTGTCACCAATATCATTTGAAGCCCCACTAAGCCCTCTTGCATTTTTCCGTGACTTTCTGATTTTTATTGAGCCCTGCGTCATTTGGAGCCCTAAGTAGCCCCCTTGTGTGTTTTCGTGGCTTGTGCGTTCTTGCATTGCTGGAAGCCCTAGTGTAAGTCCCTTGTGCCTTCATGTGATATACGGAGCCCTATCGGACCCCCTTGTTCACGCAAGTGTATAGTTTGGCGCCTAGTGAGCCCTTTTGTTTTTTGTCTGGCTATCAGAATTCCAGTAAGCCCCTTGTTACCTTCTTGTGTTATTCGAAGCTCTATTGGGCCCCCTTGTTTCCTCAACGTCTTTTGAAGCCCTGCTGAGCCTCCTTACATCTTTCTGCGACTTTCGGAGCAGTAGCAAGCACCTTCTGCCTTCAGGAGATATTCGGAGCCCTATCGGGCCCCATTGCGCAAACAGATAAGCTTGATTATGAAGAGCTTCATTGGGCCCCCTTGTCGTATTTCCGTGGCTTTCGGAGCTCTATCGGGTCCCCTTGTACCCTTATGTGTAGTTTGGAGCCCTAATCAGTCCATTTTTGTTTTTATTGGCTTTCAGTACTATGCAGTGAGTCCCCTTTTGCCTTTTCTCGTTATAAAGAGCCCCTTGTGTCATATCAGATGAAGTTCTACGGAGCTTCCTTGCACTTTCCCGTGATTTCTGGATTTTTCATAGGCCCCTTCTGCCCTATGTGTCCATTGGAGCCCTAACGAGCCCCCTCATGTGTTTTCGTGGCTTTCAGAATTCCAGTAAGCCATCTTGTGCGCTTTTGCATTTCTGGAAGCCCTAGTGTAAGTCCCTTGTGCCTCCATGTAATATACGGAGCCCTATCGGACCCTCTTGTGTCCGCAAGTGTAGTTTGGAGCCCTAGTGAGCCCCCTTGGGTCCATAAGTATAGCTTGGAGGCCTAGTGAGCCCCCTTGTGTTTTTCCATGACTATCAGAATTCCAGTGAGCCCCCTGTTGCCGTCTTATGTCATCCAGAGCGTCAGTGGGCCCCCTTGTTTCTTCAATACGTCTTTTGAAGCCGTTCTGAGCCCCCTTACATATTTCCGTGGCTTCCAGAGCAGCAGTAAGCACCTTGTGTCTTTATGTGATATTCAGAGCCCTATCGAACCCCCTTGTGTCTTCAAGTGTAGTATGGAGCCCTAATGAGCCGCCTTGTGTTTTTTCGTAGCTTCCGGAATTCCAGTGAGCCCCTTTTGCCTTCTGTTGCTATATAAAGCTCCTTGGGCTCCCTTGTGCCTTTCTGTGATATGCGGAGCCCTATCGGACCCCCTTGTGCCGGTTAGTGTAGTTTAGAGTCCTAGTGAGCCTCTTTTGTTTTTTTATGGCTTCCAGAAACCCAGTCACCTCCCTTTTGCCTTTTTTGATTATACAGAGCTCCATTGGGCCCCCTTGTTGTATTTCCATGGCTTTTGGAGCTCTATCGGATCCCCTTTGTTTTGTGCCCTTATGTGTAGTTTGGAGCCCCAACCAGTCCACTTGTGTTGGCTTTTAGAGTATCATACAGTAGGCCCCCTTTTGCCTCTTCTTGTTGTGAAGAGCCCCCTGGGCCTCCTTGTGTAACCAATATTATATGAATATCTACGGAGCCTCCATGCATTTTCCCGTGATTTCCAGATTTTTGTTAGGCCCCTTGTGCCCTATGTGTCGTTAAGAGCCCTAATGAGCCCCATTATGTGTTTTCGTGGCTTTCAGAATTCCAGTAAGCCATCTTGTGCGCTTTTACATTGCTGGAAGCCCTAGTGTAAGTCCCTTGTGCCTTCATGTGATATACGGAGCTCTATCGGGCCCCCTTGTACCCGCAAGAGTAGTTTGGAGCCCTAGTGAGCCCCCTTGTGTCCATACGTGTAGCTTGGAACCCTAGTGAGCCCCCTCGTTTCCATGAGTGTAGCTTGGAGCCCTAGTGAGCCCCCTCATGTTCTTCAATGCGACTATCAGAATTCCAGTGAGCCTCCTGTTGCCTTCTTGTGTCATCCGTAGCTGCCGTGAGCCCCCTTGTTTCTTCAACGTCTTTTGAAGCCCTACATGCTGAGCCCCATTACATCTTTCCGTGGCTTTCGAAGCAGTAGTAAGCACCTTGTGCCTCTATGTGATATTCGGAACCCTCTCGAAGCTCCATAAGGCCCCCTTGTGTTTTCAATATCGTTTGAAGCCTTGCTGAGCCCCGTTGCATTTTTTCGTGGCGTTCGGATCTCTGTCGGAACCCCTTGCATTTGCTTATGATTTTCAGATCCTTTAATTGAGCCCCCTTGTGTCTTCATGTGTAATATAACCCCCTTACCTTCCGAAGCCTTCACTTGCGACGAATTGTCCGCGGGACGAATTGTCCGTGAGACGAATTGTCCGCGGGACGAATTGTCCGCGGGACGAACTGTCCGCGGGACGAATTGTCCGCGACGAATTGTCCGCTACGAATTGTCCGCGGGACGAATTGTCCTAGCACCGCAAAATAGTACTAGTAGAGTAGGTACTCAGTTACGTCGTACTTCATACTTCAACTACAAAACACGTGTGATAAATCTTGGGGATGTAGGTGGGTCTTGAAGGCTGTGGAATGTGTCATGACTCATCCTCAACTACAGCATTCGCTCGAAGGTCTAGAGGGAAATCACAGGAAAACTGCTAGACGTGGCTCGATGTTGTAGCCCAGTCAATGAAAGCATAATTTAGAAGAATAGCGCAAATAAATAGTGTAGTTCTGAAAATTGGTAGAGATGTTTTCGAAAGCTTGCTGATTACTGTATAGAAAGTCCCCATTGATAGGGGATGTGGAATCGCCGCCATCTTGGATTATTGGTACATTTGAAGTATCTTTTGCAATTATCTCAATTAAAGGCGATCCCATCAAAAACGGTTGCCTTAGTTCAAATGAGAGACCATCAATGTCTACAAAAAAGTTGCGGATCACTTTCACGTATCTGTCATAACTTTAGAGAAATTGGCCTGTGAGCGTCAGGTGTGAGTCGTGGAGGAAATATTTCATTTCTCACGGTGTTTTTGAAGAATCCCGAAAAACTACAATGCAGTGCTATTCAGTTAATCTTTGTTTATGAGTAATAAAATTAAAAAAATAATTTTGCCTTCACTTCAAAAGATATAAGGGGGGGGACAAAGGGAAAAAATTGAACCTCTAATATTTCGGTTATTCAAGAAAATTTTAAAAACATTTTTGGGAGGAATTATAAGTGATCCATTCATGATACAAGGTGCAAAAGACAGACCAATCATTGTATAGGGTGAGCCTGTACCCCGGATTTTTTCAGACCGCGCGTGAATTTGCAAAGCCGCATCTAAACATCTGAAAATAATCGTAACCAACACTACCAAAATCAGAACAATGAGTGGCAGACAAACCAGTTTAGATAAGCCGTTGTTCTGATTCTCGTAGTGTTGGTTACGGACGTTTTCTGGTGTTGAGATGCGCTTTGCAGGTTTACGCGCGGTCTGAAAAAATCGGGGTACAGACTCACCCTGTACAATGAATGATTGGTCTGTCTTTTGCACCTTGTAGCATAAAAGGATCACTCATCATTTCCCTCAAACCTTTTTTTTATTTTTTCTTTAAATAACTGTTAGATTTTTAATGTGTTGTTGCGTTCCCAACTGAATCGCATTCCGTAAGCACAATTACGAAGACATATTTTTTGCAATGTCATTTTCTCAAGACGTGATGACCTCTTCGGCACACCTTTCACAGCATTTTTTTCAATGTTTGTACTGGATAAAACTGTTAAGTTTCGCAGATATGAAAAGCTTGAACTTTTTTCTTAGTAATTTTCATGCAACATGGCTTTGAAAGGCACAAAAAAGCTCTAAAAGTATTTTGTTGCTGGGTCGTTAAATTTTTGGCATGTTGATTTTGTAGTAGGGGAAACGCGCCAATAAATCAGATCTATATAGTCCAGGCGATTCAGTTCTAGCGGAAAATATACCTACTAATACCTGACGATTCTGCGTTTTGTGGTACTGCAATGAAATACGGCATGGAAGAATCTTTTCTGCTAAAACCAAACCTCCTACTATAAAATCAAAATACCACAAGTTTGGACGGCCCAGCGGAAAACAATTCTTTTTGGGCTTTCTTGAGCGTTTTAGAGTCATGTTGCGTCGGAAACACCAAGAAAAGAGTTCGAGGTCTCCATTCCTGCAAAAATTACGAGTGATATCTAGTGTGAATAATATAGAAAGAAATGCTCTTGGAAAAGAGATACTGAAAAGGTCACCACTTTTTCGAAAAATACCATTGCAAAAGAAACTTCTTCATAGTTGGGTTTACGGAATGCGGTTCAGTTGGGAACGCAGCAAAACATATGAATTTATCGTCTCCTTGCATAGAAGAAAAACAGCTTTTTTGATCCCTGCCAAAGAAATTTTTTTCAAGTGTGAAAGATGGAAGGACACGATGACAATTGATGAAAACATTTTCAATAGATAGAGGAGTTGCTTGAGAAATTTGCTTAGCAGCTCCTGCAAAATCGGAGCATGAGCAGATACTCCGTTTTTATGCATATGACCCAATAACGCAAATGACATTTCGAGTCTGAACATCAGTGACGCAATTTTCCATTGTGTTCTTGACATCAGGTTTCATCGCATTTTCACTAATCATGAAAAAAAACTGATGAACAAATAATGAGAATTATTGAAATATGATAGTACCCTTCGTTAGATACAATGCTAAAATCATGATACAAATAGTTGGATAAAAAACAACTTGTGTGTAATTTATTGTCACATCCTGTGAGAAAAAGCACACTTACAAGAAATGTAGGAACATTAGGAAACTTGTAGGAACTTGTAGACCACAAAGTAACTCAGGATTTTATGTAGGATGATCACTAATAAAGCATCAAAGGACCCCGCACAAAAGTAGGCAAAAGTGGTCTCGGTGAATTTGGCTGAAAATTGGCATACAGTACGTTTTTTAATCAAAAAACCACCACCTGTTGCTTTCAGTTGGTAGAAGAAAAAAATTCCTGTTGCACGATTAATGTTGTTATGTTGACTATCTATGATGTTGACGTTAGGTCAAAAAAGAAAAAATGTCAGGGATGTCAGGCCCGTCAGGTTATTCAAATTCAAAACTCAAAAAGCCGCTTTGACAAGTACGCCGAGAAAACGCGGAATTTGTTGAAACGCGAGTTGAAAATATCGTTGGTTAAATCTATTACGGTCGAAACAGAAGATGAAAATCGTGTCGCAAACCTTTGGCAAGTGGCACTCGTCAAGTTTTTCAGCAGAACAGTGGCAAAAAAATATCCCTCACTGCAGAAAATTGATTCATAGAGACTGGGACAGAGACATGGGGAATTCAAGCATCAAGGACATTCCACCAATTATGATAAGTTTGGCAGAAACCGACTCATAGGATGCAGAATTGGCTGATTCTTCTGCTTCAGACTTTGAAGATGAAGCTGGTGATGCACATGAGGTTGCCACTGGAACTTATTCTGATAATGGCGACGAGGATATTAGCGCGATTGCAATATTCACGGGCATCGCAACTGCGAGCGCGGGCTGCAGCAACAGCAGCCAGTTTCTTTCCGTTTTATTCCTTGTTCTAGTTTTCTTTTTCATGGTTAATTTGATGTAACTGCTAGGTAGAGGCCGAGGTATGATCTGAAATAAATGAGTACCTACCTCATGTAACCAACCAGGCTCTTCGTCATGAATAGGAAATTATCGTATTCACAATATCGCTTTAAATTATCTACAAACTTCACACAGCATATTTTTTTGACATGAACCTGTGTCAGTGTGAAGTGCGACAATAACCTAAATAATTACAGACCGTCTGTACTCGCAACAGTGTCAAAAATATTCCTAAATTTTCACACTAGACAGCGTTGCCGTTGTTCTTTTGGGGGTAGAATGCGACGTTGGTGGTTTTTTGATTAAAAAACGTACTGTACTTGTACATCTTCACTTTCTGATCGAATACTCAAAATTACAGTTACTTTCTATGTACAGTTTTCAAGCTATACAGGGATTTGTACAGGATGTGCGGAAAATTTGAACCCCTTTGGGGGCCCAATTTTTGTGATGATTTGAAGGTTGAAGAACTTATCCGAAACAGTTTTTCACATAAAAATCAAATCTCTCCTCTGGAACTTCCTATATCTCACGGTATACAGGGTGTGCTTTTTTTCAATTTTCAACAACGATTTTTTTATCGACAGTCGATTGGATATCTTTTAACCACATTTTCCTTGGAAATGACACTTATATAGCCAGTTTGTCTGTCTGTCTTTGTGTGTGTCTGTCTTTGTGTGTGTCTGTCTGTCTGTGTGTCTGTCTGTCTGTCTGTCTGTCTGTCTGTCTGTCTGTCTGTCTGTCTGTCTTTCCGTGTATAAACTAAAAAGTTGTACTTCTCTTTGGGGAATAAAGCTAGAGCCCTGAAACGTCTTCCAGTGGATAGCTTATGTATTCAAGGGTGGCCAAGGGCTAATGGGAACAAATCCATACATAGTTATCATTATTATTATCATCAAAAACCAAAGTTTTTCTCTACAATAATAAGGTGAACTCTTCTTCGAGGAATAAACGTAGATATCTGTAACTTTCCCGACGAATAGAACCTTATGTCTCCAATGATGGCCAATGGCTGGATGGTATAGTTGCTCCGCCATCTGGCCATTGAAATCTCTTACTCGTGGAACGATTTTCATGAAACTGGAAGTTACTCTTGTCCCGTATAAACATTCTTATTTTGAGACTGAACTTCATGACTGTGTTGCTATCTTGGCCTTACCTATCGAACAAATATAGATACACATTTCAGCGACATAAAAATCGCCAACTTTATAGTCAAACTCGTGTTGATTTTTGCTCCAGATAGTACGAATATTTAGGTACTTTTTAAAATACACCATGTAGATAACTTGATTTCTAATATCCCAGGAAATTGATCGTATGGAGCGATATAACCATTTTTCTACTTTTCTTATTGGTTCAAAAAGCAAACTATCAACCTTTTTTGTTTTGTTTAATGTATAATGTTTTATTCACACCTGACAACAAAATGTATTTGCTCAACACAAAATTCTTGCGATTATATAGTTTCACCAATTTTTTGACAGGTTGTAGCTGAATGAGGCTACAATGATAATAAATGATAAATAAATGAGGCTAAAAAGTATTTATTTTGTTAATCAGAAAAAACTCGATCATATGTCGATGGAAAAGTCGATACATACTCAATTAAAATTGACACTCAGGCAGACACACAGACAAACAGACAGACAGACAAACTGGCCATATGAGTGCCATTTCCAAGGAAAATGGGCTAAAAAGATATCCAATTCACTGTCGATAAAAAAATCGTTGTTGAAAATTGAAAAAAAGCACACCCTGTATACTGTGAGATATAAAAATTCCTGAGGAGATTTGATTTCTTTGTAAAAAACTCTCTTGGATAAACTTTTCAACCTTGAAATTATCACAAAAAGTAAGCCCCCGAAGAGGTTCAAATTTTCCGCACATCCTGTACAAATCCCTGTATAGCTGGAAAACTGTACATAGAAAGTAACTGTAAGTTTGAGTATTCGATCAGAAAGTAAAGATCTACAAGTCTGCCAATTTTCAGCAAAATTCACCGAGACCACTTTTGCCTACTTTTTGTGCGGGGTCCTTTCTTCAAGTCTTGATTTTCCTGGAAAGGAAGTGTCAGATCACGAAGTCAATCGAAATTATGCGATAAATTGGTGTCAGAAGTAGGGTAACGGAAGCAGACAGATACGAGTTTGAGGAGCTCAAGACGGCGAATTCTCGTTGCTGGAACACATGGAAACATTCCTGAATGAGCAGAAGAGTTGTGGAAAAGACCTACAGTATGAGCGGCAGCATGCTTATGCATCCTAACGTGTACCTTTAAAAAAAAAAGGGACTGGCGTATGGACGGTAACTGAATCCGGCTATTTCGCAGACTGTAATTATTATGGAAAGACTAACTTGTCTGAAACGTAGTGCACTAGACGTCTAATAATAATTTATCTTGGCTCAGGTTACAGCTGCCTCGGCTTCGCTTCATGTACTTTACCCAGTTATTATTTTTTTGCTAACAGGGATTATGTTGTGAACCGGGTATTTATCCCATTTTCGATTATTTTGGCGGTTTTATCCGCCATTATATTTCATTATTATTTCCCGAGGGAAGGTGGACAAACTGACCTATGCACGTCATCACTTATGGAGCTCGATATCTGGAAAAATTCGATTGGTGAAAACCGAATCTCGATTGATTTTGTTCATGATGGTTATTCAGTTGTGTCAGTTCAACACCGGTTTCAACAGATCGAGATTTTTTGGACGGATGACCACAACCTGTTTTTCGGAAAGCTCATTACAAGATGTATTAGACGAAACCTGACCCAGACACTTTAGTTCTCTAGATCGTACAAATGAAATACACAGGTCATCTCGAAATAAATTTGATGAAGGGATCCATTTTTCTTGTAGAGGAGATGTATATTATAACGTGTAAATAAGGTGGTCTTCTCCACTTATTTTTTAACTTGTTTACTGCAGTTTCAGCTTTATAAATATAATGTAAAAGCCATTTTCAAAAATATTAATTGCACATAACGTTTCAACTCTATGTGTCAAATGTTGCACTTATATTTTTGAAAATGGCTTTCACATTATATTTATAAAGCTGAAACTGCAGTAAACAAGTTGAAAAATAAGTGAAGAAGACTACCTTATTTACACGTTATCATCTCAAAATGTCACACCATAACAGTACTACGGTGCAGGGAATCATTAATGCAACTCACAAAAAAATTCAAAGATATTTGACTTATTATTGAAGTTACGAAGGGTGAAAGGATGGTCGTTCGAACCCTTCTAGTTTAGTTATTTGAAAATACTTCAGTAAACTGTTTGTAGCAGAA
Organism: Anaspis maculata; assembly: GCA_949128115.1. Lineage (NCBI taxonomy): Eukaryota > Metazoa > Arthropoda > Insecta > Coleoptera > Scraptiidae > Anaspis > Anaspis maculata. The sequence continues at coordinate 23,258,653 of OX421967.1, forward strand.
TTACGAGAGAGAAATATCGACCACTGGGTTGTGTAGATGATTTCAATTTGTTGTACAGGGTGAGTCCTGGTGTGATTTCTCCCAAAGAATTTCCTTGGTAAAAAACCGTCTACATCTGTTGAGAGACCAATCGAATGATTTTGGAGCATTTCTGAAGAAAAATAATGATCGAGGTTTCGGCCTCACCCTGTATAGTAAATGGAACTCCAATATCTACACACCCAGTGGTTGATATTTAATATAACTGCCACCAACAGTACACTAAAATATTTTGAAATATTTTAACTAAAGAGAAGGGTTCGAAGGACCACCCTTTGACCATTAAGAAGAACTCCAATAACAAAAGTCAAAGAATTTTTCTATCATTTTTTGTGGGCTTCATTGATATTACATCGTTGTACCGTTCTGGTGCGTCATTTCGAAATCACCCTATATGCATGACTCAGTTTGAGCGGATGAACTAGACCGGAAGCACCAAGTCAACGTGGTATACACGGACTTTGCGACGGCGTTTGATCATCTAGATCACACAATATTAAGCACTTTCCTTTTACAACAAAACTAACTGATCTGATCTAAGTTAGAGAGAGAAAGAGCGAGAAATCACATGCGCGAAAGTGAGATACCACTAACAACTTAGGTCAGAATACTTAGTTTAGGTTGTAAAACGAAAGCACCTCTTGGTCAAGAAGCTTGAGTCTTTTCTTGCTGGTTCCACCAAAAGTTTTTTGAGCAAGTCAACTGCAGTCTGCGTTAGTTCCTATGACACAACCAATTGCAAGACCAGTTGCTGGCCAGTTGCTTAGCAACCTACTCAGATTGAAGTTAACTTGCTCATAAAACTTTTGGTGGAACCTGCAGTTAGGCTGTCAGTTGTAACCTTGTTCAAGTCCATTTTATTTCTCAGTCTATATGCAGGCTTCTGGGTTTTCTCAAGGACTGTCCTGAGACCTGACCTGTTTGGTATATTTATTAAACGACATCGTTGCGGATCTGAATCTGCCCTGCCAACTTAATACCGATGACATGGAACTGCATCAAACCATCCGTACACTTGTTGATTGCATGGCGCTGCAGGGTAGCCTTGACATCTTGAATGAGTGATGTATCCATAATCGGCTGCCAATAAATATCAAAAAATGCAGCGTATCAAGTTATCACACAATTGCGTCGCCTTCAGTCTATTGGCGGCTTTACAGAGCTTCGTATGTCGCCGGCGACAGTGTCGCTGGCCAATAGGATTCGATCTGCCTGTACTCCCCTAGCTCACTTCATTATTCCCGCGACACGAGTTATTCAACTACAGTGGAGTGGGAGAGTGTCGTCGGCGACATACGAAGTTCTGTAAAGCCGCCATATCACTGTGAGTATCGACGGTGAGGTTTTGAGTAGGCCGTCTGTGATGACGGATATGTGAGAGTTATGGCGGCTTTACAGAACTTTGTATGTCACCGGCGACAGTGTCGCTGGCCCAGGGCCGTCTTAAGCGGGCGTGCAGCTCGTGCATGGCACAAGGGCGGCCAGATTCAGGGGGCGGCATTTCAGGGCAGAAATGCGTTTTTTTCTATTTTTTTGCTTTTTATATTTTACCTCCTCGGCCGCCCCTAAACATTTCGAAATTTTTGTTTGTTTTTTTCATATTTTACGCCTGCGGCCCGGCCGCCCCTGAACATTTTTTTAAAACGGTATGATGGATACCTACCTTTAAAACACGTGAATATGAAATCAGATTTTGCAAGATCCTTGCTAAATTCTTGATTTCTACCAAAGGGCGGTGGAATCGTAAATCGATTGGCAAGTACAGTAGGTACCTAGAAGCAGTTCGGTATTCAAGTGTAGCTATTATTAATTATTCCTAATAGACACGAGAAATCAGGCGTCTTATTTTGACGTTATTCTATCTTATTCACGAACCGTCCGGTAGGTGTTCGTGAATTAACTTCGGTTTATTTGTTTATTATAATATCGTTACTGACTACCTACTTAATAAAAAAAAAATTGGTTCAAAATGCGACAATTGCAATTTCAGTCGCTGTTTCTGTTATTTTCATAAAATAAAATTTAAAGTAAAAGAACTATATACAAAATTTAACATTTGAAAAAAAATGGAGAAAGGGGCGGCCTAATAGTTTTTGCACGAGGGCGGCCAAATGTCTAGAGACGGCCCTGCGCTGGTCAATAGGATTCGATCTGCCTGTGCTCCCCTACCTCCCTTCATAATTCCCGCGACACGAATTTCTGTCGTCATGTCGTTCAAATTATTCAACTACAGTGGAGTGAGGGACTGACGCCGGCGACAAACGAAGTTCTGTAAAGCCGCCATTAGTTTTGATCCGAGATTGACATTCACTAGTCATATCGAATCTGTGGTAAATGCAGCCTTGAGAATGCTTGGATTCATTTTGCGAGGATGCAGGTTTGTGACCGACATTATGACGTTTCGCATACTGTACGGTGTACAGTTACGATCGCATAAATGGAAACATGACATCACTTGTCAGTTTTATTTTCCATACTCTGACCAATTGTGAAGTAATCTCCTCATGGGAACTTGGCTAGCCCCGGGAGAGAACGTTTATTTTGTGCTGTCGTAAAGATTGGGTAGAAAAATCAAATAATATTGTTACGTATTTCGCGTACGGGCTCGTTTATAAGTGAGAAGATCGTTTTAAAACACACACTCTTTATTATTGAGTACTGCAATAAATACACGCCAACAATTATTCACTTGGGAATAACGCTGGGACTCTCGCTTCTATCGTTCTCGATCACTTCTAATTCAATACTGTTCGTAAGCCGATGATCGATGCTTTATATACCGGGTGACAATTTGAAAACTATCCACCCGTAATAGCTCCCGATACCCGGGGTATATTTCTTCCAGCAAAAACAGGTCGATTTTTATATCGAAGAGGACATCTAAAACACACATTGACTTCTTATCTTCAGCCCCCTCGCCCCCACTCCCCTCAACTTTGAAATTTCAAATGACACCACCTATCTTGCGATACGTCGAATTGAAGAAAATTAAATTCTCTTTCCGAGAAAAATTATTTTCAAAATTTTTAACCCACCCCCCTTCACCCTAAAAAATTCTTCGAGTGTCTCATTTAATATTCTGGACCCCCCAGTTCTCTTCTATTTAGTCAGTGTCATCCTAGATAGCATCGAAGAAGAGAACTTTTGGGAGAAAAAAAGCTCCCCGAATTCACCAGCTTGCTTCCCCCCCCCCCCCCATCTCATTTCAAATCAACAAAACACCAACTACTTTGTAAAACATCAAATTAAAGGGAATCGCATTCTCTTTCAGGAAACAATTTTTTTGGAACTTCCAACCCCACCTCCATTGAATTGGACATTTGGAGTATTTTAGGAGGGAAACGGGAGACATTAAAATTTGGAAAAAATATTGTCCAGGTAGAGAATTTAATTTCCTTCAATTTGATATATCACAAAGTAGGTATTGTCATTGTATTGTATTGTCATTTTAGATTACGGAATTTGGGAGTATTTTTCCCATAGAAAATTTTCTATTTCGATGCTGTGCAGGATGACGTTGACTGCATTGAAGAGAATTGAGAGGTCAAAAATATTTAAATGGACACTCAGAGAATTTTACGACAGAGGGGGGTAGGGTTAAAAATTTTATAAATATTTTTTCAGATAGAGAATTTCATTTTGTTCAATTCGATGTATTGTAAAATAGGTGGTGTCATTTGAAATTTCAAAGTTGGAATGGGTGAAGGCGAGGGGGCTGAAGATAGAAATTAGCCAATGTATGTTTTAGATGTCCCCCTCGATATAAAAATCGACCTGTTTTTGCTCGAAGACATATTCAGTAGGAATCGGGAGTTATTGCAGGTGGATAGTTTTCGAATGATCACCCGGTATGTCTCCGACTAGTGTTCTCGAATGTTCCATAGGTCCTCCAGAAAACTTTACAGTGACCCGGCATACGATTTCTAAGCGACTCCCAAAAAATTACACACCTTTCGCGTGCTTCCCGTGTGTTCTGGTATGTCGGCACCTCCGCCAAAATGGACAGATGTGTCTTAACCCACTGCTGAAGTCTCCATTCAGTTCCACGGGCAGAAGCTTACACGCTTGTTCTGGGATGCACCAGAGCTCTCCGCACTTGTACACTGCAACCTAATGGGAAGAGTCTAGAAAGATCGCGTGTTTTCCAGAATCGCCGCTCGTGACAATATCATCTTGAATTGAAAAAGATTTAGAACAGTAACATTGTCAAAGTGTTTCCATTTATGCGATCGCAACTGTACACGTCATTTGTTCGCACCCGCAATGAGTACGCCTTGGTTGTGTGAACCCTTGCGTATGAGGTCCACGCAGCATCTTTTGAAAGAATTCAGAGAAGGTTCCTTGAAACTACAACATTTATGCTAACGAGTTCCTTTCCGGGTTGAGGCACTCCAAAGAAAGATACTTTGCGGCAGTTTAATATGCAGTCTTTGCAAATCAGACGAGATATGAGTTCCGTCATCTTCCTGCGACCAATAAGTTCACGAATTCTCAGGACTGACTTCCAAAATACCCACTGACTTCACCTGCGTCACGCTAGGAATCATACTAACAGACGCTGCTTTCCCCCCTCTCACCAAATATAGTATGTTCACTTCTACCGTGATTCTAGTCGGTTGTGTGATTTTGTTTCAAAGTTTACAAACGTGAAATATAGAAAATCCCTAAAACTTTGCAGTTGGCTGCTCTGGCTTCATTCGGCACAATAATTCACGAAGAGACACGAAGTCGTCCGGACCAGTTTTGAAACACATTTTTTGCGTATTCCCTCTGCAGATAGACGGAACATTTTTGCGGGACGTGATGTCTGACTTTTTTTTCCATTTTATTGGAAAATGTAGTAGTTTTTCGACCTGTTTTCAATGTTCGCCAATGAACAGATAAATCAAAGAAGCCTTGACCATTTGACAGTTGTCAAAAATATTTCTAACCTCTCGAAGCCGGTTCATAATAATCATAATCATAATAACAACTTTCATCTTCAACTTTGGATGGTTCAAGTTGAAGAATATACAAGCCCTTCGTCCAAAAAAGGGGCTCCCATGCAATCATCAACCCTTTCATCTGTTCCAGTCGAAAATACACGTCAAGCCCTGAAGAATTACAGGTGATACAAGGATCGCCGTGCGGTCTGTCATTGGCAAAAAAATTTACGTGTGAATATTTAGTTAATTAAACCAAATTTTAGAAAACGCAGCCGCGTAAAGTTGCGTATTGGACCGAAATTGATGTTGGTACCTTCAATTTGCAATTTGCTCTCGTTTTGGGGCTTCCCGGGACGAGTTTTTGTCGGCAAGTCGGTAAGATGACTTAGACTGGCGCCGGCCCCGTGTTGCTTTGGTGTCTAAATGACGGTAACACAGCTCTGCGTCCCCCTAGTCGCGCTTTCACGTATGCGTATGACAAGGTCAGCTTTCCAAGATTTTAATATGAATTTAATAAGAAATTTAAATTTACTTTCAGAGAAGCCAGTTTCACACCCGGTAAAAAGATGGGAAGCCTACAATGGTAAACTAGAGAATTGGCCCAGACAACTAAACTGCTCAACAATGAAAGTGTTACATAGCAAAAATTCACCCAATTTTGAACCGCTGTAACTTTTGATTGGCACAAATGATTCTGATTTTGGTAAAAGTACCTACTGAATATTCCAATCTTTTGGCCATCTTTCTTGTCGATATGAAATGCATAGAGCCTTCCATAAAATTTCTACAGGGTGATGAATAGAGCAGTGCAAAATCGATGAAAGTTCAACATACCCCGTTTTCGTAAAAAAAATGTCAGGACCATCAACACCAAATTGATGAAGAATGATGTGTTCCCTCGAAACGGTTCTTGAATTTTTGGGATTCCAGTCGAAACAGCCAAAATGTGATTTTTTATTGTGAATACTGTACCGGGTGATCATTTGAAAACTATCCACCTGCAATAACTCCCGATTCCTAGTCAATATTTCTTCGAGCGAAAACAGGTCGATTTTCATATCAAAGGGAACATCTAAAACATACATTGGCGAATTTCTATCTTAAGCCCCTTCGCCCTCACTCACCCTAACTTTGAAATTTAAAATGACACCACCTACCTTGCGATACCTACATCAAATTGAAGAGACTAAATTTTCTTTCTGAGAAAAATATTTGCAAGATTTTTAACCCCACCTTCCTTCTCCCCAAAAATTCTCTGATCACCCTAACTTTGAAATTTAAAATGACACCACCTACCTTGCGATACCTACATCAAATTGAAGAGACTAAATTTTCTTTCTGAGAAAAATATTTGCAAGATTTTTAACCCCACCTTCCTTCTCCCCAAAAATTCTCTGACTGTCCTATTTTCAATTCTGAACCCCTCAATTCTTTTCAATTGAGTCAGTGCCGTCATAGAAAACATCGCAGAATAGAATTTTCGGTGGAAAAAGTGCTACCCAAATAGACCCCTTTGCTCTCCCCCACCTCAACTCCAAAATTTAACAAAACACCACCTACTTTGTGATACATCAAATTAAAGGAAATTGAATTCTCTTACCAAAAACAGTTTTTCTGAAATTTTCAGGAAAATAGGGGTTTGAAAATTTTGAAAAAATTTTGTTCATGGAAGGAATTTAATTTCCTTCAATGTGATGTATCACAAAGTGGGTATTGCCATTTTAGATTTCTGAAATGAGGTGGGGGGAGGGGAAGGGTAAAATTTGGGTGGCATTTTTTTCACCGAAAATGATCTATTCCGATGCTATGCAGAATGACGTTGACTGCATTGAAAAGAATTAAGAGGTCAAGAATATTAAATTGGACACTCAGAGATTTTGAGGAGGAAGGAGGGTAAAAAACTTGATAAATATTTTTTGGAAAGAGATAGACAAACAGATAGACAGATCTTATTGACAGAATCCCATTCAGGGGACCAACATTTCAAGAAATGATACCAAACATGCCTATGTTCTGAAATTTAAGGTGAAGGCAAAAAATTCCAAAATGGCGGAAATGTGGTCAATCCATGACGTAGTCCCATGTTAACTAAAGAGATAAAAAATAACCCTTTCTCAATGCTAAAAACCCGAATTTCAGGAGTAGTACCAAAAAGTACGCTGACAATTGGGCTTTTCTTCACCCCTACACTGGACAATAGGAACGTGTTGCAAGTCAAATTACTCAGAATTGTTCAGTGAACAAGCCTACCAAGTGGCGTCATCTTGATATGAAAGTTCTTATGTTTTGCGTTGCTACAGGAATAACATACAGTATTCACAATAAAAAATCACATTTTGGCTGTTTCGACTGGAATCCCGAAAATTCAAAAACTGTTTCGAGGGAACACATCATTCTTCATGAATTTGGTGTTGATACTGCCGAAAAAAATTTCTAACGAGCACGGGGGTGTGTTGAACTTCTATCAATTTTGCACTGCTCTGTTCATCACACTGTAGAAATTTCACGAGGGGCTCTATGGACTCCATATTGACAAGAAAGATGGCCAAAAGATTGGGCAACTCAGAACTTCAAACAGAATCAGAATCGTTTGTGCCAATCAAAAGTTACAGCGGTTCAAAATTGGGTGAATTTTTGCTTTGTAACACTTTCATTGTTGAGCAGTTTAGAATCACAGTAGAAGTTAACCTACTTTACTATTCTAGCATTGAGGCTTATTGTGATATCTCCTATACCTCTGTTTTCTTCAATCGAGCGCATCACAGCATTCATTGACAGCTCCGAGAAAAGCACACCAAAAAGCATCCCAAGAGCCTTTAAAAGCCAAAAGTTGTGTAGAAAGTGTCCAATAAAAATTCGCACGCACAGTGAGCAGTAAAAACGACCCCAACATGGCCGAGGGAGGCTTCTCGGCCCCAAAAACGACGGCGGATGACAGCCCTGCGATAGGCGAGATATCGCAGGCTGCTCAGTCCGCCAACAAGCCAACCAGGGAGAAAAGAGGACGTTGGAGAAGACGACGAGAAGAAGGAAGAAGGACACAAAACTTGAGTCCAAAAAGGTGACAGCGGCGCCTGTCAGAACTGGGAATGAATTCATACCTTTACAAAACCATCCCAAAACCGATATCAGCAGCGAATCGGAGGATGAGATGCAAGGAGAAGCAAGCACTAACAACAAGACCGCCAAGGTAACCCCGGCTGTGAGCGAGCAAGCGCCCCGAACGCCCGCATTGCCGCCGATAATTTTGCACGGCAGGCCCGAAGACAATGCAAAGTTTAAGGCCTTCATGCAGAAAAATGCCGGGACTGAACACACCATCAAGTACACCGGTAACAATACCAATATTTCGCTCAAAAACAAGAAGAGTTGGATTGCTGTGAAGACACATCTAGAGATTGATTCGTTTGAATACCACACCTTCACCCCGAAGGATGAAAAACGACACGCCTTTGTCCTGAGGGGCCTGGAGCAAAGTCCGGAGAGTGAAGAAATAAGCGAGGAGTTGAAAGCGGGGGCCTACCGGTCCACTTAGTAAGAAAAATGCGGCTCCAAAATCCGAGGGCGCCAACCCTCTTCATTGTCACCCTCGACGCCTCCACAACACCGACGACACTACAACAAAAGTCAAAATTCCTGTTAAATACTAAGATATCTTGGGAGCGTGTGAAGAACACGAGGGCCATCGTTCAATGCCACAGATGCCAGCAGTAGCTACACACTGCTAACAACTGCAGGGCTGTGTTTCCGCCTTGTTTACTGTGGATTGAACTTCCGATTACCCAACAGTCCCAACCCAACACATACCATCTATAGGCATACGTTGCTGTTAGATGTGCCAACCAATAACAAAATAATAGTAGGGGAAATCGAGAAATATGAATATGGGGTCTTGGTTCCATTCCACTTCTGACACCAATTTGTCGTGGACGTCAGTGGCTCTTCCACCCAAGTGGGAACTACATTTTGATACTGTACGTAAAGTTGGTCGTACGTCGTGGTGCGATACCTACCACACAGACAATTCTTCAAGGTGCCATTAAGCTTCGCTTTATTGATTTTTTCGTCAGGCCCAAACAGTACAGAAGGTATTCAAAATTCTAATGAAGACACAAATGACACTTGACCCTGTAGCGGCGCCAAGCTGGCGCAACGAAAAATACAACGCAATCTCCATGTAAAATCCAAAGCCGTTACGGTAGCTCAGAGTCCCGCCATCAACGTGTCCATAGAGAAACCAATTTCCCTCTGCTTTAAAGACGGAGACATCGCGCTATTCGAAACGCACGCCTGTCGATTAAGTACCTGGTACTACACACAATAACTACTATCACTTCCCTCTCCGGGTTTTACCGGGGTCCGTACTTAGCGCGCGGCGGGTGTCAAATCCCCCGGGGGGATTTTCAAATGAACCCTCCATCCATCCCATTCCATCCCTCGACGTCTACCTGATTGACACGCAAACATATTCACTTCTCCAGCATCTCCTCCATTCCTAGTCCTCCGTGGCCATACACCATCCGACAAACTATTCACGGATCACGGTCGTGTGAAGCAGCGTTCATTAACACGCTCCGCTCTCTTGCTCTCTCGATGGATGTTCACGTTCAGCAGCGCCCATCTAGTGCGGCGGTTAGTGGGAACCACCTTGCATTTTGTGATAAAAGCATTAAACTTGGCCTCTACGCTCTACAAAGGGTCCGTTACTATACAGGGTTATTCAAAAGTCCGGAATAAAATTCATAATTTTTTTCCATATTTATTTCGGAAAAAACGCTCGAACAGGTCAATTTCTAAAAACGGTAAGCCGTTTTTTCATGACACGTGTCATGTTCTACCGTCAACCCCCTAACCCCAAGCCACCCTTAGTATTTTTTTTCAAATAGCACCCTATGGCTTGTGGGGGCTCGTTGGAAAGCTTGTCAAAAACTCTATTCAGATCTACCATTGAAAATCGGATCGGACGCTTCACCGTGAAGTTTTGAGGAACCCCAGTTTTACTTAACAGTCCGGAATAAAATTCATAATTTTTTTCCATATTAATTTCGGAAAAAACGCTCGAACAGGTCGATTTCTAAAAACGGTAAGCCGTTTTTTTATGACACGTGTCATGTTCTACCGTCAACCCTCTAACCCCAAGCCACCCATTTGCCGGGTGCCATTTGAAGAAAAATACTAAGGGTGGCTTGGGGTTAGGGGGTTGACGGTAGAATATGACACGTGTCATGAAAAAATGGCTTACCGTTTTTAGAAATCGACCTGTTCGAGCGTTTTTTCCGAAATTAATATGGAAAAAAATTATGAATTTTATTCCGGACTGTCAGTAAAACTGGGGTTCCTCAAAACTTCACGGTGAAGCGTCCGATCCGATTTTCAATGGTAGATCTGAATAGAGTTTTTGACAAGCTTTCCAACGAGCTCCCACAAGCCATAGGGTGCCATTTGAAAAAAAATACTAATGGTAGCTTGGGGTTAGGGGGTTGACGGTAGAACATGACACGTGTCATGAAAAAACGGCTTACCATTTTTAGAAATCGACCTGTTCGAGCGTTTTTTCCGAAATGAATATGGAAAAAAATTATGAATTTTATTCCGGACTTTTGAATAACCCTGTATATTACAAGGTGGGCCCACGATGCAACCGCCGTGCAGCTGTCAGAATCGCCATTTGCCTACCTTTCAGGTTCAGGGGCAAAAACTGAAGCCGGTTATCGGGTTGGTTCAAAAGGACGTCTATCAATGCAGTAGACCTTCACAATGAAACTTCACCACAACAAATGTCAATATTACAAAAGGACGAGAAATAAGAGGGAATAGTTCCAGCCGCGGCACAGATTTTCTTATTTGGTCATTTTGGACCAAACTGAGAAGTTTGGTGTCGTTTCCGACTAAATTCCATCTACTCATTTCAAATAAAGTGTTCGTATTACAATTTGAGAAAAATTGATTATTGATAATTTGATATTTGAATAAGATCATATACAGGTGTTCATTTTCACACTCCCCACCCTAGATTTCTCATTCCCCTCTCCCTCGTCGAACTTTTTTCAAGAAAAACGCCGGAACAGGTCGGTTTTTATCGATGAGAATTCGGCAATACGTCCTAGATGTCCCTCTCAAAATAAAAACCCACCGGTTCCGGCGTTTTTCTTGAAAAAAGTTCGCCTAGGGAAAGGGGAATAAGGAATCTGGGGTGGGGAGTGGAAAAATGAACGATCGTATATGAACGTATATGATCTTATTCAAATAACGAATTATATATCTGGACTCAGAAGAAAAAGCCGCATCATTTTCAATATTTCGTGTCCGGTAAATTATTCGAAATCAATTGTTCGAAAATAGCAATTATTCGAAAGGCAATTATCCAAAAAAATGATTCAAAATCAGTTGTTCGAAAGCATCAATTATTCGAAATAACAATTATTCGAAAACAAATTATTCGAAATCACTTGTAGGCCAGGCGGTAGGTCATTCTGGATAGAAAGAATTCCGACCAAAGCTTTTATGGTGTCAAACTCTTCGTAAGGTCAGTAGGTATCTACCACTGAGTTTCCACCCAAAAACGAGTTGTGCTGATTCCTCCACATCTGCCCAAAGGTAAAAGATGTCTTGAAGGTGCAAGAAGACCTGTTGAACCCCCGTACTTTTTCATTTTATTTGCCTCAATGCAAACGTACAACTCTTACGCAAACATTGGAAGCATTTGTCATCATCTCTGTGCCAGTCTTACTGTTGAAAAAAAAGATTACTTTGTGCGGGTCAGATAAATCACATTTGATTGTTTTTCCACACAAGAAAACGATGGAGCAACATGTATTTTGGATGTTTTCTACTAACTCGTACCCACTGAACTCATTTATGGTGTTAAAATTTCAATAACAGCATTTTTGAAGATGTTGCCCGCTAAGAAGTGGATAATTTTCACCCGCCTGTTCAGCAGCAATTTTTTCAATTTTACCAAACACCGTTCTCGAAAATTTTATAGGAAATGACAAGCTGGAACGGTTTTCTAATGATATTATATCTGGCTTAACCGCGGCACGCTTTTTGAAAGTGTAGGAAACTGATTTCTTTCGAGCGGTTCTATTTTATCCGAGTGCGGCCGTGCCTACTTGACATAGACCGAACTGATAACAAAAGCTTGGAAATGTAGTCTCTTCCAGCTTTAAAAAACGACCATTATTATAGATAGAATAATGTATAATTTCTTCATAAATTAATTTACAAACTCTTATAATGGTCGTGTTTTAAAGCTGGAAAAGAGTAAGCATTTCTAAGCTCGTGTAAACAGTCGGGTCTATGTCAAGTAGGCACGGCCGCACGCGGGTGGAATAGGACCGCTCGAAAAGAAATAAGTTTCTTAGACTTTCAAGTGCATTCCGCGATTAAGCTGGGCATGATATAGTTAGAGAAGAGTTTGAGCTTTTCATTCCTTATAAAATTTTTGCAAACGGTGTTTGGTAAAATTGAAAAAATTGCTGCTGAACAGGCGGGTAAAAATTATTCACTTCTTAGCGGGCAACATCTTCAAAAATGCTGTTATTGAAATTTTAACACCATAAATGGGTTCAGTGGGTACAAGTTAGTAGAAAACATCCAAAATGCATGTTGCTCCATCGTTTTCTTGTGTGGAAAAACAATGAAATGTGATTTATCTGACCCGCACAAAGAAATCTTTTTTTTTCAACAGTAAGACTGGCACAGAGATGACAAGCACACAAATGCTTCCAATGTTTGCGTAAGAGTTGTACGTTTGCATTGAGCCAAATAAAATAAGAAAGTGCGGGGGTTTAACAGGTCTTTTTGCACCGTCAAGACATCTTTCACCTTTGGGCAGATGTGGAGAAATCAGCACAACTTGTTTTTGGGCGGAAACTCAGGGGTAGATACCTGCTGACCTTACGAAGAGTTTGACACCATAAAAGCTTTGGTCGGAGTTTTTTCCAGATTGTAATGATTTTATCGACATACCGCCTGGCCTATTGTTCGAAAGTATCAATTATTCGAGAATCAGTTCTCTGAATAGTCAGTTATTCGAACGAGCAATTGTTCGAAAAGTAAAGCTGAATTATTCGAAAGTTACTTTCTAGAAAATCAGTTGCGAAAGCGCGGTTCTGCAATATTTTTGACACTAAAGCAATAAACACGCTTTCGGGAAACCCAATTCAACAGATGAGCTGGTAGCCTTTGGTGAAGAGGGGATTTCAGGAGGTCAGGTCACGATTCATCTGGATGAAGTCAGATTGCTCCTTCCATCCTGTGCAGGATTTATGACCAAGTAAAAGCTTAAATTCCAGATTTTTAGCATACTTAAAAGTCGTGACCGGACAATTCGTCCCGCGGACAATTCGTAGCGGACAATTTGTCGCGGACAATTCGTTTCGCGGACAATTCGTCCCGCGGACAATTCGTCTCACGAACAATTCGTCGCAAAATAATGTTTTGTCTTTTGTCTTAACTTGAGCAAGTCCCTTTGTGCTTCCTTGTTGCTCTTAGAACTAAAGTAAGGCCCCTTATGCCTTTTTGTAGTATTCAGAGCCCTACGGCGTACCCTGGTTTCTTCATATGTCTTTGAAGCTCTGCTTAGTCCCCTTGCATTATTCCGAGAATTTCTGCTAGTACACCGAGCTTTGGGAGCACCAGTAAGCCCCTTGTACCTTCATGAGATATTTGGCCCCCATCGGACCCCTCATCTTCTCTAGTGTAATTTTTGAGCTTCAATGAGTCCTTTTATGTTTTACATTGCTTTCAGATTTCCATAAGACCCCTTTTGCAGTCTTGTGTTATCAAGAGCTCCACTGGGGCCCCTTATTCTGTATTCAACGTAATTTGAAGCCCTGCTGAGTCCCCTTGCATTTTCCATGAATTCCGGAGCAGCAAGCAGCTTTATGCCGTCATGACATGTTCGGAGCCCTATCGGGCCCCATTGTGCCTTCAGGTGTAGTTTGAACCCCGTTGAGCCTCCGTATGTTCTTTCATGACTTTCGGAGTAGGTACCAGCAAGCCCCATATCGCGTTATTTTGTTATACAGAGCTCCATGGGGCCCCTTGTGTCTTCAATACCGTTTGTAGTTCTGTTGAGCCCCCTTGCACTTTTTCTAGGCTTTCGGAGCACTAGTTAACTAGTAAGTCCCTTGTGCCCTTATGTTATATTCGGCCCCAAATCTCTTGTTTCTTCAAATATAATTTGGAGCCCTAATGAACCCCCTTATGTGCTTGATGGTCTCCGGAATTCCACTAAGCCCTCTTTTGCTATCTTGTGTTATCCAATTATCCATGCTCCATTGGGTCCCCGAAATGTGCCTTTCATGTGATTTAGAGTCCTGCTGAGCCCCCTTGTATTTTCCGTTACTTCCAGAGCACAGTACCTAATCACCCATGTGTCGTCATGTCATTCGAAGTCCTTTCTTTCGGGCCCCCTTATGCTCTCATGTGTAGTTTGGAGCCCTAATCAGCCCACTTATGTTTATATTGGCTTTCAAAGTACCAGAGAGCCCTCTTTTGGTCAATAGAGCCCCTTGTGTCACCAATATCATATGAAGTTCTACGGAGCCCCCTTGCATTTTTCCGTGATTTCTGGATTTTTGTTGGATCTCTTCTGCCCTATGTGTGTGTGTGTAATTTGGAGCCCTAATGAGCCCTCTTACGTGTTTTAGTGGCTTTAAGAATTTGCATTGCTGGAAACCCTTGTGCCTTCATGTGATATACGGAGCCCTATCGGACCCCTTGTGTCTGCAAGTGTAGTTTGGAGACCTAGTGAGCCCCCTTGTGTTTTTTCATAATTATTAGAATTTCAGTAAACCTCCTGTTGCCTTCTTGTGTTATCCAGAGCTCCAGTGGGCCTTCTTGTTTCTACAACGTCTTTTGAAGCCCTGCTGAGCCCCCTCACATCTTTCCGTTGCTTTCGGAGCAGTAGTAAGCACCTTGTGCCTTAATGTGATATTCAGAGCCCTATCGGGCCTCCTTGTGTCTTCAAGTGTAGTATGGAGCTCTAATGAGCCACCTTGTGTTTTTTCGTAGCTTTCCGAATTCCAGTGAGCCCCTTTTGCCTTCTGTTGTTATATAAAGCTCCTTGGGCTCCCTTGTGCCTTTATGTGATAAATAGTCCTATCGGACCACCTTGTACCCGCAAGTGTAGTTTGGAATCCTAGTGAGCCCCCTCTTGTTTTCTCATGGCTCCCAGAAATCCAGTCAGCCCCTTTTTGCTTTTTTTGATTATACAGAGCTTCATTGGGCCCCCTTGTTGTATTTCCATGGCTTTCGGAGCTCTATCGGGTCCCCCTTCACTTGTGTTGGCTTTCAGAGTACCATACAGTAAGCCCCCTTTTGCCTTTTCTCGTTATAAAGAGTCCCTTGGGCCCCCTTGTGTCACCAATATCATATGAAGTTCCTCGGAGCCCCCTTGCATTTTTCTGTGA
Source organism: Anaspis maculata (assembly GCA_949128115.1). Lineage (NCBI taxonomy): Eukaryota > Metazoa > Arthropoda > Insecta > Coleoptera > Scraptiidae > Anaspis > Anaspis maculata. The sequence continues at coordinate 23,274,035 of OX421967.1, forward strand.
TTTCCATTTTCTTGTTAGGCCCCTTGTGCCCTTTGTGTCGTTTGGAGCCCTAATGCGCCCCCGAGTGAGTCCCCTTATGTGTTTTCGTGACTTTCAGAATTCCAGTAAGCCATCTTGCCTAGGAAGCCCTAGTGTAAGTCCCTTGTGCCTTCATTTGACATACGGAGCTCTATCGGACCCTCTTGTGCCCGCAAATGTAGTTTGGAGCCCTAGTGAGCCCCCTTGTGTCCATAAGTGTAGCTTAGAGACGTAGTGAGCCCTCTTATGTTTTTCCATGACTATCAAAATTCCAGTGAGCCCCCTGTTACCTTCTTGTGTTATCAAGAGCTTCAGTGGGCCCCCTTGTTTCTTCAATGTCTTTTGAAGCCCTGCTGAGCCCCCCTACATCTTTTCATGGCTTTCAAAGCCGTAGCAAGCACCTTGTGCCTCTATGTGATATTCGGAGCCCTTTCGAGCCCCCTTGTCTCTCAAGTGTAGTATGGGTCCCTAATTGGTCCACTTAGGCTTTAATGGCTTTCAGAGTATCAGTAAGCCCCCTTTTGTCTTCATTTGTTATATGAAGCTCCATAAGGCCCCTTTATGTTTTCAATATCGTTTGAAGCCTTGCTGAGCCCCGTTGCATTTTTCCGTGGAGTTCGGATTTCTGTTGAAACTCCTTGTACTTGCTTATGATTTTTAGATCCCTCTATTGAGCCCCCTTGTGTTTTCATTTGTAATAAACCCCCTTAGGTACGTTTCAAAGCCTTCACTTGCGACGAATTGTCCGTGGAACGAATTGTCCGCGGGACGAATTGTCCTAGCACCCTTGCAGGTTGTACTTATACTTGTTTTTATACTCGTTTCCATTCGAAAAATTGATTTTCGAACAACTGATTATTCGAAAAATTGATTTTCGAACAATTGATCATTCGAAAAATTGATTTTCAAATAAATAATTATTCGAAAAATTAATTTTCGAACAATCGATGCTTCGAAAAATTGCTTTCGAACAATTGATTTTTCGAAAAATTCCATTTTCGAATAATTGCGTTTCGAACAATTTGCCTTTCGAAAAATTGATTTTCGAACAATTTATTCCGAGAAATTCACTTTCGAACAATTGATTTCGAATAATTTACCTAAATCCCCAATATTTAAATACAAAGTACAAGGTATCAAAAAAATTTGAAAGTTTTTTAAACACCCTGTATACGAGTGTACAGTGTTACAGTGCGGTGCGTACAATACGGTGTGTACAGAGTCGGCGGATAAAGAAACTACAATTTACTAATATTATTAAGTCCTTTCGTTTTAGTTTCTCCGCAAAGGTAATTGTAAATTTGAAATCTGACCAGCAAGATTTCACAAAGACGAAGTTTGTAAAATCTACTTGTCCGAATTGTGCGAAGAATTAAAAAAAAACTAGCTATAAATTTAATGACTTTCACCTCGGCAGTTACTGAAGTTTAATATAAATATCGAAAGAGAATCTTGGAAAAAACAGTTAGATCATGTACGTACTGAATCTAGGAAAACAAAAATCAACGCCATAATTTCACATTTGGAAAATGATCCTCGTCCGGAGCAACAAAAACAATCATAGTTTCTCTAGGTTGGGAAAGTTTTAAATCTTTTAATTTGGAATTTAAGAAAAATACACAAGCTGTTTCTGCAGCTACGGGAGAAAAATATAATGTACTCGAGGATGTTGCCTGACCAATTGAATTCGAAGGAAAAATCTTCTTGATAAATGCTTTGGTTGTTCTTCCAATACCTTCTCACATTATTTTGGGTGTTGATTTTTTATTGGAAACTAATATTGTCCCTAGTTTGTCAAAACATCAAATTGAATTTTGTGAAGAAAGCGACATCTATTCCATCAATATCTCACCGGATCAACAAGCCATTCTTAAATCTTTCTACTTCTGATTATTTTTCTTAAATGGATAAATCTCTAGGTTGCGCAAAAGATATAGAACATGTCATAGACACCGGAGACAGTTTACCCATAAAACAACGACACTATCCGGTTTCACCCCATATGCAAAAAATCTTAGATCAGGAAATCGACGCTATGCTAGAACAAGGAATCATTGAAGAATCTAAATCACCATGGTCTTCAACGAGAGCCTTAATCAAAAAGTCAAATGGCAGCTACAGATTTTGCGGAGATCTCCGAAAGGTAAATCAGGTTACAAAGCGAGACGCATATCCTCTACCCTATACAAACACAATTTTGGATCGATTGAGAGATGCTAAAAGTATTGTCGTCAATTGATTCAAAAAGTGCATATTGGCAAGTTGAGTTATCGGAGACATCGAAAGAGAAAACAGCTTTTGTTGTACTGAACCAAGGATTGTTTTTTCTCTTTTTCTTTTGTCTTGCATCAACTACTAGGTTATTAGCAAGTTTTTCAGTAGGGGAATGTGGGGCAAAGTGACACCCCTAACGATTTAAAATTAAAATAAAAAAAAGTTATGAAAACAGCAGGTTTTCAGCAACATGTTTATTATAATCTTTGGTAGTTACTTTAACAATAAAAAAATATATTACGTATAAAAATATAAATTTAAACATTGAAAAAAAAAATTCTTTGGTCGTCTGCATTTTTTTCACTGTGCCCCACCGGTGGGGCAAAATGAAATTGCCCGTGGGGCAAAGTGATACTATAGTAAATTCACATGAATTTTACTTTTCCATATCTGAGTTTCTCGAAAGTGACCAATTTTCCAACAATTTCATTGACGTAAACGTCGCTTTCATCTGGGGCTTCCGGAAACACAAAAGTATCTTCACTATTTCTGTACTTTCGCATGAATCTGACCGTGACATTCGGATCCACTGACTCTGGATCCAGATTCACCGATAATACTTGTGCCACAAATTTCTTGGGCACATGTCGATTTGCATCCATGAGCTCAACACAGAGAAAGTCGTTTTGTGATACATTCTTGAAGTTTTCGTCGACTGTAATGGTTTTCATTGTATTTATTGTTATTTTGTTAACCTCGGATTTTTCGTCCTCTAGTTCCTCTTCGACGTTGGACTCGTCCGATTCTGCGTACGGCACACATCCCAATAAATCGTCAGAGCTGTCCGAATTCCTAAAATCTTGCGATTCCCTGGGTTTTTGTTTTTTTGTTGATTTTTTTTTCTTGCTGTCAGGATCTACAAAAACTTTTCTTTTCAGTCTTGATCTTTTCCGGGTGTCAACAACAACTGGGGATTCAGCAAGTTTAAGTTCTTCCAAGTTAGGGGTGGCTGTTATTACCAAAGTTTTTCCTCTTCTGCGATTATTGGCCCTTGGTCCAATTTTATCTGTTTTTGGAAAGGGCAAAATGTCTTGAGGAGTGACAAGGGTGCAGCTTTTTTTGTTGGATATCTCCGCCCTTTCGGTACTTTTAATAGAACCTTTGCGTTGTTGTGGATTAGGAGTTCTATCCTTGGAACAGCTTGATTCTGGACTAGGAGTTCTATCCTTGGAACAGCCTGGTTGCGGACTACGAGTTCTGTGGCCTTGAGGAGTGACAACCTTCTTTGATTTTCCATTATTCGCTGGAGAAGAACATTTGCGTGGTTGCGGGCTGGGAGTTCTGTGATGTGAAATCTCAGTGTCCAAACGTCTAAGGTGCAATCGTTCTGGAGATGATCTATCTGATTCTAACGCTGAGTTTTCTGATCTTTCATGTGCGTTAATTAAAGGACTGGTTCTCAGATTTTCTCGATCAGTAGCTTCTGCAGGTGCAAACATTTCATCTGAAAAGATGTGTGGATCAAGGGGACATATGCTTGTGTTCTTAAAACCGCTAACAGCATTTCTTGTTGTAGCAGCTCTCTCATATGCCGCTCCAAATAACTTTCCAATTTCATATAAAGTGACCACTTTCCCAGGATGTGATCTCAACCAGTTTCTGACTTCTTGCTTATACGCAGAAGACAGATGAAACATAAATGAATGAGATGTGTGTGGTGGTATTACCAAAACGTGGACATGATTTGCTTTGGCGTTTTCAACAAACGCCAAGTTTTTTGTGTGCGATTTATGTCCGTCCATGATAAGAAGCACAGGGTCATCAACGGTAGGTTTAGCAAATGCTAGAAAATGAAGGAACCACTTTTCAGCAAAAATGTTTTTTTGCATCCACCCAGATGGAGAATATTCCACCGCAGTTTCAGGTGGTAGACCAGCTTCTAGAGCTTGATTTCTTCTTACCCTCGGGAAGATCAGAAGAGGTGGAATGTATTGTCCAATTGCATTGAAACATATTTCTGCTGTCACAAGGGTACCACGCTCTGCTGATGTTAACGTGCCGACTTGCTTTTCACCTTGCTTTGCAAGGATGCGACTCGGTTTATTCGGTACTGTAGTGACCCCTGTTCCAGCACAGTTATATATTTTACTTGGCGGAAAATGGTATTTATCTGTCAAGTCATTGAGCAGGCCGAATAAGGTCGATACTACTGGTTTATTGAATCCTCCAGCTCTTGCAGCTGACGTGTTCTCTGGCGCGCGTAGTGAAAGAGTTCTGTGTCTTTTTAAAAACCTATATAACCAATCTCTTCCCGCCATTCCAGACGCGACATCAAAATTGTGTTTGATCCCAGTTTGTACGGCGAACTCGAAAGCAAGCGATCGTAAATCTTTGTAGGTCAGACCAAAAAGCCTCTTCTTCATAGCTAGCGCATGATCTAATAACGCTTGTTCCTGGTCGGGGGTAAATACAGGTTTGAAGTGCCCTAATTTCTTCTTGGAGCTTTCTGTTTCGTCGCCTTCCCGTTTTGATCTTCTGAACAACGTAGCCAGTGGGACATTGTGACGCCTGGCTATAATCTTATATTATACCCTCCCACTCTGTTGCGAACATCGCGAATAGGTTACTTCGTTTGGGCAGGTGCGCATGCTTGAAGGCTCCAAATTTCGTAAACATTCGTACACCTGTCAGTTGAATGACAACGCTGCATGCTCTGTCTAGCCGCCTGACCAACTACTGGTTTCTGGCTGTCACTTTTAAGCACACCGTAAATTCATCTCTTCGTAGCTTTTTTGAACTTCTTTCTCGGTACAGTTATATCCAACAAGTTGTGTTCTATCGTCAAAACATGAGCAAATGAAATGTAGGTCAGGTAGAAACGAGAAATGTCATCATATTTGTCACAAGTGACAGTTGGCGCCGATGTCTTGTTGTTTTGAGCGCTGTTGCCATTTTCGTTGTTCCTGAACTTCCACAAATGATCATTGAACTTAATTTCGATGAAACATTTCCTTTGAATATAAAAAATGGTATCTAACATTCAACCAAATTATTTGTGGAATTTTAGGCACACTACAATATTTTTTAGTGTTAATTTTCAATATCGGTGTACGAAACTATGAAATTCGCGCCACACATGCGCACTCAAAAAAACCGAAACGAAGGGACCTATTGCCAACTTCATCGCGTCCTCTGACCAGGATTGTTGTTTAGTCTTTCTACGATCCGTTCGGACCATTTTCTGTGAAACAAATTGATATTTACTTGTTTTGGTTAGGTCTTGGTTTCACTTTTGCCCCAATGCTCATATTTTTACTTTGCCCCGCAGTGACAAAATATAAGGAAAAATTTATAACTTGTGACCATAAGCAAATTTTTGCAGATATTGCTTTGGGGTGGTTAGCAAATATCATGATTATGTCGTAAACACAAAATTGCTCACATCCGATAGTTTACCAGGTAATAAAAGCTTATTTACATACCTTTAAATATTACATCGCCAAGCACCCAAACACAATTTTGGCTCTGACGGCCATTGGAGAAATTCTGTCGAAACGAGTTTCAGTTGTAGTATGGAAGTTATCTACGGCTACTTAATTTCGGTATTGGGATCTAGGTGGCATTAGTAACGGCGAGAAAATTAAAAAAATTCACTTTGCCCCGATATTTAGCTTTGCCCCACATTCCCCTACCTAGTGGTTTACAGTAGTGGTTTTTCAGTAACGATTGATAACAGTGATGACGATAACACAACGAAGACATCTTTGGATCAGTGGGAGATTATCCGTTGGGTTTTGTTTCGATGGCTTTCTTGTTTCATCCCTTTTCCCGGGGGCATCACCGCACGATAGTAGCTGGCTAGCTGGTTGAATAAAAAGCGTGACATCCCGTGCGCGACGTAATTCCTGCGGTATGAATGAACCCCGGCAGGATCCCCGACAAATTTTGATTCCTCCACACCCGGCCACCGCCAGATAGGCGGAGTACCTGATGCCTGGATCGATGCCAAATGCCAGCGGGACGTCACGTTGAATCACTAATTGAATCGGCTTATATCTTCTTCCGTCGTCCGTCCGTCCCTGTGTTCGAGCTTTCCAACCAACCGAATCGTGGAACGCTGCCGCCGCCGCCACCGGTGTTGTGGAGTTCCATGCTGATGCACAACGTAGAGCAGTCGTCGTCAGTCTCGGACGTCGCGAGCGGAGCGGCCAATCCGATCGCAAATTCCAGCCAGTCAGTCTTTCGCACCTGATCAGCAGAAGTAGCGGCGTCGCGACGCCGCCGCCTCCGTCGCCGCCGCTTCGGAGCCGGAGCCGCGCTTCCGATACCACACACACACAATGCCATTCCATCCGCGGCATCTCGAGTGATCGTGTGCATAATATTCTCAGAGCGAGATAAAAAAAATATGATTTCGAATATACTCGGATTTCGTCTGAAGGTATCCGCCAGTAATAAGAGCGATCTGGATGTTGTTGCATGGCATGAAGTCCTATCGGTGTCAAAAACCCCAATCACTGCATTTATGTTGTCGCTGCACCACCACTACCACCACCACCACCACCAAAGTTGCTACCGTTATCGGCAATGGAAAATCCGAGCGAATCAATTCCTCCGTGGTGGCTCCGACCCCGCAACATTCATGACTTTAAAGCCCGTTTCGCATCTTCATCGTTGTCCGATCCACTGACGTCAAAAACCCGACTGACACACATACTGTTCGTAATTTACTTTAACGATTTTCAACTTTGGGGGCTTCGCATTTGTTTGTGGTTGTGTGAGTGTGCGAGGAATACCCCTCCCGAAAATGGAAACGACGTCGTCGTCTAGAAAAGTTCGGTTCCAAAAACTGGTGAGTATTCTCTCTAGCTTTCTAATCTAATCGTATCATGTAGCTCTGGCTTACAAGCGTGGCATTTCGAACATAAATCTAAAAGGCTTCGGAACACACAGCCCTCCCAAATTGACACACGCAGGCAGCAGCCACTTTATAATAAATCAGTGAGGGATGAAAATAGCGCCTCAGCCTCACGGATTGGATGTTGTCCTGTATATCATAAATAAGCGAAGCAGAGGCGCGCGGCTTCACAGCCGCTTATCCTCGTGAATAATTGACGAAGCATGAATCCGCCATCCACTTTTCTTACCAAAGTAATTATTTAATAATTGCTGTATAAATGCGGAAGCCTCCTCTCAATTCACTAATTGTTATGCTATCTTGCTACCGAGGCAAGTCATTCAAAATGCAAAGAGGTTATGATGTGAGTACGCCAATCAAAAACCGCGCGCACACGGCAGGTAGCATGTTGTGCCCGCTATCACTGTAATAACCAGTCACGCGAAACGGCATCGAATTGCATTCTGATTTACTCTGAAGCTTCGATGAAATTTTCCAATTCCAAAGTTCTAATTTATTCAAGTGATGTATATGTGCGGCTTCCGATAACGTATTCACCATTTCGCAAATGTCACCTCCATTATGCATCAGTTTGAGTAATTCCAAAACTCGTTATTTCGAAATAATACAGTAGGTAGATGTGTTTGACTCAATGGCATTTGAACAAAGATTTGAATGAAACTATGTACCTCCATCCCTAACTGGGCTTCGCTTTAAAGCCATAATAAAATTCACAACTGAACCTGTCAACGTTTCCTTGACTGCCTGGGCCGTTATTCTTGAATCGTGTGAGAAAAGTCTCTGGGAGTTTTATGCAATCCGCGATACATCGATGTAGCGAGAGTTGCCTAAAACCATGTGAGAATGGTTCTCGCCTACCTTAGAGTAGACGAGAAAACTCACACAGGGTGCACCATTATACGGCGTGAAATGTCATGACTGGCATGGTGGGCGGCGGCTTTGGGTGAGGGTTCGGAACAAGTTACGGGAAACGGACAACTGCGAAAGGAACCGAATCGGCCCTTTCTCCCACACGTCAAAAATACGTGTTTCGGACCGGCATGTGATTTTGTCACACTAGTGGGTTGCATCTCACCCGTGTGAGTTTCTCATACGATTCAAGAATAGCGGCCCTGGGCTTTTGAGAACTTCTGATATGATAACGAGCATGGAAGCGCCCGTATGGCGTCATTTATTGTTCGGCCTGGCACCGCGATCACCAGTCCATGCTTCTGGTTCTTGACAGTAACATTACCATTAACATCACCCACTTGCAATATAAATTATAAACAGGCAGTCACTGCGGCTCAAGAACGCGCCGAAGAAGTTTAGATAGCTTTCCGACAAACAACAAACTGGACTGTAAACGTCGCCAGTAATGCCAAAAAAATTAACATCGTTAGTTCCTCATGGAAGGTCGGTTTTACGTCGGTACAGCCTTCCTTTCATGAATGACACTTTCAATTTCCTCCTCGCTTCAAATGGTTGTCCACTCAAGACAAGACCACCAGCTGCCAGCTGAGAGTGAGAGAGTTCTATTCAGGTCATCAGCAGATCTAGAGGAATGGAAATTAATTGTTTCTATCGTGTTGAAATTATACATACAATATATGGCTCGCTATGGCTCCCGGTCTACATGGGCAAGCTTTCACATCGATGGTATACAGGGTGGTGAAAATTTCGATGCTCACCATTGGTATCTTGGAAACGGTAAGAGATACGAGGTCGGTTAAATTAGAAAAAAAATGCGCATTTTTGTGGCGATTGAGAATTTGAGAATAAACTTTGAATATTTTGATTGGTTTACGATTTATCACGAAAAAACTGAAAATTTTGATTTCAGAAATTATTTTTTATCTTTCCAACCATTCAAGCTATTTCAATCAAACTTGGTAGTTTTATGTTTTTGATCACTCCGAGTCGATCACCGTTGGCAGAAATTTTCCAGGCCTTCTAGATGTCAAATTATGATAGTCAACTTTTGTTTTTCTTATGGCCGCTATATTGGATTTTTGCACTTATGAATAGAGAAAAAAATTAGCTTTCCGAATTAGTAACCAACATGTTCTTTTTATGACATTTCAAGCGTCAAATTTTGAAATTCTCGTAAATTATTGACAAAATCGGGAATGCTTTGAAAAACAATTGAAATATTATCAATAGCAACATCAAAAAAGTGACAGATGGTGTGCAATTGACGTATCTAACTTCTTAATCGTGTTTTGTGCTTGTTTGTACCGGTAGTTCATAAATTGAATGGGTCAAGGGTGTCTGTGAGTTCAAAAACGTCTGTCGGAACTAGCATATCGTTCTTGTTAAAGTTTGACAAATTTATTAGAAAAGGAGTAAGGATTACCCTAGCTTCGACAGACGTTTTTGAATTTACAGGCACCCTTGACTCATTTAATTTATGAGCTCTCGGTACAAACAAGCACAAAACACGATTAAGAAGTTACGGCTCGATACCAAGTTGGGGCTGAGACCGCCGTAAGTGCCGTTACCATAGCAACGGCGGATACCAACTGATCAGACCGCGCTGTATTTGGCGAGTTACGCCGTCACAAACTTCGCGCCTGCAACTTGGTATCGAGCCCTTAGATACGTCAATTGAACACAATCTGTCTTCTTTCTGTTGTTGCTATTGATAATATTTCAATTGTTTTTCAAAGCATTCCCGATTTTGTCAATAATTTACGAAAATTTCAAAATTTGACGCTAAAAATGTCATAAAAAGAACATGTTGGTTACTAATTCGGAAAGCTAATTTTTTTTCTATTCATAAGTGCAAAAATCCAATATGGCGGCCATACGAAAAACAAAAGTTGACTATCATTATTTGACATCTAGAAGGCCTGGAAAATTTCTGCCAACGTTGATCGACTCGGAGTGATCAAAAACATAAAACTACCAAGTTTGATTGAAATAGCTTGAATGGTTGGAAAGATAAAGAATAATTTCTGAAATCAAAATTTTCAGTTTTTTCGTGATAAATCGTAAACCAATCAAAATATTCAAAGTTTCTTTTCAGATTCTCAATCGCCACAAAAATGCGCAACTTTTTTCTAATTTAACCGACCTCGTATCTCTTACCGTTTCCAAGATACCAATGGTGAGCATCGAAATTTTCACCACCCTGTATAGTGCACAGAGGTCGTAAGTGCATTTTCCAGTCAAATGGGGTTAACTACGTTACGCTACAGTTCGAAGCCTAAATTTTCATTTGCTTCAACTTAGAAGTTCAGACTGAGTTTTCCAGACCAGTAGCGGCATTTGAAATTTGTTGTGAATACATTTGGGTTGCTGATTGGTAACACAAATGTATTACGCGCACTTACGACATTTGTGCTACTCAACTTGGGTTTTCAAATTTGTATCAAGGACGGAGTTGAATTGGTAAAATAAGCGTTGCGGAATCAATCCTTTCTGTGGGTTTATTCCTTGTACTCACCATTAAGGTCTTTTTCGAAAGCTACAAGAATGTACTTTGGTTTGAGCCTATTGGCATTTTAAAAATCCAAACATCAAAAAAAAACTTCGATTTTGGAAATGTCAATGGGGCTCAAACCAAAGTACATCCTTGTAGCTTTCGAAAGAGACCTGCAAGGTAAAATTCTGTCAAGGAATAAACCCACAGGGATTGATCCCGCAGCGCTTATAATAGTCTAGGAGCTAGCGACGGATTTTTCATATCATTTCAACAAAGCTACAGTGTTGATTTGAACATCCCCCTACACCTCCCCTCCTAATGACCAGAACGAATCTTTCATGGCTGGTAGCCGGGGCCTTTGGCCGTTATAGCTCTTTAAAGAAAAAAAAAAACAACTTGTATGTGTCCTTTATAACGGGTTATTTTGAAACGTCAAACGATTACCCTGATAGCTCGATTAAAAACTGCGAGCGCAATGTCCGCAGCAGCTGGAATGGGCGCGAGGCTCAGCGAGCCATGTTCCAAACGGGCCTGGGCTCGAGGCCCACCAAGTTCGATTTTTTTCCAAAGAAAATCGTTCCTTTTTATTTTTAAAGCGATTTAAATTCAAAATACTGATTCCTCACTGGATTCTTGACTGTTTTCTGATAATTCAGTAACGTCTTTACGAATTTTTCTTGCTACTTTTCACACGGACTAGGTATTTAACAAGCGAATGCTATACTGAATTATCGGAAAAAAAGTCAAGAATCCAGTGAGGAATCCGTATTTTGAATTTAGATTGCTTTAAAAATAAAAAAGAACGATTTTCTTTCGAAAAAAAATCGGACTTGGTGAGTCTCGAACCTGGGCCCGTTTTGGACATAGCTCGTTGGAGCTCGCGCCCATTCTAGCTGCTGCGGTTATTCCGCTCGCAGTTCATTAATCGAGCTATCAGGGTAATCGTTTGACGTCTCTAAATTACCCGTTATAAAGGACACATACAAGTTATTTTTTTCTTTAAAGAGCTACAACGTCCGAAGGCCCCGGCTACCAGCCGGGAAAGGTTCGTTCTGGTCATCAGGAGGTGTAGGGGGATGTTTCAATCAACATTGTAGCTTTGTTGAAATGATATGAAAAATCCGTCACTGGCTCCCCGTCTATAACGATAGTGATCGAATAAATTTCTCCTCAAGTCACCTATGACTCCTGAAAATCTGGCCGGAAAACGTGGCTACCAATAAGAAACCGAGGCCTACTTTGAAGAGAAATTTATTCGATCACTCTTTATTACCAATATAACTCCGTCCTTAGGAAAAAACGTGACGTCAATTTGCAATCATAATTGTCTTCTGGAAGTGAAAATATCAGACTCTCGGGCAGATTTGGCTTCAAAAGGTGAAATTATATATTCTATCTTTGGATTATTGGGGATAGTTTTGAAAAGGTGTTCGCTAAAGGAAGGATCAAAGGATTCGCTGTTTTCCAAAAGAAAAAGAAGAACCTGCTTTATCTTTCGAAGAACAAAATAATCCCAGATGAGTATAGTGACTTCATTACGGGAATCCCCTAGGTCTTAAAACTCCAGCATCCATCCATCATGACTCTGATGACCCATGCTTTGATAATTAGTTTCTTGTATTTGTTACGTACTTGAATTTCATCTGATTTTTGCATCATCTTGTTTTTGTTTTTGCATCATTTTTGTTCATCTTCAATTCTCAAGTTTCATGTTATTATGTTTAAGAGGTAGGTGGTACCTACCCTATGAACGCTAATTATAAAAATAATATTGGTTAAAAATGATTTTCGTGGTTTTGTGTTTTGTGATGTAACTTACATTCTAATTTTATTTTTTGTAGCACAAGGGTCGTAAGTGCAGGAAGTTCCCCAAAAAAGCTCTATTTTCCCCAAAACAATCAAGTCTGAGTAGCACAACTAAACATCAATTGGGAAGATATACTCTATTCTTGATAAGGCCCGATTTTCCATTGGCAGATTATTCGGGCTGAGTATCCACAAGCAGTCAAAGTTCCGTTTAGTGTTACTCAGAATAAAATTTTCAAGACATTGATTTTTCTAATGAAAAACGTTCATAGGTACTATCTACCTACCAAACATCGAACGCGGAGCTGGGAGCTCGTTTTTCAAGAAAAAATTCTATTGGTTGAAAAATTTGGTGATTGTGGTGGTTTTGTGATCTAACTACATTATTTTTTTTTCCGTAGCACAAAGGTCGTAAGTGAGAAAAGTTCTCAAAAAAAGATCCATTTTCTCAAGAACACTGAACTCAACTTTGAATGGTTCAAGTGAACTTCAATTAGGAAGATGAACTCTATTCTTGTTCTTGATAACCCCCGATTTTCCTTTCGCAGATTATTCGGGCTGAGTTTTCACAAGCGGTCAAAGTTTCCGTTTGGCGTAGCTCAAAATGCCTATTTTAGCCCTTGATTTTAGCACTTACGACCTCTGTGCACTATACCATCGACATGATCACGTTCGATCAATCGCTTATACCGAAGCTTGTGAAGTGGCGCTCCTCCTCAGAATCCATTTTCCAAACTTGCTATATTTTTCGAAGAATATCCCTCTCTATATTCAATAGTTCTGAGCATAATAACACCTCAAATATAAGAAAAACAAGAACAAAAATCGTTTTGGACGAGTCCGCTTGTTGAAATAAGGGAAGCAATACCGTCAGCTGGGGTGGTGGGCCATTACCAGGTCACAGGCGAACTCAAACCTTCACTACAAATCTAGGTGCACCACTAGATGAACTCAGTTCGCGCAGTTAGGGTTCGCCCATAGGTCCCTCTGGTATTCCGAGTACTCTAGAAATACATTGGACACTGATGGAACTAGAGCTACAAAACATCAAATTTGAGTGTGAAAAAAACCATGTTTTTTTATGATAAAACCGGTTTAAACACGACTCTATCAGAATTTAACACTTACTTGTAGAATTAGAATGTGCGATTTGATTAGAAATGATACCAAACATATCATAAAAGGTGTTGGTCATGGTTTCCCATATGACTTTATGAAAAATTGCACCCCGGCCCCTTCGCAGCTGTCTGGTGCGCCACTGGTGCATTACACTCCCTGGGAACTATTGCATTGGGTTCCTCGACCTTGAAAATATAAGATCCAATGAAAAAATCACCAACTTTGAAAACGGTAACTTCTTGTACTTTCGACGTCCCACAGAAAAAATGCCTCGGACAGATTGGGACTTTTAGTATGTTGTTACCCGTCAAATTCTGGAGAGATCCTTGAATTTCCAGATTTTCTTCAATTTATTCCAGGTTTCATCAAAATTTTGCGTTTCTTTCCTGGGCTATAAGAAGAAAACTTACGACGACAAACCTTCAATACAGGATGTCCCGGAATTAATGCAACAAAATTCACATGGAGGGAGAAAATTGAAAAATAAGGGGACTTCCTTGATAAAAATACCCTCGCAAACGTTATAACATGTTATAACGGAGATACAGGCCTTCAAAGTTATTTTTTGGAAACAGTTATTTTGGCATTATATTCAAATTTCAACCAAAACTTAACATGTTTAGGCGCGAAGATAATAGAGGGTACCTTCCCCCCTTTTCCCCTATTTTCCACCCCCCTGGATATTTTTGAAAATCGTTTCAATTTTTGAATGCTTCGTTCAATTTAGAGAAAAAAGTTACTCTTGCAAAATTTTGATTAGAGGCTTCGTTTTAAACATATTTGGGATTGAAACATTGGAAAACATCTCAATATCGCCACTATCCAGGGCCCAATTTTTTTTTCAAAACTTCATGTTTTTCAGCAAAAATGGTGGTTTATCAACCTAAAACATCTGGAATTCTCATTTCACTTGAGAAATCTTGAGTTTTCTTGAATTTTAATTTTTGAGGCCTTTGAAAGTGGCGTTCTTGATACGTTTTCCGAAGTTTCAAACCCAAATATCTCAAAAATCAAGCCTTTAATTAAAATTTTGCAAGAGTAACTTTTTTCCTCAAATTGAACGTAGAATTTAAAAATTGGAACTATTTTCGAAAATATTCATGGGGGTGAAAAATAGGGGGAAAAGGAGAAAGGTACCCCCTATTATATTCGCCCCTGAAAATGTTTGATGGAATGCGTTATCATTGTTCGATAGAGACCTATTTCAGTAGTCTGGTCCAAATTTGAATGAAAACGGCTTGACGGTTCAAAAGTTATGCAAAAAAAAAACTGTTTTCAAAAACCAACTTTGAAGGCCTGTATCTCCATTATGCGAGAGTATTTTTATTAAGGAAGTCCCCTTATTTTTTAATTTTCTACCTCCCTGTAAATTTTGTTGTATTAATTTCGGGACACCTGTATTGGAGGAAAGAACCAAGAAATATGTGGCCATCCCAATAACCACAAATCACTTTTGCATAATGCACGTTTGATTTTCACGCACGCACGTTTTGTACTTCGGCCAGAAAAGACCCATACAATTGAGGACACACGTAAACGGCCATTGCATCAAATGCAGATTATGAGAAGATGAGACGACACGAATCCACAATTCCACAACGGCGCACCCGACAGAAAAGCACCAATTCAACCACAACGACTTACTTGGAGGGACATGAAAGTCACTGGAGTGAACTTTCTTGTGTTGACAGAAGTTGACACAAGAAAAATCTGACGTCTTTTGGTAAAGGCAAAGACAACCCTTGTTTGGTACTCAATTTCCCTAGATACCTTCACTTCAACATATCGTCAGTATACATAGTATAATTATGAATTTGATCGAAGCGTCCGGCGTCCCTTCGAAAAAGAGGATCTGGTTGAAAAAATCGTAGGAAAAATACCTATTAGGTTAAGCGAGCATTCTGGAATGCAAACTTTGCGTGGATCACCATATCAAACAGTATGTGGCTCAAGAAACCCCGCGGGAGCTGCATAACCTTGGCCTCAAGATAATCCTCCATCTGTCACCCTTCTCAGGAACCAGCTTTCAACAGCCACTTCCACAACAGCGGACTACCTTTTCACTGTACGGGCGCGGGCGGTATGAAAACATTCCTCAGAAACGAAACTTGAAACGAGCAGTGTAGTGAGACTTATGGTGCTATTCTGTAAAAATCTGTAACCTACATCGCGCTGAAAGGTAGCAGCCTACACCCCTTACATCCAGGGCCAAATATTCGAATTCTCTATGCATCGATGTATGTACTTGATGATTTTAGTTGGTATTTTTGATTTTTTGAAAGTGGCAACAGTAACAGTAGAGTTCAAATATTCTGAATTTGGCTTCCAAACGTTCAATATGGAAGCGTTAGCAAGAAGACGGGAGAGAACTGGGAAGACAAGTAATGATCAAATTGAAGAATACTTTAAAATGATGTAAAGTGACGGAATTTTCCGCATGAATACCATAAACCCGTCTGTTCCGCTAGACTATATCAAGAAAAGCTGGGGAAACTTAAGGAGACAACTCAATTCAGTAGATAATGGACTAGTCATAACGGCTCTAGAATGGATAAAGGCGGGGCAGTATGACAAAAACCAATTGAATAATGGTAACTTATTGTTTCTTACAAATTTTGCAGAGATTCAAGCCAAAGCTGACTCAAAACCGGTGGGAGGCCAGGTAATCATACCGGTCAGTTCCCAATTGAAGAACGAGCTTTGGCAGCTTGCGGAAAAGTCGTGATAACAGGCTCACCCCAAGTATCAGTGGTTGGAGATTACAAGCCACCATGACAAAGCGTGCTCAAGAACAACCTCGAGAATAACAATTTGATGCGCTTTCTGAGTAAAAGTATTTTGAAAAATTGGTGATTTTGAATAATCAGCACTGGAATAATTGAAATTCGAACAAATATAAATTTGAATTTCGATGAATTAGACCATTCGAAAAAATAGATACCTACTTACATACATACTATACAGGGTGGCCCAACGAAAACAGAACAGAGAGGTAAAAAATGAGGTGAAATGCCCGAAAACCCGTCTGTTGAGTTTTCGTTGGGCCACCCTGCACACTAATATACATACTAGAAACTAGAAATATAGGACAAAATAAGAATAATCCTCCAGAATAATATACTTTCGAATATGAATATTCGAAGAATTGTAGTTTTGAATATTTTACCTTTTTGATCAATTATTTTTAAACCATTCCTACTCGAACAACTGGTTTCGAACAATTTGTTTTTGAACGATTTACAGGATACCATTTTATATTCCCGCAAGCAATAAGCTTTGCGAGAGGTAACTTAGAGAGAAAGCTAGCTGATAAAGATCTACTCATGACTCATATGATCAAATAAACATACTGAAGAGTCATCTCCATTTTTTCTTCATAGTCCGTTATTCAAGTTCTCCATGAAACTGTCAATTTCTGACATCGTCGACTTTGCATGCCTACTTGAAGAACTGGCCAACGCCCACTACTTCAATTTTCAGAAATGCAAACCCATAAAATCTGGATGTACGGCGATCCCGATATCAAGGCCGTATTTTCCAACGTCTGAAGTGTCTCTTTGGCTTATTGTTGGCGTCCAACAGCACTTTAGCTGCACCGAACAATAGCATATAGCATAGCTGCGTTAAAGCTGATAAGGTGACTATATGAATCTTTGCTATTCATTTTTTGCCGCGACGACGCACAGGTAGGTTTAGGAGTAACGGGACAATCATTTCCAAATTTCAAATGTCACTTCAAATTGAAACAACAACAAGGTTGAGTATTGCGCATGTGCACGTCTCGCGTTACGGTAATCAATGAAATGAACCGCATGCTGCGTCTATACGGTAGGGTTGCGGTTAAGTCACGGCTACGTTACGTATTGCGTCAGTTTATAAATTGGGCTTTACAAAGCCGTTTTTCTGAAAACTCTCAACACAAAATTTTTGCAATACGTCCCGGGTCTTTCACACTATTACGAAACATTTATCACTCAACGCCACCGAAATCGCTTAATTTCAATTACCAAATACCAAACACAATGCGACGTAATAATAATTACCAAAGGTATCATATTTCACATCTGGAACAATAGGCGATCTCGCACACCGGGAGCTCTCCCGCCTGTTTTACGAGTTTTTTTTACAACACGTGCGTCTTTCATTCAGATGCAATAAGCCGGATTTATGGCGTGAATCGTGTTGTAAACGCCTCTTTATACAGTGCGGCCATACACATGCGTTTTCTCTCCCCCAACATAAGAACTTGACGTAAACAGGCGATTTATGTGGACGAAAAGATAAAATTGAGTGCATTTCCTTCTGTTGCATGTCGTTTATACTCACCTTAATTCACCATCCGATAGTCAATTTCAATGTGTTGTATCAATAGTCCAGTCAAATTAAGCGAAAATCTGGCCAAACCGGAAATAAATTCGGAAGTGACGAAATTTAGTGAATCGATGCAAAATTTAACGTAGAATAACATACTGAAATTCCTGAAAATTCCGAGGCTTGAGTTTTTTTCAGGACCAACAAAAGAGTGCCATCCTTGAAAATTTTCGATTTTTTCTGAATAACTTGTGAACTATTACTTTTAGAACACAAATATCTGCGAAGCAAATGTAGATCGTTAAATTCTCAAGAGATTAGTACTAAACTCATTATTTTGTGGTCAATAGTCTCTGCGATACAGCGTCTGCTAAAACACAGTGAAAATCACTCAAAATTTATTTCCGAATTTTACGTAACAATTTGCATAGTGTCAGTTCAGGGGCTGTGACGTGGACAGAAATTGTGCGGATTTCAATGTGTTTCACATTTTTGGAAAGCCAATTCAACAGTCGGTATCACACTTTTGTCTAGAAGTCGCCAACTTCAAAATGGTACTTTTCCTCGACCTTTGAAATCGATACTTCGATAAGTCCCGAAGAATCCCCCAAAATCGATTATTTTCTTACCATGCCATTTGCCTAATTTTTCAAGTAAACAAAACCATTCAGGAAATATGTGAAAAATTGAAAAAAAAAAAAAACATGTTGCGGAATTTTTTCCCAGTGATGGTTCCTGAGTAATATGGGTTGAAGACTAAAACGACTTATTTGGAGAAAAATATAGGGAATCCGGACACCAGCTGCTGAATACTGTACAGACTTTGCATTTGATGATGCAAAATGCCACTTAGCAGACGTATTGAATATACTTATGTACTTCCCACGTCTGTCAAGTGGCATTTTACACCTCAAATGCAAGGTCCGTACAGTATTAAGCAGTTAGTGTCCAAACTACCAATATTTTTTTCCAAATAGGTCGTTTTAGTCTTTCAACCCATATAACTTAGGAACCATCACAAGGAAAAAGATTCCGAAACAGGTTATTTTTTTTTGGTATTCAATCCTTCACATATTTTATAGAGGGTTTTTCTATACTTGAAAAATTAAGCAAATGGCATGGTATGAAAATAATCAATTTTTGGGATTCTTCGGGACTTCAAGTGTCGATTTCAAAGGTCGATGAAAAATACCATTTTGAAGTTGGCGACTTTTAGACAAAAGTGTGATACCGAATGTTGAATTTGCTTTCCAAAAATGTAAAACACATTGAAATCCGCACATTTTCTGTCCACGTTACAGTCCCTGAAGTGACACTATGCAAATTGTTACATAAAATCCGGAAATAAATTTTGAGTAATTTTCACTGCGTTCTAGCAGACGCTGTATCTCGGAGACTATTAACCACAAAGAGATGAATTCAACACTGATCTCTCGAGAATTAAGCAGGCTACATTTGCTTCGCTGGTTTTTGTGTTCTAAAGGTGACGGTTTACAAGTTATTCAGAAAAAATCGAAAATTTATAAGGATGGCGCTCTTTTATTGGCCCTAGAAAAAAGCCAAGCCTTGGAATTTTTGGGAATTTCAGTATGTTATTTCACGTTAAATTCTGCATCGCTCCACCAAGTTTCGTCAACTTCCGAATTTATTTCCGGTTAAAACCTATTTTGACTGGACTACAAAGCTCGCGTAAACTCTGTACAGTTGTTGTAGACTCTCCCCAAAGCTGTGAATAATAAACTTCAAGCTCATTTCACTTGCAATGTACGGTTTCCCTTTGAAATTCATGGAAATTAAACCGACGGTAATTGATTAACTTGTCATAAAAACTCGCCCCGCTCGTTCTTTACCCTTGTATCCGGTGCGCAGGGCGGGATGCTTGAACAAGTCTCATCTTTGATAATGTTTGATGGTTTTGTTGTCATTTTCTCATTTACAATTTTCCGGATTGTCGACATTTTGTTCGCCGTCCTCTGGTGGCAAAACAGAGGTCACATTATTTGTCACCTGTGATAATTAATCACTTTGAAATTAGTTTGAGGATGAGCAGGGGCGGGGAGAGAAGAGAACCAAAAGGGATGTTGTGAAAAAATTGCTTTGTTTTTTTGCTGGGCAAAGCAAAAAGTATGAATCCGCCGGCGATGTAAATGGCATTTTAATTGAATTGATAGAATAAAAACAAAAACTGAACGTTCGCACGCATTGCGGCAGCCACAATAATGCTTCGTTATTTCCTTTCAGCTGCATTTCATTGTTGTTCCCTAGGCACGTCGCTTTAGTTCTATATTCACGCGCCGTTCGGAATGGAGAAAATAATTGCAAATTGAAAGCTTTAATTGAGTTGAAACTTGTGCATTTGTTTCAAGTCAGCCTCTATTGTTTTTGTTTGAGTTTCATCTGCGCCGGTTATTTGTCACCTGTGTGCTATGTGACAGCCTCATTCAACCCATTCATTCAACTTTCCAGGTGCTGTTTTTTTTTTCATCGCTTTTTTTTCGAAAGTATACTGCAACAGCTCGACCCGAAATGACTTTGTAAAGTAGAAAATCAAGGCCTTTGCTTTCCTCTAGTCGAAACGATGCACCAGCCCAAGCTGAAAATGTGTGTCACCACATCAGTGGTGTCAACCCCCCACCGAGGACTCCGACTTGACTTGAGTATAGGTAAAGGGTGATTCATTTGGAGGGACTTTTTTCAAAAATTCAAAAAAAGAAAAAAGAACTGTTGTTGGCATTTATTTTTTGAAGATTATTTCTGTCAAATGTTGGCCGTAACCGCGGCTAACAATTTTCAATGACACGTTGGAGCATATCGACTGGTATTTGGCGAATGACGCAAGTGATGTTGGATTCCAATGCCTCAATAGTAGCCGTCTTATCCACATAAACTTTGAACTTCACGTTGCCCAAAAGAAAGAAGTCTAAGGTTGTGATATCACATGATCTAGGCGGCCAATTCACTGGTCCAAAGCGTGAAATTATCTGTTCACCGAAATGATCTCGCAATAATGCCATGGTTCTACGGGCTGTATGGTACGTAGCGCCGTCTTGTTGGAACCAAATGTCGCCGAGATCACGGGCTTCAATTTAAGGCAGCAGGTAGTCTGAAATCATGGCGCAATAGCGGGCGTCATTTACAGAAACGTTCCGACCGCTCTCATTTCTGAAGAAATATGGACCGATGATTTCACTAGCCCATCAACCACACCAAACCGTTGTTTGTCTGGATGTAATGGCAGCTCTTGAACCTCTTTGGGTTACTCTTCAGCCCATACACGAAAATTTTGTTTGTAACATAGCCATTGAACCAGAAATGGGCTTCATCGCTGAACAAAATTTTGGTCGAAAAAAGTGGATTTTCTTCAAGCTTTTCAAGAGCCCAAAGACTCGAACGGTGCCGATTTGGAAGATTGGTCAGCTTCAGTTCTTGCACATAATAAGTTGCCAAAGAATACTTGACAACAATACCAAAACAGTTTGGCAGTTTGACAGTTTGATCGGTCATAAAAAGCCTACTAAAAAAAGTACCTTCACATGAATCACCCTTTACTTGTCTTTCATGTAAATTGAAAAAACAGGCCTCTATTCTCACTGCGAAAATCTTGGGCCATAGGTAGCTGCTTAGGCAGCATCAATAGCTTCAAGCTTTTGAACCTTGCGACTCAGCCTCTACTTCCATTCTCTTGTGACCTTGCTGCGCTCGCCATGTAAACATCGCTTGTTTACTAATAACGCACTTGATCAAATGCTACGATTGCTAGGACGACGGACACTGCACAACGTATATGCCTAAGCGAAACGGGTGAGTGCTTTGTAAGACGTCAGCGACGAAAAAGCCGCGCAAAATTCGAAAAGTAAAACTTCAAACAGCCTGCTATGGGACAAAAACAGCATGAATGCGAACAAAGGTGCTAAAAACTTGGAAAATGCGATTTGAAACCCACACATCGAAAACTAATGGCGAAGAAGATAAGTCAATCTGCGAGATACGGCCTCCGGGTCTTGGCTCGGGATATAAGCCGTGGCGTCCCGACGATAAATCAGCTGGCGTCCTTAATTCTATATCGAAGCGTTCATCTCTCTGCTTCTTCCTGGGTTATCTATATCACCGAGCGAATTTTTCCAATAACTGGAAAGCAATAAAAAAAGTACCTTCCGCTCCAGGTAGTACACCAGGAAGAAAATTATTTAGCGTTGCGTTGCCCGAATTCCAAGCAAATAACGCCATCCATTTCAGAGATGGCATGGAGCGTACACGTGTACATATTTATTATGATAAATTGTTTTGTTTTTCCCGAAGTGAAAAATGACTGATGTTTTTTTTCTCCATCTCCCACCAGGTTGACCCTCCCGGGGTTCGCGCCGGAGGTGGCAATCGGCTGATGGTTGATGAAGGCAGCTCCGACGACGCCAACACCCCCCTCCACTCGCCCAGGTCGCAGAACACCAGCCGGGAGGAAGATGACAGCTCCAACGCCAACGAGTCGGACTGCAAGAGCCCCAGTCAAAGGTGAGACCCACGTTATCCTGTCAGAACCACACACACGCAGACATTATGCGGGAAGGTCCGAACAAATTGACCGCAGAATTAGCCCTCTGATGCGCACCGTTATACCGTACCGGAACGCGGAGACACTCTTAATTTGCTCTCTTTGAGGTAATCTGACAGACGGAAAATGGAGGTCAGTGCGGTAAGTGTGTGACGAAGACGGCAACGGGATCGCGGGAATGGAACTTCGGCAGTCCAGAGCTCGCGCGTGCAGAAAAATAACGACCTCTCATGATAATTGGCTGATATACCACAGGTGTAGGTAGTAGTGCTCGTTGCAGAATCGATAACAAATTAAAGGGGAAGAAGAACCGATATAATGGCATAGCAACTTCAGCAAGGTTGCCTGTTCGCATCTAGCTCCAAGTATAACAACGTATCAATCTGCCCGATTAAAAATTGAAAAATGCGACGACGAAATTGTCGAATATCGATGAAAAGGGAACAGAACCACTTGGAATCGTTCATATACTTTATTCCGCACAATGATGAGGGTTCGTCGTTTGATCTAGCTTCGGAGTCTCCTTTGAGTTCCTCATTATTAGGATATTTGGCAACGAATGTTGGATTGGTTTTTGCTTTCTTAAAATAGCCAAAATGACACCGTCCATCATTGAGTATTTGTCGTTATTTTCCATTTACGCATTTAGGTAATTGGAAATTCAGTTTATACTGATGGTGTCTGATATCTTATCGCTGATGAACCTATACCGACTCACCTAGTCAAATTAAAAATCAAAGAGCGCGGTGTTTATCATGTGGCACTGGGTTTCATGCTTTATCAATAATCAGGTACGAAATGCATAAAAATCGATTAATTGTACTACCACTTTCTCTGACTAGTTTCTACTGGTATAGCGGAGGAAGAGAGGTGAGGGAGTGAGAGGAAAGTGAAATTCAAGCGGACTTGACCGACCCAGATTTTCATAATATCCATGTTACAACCAAAGGGCAAGGTTCGTAACGAGTCCCGATAAGCCGCCCCTCAATCTCGTCTGTTCGGCTCCAACAGGTTTGGGAGCTTTGAAAAATAACTTCATCAACTTCAGGCAACATAAAACAACTAAAAGGAGGCTCGCGACGGACGACGACGGCTGAAATGCATGTCTTGGAAGTATCATCCTCCCCCGCTGGGTCAATGTGTCCTCAAAGATATGCCCAGTTCTTAAAATATAACTAAGAGGAGGCTCGTGACGGAAGACGACGGCTGAAATGCATGTCTTGAAAATATCATCCTCCCCCGCCGGGTCAACGTGGCTTCAAAGATATGCCCAGTTCTTCACAAAGAGCAATCGTACTTGGTAACTTGGTGGCATAATTGCAAGTTCCATAAAGTGAAATGAAAAGTTAGTATTCGCTGACAGGCACACATGGGAAGAACACGTCAACGAAACCCCTGCGTATTGCCTGATTGAGTGCTAAAAAATCCCCTAATGATCTGAACAAAACACAAGTGTGAATGAGTCATGATAAAATGACAGAAGTCACTCCAGTAATGCATTTTCAAAGCCAGCGTGAGCCAGTCAGTGTTGGTCCACGGAAAAGCAACTTTGTAGCAGCGTAAGAAATAATGAAAACTCTAAATACTCACGTACAACAGGGTGTAGTTCTGGGACAACGTCATAAGTGCGCAAAATGCACTAGATTACTGCCTTTGTTATCAAAATTGAGATCATTTGAAGAGTAGATAAATTACACAAAATTCAGAGCAGTGCCAAGCACATCGACTACAAGGGGGGGGGGGGGGGGAATTGCGCGTTATCCAAGCCCGTTGAAAACAAAGAGCCGGCATTTCGCACTAGGTACAATAATTATTATGCGGACAAAATATGTACCGAAATACCATGGATGATTTGGTAAATTGGTGGAAGCCAAAATCACTATAAAATAATCACTGCAAAACCCACCTTGGAACCGGTCGAAAAAACGCACACTCGAGCACAGCACATCACGTGTTGTTGTCCCAACGGCTGTCCATCTTCCTAGAGGCTGCCGCGCGCCCAGCGCCATCTCCCTCATCCATCGGCAAACGTTACGAACGTTCCTTTAACGACGACTTCAACTTCAGGCATACCAACGTACAAACAAGACAAAGGGAGAACACCACAAGGCTACTCCACAATTTTCTTTACTTTTTAGACAGTCGGACAAGCTTAGTCCTCTGCCAGCTCCGAGCTGCTTCTTTAATGACTAACAAAGAGAAGATCACGAATAGTTTTCTGCGGATCACCCTGAATCGCCGGTTATTTGTCTAGCCCAGCCTGTAGGTACCTACTAAACTACACACAAATCAATACGTCGTTCCAAAAAAAATTGCCTCTTCAATTGCCAAATTATCAATTGATCAAACTTGATCCTTTGGCTATCAGTCTGTGGTTTTGCAAGACACTGAATAATTCACATAAATTTTGTACAGGGTGTTACAGGTATACAGGGTGTGCAAAATTTCTAAATCGTCATGAAGCTCCCGTTCGAAAAAGAATTTTTTTCTCTTGAATTTTTACCACAAAAAAGACGAGGTAGGCCTTAAAGTACAGGGTGGTGCTTGGATTATCTGCTTATCTCCTTTATTTACAGGGTGAGCACACAAAAATCATCTTTTTGGTTTTGCATGGATAACTTTTTTCCTCGTTGACCGATTTTAAAAATTTGCAGCTCAAATTGAAGCTAAGAATCAGAATTGACTTAAGACAAACATTCAGAGCAAAGGGTTTAATGAAATGTGACCCAAATTTGAAACGCCGTCGACAGCCCGTGTAGAAAAAGGATTTGCTAATAGCCACGTTTATTTCGAATAAATAATTTATTCTGAATACATTATGATCTTTGTTCTTGTCCTAGCCAAGAATTGTGCAGGTGGAGGATTTCATTTACAACTGCATGTTCAAGGAAGAGAAACAGTCCCTTGTTCACCTCAAATTGGTCGTAACCAACACTACGAAAATAAAAACAATAAATTACCTAAACTGATTGGTTCATTACTCATTGTTTTGATTTTTGTAGTTTTGGTTACGACCAATTTAAGGTGACCAAGGGGCTGTTTCTCCTTCTTGAACATGCAGTTGTAATTGGATTCCTTCACTTACAATTTTTGGCCAGGACAAGCTAGAAAAACCTCAGTGTATTCAGAATAAATGATTCTTTCGAAAGAAAAGTGACTTTCAGCTAATCCTTCTCCCAAACAAGCTGTAGACGACATTAAAGATCTGGACCAACTTTTATTGAACACTTGATTCTAAATGTTTGCCTCGAGTCAATTCTGATCCTCAGGTCTTTTTACTTGAAGTTTTAGCTTCAATATGAGCCACTAATTTTTAAAATCGGTCAACGACGAAAAAAGTTATCAATGTAGAACCAAAAAGATGATTTCTTTGTGCCCACCCTGTAAATAAAGGAGATAAGCAGAGAATTCAAACACCACCCTGTACTTCAAGGCCTACTTCGTCTTCTTTGTGATAAAAATTCAAGAGAAAAAATTGTTTTCCGAACGGGAGCTTCTTGACGATTCAGAAATTTTGCACTGCCTTATTGAACATCCTCGCCCTGTACAAAATCTATGTGAATTATCTAGTGTCTAGCAAAACCGCGGACTGATAGCCAAAGGATGAAGTCAACAAACACTTCAAACAGAATGCAAAATCATTGTAGTAATCCAAATTTACATCAACTTGAAAAAAGGCAAATTTTTTTGGAACGACGTATTGATTTGTGCGTAGTTTGAACTCAGCCAGAGGACTTGTGTACACGTGCCACACGGATGATTCCTTCAGCTCCAAGTCGACAAGCAATGACTGTGTCAATAAAATAATGAATTAATCAAGCTTCACCTTGTTCATGGTGCTCGGACAATGTGTTCACCATGTGCTTCTCCACATTCAGTAGGGGCGTTAACGGTTTTGGACCGCGGTTTTTACGATGCTCCCAGCCAGTTTCCATAGCACTAGACAAATATCTTAACCGTTTGGCTAGACCCCTTTCCAAATCCGCGGGCCAAAACCATCCGTGTAAAGGCTACTGATGTCTTTAAGGAATAACCATCTACTTGCTGTCATTCAGGAATGAATTTACAAGTTTGCCCTCTTCATCGGGGCGACGTGACAAGCTTTTTCGAAACGAACTCTGTCTGCCCGTATCATAAATTAGGTACTTCGCATGTATACCCAACGTACGTGTTGCGGCAGATGTACACATTAGTTCATACGCTCTCGAGCCAAAACTTTGGAAACTTATTTCTCGTTGTTAAAAAAGCTTCAGTCATATCTGGTTTTGTCACCACGCGATAACTTCTTGCCTGGCCATGTTCCAAGCCCGACACGAATTATGAGAGCATTGTGCCGAACTGAAAGCAGACTGTTTTAGTGGTCGAAAATTGGCAAGACCGCGATGCCTCATGTTCGTAGTGAAACATAAATGGTCTTTTAATCCTTTATTCAATAAAGATGAAGCCCATCAACTCATTTTGACCACCAAGTTGCGAAGCGCGGCTGGCTCACAGTTTTGGCTCGTCAGTTGCACAGTTTTGAATTTATGCAATCAACCAACCTATATCTACCTGCCAAGTCGAGCGCGTAATAAATTATGGAAGCACAAAGTGGATACCTAAGCCATTTGACAAATTAAAAGCGCACCCGCGCCACCTTCTTGAGGAATTCTGTGTCGTTTTCTCGCTCGAAGCCAAGCCATGTTCTTGCAAGCCTATCTGTCGCAATAACTTATACCTCCAGCCAGTCTAGATCGTTATGAGAACAAAAAATGCTGTAAAAATAAGATTCAATCCACCCCCTCCTCTTTGGCTTCTCGAAAAACTTCGACTCGATTGAACCCGTTTGTGCCTCGCGCCTGCATCCATTCGAAAGATAACGTTCAACGACAACGAATGTAATGGCACAACGACGACCGGGATGTTGTCCCCCACCCCACCCTTCCTCAAGTCCGACAAAAACTCCAGCTCCCAGGTCGGAGGCCCAAAGCCACACGCCGCATCGCCACCAGCTAGCTAAAACGCATTTATCTCGTGGCGGTTGGAGGCGGCCTGCGCTGCAAAGATAATTAAGGTGTGAGTGTGTGTAATATTTTGTGCGAGCAAGAGGCGAAAGAGGGTGAGAAACCTCCGTGGAGGTGTACATTATTGATTTTCATCCCCTTTTCTAACAGAAAAGATTTTGGCCCATTGCCCACATATACTTATACACACACGTGGAATGATGTCTTCTACTTATACTCCGATGAAGAATGAACTAACTACTGAAGCAAGCGAGATATTTACGCCAAAGCGCCACGAGTTTTTCGTCAGAGAACACGGAATTTATGACGGCAATCTCTCATGAGCACCTACCACCACCGCCCCGACTGTGCCTCTGGCTTTCCCGAGTTCCTCCCTTTTTCATTCGAACCCACTCTGTAATAAAACCACCCACCAAGTTATGCCTCGCGATGACTCGCAGTTTTGAAATATTGGCACTGATGCGTCGCGTGGTGTCCTTTTCGTCTTCTTGGGCTTGTGCAGCTTCAGACGGATAGAGATCTCTCCGAAGGCTGACACAAAAGTATAAATTACCGAGAGAGGATTCGCGTGCATCGTTTTCGTCTTTTGTTCAGACGTTCCATGAAAAATTATACGCGCTGCGCTGCAAGGACGCTTACTCTTTGTGTTGTTTACTGCTTATTGTTCGACTCGACGGGAAATATTAAGAGAGGCGATTAGGTTTCTTTTCTCGCGAAAATAGATCTGAAGAGCTAAGAGTAAAAAGCTTTTTTATCAGACGGTGAATCGACTGCGTAATGGTCTATTCAAAGCTGTGTTTTTACCTATCGGTTCTCGTTTGCCACATCGAAAACTTACTTACTTGATCTGAACTAGGATCAGTTTCAGCCATCGACATCGGCGAAGAGCTCACGGAAGATCACCGCGAAACTGAAACACTCTTTTGAGGACCGGATTATCCGTCATCTTAAATGCTGAGCTTCCGGTCCAGATTTCGAATCGCTCCCCGCCATGCTTGTACTCAGCGGAGTCAAATTACTTCAGAAACATTGGTGTTAGCAAAATGTTACACGTAATGTCACTTGCATCGGTGAAAGAACGATTTTTAGCCATAGAAGCCTTGTCTAATCAAGGTTCGAGAAAATTATGCGGGCAAATTTTGAGAAACCCAGTTTTTTGTGAAAAACTGTAGGGTTTCTTAACAAGTTACTTTATGGAGGACTGAACGCAGGGATTGAAGAAACCGTCAACACTGTTTGACGAAACAGCAAAATATGGATCAAGATAAAATAAAACTTCTAAATCACTGCTTCTATAAACATCCCAGTTGTCCCTCAGGTCCTTGATAGAAAAATGATGAGACTAACCAAAATGACAGATCAACACGTTGAGGTTTATACCGTTGACGGAGTGAAGAAGATCGTCTGTTGGCAATGATTGATAGAAAAGAGCGAACTGTAGGTAATTATTTTTTATATCACTAGATTTTCAAGCAGGCCATTACAACAAACAACAACAACAACAACAACAACAACAACAACAACAACTGAACTGAATACCACTGTACCCTCCCCGACGACTGACAGGCAGTGCAGCCAACCCAGATAAAAGGCGCCAAAGCCAATTTCAAATTGAACAGTAACATACCGGTGGCCTTGGAAGACTCAAGTCTTAACAATAATAGCTAATAAAAAAAGAACAACATAGCGTAATCAAGTGAAAATTAAATGTAAACAAAATTATATCAAGGGAACTGATAAATCAAATGAACACATCAAATATCGGAGGTAATAATTGGTGAACGATCAAGCTTGTCGACTGCTTCTTTAAACTCTTCACGAATCCTTTGACAGTCACCGCCCGAGCAACACCATCACTTCCTGGGTGCAATGCTATTACTCTCGCGAGGTTCCACTTCATTGGAAGAGTATTTTCATCGCGTAAAAGCACCATATCCCCTATTTGGATGGTTTGTCCATCTTTGCTCCACTTGGAGCGACTCTGCAGCTCTGACAGCTTTTCCTCGTGCCAACGTCACCAAAAATGCTGACGTAGCTGTATACGTTGGAATCGGGTCAATCTTTTTTCAGGTACCTCAGCGTAAACCTTCGGATGAGGCAATGAAGTAAGAATTCGTCCAATAAGGAAGTGGGACGGTGTTAAGGGAGAAAGATCGTTTATATTGTCGGACATGGGTGAAATGGGTCCTGAATTAAGAATTGCCTCTGTTTGATGCAAAAACGTATACATTTCCTCGAAAGTGGGGTTTGAATTAGCAAAGATTTTTTTATTCGTTTATTTAACGTCGGCCTATTTCTGCAACGGGGCCTAACACCGACGCCGGTGAATGCTTTCCTCCACCTATACCGGGAATTTTGCCGAACCCCTATGTGTTCACAGGGTACGGATTTTCAACCACCACCAACATCGCATGGGGTCGGCACCATCGTTCGTATTTTACGTGCTATGCGACACACGCTTCTTGCATTTAGCAAGCATTCCAACTAAACCAAGAAGCTTGTTTTCGAAGCGAAAATCCGTCCTCGGCGGGGATCGAACCCGCGACCTCTGGAATGGTTGTCGAACGCGCTAACTACCACACCACAAGCACATGCTCTTTTTAAGTGGTGTTTCATTGATCGCACAACGGCTTCTAACAGCCCACCAAAATTATTGAATTTTGATTCTACCTCAGGAATGTGGATAAAGACTTTAGCTCGGAGTCAGCCCCGACAAAATTAGTACCATTATCCGAATAGATATGGGAAGGCAAACCACGTCGCGATGCAAATCGCTTCAAACCCATCATAAATGACGCTGTCGACAGCTTTGACACAAGCTCAAGGTGTATGGTTCTACTACAGAAACAAACAGACATACATAGCATTTTACAATTCTACCTCCCCTACCCTTCTTTCTTTTAGAGACGAAAATCGAGCATAGTCCACCTTGACAACTTCAAACGGGTGAGAAACAGTGATACGATGCTTTGGCCAATTACCCATAATGGGATTTGCACCACGAGGTTTTGCTCTAAAGCATTTGATACATTTGCGTATAGTTTTACAAGCTAAATTTCTACCAGAATTTTATGACCCCCAATAAATGACAACAGCATTTGTGGCCCGGCATGCAGCAATCTAACATGCTCGCTTTTAAAAATCATGACATTTAGTGGATGTTTGGATCTAAAATGAAAGAATGTACTTTATCAATAGGCAAATTGGAATTCTGGAGTCGCCCACCGATTCTAATAGTGCCGTCTGTATCCTTTAATAGACGAAGTTTATGAAACTGAAACTTTTTTGAATTTGAGAAAATCTCTACTGAAAGACTCACGCTGAGCTCAAAATCAGTCGCTTCAGATATTCATGAAGTTCAGGGTCCAGGCACGAAAAGAGGTCCCAAAATTCGATTTTCTTTCAAGTGTTTACAATTCTGAATAAACCGCAAGGCGTAAGCAGCAACCCGTTGTAGCCTGTTGAAATTAGAAAATTTACCAAAGAATAAATTTCACCTGGACGGATCCAAAAGGAGAACTGGTTACACCCCCATTTTGAGCCCAGGTAAAGCAACAGAAGAGATTCTAGATGTCGGCACAGGTCATGCTTCTGGTCCACCCTTCAGCCAGTCCGTTCCAAGCCACCACAAAGTGCAGTCACCAATGGAAGATGGACTTAGGCCCCGAGAAAGGAGATCTGCAGGGTTTCCCACAGAAGGCACTTGGCGCCACTCAATGTTTCCAGTCAGTTCCAGTATCTCGGACACTGTGGTTCCAACCACAGAATAGAAATAAGTGCTTCGCACAGAAGCCGCACTCCGGTCGGCTCCTTTGATGTTTTTGGTTTACCGCCAGGGACCTTGAGCACTACTGATTTAAAAGGGCCATCGTCTATGCTCGGCACACTCGTGATGTTCCGTCGATGTGTGCGATGCCATTGGCGGGTCGGCGCCCGCCCAAGCTATGACAGTTATATGTTTGTGTTGTTTGTTGACAAGGATATAACCTCAACTGTACCTGACAGACCTGTTTCTGTGTTTCTCTGCTTTCTTACTCTCCACACCGCATAGCAACAATAGTGCAATAGTGCAATGTGTTATGGAAATCGGAAGAAACGCCGGCCGTCGGGCACCTTTACTGTCAGAATAAAATTTGTATCCACAACCCACATACGCGCAAGCGGTGCCCCATTTTCTCTTCTTTACGGAAGGTGGAGGATTCTCCTCAGCCAAGGCCACATGAACTTATCACCAATTCACCACCACAAAACCGTAGTGAGGAGTCCAACTAACAGGTGAAACACGAACACAGGTACAGTTGAGGTTAGCTTTTTGTCAACAAACAACAGGAAGAGCGACGCATTAAATGACATTTAGCAACCGTCATAGCTTCGGCGGGCAGCAATCCGCCAATGACGCGTCGTACACAGCGACGAAGCCTCACGAGTGTGCCGAGTACACACGATGGACCTTTAAACCAGTAGTGCACTTCTATCTCGCTCATATTTTTGATATCCTTTTCAAGTGATGCTTCTGTGCCAGGCACTTATTACTATTCTGTGGTTCCAACAAACGTTTGTCAAAGATCGGGTGAAGTACGAAGCCAACTCAAG
Source organism: Anaspis maculata (assembly GCA_949128115.1). Lineage (NCBI taxonomy): Eukaryota > Metazoa > Arthropoda > Insecta > Coleoptera > Scraptiidae > Anaspis > Anaspis maculata. Next base: position 23,305,972 of record OX421967.1, read on the forward strand.
CACACTGTGGAATCGCACCACATAAAAAATAAATCTATTTCATTGGCAAGTACCCCATTGAAGGCATGAAAATCCTGCAAAGCAGGTCGCTTCCGATTTGCGCCTGAGATTGACCGAGTGACGTCGTAGGGTTAAAAGGAATGTTTTCCTCAGAAAACCAGCGGAAAAATGAACGCGCTTGTTTCACGATATGAACTAAATCAGAAACTATCGAAAAAATCATTTGAAATCGATAATTTTTTTCCACCCCATTACTTTTAACCGCAATAACAATACCCTGCCTGCAACCTGCAAGTATATCAATCTACCTGGCCACGCTAAAACTATGTTCGCTGTTTATTTTCCGAGAACAAAGATGAATGTCTATCGAGAAACGATTAAATTTCTTTCCAAGAAACGAGAATCGCGGAATTTAGAGGGATTTTTTCTCAAAAGCGGTCGGTTTGTTCGAAGTTAACCGGCGGCGCATTGATGTCGGCGGTGTTTTCCATTCTCAAAGCAATGTACTCCTCCGAACAAAAATTACCTATACGCTGTTAAACTCGAGGTTACTACACAAACTTCCAAGTTGTATGAAAAAACCTTTGACAAACTCTTGACTTCATTGAATAGATATAACAAGATGTGTATGGGACTACGGGATATATAAAAATATTTTGTAAGAATTCATAAATCTTGACGTATTGCACGAACGCACACACAAAGAACGGGGAGTATTATGTACCCGTCTGTTGTAATCGATTTATTGGTAGCGAATGCGGAAATTCTATGGAAAGTGTAGTGTAGGTTGTTGTCAATAGATCAAACGCGAATTCCATAATATATGCATATTTACTTCCTTCCGAGATGAATGGGTAGAGGTAATGGGTAGGTATTTCTTGATGCTTATCGTGACTTTCAATATACCGGGCCTGCTCCATTTCAAATACCATCAATTTTTGTATAGCTATGCTAAAGGCAAAATGTTTTTATGGTGCGTCGAGTTAGATGGAAGAAGTTCTGGTTTAGTATTTTGAACTAACAAGGCCTGGTTATTCGGGCTTCAAGAAGTAAGGCTATGTGACAATCGCGTCGCCTGCCAGAAGCCAAAACAGAAAACTTCAACTTTTCAAAATTTTGCTTGCTTTTGGACACGTCTCGGCGAGCACTTGACAAGTTTGAATTTCAAACACCTTGCCTAACTGCAAAATTTCACCTAGTAGGTATTTGATAATTCAAATAACCTTACAAACATCTATTGACGCATGCATGACAAATTAATTTCGCCTGTAGTATAACTTTCATATGCCTAGGAAATCTTTGTAAATAATAAAGCCCTGGCACCAATTCACTAACTCCCCCAGAGCACTGTAAAACTAGAGTCTAGAATAGAAAAATGTTTGCAGAAGTGACAACAAGAGTGATGATGATGACGGTGGTGATGATGGCGAAAGAAGCGGACGCAAAGGGGGCAAAGTGGCGTCGCAGAGCTGGAAGAACCTCAAAGCCGTTATGGCCTACTACCATTCGCTGCGAAAGATCAAGAGGTTCTTTGCATACACACACAAAAACAAACTGATGTGAAATTTTGTTTAATTTCTTCCTTTTGACAGTTGTTACTCAATTTGGTACTCTTAATGTTTGGTGGTCTACTACTACTACTACTACTCCTCTACTACCTCTACTACTACTACTAACTACTATTAATCTGAAGACTATGTAGCATCTACCTAGTATAGGGTAAGTGCCCCCGAAAGAGGTCTGATTCTTCTGGGACGCTTCCCTGTTCTTCTTCGATATTTAGAGGAGTTTGTTCACGTTTATTCAGTACCTGCCTCAGATGGTACCAAATAAACGTGAATAGCTCTAGACTTTCTGATTTTGTATGTATTTTTAGTCATTTGATGTGTGAAGATTTATCAGAATAGAGTATGTAATCATTGTTGGTAACTTTTTCGTATTTTCTCGATGTGTTCGTTGGTGGTGATAACGAAGCGGTGATTGTTGACGTTTGATGAATTTTCGTGTTTGCAGGACGAAATCCAACCAGCGATGGATGAAGCTGAGGACGACAGTTCAGATATCGTCTGCCATGCAGATGAAGGTCAGTAAATGTTTTCATATTGAACTCCTGTGGTGTTGATGGGAACATAACGCAGCACACTAATGGGATAAAATTAAAACTTTCCTCCCTGAAACAGTTTTCGCTATCACGAAGCGCAGCTCAGCAACATTTTAATTTTATAACGCAATACCAGTGAGAGCTTTAGCCTTCAGCAACCCAGCTTTCCGCGCAGTAAAATTAGCATCATTGTTATGAAATTTTTTTATTAACCTAGTTTGAAATTTAAAAGACTGACGATATTGAGACTGGAATTTGCATAAGCCTCCGGTAATGAAATCACAATTTATTTTGCTTTAGCTCGCCGGGCATAAAGCTTAAATCGTTTAGTATTCATATAAGTACGTATGAAAGAAAAACAAGTCTTTATAGCTTTGAAGTAAACATCACATGCAAAAGCTCTGGAAACTCTGGGAGTTTGCAGGACCAAACTTTCACAACATAACTGATGCTGCTGGGAGTTGTTGTAACGTTGGTTTGATGTTCAACTTTTGAAACAAAACAAATCGATACCCCAAGTAGGCAGAGTATTGACTTGCCGTGTCCTTTCTCCCGCGAGCTTTCCCAAGTTTCCAGAGCTCTTCAATCCAGCCTATCTTCGAGATTTTTGTAAACACCAATTCATTCAAGGAATTCCGGTTTAGTAAATAGCTCTAAACAGCAGCTATCTAGAGCTCTGATTACAATTGTTTCGGCAGCAGCGATTTTGCGCAGCCATTAAACCTCCCAGTTTAATCGAACGAACCTGAGATTAATAATGTTAATTGAAATGCCCGAGGCACAGTTCCTCTTTAAGCGGATTCTGGAATGGCACCCGGCAATTACTGAAGTATTGAGTTATGCTCTCTAAACCCTACAAATTTCAAGCGGGTCGCTCGTATATACCTAAACTTTTAAAGTTGGCAACCTTCGACGAGACGCTTGACGCAGCTGTGGGAAATCCCCGACGACTTGGCTAGACAAGCTACTTATGGTCACTAAAGGCGACGTTCGATGAGGTAACGCATATGAGAAACTGTTGCCAACTTCACACATTGTCATTTGATCTTCAGGCTCTCACATGTGTTAAGTTGCCGAGTGAAGCGAAAACTTGATCAGCCACTTGTCGCATCTACCACGTTGTTAGGCATTCCAAAGATTTTGAACGCAAAGAAATATGCACGTGCTTGGTAGAACTGCCAGTTTTCTAAGCGGATACCTATGGCTAAATGACATTGTCTCTGCAGAAACCTCCGCTGAAGCGGGAAGATTCGTTCCTGAAGCGCTTCGCCTCCCGCCAAATCCCGGAGACGCAGGAGACCGTCGAGGACACGGGCAGCGAAGGTGGTCCAGGCGGCGACGCTCATGCGGCGCCGCGACGACGCCGTCGTGCCCGGAAACAACCGCGGTCCGTCGTCAACCCCGACGAGAACTTCTACTTCTACTGGCTGCTGGTACTGACCGTCTGCGTGTTGTACAACTTCTGGGCGTTGATAGTGCGCCAGAGCTTCCCCGAGCTCCAGAAAATGGTCTCGGACTTCTGGTTCGGCTGTGATACATTGAGCGACGTGGTGTTCCTGCTGGACGTTGTCGTCCAGCTGCGCACCGGCTACCTGGAGCAGGGACTGATGGTACGTGGGCAGTAATTTTTATTTCTGATGTGATCAAAATAATCTAGTAACGGAGAGGGGAGAGATCTACAGCTTCAAAATCGTACTGCGAGCAGGCGTTATCCAAATTGTTGAACCATCTTAGAATTGAGTGCGTCTCGTCGTATTCAATTTTGAAAACCCTAGAGGTGATTAAGCGAGCACGTTATTATATTACGACCTACCCCCCTCCCCCTGACATTACATTTATTTGGCCTGTCTGTGATCGCCTTAACCCTTTGGTCCGCTTTTGTTCACGAGTGAAACGACACGAGGAGGAGAAAGAAGGAGTTAAATGAAACACGCTCATTGCACAGAAAGTTACATTACTAAAAGCAAAATGAGTGCAAAACAATTCTTTCATGGTTATTTTCACAAAACACCTAGCACAGGACTGACAGAATTGATAAAATGACACACAATGAGCAAATTTAACAAAAACAAAAACACAACAACAAGCTATTCAAACTGTCAGTCAAAGAAAAAGGAGAGTGACGGATTTGGAAAAAGGCACTCAGTGGAAGAATTCGCCAAACAAACCCCTGAGTTATGCCCCAAGAAGAGAACTCTCAAATATGTGACAAAATGACAAGCGACTCACTGATCACAGTTTCCGATATTCAATGTAAGTAATTATTAGTAATTATAATTATTAGTAAGTAATTATTATATAGTAACAAAATCGAAGAAACATCAGTAGGCAAATAAAAAAAAACATCCGTAGATAGTGCACAATAATGCACAATAAAATCAATGAGACATAATAAAACCATCAAGTAATGCCTTATAAAACATATCGATTCAAAAACCCAAAACGGCGTTAGTTCCTGAAAAATACCTACATCAAATATCTGACAAAAACATCAGCGAGCATCAAAAATGACAAAAAAATATTCTAGTCATCACTAAAAAGATGAAGGACAATTGACATGAAAATCGAATTATAGCACAGACAAAAATACGACGTATAAAACTTACAGTCAAGTGAGAACGTGGCAAGCAAATGTCACACAAAATGAATCGAATGATCATCAGTAAAATAATGACATACCGGGTGATCATTTGAAAACTATCCACCTGCAATAACTCCCGATTCCTAGTGAATATTTTTTCGAGCAAAAACAGGTCGATTTTTATATCGAGGGGGACAACCAAAACATATATTGGCAAATTTCTATATTCACCCCCGTCGCCCCCACTTACCCCAACTTTGAAATTTCAAATGACACTACCTACCTTGCGATACATCAAATTGAAGGAAATTAATTTTCTTTTTGAAAAAGATATTTTAAAATTTTTTAACTCCACCCCCTTTTCCCAAAAAATTCTCTGACTGTCCCATTTTATATTCTGGACCCCTCATTTTTTTCTCAATTTAGTCGGCGTCATCCTAGATAGCATCGAAGAAGAAAATTTCTGGTGGAAAAAGTGCTACCCAAATTCCCCCCTTTGCCCTCCCCCACCTCAACTCTCAAATTTAACAAAACACCACCTACTTTGTGATACATCAAATTAAAAGGAATTGAATTTTCTTTCCGAAAATAATTTTTTCGAAATTTTCTACCCCTCCCCCAATAAATTGGCCATTTGGAGTATTCTAGGGGGGAGATGGGGGGCTTTAAAAATTGTGAAAAAATCTTTTTCAGGAAGAGAATTCAATTTCCTTTAATTTGATGTATTACAAAGTGGGTATTGACATTTTAAATTTTTGAGGTCAGGTGGGGGGAACGAAGGGGTAAATTTAGGTGGCACCTTTTTTCTAGAAAATTTTCTCTTTCGATGTTGTGCAGGATGACGTGACTGTATTGAAGGGAAATTGAGGTCAAGAATATTAACTTGGACACTCAGAGAATTTTAGGAAGAACAGGGGGTGAGGTTGAAAAATTTTAAAATATTTTTTGTAGAAAGAGAATTTTATTCTCTTTAATTTGATGTATCGCAAGGTAGGTAGTGTCATTTGAAATTTCAAAGTTGGGGTGAGTGGGGGCGAGGGGGCTTAAGATATAAATTCTCCAATGTATGTTTTAGATGTCCCCCTCGATATAAAAATCGACCTGTTTTTGCTCAAAGACATTTGCACTAGGAATCGGGAGATATTGCAGGTGGATAGTTTTCAAATGATCACCCGGTATACCGGGTGGGCCATAAAAAACCGTACTGTTTTATTTTTCTCGCCGATTTTTTGTTTCTTGACCGATTTTGACAAGCTTGACATCGTTGTGTAGCTAATTGAAGAGGCTATCAGAACCATATACAAATGATTCCTAAGTGTCAAAATTCAAAATGGCGGAAATAACTGAAAATAGGCCTTCTTTTGCAGTCGTTTTTTTAAATTAAAATTTGACAGAATAACCCAACTGAAGACGTTTTCTGAAAGAATGGACTATTTTCTACATTTTAAGACCACAACTAGCTCAATTGGTTCATTCGTTGGGGAGATGTGGCAAATTGAAAACAAGCTTATTTGCTATTGTTTCAATCCAAAATGAATGATGAAAAATATTGTTTTGCCTGTCAAATTTTTATTTTTGGAACGATTTTGACAGGTTTAGTATCATTATGTAACCAATTAAATAGGCTACGAATATGATTGAAATGTCAAAATTCAAAATGGCGGACACAACTGAAAATAAGCCTTCTTTCGCAGTCGTTTTTTTAAATTGAAATTTGACAAAATGACAGAACTAGACAAGTTTTTTGAAGAACGAACTGTTTTTTAGATTTTGACACCACAACTAACTCAATTGGTTCATTCGTTAAGGAGATGTGGCAAATTAAAAAAAAAAGCTTGTTTGCCATTGTTTCAATCCAAAACGAATAGTAGTAAAAAATATTATTTTGTCTGTAAAATTTATTCAAGGGTGGCTGTCTGAGAATAATCACCGTTTTTTCAAAATATAATTCAAAATTATTTTACAGGGTGAGTTTCACTTGGTAGGTTCCCATCTATGGACGCGGACTCTCTGGATGCAAACATTTGAGGACTATCCTAGTTTTTGTAATTGTGTTGGTCAAAGTTGTTGTTGATTACTTGAATCCATTGTTAACCTCAAAATAGACATGTAAGATAGGTTTTAATTTCACTGATGGTAGAAACATATTCTGATAGTCTTTTCCACAACATTTGCACATTGTTTTTTTCAAAAAGCCCCTTTAATTCTGTCAAATTTCAATGAAAAAAAAGACTGCAAAAGAAGGATTGTTTTCAGTTGTGTCCGCTATTTGGACACAAAAACACAATGCAATGTTCAAAGAGACACAATTAACACATACATGTAAGGGAAAAAAAGTAAAATTACGTACCATGAGTGCACACAAATAAAACACGAGAGTAGTAAAAACACATGGTTAACCAAGCAGGCGGATATTCGTTCTACATACATATTCGTTCGCCCTACATTCCTTGCGCGAAGCTCCGAGTCCATCAAAAATGAGTCCCTTTTCCCGCGGTTCACCATCAGTCGAACGAAAAGCACGGGACTCTTGAGTAATGAAATCGAACCGCAACGCCAGATCATTTTCACAAAAATATGTTTCCATATTCGATACAGTACGAACACATATAAAAGGAGAAGTTTCAAAACTATTGCATCGACGGCGGGCTTATACTAAATACATATTAAAATGTTAATATAACAAACCACTTCATAGCACATAACAAGCCCATTTCGTCCTCAAAACAACTCTTAGATACCTACTGACATTCTGAATGACAGTAGAACATTCTTACGGTCATACTAAGCCTTCGTGTGTTAATAGAGGTCCCAGCATGATTCCAGACGTTGCGTTGATAAAAAAAAATAATGAACCTCCCAGCCCAGACGCCTGTAAGTTCTGCGGCCAAACCAGAACAACCATCTGGGGCTTACTCGAGTTACTGGAACCTCTCATACTCCTCCCGATACAAAATGTTTTTTGCAGAGTGCTTCTGCAAAAGATCCCAATTGAACTTTTGTGTTCGAAGATTTCTCTAATCCCGACATTCGTTAATAATTATTGTGACTGTGATCTCTCCGTGTTCATCGGTCCTAGTTCACGTCTGTCTTGATAGTCTTCAACGAGTACCTTTTTAGCGATGATCAGTAATAATTCCCAGTCAATTCATCTAACTACACCATTTCCAACTGTATTTGGATTATATTAGAATATGTATTTCAGATTAGCGATATGTATTTGAGAAAACACCAATTGTATAAACACCAATAAGTTTACTAAACGTTCTATCGAAAATTTTTGAAAACTGTTCAAACAAGATTATGACAAACTTTTTCGAAAAACATAACCTATTTAATAACAGTTTACATGGATTTAGACGAAAAAGATGCTGCTTTACGGCAATTGAATGGATGCTAACGGTAATTTATAAAGCAATGAATCAAAATTTATTAGTGGCTTGTATCAATTTAGATTTATCGAAAGCCTACGTAAAGTAAACCACAAAATGCTTCTGGATAAACTAGAAAATTATGGAATCAGAGGCAAGGTACATAAAATAATCATATAGTACCTAACTAATCGTAGGCAGATGATTGAGGTGAAATGGGAAGGAAAAGCATCTCAACTAATCTACATTCCCAGCCCAATCGGTATTAATACAGGCGTGCCGTAGGGGGCAGTAGTAGCTCCCAATTTATTCAATATTCTTATGAACGACTTACCAAATTATATTCAAAATTATTGTGATTGTAAACCGATCATATATGCGGATAACACAAGCATATGTATAACTGGGCATAATGCTGAAGATCTCAGATCAAAGATTACATTGGTTATGAAAGTAACAATTGAATGGTTCAGAAATAACATGATGGTCATTAATACACACAATATAGATTAACGAAATGTATTCGAGATATCACCAAATGTATTTTAGAAAAAATCAAATGCATTCCAGATCCACGAAATTTAATGTAGAAATTGCCAATTGTATTTTCGAAAACGTCAGATGTGTTTAAGATAAGATGAGATGTATTTAAGATATTATGAAAATGTATTTCAGATTCAGATAACTTTTCAGGGTAGAACAGTGATGAAAAAACAAATGTTGTCAAGGAAAACGAACTCCAAATTCTCAACTACAATTGGCAGTTTCTCATTTACAATTCACGTTTTCTAAATTACATAATTCAATTCTGAGATTCATTTGGTATTTTCTTTCTACAATTCTCTAATTGAATATACATCTGGCAAATTCTGAACTACATTTCTCAAATTTGAAATACAATTGGTGTTTTCTCAAATACATCTAATATTATCGCAAATACAGTTGGAAACGGTGTAGTAGGAGGAGGAAAGTTTTGTTGTTCGTTGTCGAGCTTGTTGGGAGCGCTCTATAAAACTGCATAATATACAATTGGATTTGCTCTGGAAGACCACATAATATGATACGCAAAAGGCCAAAATGCCTGACGGATGGGGAAATTGAAATGATGATTTCCTGGATAGAAGAGAAGTGTGACCTTGCGTTGAACCAGATTCAAGGTAAAGTTCGAGAGAACTTTCGAAAAGATGTGGTAACTTCATCAATTTCAAATTATCTTTAAAAAATGTATCTGAATCTGAAATACATTTCATAATATCTTGAATACATCTCATCTTATCTCAAATACATTTAACGTTTTCGAAAATACAATTGGCAATTTCTCAATTGAACTTCGTTGATCTGGAATGCATTTAATTTTTTCTAAAATGCATCCAACCTTTTCAAAATACATGTGGTAATATCCTGGATATATTTCGTTAATCTAAAATACATTTCATATTTTCTGAAATACATAATTATAATATTTTCTTGAATGTATTGGCAATTTCTTAAATACATTTGGTTAGTCTGGAATACATTTCATATTTTCTGAAATACATCTGAAGTTTTTCAAACCACAGCTGGAAAAAGTGTAGAGCAAGAAAAAATCTTGTTGGGAAACTGAAGCCTCTGTCACACGGTCATTAAATTCATTACTTGTCACTGAAAATCTGGAACGAGATCAGTGATGAAAACAGGTATACTTGCAAATATGCCAGAAAACTATGATGAGAAGCGTTCTGTTTCTAATTTTCATTTCATCTTGGTCCCATGAAAACGATGTGACAATTTTTGTTCCCAATTTTATCCAATTTTTACGCCTTGTTTTGACACATCAGTTTCAAATATTGTAGGTCGCGCAAGACATCCATATTTTCATTACGGAAAAAAACCAATGCCTCGAATGTAAATAGATCAATCTTCATCTCTTCATCAATCTCAATCTTTCGAAAAACTGAAAACCAGCATTCGAAGTTTGTTTTCATATACCGGATGGGCCATAAAAAACCGGACGCTGCATTTTTTCTTCTAGATTTTTTATTTCTTGGCCGATTTCAACGAACCTCACACCGATGGATAGTCAATAGGTTATCATGTCAGTATGTATTTCAGTATGGCGTGATTTTTAAAATCGAAAGTGGCGGACGCGATTGAAAATAAGGGCACTTTTGCATTCGTTCTTTTTGGACAAAAATCGTCAGAGTGACACAGCAACTGATGAGTTTTGAAAGAACAGATATTTCTTGACAATTCATCACTAAAATGAAGTGAATCTGTTAGCCGCTAAAGAGAAATTGAGATATAAATTGACGTCTACTTGTAATTCTTTTTCTGGAAATAGTGACTGCAAATTTTGATTTCAATGGCGTAAGCTTGTTATTTGTCAACCCATTTTAACAAGCTTGACACTGATGTATAGCCAGTTGAATAAGGCTACCATGTCAGTATTCCAATATGGCGAGCTTTTTGGAATTCAAAATGGCGGACACGATTAAAAATAAAGGTACTTTCGCATTCGCTCTTTTTGAACCAAAATTAAGCAGAAAAATCATCATAGTGACACAACATTTGAAAAACAGTGAAAAAACAGACATTCCTTGAAAATTCAAGACTAAAACGAAAAGAATCGGTTAAGCTGCTTAGGAAATATTGAGATTTAAACTGACGTCTACTTGTTCCTTTTTTTATCTCGAACGAGTGACAGAAAATTTTGATTTCCCTGGTACTAGCTCTTTATTTGCCAACCGATTTTAACGAGCGGGACATTAGTGCATAGGCAGTTGAATAGGCGACCATGTCAATAATTCAGTGTGACGAATTTTTCGAAATTCAAAATGGCAGACATAATTAAAAATAAGGGTACTTTCACACTCGTTATTTTTTGACAAAAACTGTCAAACTGACAACATAATCGATGAATTGAGAGATGGCTTGACAATTCAAGATCAAGATAGAGTGATTCGGTAAGGCCGCTGAGGACATAATATGTATTAAGATTTGAACTGACGATGTTTGACTAGGTATGTGTTTGGTGGATTTATCATCTTTTGTATTTGCGACAAATGGGCTTTAAAATACAAAAAGCAAATTTTGCAAGTGACTATATGGCAACTGTCCGAAAGTTTTGTAGATTTTTCACATGCATTATTTCATCAGAGCTGTTTGTTGATCAATTTATTTGTTATTTTGCTAAAAAAAAAAACAATTTTTACCCACCGGAATTGAGTCCTTATTTGGTGCTGACACCAGGAAAACCAAAATTTTCAGTCACTCGTTCCAGATAAAAAAGTAACAAGTAGACGTCAGCGGCTCAACCAATTCATTCCATTTCGGTTTTGAATTGTCAAGGAATATCTGTTCTTTCAAAATTTATCAATTTTATGTCACTATGACAATTTTTGTTTTGAAAAAAACGAGTGAGGAAGTACCCTTGCTTTTTGGTCGTGCCCGTCATTTTGAATTTGAATTTTTTTGCCACATTAGACTATTGGAATGGTACCCTATTCAAATGGCTATTCATTGGTGTTAGGATCGTCAAAATCGTTAGACAAATAATTAGTCCGGTGGACTAGGGTTATAACTATGCATGTTATGACTACGGAACAATTTTTTGCAAGCATGTTCAGAAAGCCTTCATCTATCATTTGAGAAGTGCTGCCAAGAAATTTTTCAAAGTGGGGGGTCAGGGGGGCCCTTTTTCGACAACTTAAATCGTTATTTGTCGGTAAAATCCGTAATAAAAATGCTAAATACAAAATTCCAACGGATTATTGAAAAGCAACTCGAAAGGTCACTTATGTGTGATAAAAACTACTACAGGGTGAACAAGTTCCGAAAAAAATGACTTTCCGTCAACATGCAATATAATAAAGAAAATATTGTGCCAAAGACCTTCAGCTTCGTCATTGGAAAACGCCGATTGGCATATTTGTTGATCATATCCACCTGAACTGGTTGAGAACGGCACCCAACAGCGTTAACAGTGCTGGAGCTATATACAGGGTGGAAGAGGAAAATATTTTTCTTTTCATTTATGTCAAAAACCAAGATAGATAAAGTGAACGAAATTGAGGAATTATTGTTTCATTCAATGCATGTGAAGACACAAAAAACCGTTTTGAAATATCTTGAAGCGTTCCTGAAATATTTTTAAAAAACTGAAGAATATCATCAAAATTTTACTTTCTACTTTGATTTCGTATTTCCCATTATACAGATGTATATCCTTGAGTTATGCAACAAATTTCACAATATACACAAATATACAATAAATTATGGTTAAAACTAAACAGCACCATCACCGCCATCAATCATATTGTATGCGTTGTATACAGGGTGTAAGAAAAAATTGTTGTTTTTTTTTGCTGTATATAAAAAAACAAGCAAAAAATGCGTGGATTACACATTCACGTCAGTAATTTACCTTATCAGGTGTCTTGGCTTGGTTTGTTTCCCCGGAAACTTCTTACCACCCTAATTTCTCACTTTTTATGTCTTGATGTTTTTATAACAGCAAAGAAAACAACCATTTTTTCCCACACCCTGTATATGACGCATTGACGCATACATGATTGATGCCGGTGAGTGATGTGGCTGTTTAGTTTTCACCCTAATTTGTTGTTAAATTCTGGTATATACCTCTATATAATGGAAAATACGAAATCAAAGTTGAAAGTAAGATTTTTATGATACTTTTCAGTTTTTTCAAAATATTTCAGGAACGCTCTAAGATATTTTAAAACGGTTTGCGCATTGAATGAAGCATCAATTCCTAAATTTCAATTACTTTATCTATCTTGATTTTTGAAATAAATAATAACAAAAATATGTTTCTCTTCCACCCTGTATATAGCTCCGGCACCAATGACGCAGTTGGGTACGGTTCTCAACCAGTTCAGGTGCGTATGATCAACAAATATGCCAGTCGGCATCTGTCAATGACGAAACTAAAGGTCTTTGGCGCAATTTTTTCCTCATCCTATTGCATGTTGACGGAAAGTCATCTTTCTCGGAACCTGTTCACCCTGTAATAAGTCTCATCACACATAAGTGACATTTTGAGCTGCTCTTCAATAATCCGTTGAAGCTTTTTTTATAGCATCTTTATCGCGGATTTTATTGACAAAAAACTATTCAGGTTGTCAAAAAAGGGGCCCCCTGGCCCCCCCCACATTGAAAAATTGCTTGGCAGCACTTCTCAAATGATAGAGGAAGGGTTCCTGAACATGCCTGCAAAAAATTGTTCTGTAGTCATAAAATGCATAGTTTGGGCAATATTTGGCGCTAGTCCACCGGACTAAATGAGATAACACCAGGTAAACTAAAATTTTCAGTCACTATTTTCAGATAAAAAAGTAACAAGTAGGCGTCAGTTCAAACCTCAGTATCTTCTTAGCGACGCAACCGATTCACTTCACTTCAGTTTTGAATCGTCAAGGATGTCTGTTCTTTCAAAATCCATCACAGTTTGGTCACTATGACAATTTTTGTTCAAAAAAAAATCTTTTTTTTTTGATCGTTCAAATTCTTGATCGTTTCCGCCATTTTGAGTTTCAAAATTTTTGCCATACGAATACTGACATGGTTGCCTATTTAATTGTCTATCCATCGGTGTCAGACTCATCAAAATCGGCCAAGAAACAAAAAGCCTTGTGGATCAAAATGTCTTCTATTATCTGATCTAGATCTATCTGTTGTCCAGATGTTATCTAGATCTTTATTGCATTTCGAGCATAATAATTGTACCTCGAATTGTACTGTACTGTAACTGTATAATCCTCAAAGACAAATTATACTGCCTTCCAAAAAAAGTGCAACACCTCGATGCCGTTGGCTGATTTTGATCAAATTTTCACAAAACAAGTATTTCATCTACACTAACAAATGATTAACATTCTGGATATCTAGGCGCTGTAGTTGTTTTGTTTTTCCCCTTGGTAACCGTAAAACACAAGAAATTGTTTTTCGTTTTTCCTGGTTGTTACAAACCACATTTTTTGCAATAAGTTTCAATAGTGAACCCCAAGAGTCCTGAAATGCCAAGAGCCCGTCAACCTCGGCAGTACCATCATTTAACCGAGTTCCAGAAGGGACAGATTATTGGCTTAAAAAATGAGGGGATTTCGTATCGAAGAATTGCGAGACTTGTTGGTTGCAATGCTTCGACTGTGATGAGATGGTGGCGGAGATGGAACGAGGAGGCCAATTATCGGCGACGGAATGGATCTGGTCGTCGTAGAGCCTCCACGGTACGTCAAGATCAACGTCTTCGAGTAGCGGCTGTAAGAGACCGATTTACGACAACCCGAGCAGTCGGAAACGAGTGGGTTGCAGCTATAGGACGCCCAATCTCAATGAGCACGGTCTATAGAAGAATTAGGTCTTTTGGGCTAAGTTCTTATCGTCCGCTGTTAACCCTTCCCCTCACTCCTGTTCACCGGGCCAGAAGATTGGAGTGGTGCAATGAGCGCAGAAACTGGGTCCAAGAATGGCATCGGGTGGTCTTCAGTGACGAGTCCCGCTTTTGTCTTTGGGCTCATGACGGCCGGGGGAGGGTGAGGCGCTTTCGTGGGGAACGGCATAATCCCGAATTTTTTGCCGAGCGACACACTGCCCGTACACCCGGATTGATGGTTTGGGGAGCAATATGCCATGGAATCAGGTCACCATTGGTGTTCATTGAGGGCACTATGACAGCTGCATCTTACATCGCGAGTGTGCTGGAACCCGTTTGCCTTCCATACCTTCAGGGGCTCAACAACCCTATTTTCCAGCAAGACAATGCACGTCCTCATACGGCAAGAGCTTCAATGCAGTTCCTGGAAGATGCACACGTTGACGTGCTTCCATGGCCTGCTTGCTCTCCTGATTTGTCGCCCATCGAACACGTGTGGGATATGATGGGAAGAAAGGTAGGGCAATTACGCCATCCTCCCAACAACTTGGAAGATCTCCGTATGGCCTTGCAAGAGGCATGGGATGGCTTGTCACAAGCGGCAATCGACCACTTGATTGAAAGCATGCCTCGTAGGGTTAATGAGTGTCGGGCAAATCGTGGAGGAGCGACACATTATTAATTTTTTCTGAAGTTCCTTGTATTACGATTTCCAGAATCTAATCGTTTGTTTCTATTGTTAAAACACATGTTTTGCGAAAATTTGAATAAAATTGATCCACGGCTTCATGGTGTTGCACTTTTTTTGGAAGGCAGTATATTTAATTATTATTATTATATTATACTGCTGCACTGCTTTTTGCTTTCACTCCCAATAATTCATTCCCGTAACTGCATTCGCCTTCAACCTCTATTCTCAATAAACATACATTTCTGGCCTGCACTATGCTCCTTTCTGTTACCACTCAGTCACTGACAAGAGCACTGCTCTACACATGTCGTTTGAAATGTTAGGGCCCTGTTACAGGTCATGAATAAAAATGTGCATTCAGTAAAAGCATAAGTTTAGCATAATAGGCCAGTCAAATTAGAACAAATTTTTCCGTTTGAGGGAAAAAACTGTTGGAGTTTTGGAAATTTGACAGTAATGTCCGGTAAGGTGTACTGTTGAACATACTAAAAGTCCCCAACTCTACCTATTGAGCTCGAGCCGCCATCTTGGAAAAATGGTCCTTCGATCCAATTTTCTGCTCATATTCCGCTAATCATCAGAGATATTCAATTAGGTTTCATAAAAAATCAAGGCTATAAAATTGCCTACAAAAATTGTTTCATACCGATTTTTTTCTCGTATATGTTGATATTAATAAAATTAACTTGACAAAAAAAAATCAAAAAATTAGCGATTTTTTGCCTATGGCTAAAGATATTGTCTTCAAAATTTGTGAAGATGTTGGCAGTCCACATCCAAGCTAAACGTGACAGTTGAGATAGAAAAAAAAAATTGCGAAAATATTTTTTGATTCTTTTTTCAAATTAAGCAAAATATTGATTTTCGAGTTTGACATTTCCAACAGGGCGGAGTAAAGGTTTCAATCGAACATAAATCAGTTTTGATATTTACATATTGTAAGACAAGATTTCATCAGTATTGTGCCTTCACGAGCCTCTGGGATGCTCGATATGAATTAAACTAAAAGAATAATAGCTAAGTCCAAAAAGTGTTGTCGATTGGTTATGGAGGAAACATTTCGAAACAAAAGACATCAGCAAAGGATATACAGGAGGTCCAAAGGTTATTCAACTGTATATGAGCCCCCTATTGATGTGCCTTATCCAAAATAGTAGAAAAGAATCAATCAAAATGTTAAAATCCACCCTGTATAACAAAAAGTAACGATACAAAATGGAAGTAGTAAAGCATACCTGGTGCCAAAAATACAGCCTTCACATTGCTGAAAAAAAGAACAAAATTGATCGAATTATTTGAAAGTTATTGGTCCTCAAACTTGACTTTACAAATTTCAGCCAGTAAAATATGGAAAAGTAGAGAGAAGTAACTGTCGGAGTTTCAGAAATTTGACAGGGATGTTCGGTAAGGTACACTAATAAACATACTAAAAGTCCCCGCCACTACCTGTTGTGCTCGAGCCGCCATCTTGGAAAAATGGTAATAAATTTGATCGAAGGACCATTATTTCAAGATGGCGGCTCAAGCGCAACAGGTACTGGCGGGGACTTTTAGTATGTTTATTAGTATACCTTAGCGAACATCCCTGTCAAATTTCTGAAACTCCGACAGTTACTTTCTCTCTACTTTTCCATATTTCACTGGCTGAAATTTGTAAAGTCAAGTTTGAGGACTAATAACTTTCAAATAAATCGATCAATTTTGTTTTTTTTTTCAGCAATGTAAAGGCTGTACTTTTGGCACCAGGTATGCTTTACTACTTCCATTTTGTATCGTTACTTTTTGTTATACAGGGTGGATTTTAACATTTTGATTGATTCTTTTGTACTATTTTGGATAAGGCACATCAATATGGGGCTCATATACAGTTGAATAACCTTTGGACCTTCTGTATATCCTTTGCTGATGTCTTTTGTTTCGAAATGTTTCCTTCGGAACCAATCGACAATACTTTTTGGACTTAGCGATTATTCTTTTAGTTTAATTCATATCGAGCATTCCAGAAGCTCGTGAAGGCACAATACTGATGAAATCTTGTCTTACAATATGTAAATATCAAAACTGATTGATGTTCGATTGAAACCTTTACTCCGCCCTGTTGGAAATGTCAAACTCGAAAACCAAATTTTTGCTTGATTAAAAAAAAAAAATATTTTCGCAATTTTTTTTTTCTATTTCAACTGTCACGTTTAGCTTTGATGTAGACTGCCAACATCTTCACAAATTTTGAAGTCAATATGGGCCAGCCGTAGGCAAAAAATCGCTTTTTTTAAAAATTTGTTTGTTAATTTAATTTAATTAATATCAACAGATACGAGAGAAAAATCGGCATGAAACAATTTTTGTAGACAATTTTATAGCCTTGATTTTTAATGAAACCTAATTGAATATCTCTGATGATTAGCGCGCAATATAAGCAGAAAACTGGATCGAAGGACCATTTTTCCAAGATGGCGGCTCGAGCTCAATAGGTAGAGTTGGGGACTTTTAGTATGTTTATCAGTACACCTTACCGGACATTACTGTCAAATTTCCAAAACTCCAACAGTTTTTTCCCTCTAGCTTTCCTTATTTGACTGGCCTATAAGTAATGTATCTACCTACAATCGTATCAAATTTCTACAAAGAAGTCAGAGATCGCCACTTGGCCAAAAAATATGCCGTAAGTCGAAATTCAGCTACCGCCTGCTACTACGAATACAAAAAAGGATGGAATGGATGATGTTTAGGAGAGATTGGAATCCCACCGCTGTCACCAAGTACGTGTCACTGGATAAGCGATTCAATTTTGATTCTGTTTTCGGTGATAGGTTTAGAGTTCTTCTCGGACCTTTATAGAAATGACTTTCTGTTCCACTTGGAACAATTGGGAATTGAAACGACTGAAAACATTTAAAGCTCTGTACCAAAAAAAAATAGCTTTGACGTCACAACAGTTTTGTTTTTCAGGTGTACGACTCCAAAAAGCTCGCATGTCACTACGTGCGCTCTCGTGCCTTCCTGTTGGACCTGGCCGCCCTCTGTCCGCTCGACCTGCTACAGATCCGGTACGGCCCGCAGCCGATGATCCGCTTCCCGCGTTTCCTCAAAGTCTACAGGGCCGTCAACTACTACTACATGGTGGAGTCGCGGACCGTCTGGCCGAATCTGTGGCGAGTCGTGAATTTGATACACATTCTTTTAATTTTGGCGCACTGGTTTGGATGTTTTTATTTTCTACTCAGCGAGCACGAGGGTTTCCAGGTGAGTCGCACTCAGAGTCATTTGTGCGAAATCTAATTTCCCTGCTGCTTCCGAGCTCCCGCATGTTAATCGTATTCAATCAAACCAAGTGATCAGTCCCTGTATTCATCGGATCGATCCGCAAAGTCCGCGTGTAAAAAAGTCAGGCGACGGTGCCGCGAACACCGTATTTTGCTTCCCAATTAAAATTTTAATTAAATTTGGAAAGTGCTTAATCTCGGATGTAATGTTTATTCATTACCTATAGCTGAGCTGTGTGTATGTGTCGTAACTCTGATTTTATAACGTAACGCAGAGGCGGCACAACCATTAAGAGGGGAAACAAGTGAAATCGTTGTTTGTTGGCTCTGGCGCGGCGTCAAAACAACTAAGCCAAAAATAATGTGCTCAAAGCAAATTGACAATTTCCTCCACCAAATCAAATTACGCGATTTACTTACCTTGTCAAGCCGCTTAAACGTCAAGATTGCGCATTCTGCTTGATTCTTCATCAAACGAAATGTTGTAGGGCGACTGGGTGTACCCTTACCGTCCCGGCGATTACGCCACGCTGACCCGAAAGTACTTGGGTTCCCTCTACTGGTCAACTCTGACACTCACAACGATAGGGGACTTACCCACGCCGGAAACGAACGCCGAGTGAGTACACTTGCTCTCTGTGTATCTTTCAGAATTTTAAATGAGAAAACATAATTTGAAACAAAAAAAACTGTGTGGCGCAGGAAGACCAACTCGGTGGATGGCCCCCGGTCCCTGCCGCGCAGAGGTATCAAGTCTCGCCTGCTGCAATTCAACACTAACAACGGGTACGTCCCCACCATTTGTGTGTCATCAAAACCCGATGAGATGGCGGCAGGACTGGAGGGCTGTTCACCGATTGTTCTCAATCACCCAAAATTTCTTCTTTTTTTCTTCTTTCGATTATTTACCGAAAAAAAAAAAAACACCTGCACGCTCACAGTTCTCGAACAGCCTACTGCCAGTCCTGCCGCGAAAACCACTCCACTATGTGCCACCAGCGTGAACACCCCTGTATCTGTTCGAAAACTATGAGTGTTTTTTCTGTGTTGTTGTGGAAATGAACGTTTTGAAAAGGGAGAAACTTGGAAGACTCACCTCGATGCTCGTCTCAGCAACACGATCTGAAACAAGACGAATTGATTGAAACACTGATTTATTAAATCAAATCAAACGAAAAATCGTAAGCCAAAAATGTTTTCCAGATACGTCTTCACGATAGTCAGCTACCTGATCGGTGTGTTCATTTTTGCGACGATAGTCGGTGAGTAACGCATTTCAATCACGTTTTCCTCGTTACTCTTTCAAACTCAATTTTTCGCACAGGCCAAGTGGGCAACGTGATAACGAACCGTAACGCGAATCGGCTCGAATTCGAGAGACTGCTGGACGGGGCCAAGACGTACATGAGGCATCACAAGGTAAGAAAAGCTGGGTTTGGGTTGTGTGTGTGTTCATCAATCTGTCGGACCCCTCAGAGTAATTAATTACCTCTTGTTTTGTTTGTTACACGTATACACAGGTCCCTGGTGGGATGAAGAGACGAGTGCTGCGCTGGTACGATTACTCTTGGTCCAGGGGGAGGATACAGGGCGGAGGCGACATCAACACTGCCCTAGGACTGCTGCCTGACAAGCTCAAGACCGAGCTGGCCCTCCATGTCAATTTAAGCGTCTTGAAGAAGGTAACGCACGGGGCGGATTATAAGACGAAGGGGGGATGCAGGGACGTCAGTTCTAGTGTTCCCATGAAATTAATTGAGCGTTAAAGTTAGTGCGTAAAGTGCCTTGAAAATTGCTATGAAATCACACGTTAGCCGAGAGATAAGGTTCCTAGCCCGCACCTCAAGAATGCGTTACACCCGAGGGCTCTAAAATCTAATAGACACTGATTTTAACCTGTTTCGGGGGGATGATCGGGGTCTCTCAAATTTCTAAACGGTATTCCAAGAGAATTTACGATGCGAAAGCGGGAGATGAGATAATTTCGTTCATCTCTATAATAACGCCTCCTTCATCATAATGTGTGCGGCAAAGGATCTGTAAACTTTAGTACCACATACACTACGTATACGTTTATCGGCTAATATTGAGAATATTCCGAGTATTGAAAATAAAACTCGTGTGTATGTGTGGAAATCCAGAGCGAAGCTCTAAAAGGGTGCTAAAGTGAGCAATTTCTCAGACATAAAATCAAATTGGGTACGTATTCACGCAAACGGGCCGTTGGCTGTTGTTTATCTTCCATGGATCTCTTGCCAAAAGCACGATCAACCAAATTGTAGTCAGATGGAATTCATGTAGAGAAATGTTTTCTGTTCTAAAAGAATTAAGAGGTTGTTAGATTTTTGATGGACCTCTCCATGACATGGTTTTGTCACCTCTACTGTCCGTCCCTGTCTGGGTGATAGCAATTTTTTAGGCTAGTCTCATGCAGGTGGAACTAACCGTTTTGCAATATCTCTGACCGTTTCTGGATTATATTGAAAACTCTATGCAAAACTTTCTCGGCGAGTATCCAAAGACGAAGAGAGGTTTCTCACAAGGGAGCTTCCTAGAGCTTCGAAAGCTAAGACGCTCAGTAGTCCAGTCAAATTGAGGGTCAAATTGAGCGGAAATCGGCCAAAACCCGAAATAAATTCGGAAGTTGAGGAAATTTCCAAGACTTGGTTTTTTTTCAGGACCAATCAACAAAGAGCACCATCCTTGCACATTTCCCATTCTATCTGAATAACTTGTAAACTATTGCCATTATTACAAAAACACATGTGAACAAATAAAGCCCGGTAAGTTCCCGTTAGTCGTTGATTCGGATTTGAGGGCAGAACGTGACCCTGCCTTTTTCACAAAAATTCAAGCAAACTTCTTGTTCAACTGTTTTCCAAAAAAACACCACTTGGCTGATCATGTTGAAATTTGGGGACTAACTGCAAAACAATGTGGATTATAAAATTGCAAACATATAATCGGTCCAAAGTTTCATTTGGTGATAATTGTCACGTAAGTTGAGGGAAAACAAGAAAAACGAACTTGATAACTTGATAACGTTTGATCTTTAGAAATTTATCCGCCATCGCTCACAGTGGGTGTGAAATGTGAAAATATAAATGAAAGGCGGTCTTCTCACAAAACGTTTATAAAAATAATTCCTGACTGCAGTTTCGAGAGCCTCTAGTTTCCCGTCGTCAGAGGTAAAATACTCTAAAATAGTAGCAGTGTCCCAAAATTACTCTGAATAACGGAAATGGTTTTTTATTTTTTTTCTTATTTTTTTTATTGGTTGTTTATGGGCGCATCGAGTACTAGCTCATTAGCGCCCTTGCGGTGGCTTCCTCCGTTTCACCCTTTTTCCCTTGACGTAACCGCTCGGTTAGTAGTATTTCACTAAAATCTTCCTGGAAAAGACTAACATTTTTTATAGTCTTGTAAGATGAAGCGATTTTTATGCTAAAGTTGGAACTAATTAGGGAGTCGAGAAAAATATGGCAATGTAGAAAATGAAAAACTGAATAAGAAAAATTGAAGATTCATTTTCAACCATCCCGGAAACCATGGTAACAAAAAATGGAGACGATGGAAAAACATGCGCCCAGGTCTTTTTTCTGGAACGGTGAGAGAACGGTGAAAGATATAAAAAAATTGTCAAGGACACAGTTGCAGGGAATTCAATAATCTACAAAAAAAGTTCCCGGGGGTATATTTCATGATCTTTTTCAGTTGAGCCGTTAATCGCGATCAAAGTTGCGCGCCGGTCCATTGAAGTGGAAAAACTCTCCACGTGACATTCCTCTTTCAATGCTACGAGAACGGCAAGAGATATCCGGAAATTGTGAGTGACGAAGTTGTAGAGAATTGAATGTTCCACTAAAAAATCTTCAAGGCCAATCAATAGCCTTTCCAGTTTAGCCGTGAATCACGTTCGAAGTTGTGCAACAATCCTGTTGATTAAATAGTTCTACTGGAAAACCTACAAAAATCGTAGACTTGATTGAAATGATATGGCAATGTAGAGGACGGAAAACTGGATTTGGAAAACCAAAGTTTCGTTCCACATCGTTTCCGGAAATCTAAGAAAAAATAAAAGAACTTGAAAATTTGCGATTTGCACTCCCAGCTTCCTCCTTGAATACTGAAATAAACGCTATGAATATGAAAAATATTGAAAACAAGCTTGTAGAGGATTAAATAATTTATAGAAAATCTCGTGGTGTCATGGCGTGCATCTTTTTCGACTTAGCTGTGGAACGCTATCAAAGTTAGGGCACACGATTCGTGATGCGCCGCACATGTGGCCAAACTGGCGCGACGTGCCGGTGATTGTTCAATTGATCACTCGATTGATCATAAAACATGATAAAATTGAATGTGATCATTGTTAATTGGAAATCAATTGAAAAACATCTCATTATCAAACGTTCATCATGTTTTCCAATCATTATATTTTGTTACAAAATACGAGTAGTACGAAAACTTACAAGAATCCTAGGCTAGATGGAAAAAATATGGCAAATAAGGTACATGAATTAAGAATGGATTTAAAAAAACAAAGTTCCACTCCACACCGTTTCAAGAGACTTGAGAAAATAAGAAAAACTTGGAAATTTGCAATTTGCTCGATCATTTAATCCTCTGCAAGCTTATTTTTGAACATTCTTCATATTCATTACGTTTATTTCAGTATTCACTGATGAAACTGGGAGTGCATATCGAAGACTTTCAAGTTCTTCTGTTTTTTTCTTAGATTTCCCGAAACGATGTGGAATGAAACTTTGGTTGTCCGGATCCAGTTTTTCATCCTCTACATTGTTTTTTTTTTCATCGAATCTACGATTTTTGTAAGTTTTCCGAAAGGGCCACTTCATCATCAGGATTGTCGCGCAACTTCGAACGTGGTTCACGGTTAAACTAGAAAAGCCAATAATTGGCCTCGAAGATTTTCTAGTGGAGCATTCAATTCTCTACAACTTCATCGCTCATAATTTTCAGATAATCAGATATCTCTGGGCCTTCTCGCAGCAAAGCAGGAGGAATGTCAAGCGGAGAGTTTTTCCACTTAAATGGACCGGCACGCAACTTTGACCACGATTAACGGCTAAACTGAAGGAGTTGAACATATGCTACCGGGAACTTTTTTGTAGATTATGAATTTCCTGCAGCTTTGTCTCGGACTATTTTCTTATATCTCTCACCGTTCCAGAAAAAAGACCACGGCGCATGTTTTTCCATCTTCATTTTTTTTTACAATACTTCCTGGGGGGTTGGAAATGAAACTTTCTTTTTCTTATTCAGTTTTCCGTTCTCTACATTGCCATCTTTCGTTTTTATCGAGTCCCTAATTAGTTCCAAGCGAGGTTCCAAGTTAAAGCTTATTTTCCTGGACTATTAGTTGGCATTATTGCTCGTGCCTGTATTTTTCACTTCTTTGTTCACAGTTAATATTTTCCAATAAACACTGTTTATTTGAGAAAAAACAATAAATTAGCATTATTATTACAAAAAATTCGTCCCACCCCAACCCAAAATGACACTACAGAAGACACTACCTACTTTGTGATACAGGGGTGTTTCAAAAATAAGTGCCATTCTTTCCACCCTAGATTCAGATTCTCAAGATATTGTGCTAGTTTTTATTTTTCAAAAGTGCCCCTGGAAAAAGTTACAGGCCTTCAAAGTTCACTTTTTCAATTCGTTTTTTATCCATAACTTTAATACGGCTGGGCCGATTTTGTCCAAATTTCAACAAAGGTGTCCTGAAATACGTCTCTATTGGATATTGATGGCGTCTTTGAACAAAAATGCCCAGTGGCGTAGATAGTGAGGGGTAGCCCCCCCCTTTCTACGTCCCTTGAAATTTTCCAAAACTGACTACATTTCTAGATTCCTTGTTTAATTTGCATAAAAAAGTTACTTTGCAAAATTTTGATATAAGGTTTCATTCTCGAGATATTTGGGTTTGAAACTTTGAAAAACATCTCGGAATCGCCACTTTCCAGGGCCCAATTTTTTTTTTAGAAAATTAAAAATTGAAATTCAAGAAAACTCATGATTTCTCAACTGAAATAAGTTTTTTAGGTGTTTAAAGTTAATAAACCACCATTTTTGCTGTGAGACATAGAGTTTTTCGGGAAAAAACAATTTGGGCCCTGGAAAATGGCGATTCCGAGATGTTTTTCAAAGTTTCAAACCCAAATATCTCAAAAATGAAGCCCCTGATCAAAATTTTGCAGGAGTAACTTTTTTTGCAAATGACCAAGGAATCTACAAATGTAATCAGTTTTGGAAAATCCTCAGAGGCGTAGAAAGTGTGGGGGGAGCTACCCTCCACTATCTACGCCACTGGGAACTTTTGTTCAAATACGCCACCATTGTTCAATAGAGACGTATTTCAGCACACTCTGGTTGCAATTTTAGCAAAATCGGCCCAGCCATATAAAAGTTGTGAATGAAAAATGAATAAAAAAATTGAACTTTGAAGACCTGTAACTTTTTTCAGGGGCACTTTTGAAAAATAAAAAATAGCACAATGTTCAGTTATTGGGGAAGGGGGTTTAAATTTGAAAAAATAGTTTCCAGAGAGAGAATTGAATTCCCTTCAATCCGATGGATCACAAGGTAGGTAGTACAAGGTAGTATTTTAAAGTTGGGATGGGGAAGAGCAAAGGGGTGAATTTGGGTGGCATTTTTTTCGAGAAACTTCTCTTCGATGCTATTCGAGATGAAACTGACTGAATTAAAGAGAATTTAGGGGTCGATAATATTAAATTGGACACACAAGAGAATTTTAGGAACAGGAGGGGTGGGGCTGAATTTTGGGGCCGAGAATATTGAAATTGGACACACAACAGAATTTTAGGAACAAGAGGGGTGGGACTAAAAATTTGAAAAATATTATTTTAAAAAAGAGAATTCAATTCTCTTTTATTTGATTTATCGCAAGGTAGGTGATGCCATTTGAAATTACGAAGTTGGAGTGGGTTGAGGTGAAGGGGTTGAAGATAGAAATTTACCATTGTATGCTTTAGATGTCCCCCTCGAATAAAAAATCAATGGGTCTCGGAAAATTTCACCTGGCAAAAATGTATTCAGGGTGGCTTGTTTCCATTGAAACACCCCGTATAGAGTGCGAGTCAAGTTTGCAGTCCATAGCGAATACTAGTCCGGGTACTAAGGGACAAATTCAAGTGAAACTCTGCACTTGGTGATAAAGTTTTGAAACTTGGCACGCATGTTGTTTGAATGATTCTCAACAAACCTGGATGTGGGGCAGACTTGACAAGTGGCGTATACAGGGTGAAAAATAAAGTTGAAAAAAAATTGTATCTGAAGAACCAAAAATGCTGGAGTCTTGCAAATCACTATATTTAGGTGATATTATTATCAAAAATCATTATTATAATTACATCATTTAGGTGTAATTTAATATTGATGAAGCTCCCCCAAACAGTTTTGAATTATCTTGTTTCTTCTCTGAGATATTTTGAAAAACGTAAAAATGCTCGAAAAAACGGCTTTTTGGCCATAAATCAGCAAATTTCAAATATTTTAAGGTGAAACTAGGTATTTCTACAATGTGTGACGTACGAAATACAGGGTGGCCCAACGAAAACAGAACAGAGGGGTTTTCGGGCATTTTACATCATTTTTTCGAAAATAGCTCAGACAGGTCAATTTTTATATCGAGGGGGACATCTGAAACATACATTGACAAATTTCTATCTTCAGCCCCCTCACCCCTGCCCACCTCAACTTTGGAATTTCAAATGACACCATCTACTTTGCGACACATTAAATCAAAGAGAATCAATTTTTTTTTGAAAAAAATATTTTCAAAGTTTTTAATCTCACCCCCCCATCTTTCTGAATTCCTCTGACTGTCCCATTTTTTATCCTCGACCCCTCAATTCTCCCCAATTTAATCAGCGTCATCCTAAAAAGCATCTAAGGAGAAAATTTTCGGTGGAGAAAAGTGTTACCCAGATTCACCCCTTTCCTCTCCCCCACCCCAATTTCAAAACGTAACAGACACCACCTACTTTGTGATACATACAATACAATACAATCTTTATTCAGCGCAAGAAGACCTTACAAGGTATATCGCTAAGTCATTTTTAACAAAATACATGAGTACGATAAGACACACTTTGTAACACTCATGTATGTACAAGTAGAACACTACAACAAACAACGGATAATAAATTTACATGTACTTCAAAAAAAGTGAAGTCATTGCACAAGATGGAGTCAAAATACAAAATTCAAAAATTAATTGACAGAATAAAAACATTTTTCAATCAACATGGTCTTTACGGCTCTTCTGAAGGTTTGATACGCGACCATGCTTTTATATTCCTGAGGGAGATAATTATAAAGCCTGAGAGAGCTGACAATGGGCCCCCTCGCGACCTGCGTCAAGGCAAACCTGGGAATTACCAGCTTGTCAGCATTTCTCGTCCGATAGCGGCTCACCTCACCCTGTCGCTGGAAGCGTCCAACATTTCTCCTTACAAAACAGACACATTCGAGAATGTAACAACAATATACATTGAGGATGCCATACTCCACAAAATATGGCCTACATGAAGTTCTACAAGGAAGTGACAGCATGCACCTGATTATTCTTTTCTGGGCAACATAAACTCTCCGGACACCAGAAGAACCTCCCCAGCACAATATGCCATATGTCAGCAGAGAATGAACGGAGGAACAGTAAAACATCCTTAAATGACCGAGAGAAATTACACCCCTCAACTGAATTATCATGAAACACATAACCCCGAGACTCCTGGCCACCCTCCCTGTGTGCTCCACCCAGGAAAGACCGGAGTCCATCGACTAAAAGGAAATTGATTTCTCTTTCTGAAAACAATTTTTTTGAAATTTTCAACCCCTCTCCTAATAAATTGAACATTCGGAGTATTTTAGGGGGAAGAGGGGTGTTTTGAAAACTCTGAAAATATTTTATTCAGGAAGAGAATTCAATTCCCTTCGATTTGATGTATCACAAAGTAGGTAGTGTCATTTTAGATTTTGAAGTTGAAGTGGGGCAGTGAAGGGGTGAATTTGGGTGACACTTTTTACACAGAAAATTTTCTCCCTCGATGCTGTGCAGGATGACGTTGACTGTACTGAAGAGAATTAAGAGATCAAAAATATTACATTGTAAACTTTGACAATTTTAGGAAGAAGGGGGGTGGAGTTAAAAATTAAAAAAATATTTTTTCAGAAAGAGAATTTCATTCTCTTCACTTTGATGTATCGCAAAGTGGGTGGTGTCATTTGAAACTTCGAAGTTACGGTGGGTGGGGGTGAGGGGGCTGAAGATAGAAATACGCCAATGTATGTTTCAGGTGTCCCCCTCAATATAGAAATCGACCTGTTCGAGCTTTTTTCAAAAAAATGAGGTGAAATGCCCTAAAACCCCTCTGTTCTGTTTTCGTTGGGCCACCCTGTAGAATAAGATCAGGACCCAATTTCTACGCCTCCTATTTTAACAAATACGATAGTCAATTTTTGTTGTCTTCACGGCGGCCATTTTGAATTTTCCTGTGATTGAATTTTTCAAAACGTGGCCGTGGTCGGCAATTGTGAAGGAGATTACATTGGACCATTATATACAGAAAAAGACATTCTGAAACAGGAACCTTTCTCAATGGACTGAAGAGGACTATGAGATTTTCATTTTTGTTAAAAAAGTGTAATATTTTATTAGACGTCGCTCACAAAAAAACTTTAAACTGATGGTGAATTTTGGCACGAGATCCCGGAAAAGGTGAAGGTTTGAATTTCTGGTTGTATTTCATTTCTGCAAGTACCACGTCACCCGTCATCCACACTGAAAATGTGTAAAACCAAGGAACACTATGGATTTACAGATTTTAACTCTGATTTTAATTTACGTTAAAATCACTACTTTCTCTTGCAGAATGTCTTTTTCTGTTTGTTATGGTCCAATGTAGTCTTCTTTACAATAGCCGACCACGTTTTGCAATATTCAGTTACAAGAAAATTCAAAATGGCCGCCGTGAAGACAACAAAAAGTTGACTACCGCATTTCTGAAAATAGGAGGCGTAGAAATTGGTTCTTGATCTTATTTCATTTTTAACGTCACATATGGTAGCAATACCAAGTTGCACCTTGAAATCTTGAAAATTTGCTGATTTATGGGCAAAAAGTCGTTTTTTCGAGCATTTTTACGTTTTTCAAAATATCTCAAGGAAGAAACAAGTAATTTCAAAACTGTTTCGGGCAGCTTCATGAACATTAAATTACACATT
This sequence comes from Anaspis maculata, assembly GCA_949128115.1. Lineage (NCBI taxonomy): Eukaryota > Metazoa > Arthropoda > Insecta > Coleoptera > Scraptiidae > Anaspis > Anaspis maculata. The sequence goes on from OX421967.1 coordinate 23,334,624, forward strand.
CATATGGTGATTTACAAGACTCCAGCGCTTTTGGTTCTTCAGATAAATTTTTTTAATTTTTCAACTTTATTTTTCACCCTGTATGCGCTACTCCTGTCAAGTCTGCCCCACATCCAGGTTTGTTGACATTAACTCAAAGAGCATGTGTGCCAAGTTTCAAAACTTTATCATCAAGTGCAGAGTTTTTTCCCTTAGTACCCGGACTATACTGATGAGTAGGAACCTACCTGGTTCATTGGGCTGGGGTTCGGAGTTCAGGCACAAATACACAAAGAGGACACAATGCACATCTTTTTGAGTGGAAAAACAACTCATAATTAACGGAACTTGCAAAAGAAACTTGCGAGAAATTGGGGATTGACATTTACAAGTAGATTCAGGCTTTGTTTGTAACTTTTTTGCGTTGTCATGGATATACAGTGCCTAGTACTTACCTACTAGATTTTTTCGATTATAGAGATCCCTGTTATAGAGGTTGCTTGAATTACCTCGATCGAGCTACATTTTTGTTCTTTGGTTCTCATTTCCGTGCACTTTCTAGTAGTTTGGTGTGCTTCTAGGTAGGTACCTACTGTTGAGCAGGCACACGTAATTTCTAATAACTTAGTAAAAGAAGTGTTCAAAATCATTCAAAGGCTTAATTTCAAGCCGACTTGCAACCCATGCAGCGGCGCAAGTAGAGTCACGTGATCCCTTCCAGCCAATGGCCAGATGATATCGATAGCTTACGTTGGTGGCGCAGCTTATCGCGGATCGCAAGTCGGACTTGAAATTTAACCCTTAATTAGATGCAAAACGATGCCTATTGAAGTAAAACATTTTTCAGGTAACGATCTTCCAAGAATGCCAGCCAGAGTTCCTGCGCGACCTCGTGCTCAAAATGAAGGCGTACATCTTCACGCCGGGCGACTCGATATGTCGCAAGGGCGAAGTGGCCCGTGAAATGTTCATCATAGCCGACGGCATCCTCGAAGTGATCAGCGAACACGGCAAAGTTCTCACCACGATGAAGGCGGGCGACTTTTTTGGCGAAATCGGCATACTCAACCTGGATGGCCTCAACAAGTAGGTGTTTTCTTCTCCTCGTTTTTATTTTATTTTTTTCAAGTAGGTACTTGAGTTAAAATGAAATTCCGTTTTCCAGACGAACCGCAGACGTGAGGTCGGTAGGGTATTCGGAACTCTTCTCTCTATCCAGAGAGGACGTCCTGGCGGCCATGAAAGACTACCCCGAAGCACAAGAGATCCTGCAAGCTCTGGGCCGGAAGCGTTTGATGGAAGTGAAAGCTTCGGCGCGGCATCCGCCTCACCACAAGGATCACCACCACCACCATCACCACCATTTGCCTCACGTGCCTGATCCGAAAGGTCTTGTTGACAAGATCAAAAACGAAGCCAAAGGCCTGCGCAACGTGCTGAAAAAATCGCGGACGCACAGGCGGTCGGAGGAGTCGCTGGAGCTGCAGCCGTTGCACACCAACAACAACAAGGGCACGCTCAAGAGGATGTCGCGGGTGAAGTCGCACGATCTGAGCACGGAGGGCGAGAACGAGCCGGAAAGTGTAGGCGGCGGCGGTGGGGGAAGGCCAGCTACGTCGCCGCTGGGAGCTGGCCTGCCGCTTCTCCACAGGCTGCGGTTGCTGAAGGAGAAGCAAGACAACGAGGAGATACGGTGCAAGAGCGCCACGCCGCCGATTTTGTCGCCTTCGTCGTCGATCGTGCGGAGTCCTCCGCCCATCCCCGAAGATCCTTGCGAACCGATCGGCGCGGGACTTCCTCTGCTCCAGCGCATCCTGATGCTCAAAGCAAGAGAAGAGAAGGCGGCAAAAGCGGCGGCCGCGAGGGAACCTGCGAAGCCCCCCAGCAAACCCACCAGCCCCACTCCTCAACCAACCGCGGCATCGACTTCCGGCGTCACATCCACCGTCACGACGATTTCGACCTCGTCACGGGGCTCGTTTTCGAAAGGAAGCTTCGTTTCCAAAATGCCGAACAAACTGTCTTTCAAGTACGATTTCTGCAAGCGTTATATTGGACAAAGTTTTAACGTTTTTTTTACTTTTCAGAGAACGGCTGAAGTTCGTGACGTCGGGTGCCGCTCCAGTGACGGCGACGTCGACGCCCAAAGACAATGGCAACGGTGCTGCAGCCGTCGCCGTCAGTGCCGTCGCTTCGGGAACAGTGGTGATCACGGAACCGTCCAAACAGTTGAGTGCTAGTGAGAGTGTGACCAGTGACAGGGGCTCCGAAGCGCCGTGGAGCAAGCTCAAGAAAGCCGCGATATCGCGGGACATCTCAACGGAACCATCCACCAGTAGCACCAGTACACCTCCCTCCAAAGAAAGTGATAATAATAAAAGTGTTAGTGAACAGACGCACCATTCGAAGCCTAAACCCAAGCTCATCCTGACCACGCAAACGAAACAATACAGGTCTTTAGTTTTGTTCCAGTGATATTCTTTTGTCGTTTCACTAAACGGAAATGAACGCAATTGCACGACACCAAGTAACACTGATTGTCTTGCCCACAGGTCCGGGCACGCTAAAATGGTCTCATCAAAGAGACGTCACGCAGTAAGGTAGTCGCCAAAACTTTTCTCGCATAAAAAGCTGGCTATTTAGATGCAACCCTTAGTCCAGTAAAAAGTTTTGGGGTCGGCATCAATTCAGTCCCAGTGAATCCGTCGTCGTTTGGGGCCCTGCCCTGAAGAGTCCTCTTGTTTCTCTTTGTATTGTTTAGAGCCCTGATGACCCTCTTTGTGCCTTTTTGTGCCATTCGGAACTTGACTCAGTCGCCGTATTTCTGTTTGTGTTGTACTACTCCATAGGACCCCAAGTGGACCCCTTCATTTATATTAATGTGTCTCTCGAAGTTTACGAAGCTCTCTAGTCTCCACCTGCGCCTAATAAAATATAGTGAGCCCCAACTCGTCTTCTTGTATTGTTCGGGGCTGAAGTGGACCCCGTCGTGTCTTCATGTGTTTTTTGGGGCCCTACTGAACCCCCTTGTCTCTCTTGTATCTTTTTGAAATCTAGTGAGCCGCACCCTCGGCCCCACCATCTTGTATTGTTCAAAGTCCACGTGGGGCCCGTCTTAAGGACGGAGTTAAATTGGTGAAATGAGGCGTTGCGGAATCAATCAGTGTGGGTTTATTCCTTGACAGAAATCTTGGTCTTGTTGGAAAGCTACAAGAATGTACTTTGGTTTGAGCCTATAGACATTTGCGAAATCCAATTTTTTTTTAAACTTGTTTTTTTTCATTTCGAAAATGTCTATAGGCTCAAACCAAAGTACATCCTTGTAGCTTTAGAAACAGACCTGAATGGTAAATTTCTGTCAAGGAATAAACCCACACTGATTGATTCCGCAACGCCTTATTTCACCAATATAACTCTGTCCTTAATGTGTAGCGTAGTTTGAAGCACTTCTGAGCCCCGTTCTTTCTTGTGTATTTCGGGAATCTAGTGAGCCACTTATGTCATCTTATATTATTCAGAGCCCAAGGGGGCACCGTCGGTTCTTCATGTGTTCTTTGGGTTCCTATTAAGCCGAAGCCCCGTTATTTTCTGCTGTATTACTCTGGAATCTAGAGAGCCTCCCACCAGTTCTTTTCTATTGCTGAAGGTCCAGAAACCTCTTTTGCTTCTAAAAGGTCTAGTGAGCTTCCAAATGTCTTCTCATATTGTTCGGAGTCCACCCCTCCCTTTCAAGTCGGCACCTAGATTCCATATAAGAGAGGACTACCTTAAGCCATTTCTACACAGATAGTCCGGATGTTAGGCGCCAACCACCTTGCATTTAATGATTAAGCAGTGCTGTTTGATGCGAATGTTGTACATACCCATGCCTCAATTTTAAGAGGTGTTGCCAAGATGTCGGTCCGTGCAGACGCCGTATACAGGGTGATCAAAAATGCAAAAATTCCAACTCATGAACCAAAAAAATTGGAGTCATGAAAATCACCATGTAGATTTAAAATTCAATGCTTATCAAGTTAAAACAAGCCGCGTTTGAATATCTTCAGCCGTCTCTAAATTATTTCGAGTTTAGTGATCGGTTTCATGGAAATGGTCATTTTCCAATAATTCAGTGATTTCCCAAGATATTTGAATGAATCTTTGTATTTCCACAAAGAATGACCTCATAAATGGAATTTGATGTGTTGCCACCATCCCCACCGACTATTTTTGGAAATATGACAGTCGACTGCTTTTTTTCTTATGGCCGCCATTTTGAATTCGCCCATTATGGAATGAGTGAGAAATCAATTGAAACTAGTTAGTAGTAATGGTCATAGTCAATAATCTAAATGCAAAAATAACCGTTCTTAGTAAGTAACTCTTTGTAATTGACCATCAGGAAATGTTAACCCATTTTTACGAGTTTTACAGCACTTCAGCGCTTACCACGACCTTAATGACCAATATGTCCAGTCCATTGTGAAGATGACTATGGGGTATTTAAACAATCCAATATCTTGTTCGAGATGAATGACGGAACCATTTTGATTCCCTATTAGTCATTGCCGGCATATACTGAAAATAGCCTGAAAAAATAGGACAAGTTTTGGAAATACGTTTATTTGGAGAAAAAAATTCGTTTTTGACTCGCCGTTTTTTTTGTCGGTGGGTCATTTTTTGTATTACAGATTTTTTTCGGATATGCACAATTGCCAAACAGACCAAACAAGATGAAGGATTTTTTCAAAACTCAATTTTCATCTTTACAATGGTCATTTTGGTAGTGTTAAGTACCTACCGAAGTGCTATAAAACTCGTAAAAATGGGTTCAACATTCCCAAGTGGCCAATTACAAAAAGTTACAAAAAGTCCACTTATTCCATAATAGGCGAATTCAAGATGGCGGCCATAAGAGAAAAAGAAGTCGACTGTCATATTTTCGAAAATAGTAGGCGGGGACGGTGGCAACACATCACATTTAATTCATGAGGCTATTCTTTGTGGACATGCAAAGTTTCATCCAAATATCTTGGATAGTCACAGATTTTTTGTAAAACGTCCATTTCCATGAAATCGACCACTAAATTGAAAATATTTCGGAAACGGCTGGAAATATTCAGACGCGGTTTGTTTCAGCTCAATAAGCGTCGAATTGTGAGTCTACATGCTGATTTCCATGACTCCAACTTTTTTGGTTCATGAGTTGGAGTTTTCGCATTTTTGATCACCCTGTATACGGCGTCTGCACGGACCGTCACCTTGGCAACACCTCTTGAAATTAAGGCATGGGTATGTACAACATTCTTACCAAACGGCAACTCCTAATCATTAAATGCCAGGTGATGGTGGTATTATGGCTCTTAACATCCGAACTAAGAAACAATCTTCTCACACAACTGATCTAATTTCATTTATTCAAATATTGATAAACTGCAGGATTTTTTTCTTCGTGAATGCTACAGTCTTATCATTGTTCTTGGCATCGCTCAACTATACTGGTCACAATTTAATGTGGGACATCCAAAAAACTGTCCGGCTTTTTATCGCTGTCAATCCCTTGAAAATTCTCGGATTTTGGAACAATTTGCACCAACTTCAAGATGAATCCTTCTCTTTTCACCATCTGCAAGTGCTAGTTGGCTCATGACAGCAATATATTCGATATTTTGTTCAAGACATCACGATTTCCCACTGAATGGAAAGCGTCCAAAATAACGCTTGTGTTCAAAAGGGGTAGCAGAAGTGACATCGAGAACTATCGACCCATTGCTTTGATCTGCAACTTCAGCAAGGTTTTCGAGACTCTCCTATATTCCCTGATTTCTCATCACGTGTCACGTCTAATTTCTCCCCATCAGCACGGCTTTATGAGGGGTAAATCGACTGTGACAAATCTAGCCTGCATCACGCAGTACATTTCCAGAAACTTAGATGGTCAAACCCAGGTCGACGTTATTTACATTGACTGCAGCAAGGCCTTTACTCTTGACCCTTCCATCCTTATGTGTGAGAGACTCAACTCCTCTGGCCTTTCTGACACTTTGATACGACTGCTTGAGAGCTATTTAAGCGGGAGGTCCTCATTTGTGCAGTACTTTGGGTTCAGATCACGCCGATACACTCAGCGCTTTAGAGTACCTCAGGGTACGGTTTTAGGACCCTTGCTTTTATTTCTTTTTGTCGACGATTTGGTCCACATCCTGGGTGTTGACTTTTTGATGTACGCTGATGACCCCAAAATATACCGGCTTCTAAAACGGGAGAAAGACTGTCTCCACATTTAAAGTACGCTTAATAACATCTCGACATGGTGTAGCTCAAACAGACTCAATATCAACATCTCTAAGTGTTCAATCATATCTTTTAGTCGGGCAAAAACGGTGCGACACTTCCACTATAGTTTGCGTGGTGTCTCATTGAAGCGACCCCAGTTTGTTCGAGATTTGGGAGTCATTGTTGACTTCAAACTGAGTTTCAACAGACATGTTGAAAAAACTGCTGCGTCAGTCTCTGGCACTTTGGGGTTTCTCCTGAGAAATTTGCGTATGTCTCGGGATAAATGTCTACATTTCGCCTCCTATACACAACATTGGTTAGACCACGCCTAAAGTACGCAAACGTGGTTTGGAGCCCTTTTCATAACACCAACATCGTAGCCCTAGAACGAGTGCAGAGGCGTTTTGTGAAACATTTGCTTTTCACTGTGGATGGCGTCTGTCTCGAGAGAGGTTTTCCACACGATGCCATGCAACGTCGTGTGGAGTTGCCCAGCCTGAGCACACCGTAGAGTTACACACTCCATTGCCTTTCTACATGGTGTTATCAGCGATAGATACGATTGTGAGTGACTGACAGGTCAATTTGTCGACAGGGTTGCCAGATTGGGCTCTAGGGGTTGTAGCGTTTTTTACCTACCTGCTCCTCGAACCAACATTCCGAAGAATTCTCCAGTCTATCGAATGTGCAAAGATTGTGCTGTCATAGAGAGGATGAAGTTGATGTTTTTGCGTGCAAAACAAGACAGATTGCGGAACATTACAGGCATGACTGAGTTTTACACGGCTCTGTATATGGGTCACCAGGTCTGTTCAGCCTTATCTAAATAAATAAAATGAATAGAAATAAAAATAAAAACATGATTCTCTACTTTTTTTGGCAATGGTACGGGAACTTTCGTAGCCACCCTGTAATTTTGTATTTTGCCGTATCTGGTAGCCAATAATGTAAGGAAGTAATTGTTTCTTAACTTGATGCTCCAGGTTGCATAGTTACAGAAATATATTTTTCCGAGGAGTGATTTCTTGCGCTGCTTTGCTTCTAATTTCCACAGGTGGCTTCAAATATTAGATTAGATTAGATTAGATTAGATTAGATTAGAGGTTTATTTCCAACAGGCCTGAAGCCCAAATACAGGAAATGTGCGCTAAGAACCGAACAGTCACAGGTGAAAGTATACAACATAAAAAAATACTAAGATATAAATTTCAACAGAATGTGCTGACGAATATCACAAAGATTATCACAGAAAATATCACAGTCGAAGCAGAACAAATTTAAACCATTACACATGCTATAAATAGGGCTTCGGATAAGCGCGTTGCTCTTGGGCGGATCACAATAAAACAACCTTGTTGATCTGGCGTTCAAACGTGGAACAAAAAAGTTGATCCGCCCAAGAAGCTCCGGACAGTCAATTACATTTTGAATTAAATTATAACAAAATTTGGCATTAGAAATGGCATGTCTTGCCTCAAGGGAATAAAAATCATGTCTAGATAGCAGAGCGCTGTGATCAAATCCTTGAGGAGGATAGGTGCCATCTAGCATGAATGATAAAAACTTTAAAAATCTTCTTTGGACTGACTCAAGTCTGGCAATATGAGTGACGTAGATGGGGTACCAAATTAAAGAGGCGTACTCAAGCTTAGATCGTACAAAGCTGCAATACAAAGCCCTCAGACACGAAGCACTTCCAAGCTCCCTGCAGTTGCGATACAAAAAGCCAAGTGTCCTCAGCGACGAGGACACAATGTCGTCAATGTGACTCGAGAAAGAAAAACTGCTGTCAAAAACGACACCCAAATCTCTTGTGACCCCGCTACGCCTAAGAAGCACCGGACCAACCGCATAATTGAAAGAAATCGGGTCAACTTTCCTGGTATAAGTTGCAATCATGCACTTGTCAACATTCAAAGACAAACCGTTCTGGCGACACCATTCCGATACGGAATCAACGCATCGCTGAAGCCTGACACAATCAAGAACCGTATCGACTCTAGAATATATCTTTAGATCGTCAGCAAACAGTAACTTGTTGCAGTCGATCGACATGTCTATATCGTTGATGTAAATTAAAAACAACAATGGACCCCACTTAGCCCCCTGGGCAACCCCAGAAGTTGATATATATGAACTGGAACTAGTAAAGTGACACGTGACACGCTGAACTCGGTCAAAGAGGTAAGAACGAAACAAGAGCAACAGAGATGGTGAAAACCCAAGTCTGTCTAGCTTGTGCATCAATAAGTTAAGATCTAATTGATCGAATGCTTTAGAAATGTCCGTATACACCACGTCAACCTGGCCTCGGGAGTCCAAAGTCTCGGATACAAACTGTGAGAAACACGCCAGATTTGTAATTGTAGATCTTCCCTCCATGAAACCGTGTTGGAAGGGAGAGATATGTTTTTTCACCTGTGGATAGATTTGGACCTGTGGACCTGTGGAAATATTCAATCAAGCAGGTAATTTCTCCTCAAAGTAGGCCTCGGTCGGTAAATGGCAAGCCTTAACGAATATTTAGAAGAATAATGACGGTAAGAACTTCTCAAGAACCAACGCTATCGCTGATTAAAGTTCTTTACCTCTAAAAGAATCACCCTATAGAAAGAAAAAGGAAGGCCATTTTGAAGCACCTGTACAAGGTGCTTATACTTGTTTCGTGAACTTTCGATTTAATCTGACATATGATTGCAATTTTTCACGACCAGGAAACATGAATAATCATCATTCCACTTGAGTAATTGAAGTATAAATTTTTTCGGCAGTCAACTCGTGGTATTCATTTTTGAACATCTGACACTTGAAATTAATCAGGTCTTATCAGCGCTGTACTTGCCTTGTTCCGGCTCTTAGGATGACCACTGCATACAGCAACAATCCGCATTTGATGGAAATAAATGAACTCGTAACAATTCATCGTCTTTTCATACCTCACTGATATTGCGCAAAGCACCCATACTCTTGGCACCCTCGCACGCATCTCCTCGAACTCTCTACTTGACCTGTACTCTTTCAAGCAGCGTGCCTCTCTCCTCTGCTAAAGAGCTGAAGCTCAGCCCTCTTCATATAACTAAATATTTTAGGTGAATCAATCGCTAGAATACCGACAGCTAATTTATCCAGCAGCTTATATTACAAAAAATGGCAGCATTTCCATGGGGTCTATCAGCTGTAATTGACCAAATCAGAAATTATGTAATCATTGATTAGCTTGATTATCTTTTTCTGAAATAACCAAGACCAAACTACCACCTCTAATATACATATAATCTAGGTGAAAAATGATAATTTTCCCGCGAAGTCTCTGATAGGGCGGGTTTTCAACCATAAGCCAAGGAAACTCTTTGCTGGTAGCTCAGACTATATATCCATGATGGTCTATGCCAAATTTCAGCTTCACCAAATCGATGCCGACCTCACCCCTACAATTTATACTAGGTAGTTTACTGGTTACCTGTAGGCAAGACACTGCATAGAATTGACCTTACTACTCGGTAAGCTTCTCAGTATGGCAGGCCACAAACTACACGTTTTTCAAACAAAAATAAAATAAATATTGATGATTCGAAATGTATATTCCAGGTCGATAGACGACTTGTCCCCAGAATACGGCGGCCTGCCATTCGTGAAGAAACTGAAGATCCTCAACGAACGCCAGAAGCTGGAGGAGCTCGAGACTGTGATGAAAACCCGGAGCTTCAGCCTGGACATTCCGGAGCACGCCGCCTCCATGGACGTCGACACGCTCACCAGGTCGCACTCAGAAGGCTCCACAATGCACCACAAAGACAAAAATCTGCTTGCGACCCCGCTGACCGCCAGCCTCTTGCATTCGAGCAACGAGTCCAACGAGACGCCGGAACGACGAAACCTCAGATCGATTCTCAAAAAAGTAATAACTAGACTATAGCCCATCGAAGAGTAGACCCCGACGAAACACGCTGACCCAGTTATTTCCACAGCTCTCCGAAGAAACGACGCAGCAAGACACCGCCGCCAAGGAAACGCCCCCGACGACGGTGATGCCCAAGAAAATCGACTCGACCGAATTCAAGAAGCTGATGCGGGCGCCCACGATCGAAGGATACGCCGCCAGACACAGCAAGCTGTCGAAGAGCGTCACGTTCAACCGGGACACGCTGCAAAGTCCACCCAACAGTGCCACGCTGACCGGAACGCCACAAAATCTGTTCACTTACGTCAATTCGCAACAACTCCAACAATATCAGCAACAGCAGCAACTTCAGCAGCTTCAACAACAGCAGCAGCAGCAACAACAACAACCAGAGATCAAATTAGAGACTTCCCCGAAAAACGAACTGGCTCAGGTGGTGCCGACGAAGCAGGCCAACAACCAGGTCAAGGTGCTAACCAAGGCGACGCTGGAGGAGGAACAGCAGTACTTTGCCGACATTCTGATGGCCATCAAGCAAGTGATGAGCGCACACTTGGAGGACATGCAGGTGAAGTTTCACAACAGATTCGAGAGGCTGGAGGAGGAAGTCCGGAGTAGGGACGAGCTGATCGGGCAGCTGAAGGCGCACATAGTGGAGCTGGAGAGGAGCGGGGACGAGTCGATAACGGTGAGTTGTTGTCCGATATCATTGTCGATTTTCATCGTGTTGATTTCTTGTTCTCTCTCACAATAAAACGGAAGATTTTATCAAGTCAAGACCTAGGTTCTTTTTGCGATACTGAATTCTGGAACAATCTTGTGTGGAAAATTTTAAAAGTCGACAAACTGTTCAAGTCCTGATGTTGAGCGTCATAAAAACCACCACTACCACTTTGCATTTGATGATACGAATGTTGTATGTACTGTGATAGTACCCCTTTCCCCTAACTGGACGTGATAGACCCTTACGTTGTGTTTCAATTCTGGGCCGTAGATTCGTAATCGTAACCCTTCCCCTTAACTAGTTGAATAAACTCCCAGCTTCCCTTTTGATTCCCAGATCCCTCAATTCCCCAGGTTCTACTGGAAGAGGGCAATTAGATGAATCTTGCAAATAAACAAAAAAAATTAAAACCACACCTCTTTTATTACTATTCAATCAATAATCGCCAATCCAATTAATTCAACCTTAATTACTTTATTTGAATTAATTGTTAATTTTCCGGTCTCTTGAATCCCCGCTTCCGTATTCCTAGTGACTTAACGGAGAGATATAAATGAGTTAAATTTTTCAACACACTTGGGTTTTGATTCCTTGCTAATTATTCAATACCTCGTTGATTTCAATCAACTCTTCTCTAACAAAGCTCTACTTGAACTCAGAGAGATATCGAGTTTAACCCTTTCATTTTGCTCAGAGAGAGATTATTAACCCATTGAGTATGGTCCCTGTATTCCGAAATTATAGCTATTATTTTTAATTACTGATCAAACAATTTACATAAAAGTTGGGTGTCTTAATTTGATCAATTTACGTTCATCTGATGCTATATTTGTTTACTTACAGACTTATGTATAAGCTGTGTCAATTTGTGTCACATAAATTCACTCAGGTGTGCAATTAGATGTGAGCCATTAATTAACCTGGACAATTACATTCAGTTTCGATGTCTTGTAGCTATTTCGGAGCGACACTTCATTTCCAGGCATGTCTCAAGCAGTTCGCTTTTTAGGAACTCGACCCGAATGCACATGAAATCCTTTGTCGCTAAGGAAAGGGTTAAATATATTTCATTTTATGGGAAAAGCATTCGCGCTAGTTTTAGCCCAGGTACAATTTGCGTAATCACCGCTAGCGCTGCGTTTTCAGATGATAGGGTCTACAAATGACCTGTAGGAGGCTATTTTGGGTTGATGTGTCACAGTGGTGACTCACCTGGTGATTTGAAGGTAACTGGAAACAATGTAGTTGAAAGCTGACAGCTATTTACGGAATATTAACTCGGTTTGACACTATCCGTGGCTGTTCGAAATACATAGAACTAACTTAATAAAGTTCATAAACGAAACAGTTACTTTCACCCCTTTGAACAATTATCATTTGATTACATGGACGGTAGACTTGCCTTGGTGCTTTCTTCTCTTGTCACTGATGCACTTCAATTGTTAATAACTAGATTTGCACTCTTGTTAATTAATATTTGACGACAACTAATTTTCTCCAGCCAAACACATCCGTTTGTGTCGAACGCACCTACGCCAGTCCCGCTACCTCCCGTTGCTCTTTCCGGGCCGATTTTTTTTCCACCCCTTCTCAAGTGTGACAACCCCTGGCCTACAAACCCTGCTACTATGGAATGCGGCGCGACTCCAGCATCCTCTATTGTACCATTTCTTTCATACCCAATACCGCTCCTAACGCTGATTTATCCAGAAAATTCAATTCTCCTGTGAGATTTCAAGCTGGACACCACAATACATATTACCGTTCGCATTGCACATTCCGAAATATTCCGAATTTTTGCAATATGAAATATCAAAATATTTTCTGGTGTCTCAGGTGTGGGGCACCAAGGAATTAAATCATGATATAGCTAATTGAGCATTCATGATCATTCATGATTGTTTCATGATTGAATTTTTTGATGCAACCAGAGGTTAGTCACTTGGGAATGTTTCCCGAAAAAGTACCTTCCCAACTTTTCTAGTTGACCTAGAATTATGACGACAATACAGTTTTATTCTCATAAGATGGACGTATACTTGAGTTCTGTCAAAATAAAAACTGTTGACGTGTTGACCGTCATGGTTTCGCAACTAGTAGGCGAGGCCGGTGACAACACATCACATTCTATTAATGACGTCAATTTTTTGTGGATTCCATTCCTGACTTTTTCTGTGGAAATGACACATTTCACCAGAATATCTTGAAAAATCACTGATTTATTGAGAAAACGTCAATTCCCACGAAGGCTTTAATGGTCACCAATATCGCACGGGGTCGGCACCATTGTTCAACGGGTGACGGAAAAAAGATCGAAATACAAAAGGTCGAAAACAAAACATCGAATGCATAAAGACGAGAAACAAAATAACGAAACCACAAAACATCGAAAGCACTATTGTCGAAAGTACAAAAGGTCGAAAATCAAAAGATCGAAAAGTGAAATATCGAAAAGCAAAAGGTCGAAAACCAAAAGGTCGAAAAGTGAAATATCGAAAAGCAAAAGGTCGAAAACCAAAAGGTCGAAAAACAAAAGATCGAATAATAAAATGTCGAATAGCACAATGTCGAACTAGAAATACATGTTTTAAATGTGATTACAATTCGGATCGATTGAAGAGCTGTGACTCCCTCAGAGAGCACTTGAGGAAAAATTTTACTCTCACTTTTCGACTTATTCTTCAGAGATAAATCACCTCCCAAAGTATTATGCAAGGCCACCGAAACACCTGTATATTCTTTCAAATCTGATCAGCGTCAGCGTAAATTAACTTAAGACTTATAAACCTGTGCACGCATGGACCTTGTTAGGTTGAGTGATTTTTTTGCAGACCTGATTGGGTTTTTTGACGCAAAATCCACTCTGAAACGTAAAGCTGTGCACATGGACCTCGTCAGGCCTAGTAGTTTTTTTTTTGAAGACCTGATTTGGTTTTTTGACGCAAAATTCACTCTGAAACGTGAAGCTGTGCACATGGACCTCGTCAGGTCTAGTAGTTTTTTTTTTTTGAAGACCTGATTTGGTTTTTTGACGCAAAATCAAGTTGGACACATAAAGCTGTGCACATGGACCTCGTCAGGTCAAGTAGTTTTTTTTTGAAGACCTGATTTGGTTTTTTGACGCAAAATCAACTTGGACTTATAAACCTGTGTGCATGAACCTCGTCAGGTTCAGTAATTTTTTTACAGACCTGATTCGGTTTTTTGACGCAAAATCATTTCTGAAACGTCAAGTTGTGCACATGGACCTCGTCAGGTTTTTTTTTTGAAGCCCTGATTTGATTTTTCGACGCAAAATCAACTTGGACACATGCATGGACCTCGTCAGGCTCAGTAATTTTTTTGCAGACCTGATTCGGTTTTTTGACGCAAAATTGACCTATACTCATAAATCGGTGTACACACTACACAGACCTTGTCAGGTTCAGTATTTTTTTTTTTTCAAGGCCTGATTAGGTTTTTTCACAGAAATAAGTTTGGGCTAGTTGATTTTTGACCCGGTGCTTCTCTTCTCTCGTCCCAAACTCTCAAATAATTTGTCTTTACAACAATTGTACATACACCTATTGCTCATTTTCGATTTTCACGGTTTTTCTTTCTAGACCTTTTCTTTTCGATTTTTTGTTTCTCGATGATTTTTTTCGACGTTTTGTTTTTCGACCAATTGTTTTTCGACCAATTGTTTTTCGACCTTTTGTTGTTCGACCAATTGTTTTTCGACCAATTGTTTTTCGACCAATTGTTTTTCGACCTTTTGTTGTTCGACCTTTTGTTTTTCGACATTCTGTTATTCGATATTATGTATTTTCGGCCATATGTATTTCGATCATCATCACTTTCGATATATTGTAAATTCGACCTTTTCTTTTTCGACCTTATGCATTCGATGTTCTGTTTTCGACCTTTTGTTTTTCGTTCTTTTTTCCGTCACTCTTGTTCAACGACACACGACGACGCGCCTTGCATTTATCAAGCATTCCAACTAAATCAAGGAACTCGTATTTTCCGGTCGGAGCTGGGAATTTAACCACCCACGAATCAAACCCGCCAACGATGAGCGATTTGCTATTTCACCTTTAGGCCAGTCAAATTAGAACAAATTTTTCCGTTTGAGGGAAAAAACTGTTGGAGTTTTGGAAATTTGACAGTAATGTCCGGTAAGGTGTACTGTTAAATATACTAAAAGTCCCCAACTCTACCTATTGAGCTCGAGCCGCCATCTTGGAAAAATGGTCCTTCGATCCAATTTTCTGCTCATATTCCGCTAATCATCAGAGATATTCAATTAAGTTTCATGAAAAATCAAGGCTATAAAATTGCCTACAAAAATTGTTTCATACCGATTTTTTTCTCGTATATGTTGATAATAATAAAATTAACTTAACAAAAAAAAATCAAAAAATTAGCGATTTTTTGCCTATGGCTAAAGATATTGTCTTCACAATTTGTGAAGATGTTGGCAGTCCACATCAAAGCTAAACGTGACAGTTGAGATAGAAAAAAAAAATGCGAAAATATTTTTTGATTTTTTTTTCAAATTAAGCAAAATATTGATTTTCGAGTTTGACATTTCCAACAGGGCGGAGTAAAGGTTTCAATCGAACATCAATCAGTTTTGATATTTACATATTGTAAGACAAGATTTCATCAGTATTGTGCCTTCACGAGCTTCTGGAATGCTCGATATGAATTAAACTAAAAGAATAATAGCTAAGTCCAAAAAGTGTTGTCGATTGGTTATGAAGGAAACATTTCGAAACAAGAGACATCAGCAAAGGATATACAGGAGGTCCAAAGGTTATTCAACTGTATATGAGCCCCATATTGATGTGCCTTATCCAAAATAGTACAAAAGAATCAATCAAAATGTTAAAATCCACCCTGTATAACAAAAAGTAACAATACAAAATGGGAGTAGTACAACATACCTGGTGCCAAAAATACAGCCTTCACATTGCTGAAAAAAAGAACAAAATTGATCGATTTATTTGAAAGTTATTAGTCCTCAAACTTGACTTTACAAATTTCAGCCAGTGAAATACGGAAAAGTAGAGAGAAGTAACTGTCGGAGTTTCAGAAATTTGACAGGGATGTTCGCTAAGATATACTAATAAAGATACTAAAAGTCCCCGCCACTACCTGTTGTGCTCGAGCCGCCATCTTGGAAAAATGGTAATAAATTTGATCGAAGGACCATTATTTCAAGATGGCGGCTCAAGCGCAACAGGTACTGGCGGGGACTTTTAGTATGTTTATGAGTATACCTTAGCGAACATCCCTGTCAAATTTCTGAAACTCCGACAGTTACTTCTCTCTACTTTTCCATATTTCACTGGCTGAAATTTGTAAAGTCAAGTTTGAGGACTAATAACTTTCAAATAAATCGATCAATTTTGTTCTTTTTCTCAGCAATGTAAAGGCTGTATTTTTGGCACCAGGTATGCTTCACTACTTCCATTTTGTATCGTTACTTTTTGTTATACAAGGTGGATTTTAACATTTTGATTGATTCTTTTGTACTATTTTGGATAGGGCACATCAATATGGGGCTCATATACAGTTGAATAACCTTTGGACCTCCTGTATATCCTTTGCTGATGTCTTTTGTTTCGGAATGTTTCCTTCAGAACCAATCGACAACACTTTTTGGACTTAGCGATTATTCTTTTAGTTTAATTCATATCGAGCATTCCAGAAGCTCGTTAAGGCACAATACTGATGAAATCTTGTCTTACAATATGTAAATATCAAAACTGATTGATGTTCGATTGAAACCTTCACTCCGCCCTGTTGGAAATGTCAAACTCGAAAACCAAATTTTTGCTTAATTCAAAAAAAAAAATTAAAAAATATTTTCGCAATTTTTTTTTTCAATTCAACTGTCACGTTTAGCTTTGATGTAGACTGCCAACATCTTCACAAATTTTGAAGACAATATCTCTAGCCATAGGCAAAAAATCGCTTTTCTTTAAATTTTTTTTTGTTAATTTAATTTAATTAATATCAACAGATACGAGAGAAAAATCGGTATGAAACAATTTTTGTAGACAATTTTATAGCCTTGATTTTTAATGAAACCTCATTGAATATCTCTGATGATTAGCGCGTAATATAAGCAGAAAACTGGATCGAAGGACCATTTTTCCAAGATGGCGGCTCGAGCTCAATAGGTAGAGTTGGGGACTTTTAGTATGTTCATCAGTACACCTTACCGGACATTACTGTCAAATTTCCAAAACTCCAACAGTTTTTTCCCTCCAGCTTTCCTTATTTGACTGGCCTACTTGGTTTGCTGTCCGTTACGTAATCATCAGTAAGTACTTCACATTAAGGTGGCCGAAATATTGATCAAATAACACAGTTTTCTGTCAGTTCCAGTCACCTTATTCTCTGGAGGAAAATCACCATTCAGGTCTCTTTTAAAAGCTACAAAAATGGTTCTGAACTTAACTAGCTCAAATTTCGAATTTTTGAAGAAAAAAAATAGATTGAAAAAAATTATTTTCTAAAAACCCAAAATTTGAGCTCGTCAAGTTGAAGACCAATCTTGTAGCTTTCGAAAGAGACCTGAATGGTAATTATTTTCCAGAGAATAAGGTTACTGGAACTGACAGAAAGCTGTGTTATATGACTAATAGCGTTTTCGAGTCGCTAGAGCCGAGCCGGTTCGGCTCTAAAATCAAGGGATCTGATTGGTTCTCGAAAACTCCTGGCCAATCAGTTATAACGATTTTAGAGCCGAACCGGCTCGGCTCTGGCGACTCGAAAACGCTATAATATTCCGGCCAGCTTGATACATAATTATAATGTGGTGAAACTCGAAACACATCAAATGAAGTCATGCGGATTGATACGTGAAACGGAGCAAAATATAGCTAGCTATAATGTATAGGTATCACTCGTTTGTTGAAGAAGTTTACTCGCGGAAATCGCAAAGGATTTTGTTTGCTCTCAGTCGCTGAAGGTCCATGTCCTGAATATTAAGTCGCTCTTTTCATTCAACACCTTGCGAAAGGTAGTAGGTAAAGTATTCAGGCATATGTCCTATTCATCTAAACATAGGATCAATTTAGAAAAGTGGATCACGGCAGAATTTACTCCAGACAAGGTCGAAGGATGCCAGAAGCCTTTCAGTGGCAATAGGATTAGAAGTTTACTAACCTAGAATTTCCTTTCAATTTCCATTTCCAACTACGTTTCAGTTTGCACCAAACGACATGTACAGTTGGGAGCGAAATGATTCATACGGCACGGCCAGAAAGTCGGCTGGATGTCAGAAATGATAGCTGCTTGGATCGTTCTTGAATGCCAGTTGTGATTACGATCAATCTCTAATCAGAACTGGCATTCAAGAACAATCCAAGAAGCTCACATTTCTGAAATCCAGCCGACTTTCTAGCGGTGCCGTATGAATCATTTCGCTCCCAACTGTACTTACTTCACTCATGAGCAGGGAGCCCATTTACAGAATAAAAGATGAAGTATGATTTTGCATCAGTTTCAGCAAGAAACGGAAAAACAAAAACCGCTAGTCCGAATTTTGAATCTATATACATGAACCATTGTGGACAGAATTACTATGTGTACTATTGTGTACTGTCACCGTGCGAACCCCTTGCATCCCTTTAACCCTTCTAGTGATACCACAGGTTAGTAGCTGTACCTACCCCAGGTCGTCTAACAAAAAAAAATGCAAATACATACTCAACTGCTGTCTGGCCTCTTACGGTAGATTGACACAAACACTTGGGTGAGTTCCGCTAATAGGGCTCACTCCTTCTTCCTCTACTTAACCCTTTCACTCTTGCTGTGTCCAACAAAGGACAAATAAGGAGGCCCCGCTAATAGAGCCCTATCCCCCTTTCACCTACGTTGTGCCGAAATATATAATTCATAACCGCTTTATACTCTCCTAATAACTCCTTCCACTTGTGGGTAAACACACAACAAACACGAGACTGAACAATTTAATCACTCTGAATTTGCACTTAGAATCCCTTTGATTCTCGTGAGAAAATTTCAACCACAGAGTTTACTAGATTTTAATTTTTTTTTTTGAATTATATTGAAAGAAATAAATAACTATCTGGAATCAAGTACTCGACACGTCGAGTAAGCTTGGGAAAATTTGAGCCTTACGCTTGTACTTTTCCTAAAGCAGCACGTATTACAAAACTTCAAGTCTTAAAGGAGCTATTTCAATTTTTATAACACTAGCGGTCTCTTTGAAAGGTTCAGCTAGAAGCCCCGAGTCGCTCTCCAAAATCCTCCGACCTGGTCCTCTCATCCTTCTCTCTTCCATTTCCAAAAATCTTTTCAACTCCTGTCAATCAAAGTTACGCCAACCCTAGTGCTTGCCCAATGGCGAGCTACTCTTCCCTGCAATCGATTGCGCATTGGATTTTCCCTCCACAGTCGATTGCCAGGGTACATCGCTCGCTGGCGCAGGACGCACGCTCTTCTAGCATTTACCGCTAGGTGTCTCCAGTTGTTTTATTTCTCCGCATTAATAGGCTAGTGGACATGAGTTTTTTTTATTTCTTTTTATAAAAGATCCTCCCAAAATTGGTGCATTGACAAGATGATTTTGTTTAAAAAAGTTTTTGTACATATAAAAAAAAACATGAAAAAGATTTGTCTGTTTGAATGGCGCGGCAAGTGCGTGACGTCAAATTTTGAAGAGCCAATAGAAACTCTAGTTGGCCATTCAATGACTGAGGAACACCTTCTCGTTTTGAACTGATATATACCAAAAAAATATAATGAAATGCTGGAGTGCTATGGTTTGACCTCACATTTTGGACAAGCCTGCACATTTTGACCTCACAATCTCGTGCAGGCTTCGGATTAATGTCACAACAGTGTTATTAGTGCCATATGAGTGGCAGTACTGCGAGTGTCGCATGCCATATGTCAACCCCACGTCAAATAATCTAGTTTTTTTTAATACAATTTCGCTTCATAATACATAATAACTCCATGCAATGGTATCAAAAATAAGTTCTTTGTGATAAAGTTGTGCTCGCACGTGAAAATATACCACTACGTAATAGATCCAGAACGAATGCTTCGGTCGAATGTCAAATGCGTTCCCCTCTCCTTCCTCTCTTCCACCTCCTAGCCCACTTTCAAGCTGTGACGTAGCATATTATTCCTGATTTGAATAAGTTCACTTTCAAATTTATTTTTTACCGAAATGAAATCATATTTCGAAAAACTTTTCCAACTACAAAATAGTCATTCAGATATTTATCAGGTTTATGATACTTTTATACTGAAATGCAATTGATGTCCAGTAGCCTATTAAGGCAATTACATCAATATTTCCAATTCCTCACTTCCATCTGACTTCAGACACACTAAACTATGCTAGCTTACGTCTATAATTTCCAGGCATCTCTCGAACATAAAACAATACCCAACTCATGTGATTTGGAACGGTTGAACTAAACGAAACCTCATCAAGTAAAATGTCTAATTTGCCCTTATTGGATTTTCTATCTAGTGAACTTGCAAATCTAATCATTTCTCATTTACCAGGGATTTTGCATCAAAAATTGAATAATTTGTTCCTTTCCCACGGTCCGTTCGGAGTTTTCCAATATAACACGTGTCCCAAAGATTAAATGCCTGCCCCGAGCCGCAGCTCTCGCAGATGGTCGCAGCTCCATTCAAACCTTCTCAATTTCTCTTTCGCTGGCCATCTCGGATCAACTCGCATAAAAATCCCTCCAACTCTTACTGCCCCGACATCCGGATTTTTTCTTGCAGTGAAATTGAAAAATTCAACATTTGAATTGAAATAATAACCATCAGCGAGAAATATGTAGCTCTGCTAACAATTTATGAGTAAAAAAGAGAGACATGTCGATTTTTCCCAAGGGCAGAACGAGTTAGTAGACAATAACGTCTTTTGCCTTTGTATGAGAGATCAAAAGCGGGAACAAAAACTAATGCATTGTACATTACCGTGTTTTGCCTTTGTATTGACTGGCGAATTTATGCGTGTAGCTCGTTTTGCCTCTGTTTCGTCTGGGAAAAAGTGATATTATAGTGTTTCGCCACACCTTTATCTCGGCCAGTTTTTGTCGTAGTCGTAATAAGGAAAATACCATTGGATATAGGGTAAAAACCTAAGTAAAACTAATACAAAAACTCAAAATCGCAACTTTTACGAGTACATTACTTTGCCAAAGTACCTACGGCAGACATTATAATAGGTTTGTTCCATCAGAAATATCAAACTGATCGGAGCCAATGAGTAGCGCCCAAATCAGTTCGTAAACTGATTTCCTCGATTTCTATTGGCTCTCACTAGTTTGAAAATTCTTGATGGAACAAACCCATTGTAAATGACTTTTCATCTATACTTTCTGATCTGATTGTACAAATAGTGAAACAAGCCTGTCCACTTTCCATCTAGTTTTCTAAAACAAATATTTCTTTTAATCCTATGACGTCACTCGGTCAACCTTAGAAGCAAACCAAACGTGACCGCTTCGAAAGCTATCATTTATTGTTGTTTGAATCGTTCCAAGTTCGCACGACGCTCCGCCAAAGAGGTTCAGCAATCTTTTCACATGGCGTCATCTGTCGCTCACTTGAAGCCCAATATTATGACGTCACGCAAAATTTCAATTATCTTTGGGCCTCAATTAATAAACGCAAAAAAAAACAAACATGTTAGCTTGTACGGTTTTTCTATTTAATGCCAAAGCAATTGAATTCAAAGGTACATTTTGATGTTGCAGGACTCTTTCGAGACGGTGGTGAGCAAGGAGGCGCAGTCCTGGGAGGACACGTCACACGAAGAAGCCGAGGAGATCCAGGACCTGCCGCAGCAGCCGATGACGCCGGTGTGGTCGCCGCTCATGTCCGAACAGAACATCGTCCTCGACATCGACTCGACGACGGACACCGATTCGGAAGTCGAGGACGCCAGCGATCACGCCGAGTCGGACTCTGGCGAGTTCGAAAACTCCAGTTCCAACTGGGAGATCGAACTGTTGGCGCAGCAGATGCGCCAGAAACGCTCCGCCAGCCTGGACCACAGCACCAGCGGCCGCCCCTTGCGGAAGCGCTTCACCAGAGGCGGCAGCGCCGAATCCAAGAACGACTGATATTACGACGACGACTCGACGATGATTTTGTACTGCTGTCGAACCGATATCCTCGTCCGATACTTTTTTGACTAAGCCAGACGCAGAAAACGAAAAGAGCGAGTCCAGTGTGATATAATTAACCGAATCATCGAGTCGATTTTATGTTCGGAACCCAGAGAGTTGACATATGAATCTTCGCGCGACATATCCTCATATCGGACGGGGGGGCCATCGACGAAAACGCGTACAAGCAAACGAAGAACATTTCGTGCCAAGTGATGCTCAAAATTATTGAAAAAGTATTAACAAGGTGCCAAGAAAGACTATTTTTGAAAACGATTATCTATCTCAAAGTGCTATTTTTTTGCAAAATCATCAAAACAAACCAACAAAAAAAGGAAAAAACGTTCGCGAGGATAGCACTCGACAAAATGCAATACTAAATTAAAAACAAAACAGTATACACTTGAAGTGTACAGGGTGAGTGTGGAGCCCAAGACCTTGTCCTGTACTGGTGCATATAGGGATTGACCATTTTATTATTTCTATAGCAAATAAAAAGTATTTGATGAAATAATAAGAGATTAATAATAACGTAGATACGAAAATGATAATAGTAATAATAAATTGTAAATTATTATAATAATTAAATTAATAATAATAATAAATCAAAAAACTGATGCGATATATGTCTTTCTCATTATACCTCTCACTCCTGACATTTTGTATGGTAGTTATCCACCTGCACCTTTATAATCCCCAATTTTACTCCTGATATGGCATGTCCTGTCTGGCCCTTTGGTCACTGCGTGACACTACTACTATGGTCGAGTGTATGGGGATGGGCCACAAAGGCTTTAGCGTGCGCCGTTCCCAGTGATTTCGACCAGGAAAGACTTCTCCGAAAATTGAAGTCTCCTTTGAAAATTCGTAACGCCCGACCGGAAAATGGTGGGAAATCCTTACTGCTCACTAAAACTTTTTTTTTCAAACGTGAAAATAGACTTTAAAACGTCCGGTTTTTCCACAAATCTAGAAAATTGGCATAGATCTTGATGAAACTTGGTACATAGATAGTAACTGAGGGGTGAAACGTTTGGCTAAAATACTGTTGCCATCAGGCAGTCGCGGTCTCCATAACTGGAAAAATTATTGTGTAAAAATTCGAATTTCTATTGAATGACAAAAAAGGACCCCGCACGATTCTTATGGAAAATGGCTCCCGGGTCAATTCTCTGAATTTTTGAATGTTGTAGCTCATGAGATACTAATCAAATACCGTGAACCACAAACTCAAATAATGGACAGTTTTTTACCCACAGGGGGTTGAAGTTGGAGGTTTTGACGGCTTCAAAATGATATTATGACGTTAATAAAAGCTTTTTATTTGGTTTCTCTTCAAGTTGTGTTTCATGCTGCATGTATTTATTTGAAAGAAAAATATCAACCCCCTCCTCCACCCTCAACCCTTATCTACCATCATAAAATTCGAGATTACTCCCAAAAGTCATGCGGATGGCTTCTGTGATTTAAATTAGGAATTTTGACATGAAAATCATTTTCCACCCTTGATGTTGGGGTGCCAATTTTCCAATTTCCCTCGGTTAATTTGGCTGAATTTTTGGTATTGTGTACTTCTAATTCTTCTAAACAAAAAGTTCCCATACCAAAACTTATTCCTATGGACAGTTCTCGATCTACAGGGGACTGAATTTGGATAATTGAAAACAATAATATTGAATTTCAGTCCCTTGTAGAACAAAAACTGTTCATAGGAATACGTTTTGGTATAGGTACTTTTTGCTCAGAAAAATTAGAAGTACACAATACCAAAAATTCAGCCAAATTAAACGAGGAAAATTGGAAAATTGGCACCCCAACATTAGGGGTGAGAAATAATTTGCATGTCAAAATTCATGATTTAAATCACAGAACCCATCCGCATGACTTTAGGGAGTAATCTCGAATTTTATGATGGTAGAATTGGTAGATAGGGGTTGGGGATGGAGGAGGGGGTTGATATTTTTCTGTCAAATAAATACATTCAGCATTAAACACAACTTGAAGAGAAACCAAATAAAAAGCTTTTATTAACGTCATAATATCATTTTGAAGCCGTCAAAACCTCCAACTTCAACCCCCTGTGGGTAAAAAACTGTCCATTATTTGAGTTTGTGGTTCACGGTATTTGATTAGTATCTCATGATGAGCTACAACATTAAAAAATTCAGAGAATTGACCCGGGAGCCATTTTCCATAAGAATCGTGCGGGGTCCTTTCAGGTCGCAGCGGGGTACCTACCTACCTGAAATAAATTTGTGCACACACCTGCAAGAGCATAAATTAAAATAGTATGAGAAAGTGTTCCAAACAAAAATCAGCTCAAGAGAGCGTTTAGTTATTTATATATGATTTTTTGACAATAATAGGCGGATTTCGTGAAATAAATTTCTATTTTATTTTTAATGGGAGGTAACGACTTATTTTTTGTTTCATTCCAAAACGATAATTACTCTTTCTGGGATTATTTGCCTGCTGAGGAGGGACAACTGGCCTGGGAGCCCTCTGTTGATCGGCTAAATGTTTAAAATTATGATTTAATCATTAAGGGACGTTTTCAATAATAATAATTATTATTATTATTTCGTTTAAACGACCAACAGGCCAAAGCCCAATTAAAGGTCGAGTGTTGAAAAAGCCCTGTATATGGAGGCAGGGGTGCAAAACTGAATATCGACGTCGCTCTCAATCAAGCTATGGTTTGAATAGATCCTGCCAATAGGAGAAGCTTGCAAAAGATTTGTTCTGGCAAAAGGCGGTGAAAATAAACTTTTTGATCTGAGATGTACACCGGGCACACGGAAATCGAATCATGCCCAAGGATTTCAGAGCAGTCAACCCCACCACACAGGATCTTATAGAGGAAGACCACAGAGTGAAGAGCTCTACGGCTGTTGAGACTCTGCAGCCGAGACCTGCTAAGCAGCTCTCCATTTGGAAAACCCGTTGAAGGGTGAACACTAGGGTTGCCAGATTTTTGAAAACCAAAATCGGGACATTAAAACACGGTCAATCTCTTCAGTTTTGGGTTCACTAGACTTTGCTGTATAACATAGAAAAAGTCCCCAACTTTCCCCCGTGTGCGTCATTGTTTTTTTGACAGACAAAGATGAAGACACCTCAAAGTGCACTTTATTGAAAATGTTTGAAAGTTTATTGAACAAAAGCAGTACACGTAGTCGTATCGTAACAGCTTGGAGGCAACTTCTCTATCTATCAACATGTGCGACTAGCGCAAAAACGGTTGGCAACGGCAACAGCCAATCGCAGCACCGCACAGCCGGCACGCGGCGGCGGCCTTGCAAATCTCGTCGCGTAGTGCAGCGCACACAGAGAACAAGGCGGCACTATCTCAAACACATATCAAATACAATATTTCTAACACTCCCACTTGTTAGAGATCCTATACAGCAAAAAACAGATAAAACAAAAATAATCTTTTCAAGAACAAAGAAAGCTTATTTCTAAACAAACAAATATTTAGTTGGCATGCATTTACGACAAGTTCAACATTTTTAGCAAATTATTCAAAACTGTTTTCGCGAGTGGTTTTGTGAAAAGATCCGCTAACTGCTCACTTGATTTCACATAATTAACGGAAATATTGCCCTTTTCACACTCATCCCGCACAAAATGCACTTTCACATCCATGTGTTTGATTCTGCTATGGAGTTGCTGTGCCTCTGTCAGCCTTATAGCTAACTGATTGTCGACCTTGATGTTCATTGTTCATACCATGATGCCCATCTCTTGAAGAAAAGCTTTCAACCATAATGCCTCTTTAACGCCAAGAGCCAGTGCAAGATATTCCGCTTCAGTTGTTGACTGAGCTACAACCGATTGTTTTTGACTCTTCCATGTAACAGGGCCGTTTGCCATTAAATAGACGTATCCACTTGTTGACTTTCTGGTATCTGTACACCCAGCATAATCTGCGTCGGTGTACCCCATGACTTCAATTTTGGGTGTCTTAGAATATACGATTTTATAATGAATCGTTTGCTTCAAATAGCGTAAAATTCTCTTCACAGCCTGCCAATGTTCATTACTCCAATTACTGAGAAATCGACTCACTTGATTTACGGAGTACGAAATGTCTGGGCGACTGCAAGTGGCCAGGAAAATTAGCGATCCGACAGCTTCTCGATACGGCTGTCTCAAATTACATTCGGCATTATCGGGTGTTGACTTTAGACGCACACCGGGTTCCGCTGGAACAGCTGATGATTTTATTTTGCTCGATCTGAAGGCCAACGAACTGCAAGTTTTCATTGTCCAAATTTACCATAATTTTGAACATTTGTTGCATAATAGTTATCAGTTCATCGATTGCACTTTTTGACTTTGACATCAAAAGTCCATCGTCCACGTACAAAGCCAAGTAAACTTCACAATTCGCAAAGTGACCGACAAACACGCACTGATCAGTTTTCAATTGTTTGAACTCGTACTTGTTAAGAAAAGAAACAAACTTACGGTTCCAGCACCTAGGGGACTGCTTTAATCCATACAGGCTCCTGTTCAGTTTACACACCAAGTCTGGCTCATTCTCGTTCACAAATCCCTTTGGCTGTTTCATATACACATTTTCCGATAGATCACCGTACAGAAACGCGGTTTTCACGTCAAAGTTAGCTATTTGCAAATCTTGTTCAGCAGCTAGTGCAAGTAGAATGTAGAATACGAATTGAGTCATAACGCACAACCGGCGCGAAAGTCTCCTGGTAATCGACACCTTTTTCTTGCGTAAAGCCGCGTGCAACAAGACGCGCTTTATAACGTATCGCGTTACCGCCCGGATCGGTTTTTACACGAAAAACCCACTTATTGTCAATCACCCGTCCGTTTTCCGTTAATTTCATCAGCGTCCACGTATCATTCGATTTTAAAGCATCCATTTCTTCTTGCATAGCGTGTTGCCACTTGCTTGAATCCGCACACTTTATGGCGCTTTCATAACAGTCCGGTTCAGAAATTGAACAGTAGACGGCAGACGGGCTGTAGCAGTTAGGAGGACGAATATTGTTCCTGTCTCTCAGTTGTCTCGGTTGATTATTTCTATTTTCAGCATCGAAATGCCCGTCGAATTCATAATCTTCATCATCGGTGATTTCTTCGTGGTTCTCTTGTACTGATTCTGAGCTTTGACTGATATTTTCAATATCATTTTCTGCTTCCTCAGGTAGTACAACTTCTTCAGGTATAAAGACTTCTTGTTGCTGGATTTCTTCATTTCCGAAACTCAAGGTAACTTCCTCTTTTTCGATGCTGAATTTTCCATTCTCATCAAAGTTGACATTACAGCTAACTTCAATTCTTCTCTTTTCCGTATCCCACAGTCTGTAATTTGTTGAGTAACTGTCATACCCAACAAACAACAACTTCCTCGACTTTGGATCCCATTTCTTGCGAAATTGTGAAGGAATTGACATGTACGCTGGGCTTCCGAAAATTCGAATATGCTTCATTTCAGGTTTTCGCCCAAACCAACTTTCATATGGAGTCATGTTCTCTATCTGAGTTGAAGACGTTCTGTTGAGAATATAGACTGCGGTATTTACCGCTTCACTCCAAAGTTCACATGGCACGTTTTTATTAATCAGCATCGTCCGAGCGCTTTCAACAATTGTTCTCATTTCACGCTCGCTTCTTCCGTTTTGTTGAGGCGTGTACGGCGCCGAACGCTCGTGTCTTATTCCATCCTTCTTCAACAGCTGTTCAAAGTCTTTGTTCATATATTCACCCTTTCCTTGATCGCTTCGTACAATTTTTATTTTATTTCCGGTCTGGTTTTCTACCAGAGCTTTAAATTTTCTGAATTTTGATGGAACCTCTGACTTGTGTTTCATAAAATAAACAGTTCTGTAGCCACTGCAATCGTCTTTGAATAGAACAAAGTATCTGGATCCACTAGGTGACGAAATGTTCATCGGACCACACACGTCTGTGTGTATCATCTCACCTGGCTTCTTGGATCGATCTCTGGCTGAGCTTTGATGCATTTTTCTGGCTTGCTTTCCGAGCTGACAAGCTTCACAGAAAAATTCCTCGTTGTCATCAATATTCAAACTCTTGACCATGTTGGTATTCGCTGTCTTCTTTATCGAGTTGCAGTTGACATGACCAAGCCGATCATGCCATAATTTCATGGAAATTTTCTTGCTCAAGTTGCACTCTGGTTGACTTTCAACTCGAAACTCCATCACCCACAAGTTGTTATTTCGCGTACCGACGCACGAGACTTTACCGTCGCTGTCGCGAAACTCACAGCGATTTTTAAAAGAATGATGAGTAAAGTTTTTGTCAGTCATTACTCCCACTGAAAACAAATTTCGGCTTAGTTCTGGAATATTTGCGTTTTCACTCATTTTATAGTCGTAAAATCTTTGCCACAACAGCTCTTTCGAAATTTCAGTTTTCTGTTCATGAATGGACTTCAGCTTGGTCCACATCTGTGCCGCATTTTCACAGTTTATCAAATATTGAATTTGATCCTGGCAGATCGTAGCTAGCAGAATCACTTGAGCGTTGGAGTTCTTCGTATCCCATGCTGTCCACTCAGCTGTAGACTGGTCCCCGGGCTCCTTTTCTGTACCATCGACTACCTTCAGCAGCTGCTCAGCCTTGAGCAGAATCTGCACACTGAACTTCCATAACTGGAAATTCGAACCATCAAACTTCGGAATGCTCCCGAAGTCAGACTTCCTTGGAGTTGCCATCATGCACTCAAAATCTCGAATCAACGAGCGACGACACAAACTACGCGACTAATACACGACTCGAACGTGATTTTCAAACTAACACAGTGCACAGTGCCCTACGTATGTACCGGAGTATCAGCTTGGCCCATAACCTATTGAAAATGTTTGAAAGTTTATTGAACAAAAGCAGTACACGTAGTCGTATCGTAACAGCTTGGAGGCAACTTCTCTATCTATCAACATGTGCGACTAGCGCAAAAACGGTTGGCAACGGCAACAGCCAATCGCAGCACCGCACAGCCGGCACGCGGCGGCGGCCTTGCAAAGCTCGTCGCGTAGTGCAGCGCACACAGAGAACAAGGCGGCACTATCTCAAACACATATCAAATACAATATTTCTAACACACTTTCTGCTTAAAAATGCTCCTAGTTCCAGTGGCGCAGCCAAGGGGGGGGCTAGGGGGCTATAGCCCCCCCCAGACAGTCTCGCTTTTTCACCGAAGCAATGAAAAATTTTGAACGAAATAAAAAAAATATTGGGTTCAACTGTTACCTTCTTAATCATTTAGAAAATAGATCATTAGTCTCTCTGTGTAAGAGTTTACTGCGATTGGATTGCGCGTTTTTTTTCAATTGGTGCGGAGAGAGAAACTCTTTCGGTTCAAGGACGGAGTTGAATTGGTAAGATAAGCGTTGCGGAATCAATCCCTGTGGGTTTATTTCTTGACAGAATCTCACCATTCAGGTTTCTTCCGAAAGCTACAAGGATGCACTTTGGTTTGAGCCTATTGGCATTTCCAAAATCCAGAAATCAATTATTAATCCAAAAATAAAGAGAAAGATATTTTTCGATTTTGGAAATGCCAATGGGCTCAAACCAAACTGCATCCTTGTAGCTTTCGAGAGATACCTAAATGGTAAGATTCTGTTAAGGAATGAACCCACAGGGATTATTGATTCCACAACGCTTATTTTACCGATGTAACTCCGTCCTTGAGCAAATAGACTCACCTACCTATCAGGCTTATTTTGTAACTTCTCGTTCACTAACGACTCGTTAGCGAACGATTATCGTTCAGACTGCCACTATCGATAGATCTAACAAGAGCACGAAAAACCGTATTTCGTGAACAGCTGCGTTCGGCCGTATCGTTTCTATGTGCCGAACGATCGTGTATGATGTTTCTACGTGCGCGCAGCGCAGCTGTCAGTTTGCAAGTGTCATTACTACCATTTATTACTGACATTTTCCCGCAAACCCGGGGAATACTGAATTTAATACCTACTTCAATTTGAGGTAGGTAACATTGGTACCACAATAATTATACCCTTTTTCCGGGGGGGGGGTCACCCTTGGCGCAGCTCGAATCGCTCGCGTTCGTTAGCCCCCCCCCCATGGCTAAATCCTGGCTGCGCCACTGCCTAGTTCTCAACCACCTAATCGATTTCTCTTATTTTGGTCTTGAATAAAAGATAATGAATCAAAGTGAATGATATGGGATAGATTTTGTCCAAAATTTTACACTAACACACTCAATTTCTTGATAATGACACTTTTTTCGTGTTTTTTTTTTCTTATGCTTCAGTTAACATTTCACTTTTGCATCGACCACTGAATATCTTATTTTTATCTTCGTTTTTATTCACAAAAATACAATGATAAATGCATGTGAGCTCTAAGCGTGCAATGTCGTAACTGACGCGCGCTTGGGCTCTGGAGTCTATATAATCTTAAGAAAGCTAAGCATAATACTTGATAATATATAATAAGCGATGTAAGCTAAATCCGGAGGAACATGAGATATAATTCCTCCAGGGCGAGTGTGAGGCTCCGACGAACTTTTCAGAATTTCGCCATATTCGGGAAATGCTGGTCTTCAGGGACGCGTTCTTGTTCTGCTGTCGGTGCATCTGACGTTGTCATCTTCTTTTGTCTCTTCTTAATCACACGATATGTGATTATGCAGGCTGCAGTTATTATTATCAGATAGACTATGATAATAGATGACGTGTGGAAATGTGATGTCGTGGGTACAGCCTGGACGGGGGTCAGCGGCTGGATGTTGGTCTCCAGTTTCTTGAGGGTCAAATGCTTGATCTTCAGCTCGGGTAGTTTTGACTGTTCTTGTTTCTTGAAGTCGAAGTCTTGTAGGTGGAGTGGTTGGCCACTGCTTTCATCGTTGAAAATCAAGGGTCTCCCTTGAATGAAGATGGTACAAGACGAATTCTCGAACAGGAATGTTCCGGTCTTCTTGCGGGTGTTCCAAAACTCGGCACAATGTTCTTTGACGAGCTCTTCTTTGACGAAGGTCCCGAGGTAGCTTTGTAGTTCGGGTATGAACTCTAAGGCGTTTTCTTCGAGGTGTAGTTTTTGGTAGGAACAAGTCGAAAAGTCGTTTTCGAGTAGAATGTTGCGTTCGCAAGTGTTGTTGGCGAGCGATATCAGGCTCCGTTGGCATTGATAGATACCGTTCAGCAAGACACAGTTGTCTACTAAGGACAATAATGCTGGCCTTACATTGAGCATCAAATGCTGCAGCTTTCTTTGCAGCAGAATTCTGATTGTAGCCAACCAACTTCTTCAGCAGCATGGCGGCAAAACTTTTTGAATTTTGCTCATCCAATCACAATTCTGCTGCAAAGAAAGCTGCAGCATTTGATGCTCAATGTAAGGCCACCATAGGTCACCAATATGCTGTTGTTATTGCGCTTGTTTTCCTACTTGTTTTGTTTAGTGTTATACAGTATCACTAATCTGTAGATAATACTTCAATAGGTAGGTACCTATACAAGTGAATTTTTTACATCGCATTATTTCAAATTACTATCGTGTGTAGTATAGGTATCTATATACTTCTCAATATAAATTATTGCAGTAATAGATAACGCCACTGATGAGAACTTGTGGGAATAACTGGTAGATGGCGCTACGTTTGGACAGCCGTTACGAAGTAGACCATTGGTCACACTTGTCAGAGGTTGGTTGATGTTTACCCTACCTGCCCAAAGACAGGCGAGAACTGATCTCAACACGGTTTCAGGCAACTCTTGCTAGATCGATGATGTACTGCGGATTGCATAAAAGCAGTCCCGCATCGTCATCGGCAAAGCTCGACTGCCTTCGTCACTCGTTCGGCTTATCTTCGAGCAGAAGTTGAAAATATTCAACTTGTTTTTTATTCTTAAATTTCTTGGGCAGTAGCGGCGACAAGTATTTTTTTGGAGGGGGCTAGGATCTCGTCATCAACTGCAGAAAACACAAGCCACGGAAGGCTTTAAAACACATTGTAGAATATTATTTCACATAAGTTAACCGCGTAACTTGTTTATTCAATAACATCGAGGATGATTTGTGCAGAATTTAGGGAACATTTTGGGGTGCGTCGGCTTGTTCCGACTTATCATTGCTCCGACTCTCGCTTGCTCCGACCTTGGGTTGGCATCACTGGAGATGAAGTGAGGCTTCTGGTACGTTCTGCAGTGGCATAGGCCCAGCCGTTTGGGGCAGGGCATAGACCGGGCGCGGGCAGGGCATAGGGCATACAAGGGCAGGGGCATCGGCATCGGCATCACGTGACTGTCATGAGGACCCTGGCCTGGAGTGAAGAATCAACAAACCGGCACTTTGCATTAGGTAAACATTGCCGTTTACCTCGGGGGTGCCATGAGGATTCGCTATTCTGGGATAACATAAACCATATACTTATCACATAAACATAAACAGAGGCGGTGGTATGGACTCCCGTAATGTGTTCAGCTTTGTGAAGAAGATGTAGGTAAATTTACTTCCAAAAACCAGTACCTAGATAAAACCGCATAATATGGAGGCATTCTGAACCTATACCTATCTGCATGGCTTTCAAAAGAAGTACCCGCACACTTGTTGTTCGCCTTACTTTCTATTCCTTGACAGAAATTCACCATTCAGGTCTTTTTGGGAAGTTACAAGAATGTATTTTGGTTTGAGCTTATAGACATTTTCAAAATCCAAAAAAATTCAAGTTTTGAAAAAATTATTTTTCTATTATAAAAATGTTTGTAGGCTCAAACTAAAGTACCTACATCCTTGTAGCTTTCCAAAAAGACCTGAATGGTAAATTTATTTCTTAGAAAAAACCCACACGGATTGATTCCGCAATAATGTCTTTATTTCACCAATATAAATAACTTTGTCCTTAAATGTAAAATAGTTATTTCATCAGCGACCATTGCAGCTAGAATCGATAACGACCAATTTTTACATGAAGCCAAAGTAATCAACACCGCCTGACGGAAAAGAGAAATATAGGGTCATTTATCGCAGACAGGTAGGACTCAAGGCGAAGACAGCAAAGCTTTTGGTTTTGTCTGCAGCAATCATTTGGTTACCTACTCTAGTTACTTCTAGTTCCTAGTCCTAGTCCTCTAGTAGGATTAGTTGGTTAGTTAGTAGTAGGTGGTACTAAAGTAGGTACCAACCAGACCCAGTTGGAGTTTTGTTTGTCATGCGAAATTTTTTATGGGGAGGGGGGGCATCTGAGAGTCACTCATCTAGTTTGGAGTAGTATATATTGTATGTGGCGGATTTACCCGTTCAGTCAGCTTATTTAGTCGCAAGTTTTAATTTCAGCCGTAAGCGCAGCACCGCTTATTGGCTGTTCTGAGGAGGCTGGTTCGTAAGAGCTGCGCTTACGACGAAAATTAAAACTTGCTGCTAAATAAGCTGACAGAACGCACCTTTAGAGGCCCCCAAGGGGGGTCTGGGGGAGGGGGGCGTGCCGCGCAGAATTTTTTTGCGGATAATAATATGAATGTTGATAGTAATAAGTGTTTTTTAGTCAACAGTCGACACAAAACAGGTAATCAAAATTTAATTCAAAAGCAAATGAAAATGGAAAAAGATGTAAAACAGATTTTTTTAAGGTTAAAAAAAGTGGGGGAGAAGGGCCCTCTCCCAACAGTTTTCGCGGGGGCCCTCAGCCACCTGGCTAGGCCGCTACGCCACTAAACTCGGGTTACATAAATACACATTATATACCGAGCATTATTATATACCAATCAATCATCATTAATATTATTATATGAAAAAAAAATGAAAAATTATACATATAAAACAAAGCCCTGCTCGAACTCTCAAACAGAGGCCTCTTGTTTTGTGAATGAAGTAGGTATATAAAGTGAAGTTGAGAATGTGCAGGTTTGAAGTAATGAGACTGAAAGGGCGGAAGGGGGGGAGGGGGCAGGGCCCAGAAACTAGCATACATCGATTTAAGAAAAAATCTTACAAACTTCGAATTTACAAAAATGAAGGGAAAAAAACAGTCATGAAAAGGGGCCTCCGCTGGGCCCCTTTGATAGCGCGCGTTAGGCCCTGGGCGCGCGTTCACTGCGCCCATGGGTAAATCCGCCAAATTATAATATCTGTGGGACACAGATGACCGAATGTGATTGATTCATATTTTATGTCAAGTTCCTTGTGGCGTGAACCCTACCCTACTAACGTCATCCACTTCCTATAACCTCTAACTTATACTGCGAAGGGGCAAATTATATGCTCTTTCCTTCCTTCCTCAAGAAACAGTCCTAGCTCGAAAATGCGGGGCTTTCATGAAAAATCTAACGGTACTTTATTCTTCAAGATGAGACGACGGATCATTTGATTGTGCCGATTCCCGAAAATTCAGAGATTATAGTGACACCAGGACCGAGCCAAAGCAGGGGTCGCAAGGCCGTTTTTTCTTCACATTTCGCAGACTTCTTGGGTTTCAGAAACGACAATCGTAGTTGGAATATTCACAGTTGGGTCAATCCTCGGGTCAATCCCTCCTATATTTGCAGAAGAACCCCGAATTTTTCGATTCCGACTGGCCGAAAAATGGAAATTACACTCCGTACTCCGAGTTACACTCGCTCCGAGCCGTTATGCCGTCGCCATTAACAGCCATTAAAGGAGTAGGCGCTGTGTGCTGTGATGACATGACCATGGTATCTTCACGTTCACGAAAACGATTTTCCCGGTTATCGAGACCATCGCGTACAGATGCGCTCTAGAAAACTTTAGCATCAGGTACTTGAAGGACAATTTTCGGTGGTACTGAAGCTGAGATAAACCGATAAATCTTCTGAAAGTCTAAATTTGCAAAAAAACAGTGCTAACTTGAAAATGCGGGCTTTAATAAAAAATCTCCTAACGGCACTTTATCCTCCAAATGAAACGGCAGATCAAGCCATGGTACCGATTCCCAAAAATTTTCACGAATAATGACACCAGGGTCGGGCTAAGGGCTCCGGAGTCGATTTTTTTGACATTTCGCAGACTTTGTAGCCTCGAAAGCGACATTCGACGACGCAATTTCCATAATTAGGTCAATTCCTTACATATTTGCAAAACAAACGAAATTTTTCGGGTTCAGCTGACTGAAAATATGACCTGGTCGTTCTAAGAATACAGATTGCATTTTTTTCTTGAATGAGCCTATATTGAACGCAAAAAAAATTGCGGTCAAAAAAACCCGAAAATTTCATGGATCTCAGGTGCTAAAAGGTCTACCGAGCAATTTTTTCGGGAAAATTTCGAAATTACCAATTTTTTTCAAAAAAAAAACTTTGCAAATCGAAAACGCAGGCTCTAATCAAAAATCTTCTAACGGCATTTTATTCTCCAAATGAGACAAGAGATCATTCGATTCTGCCGATTTACGAAAATTCTCACGACAGGGTTCTCGCTAGTCAATGGAGTCAAATTTCTTTGACTTTTTCCCTGATTTTACAGACCATGGATGGTCGTGAGTTTTCCCTGACTACTGAGTAAAGAAATTCTCAAGCACCTAATAAAAGAAATAGTTGTGGGTAGCAGGTAAAATAAAGCGATCAATTTTTTCGGCAAACACAAAACATGTTAACTGCATGATTGATGACTAGGAGCGATAACAGATTTGAAAAATGGAAAAAAAGTTGCTCAGTTTACGAATTCCCTGACCCTCAGAAAAAAACCTTGACTTTTTCATTTTTTTTTTCAAAATTTCATGACATTTCCTGACCAAAATTTTCAAATAGTGAATTCTCCAGGTTTTCCAGGTTTTCCAGATTAGCGGGAGCCCTGCACGATTAATGATACCAGAGCTGACCAAAGGGCTCCGGGGCCGGTTTTTGATAAATCTTTTATAGCCTAAAACTGACAAAAAAAAAATTTTAACTTGAAAACGCGGGCTTAGATCAAAAATCTTCTAGAATAAGCCCTTCATTTTTCATTTTCACACGATACCAGGGTGGGCCGCCAGGCTCCGAAGTAATTTTTTTCACATTTCGCTGACTTGTGGCTTCAAAAACGACACTGCAACATTTTATTCCAGCATTTTCGGTTTTTCCGTTCTTTCGAGTTTTTCATCTTTTCGGGGGTATCTTCGCCCATTTTTGGAATTACCAGACAGTGAAATCGTACTTTGAACCTTATATTATTCTTCTGTTCATAGATCCCCTGTTGTGAAATAACTCAAGCTCTCACTCCAGCTCGTTATTTGTTTTAGCTTCTACCGTTAAAAAAATCGGCTGTGTCACCCCAAAACTTTTCCGACTAGTACCCAGGAACCTTTGGAATTTTTTTTCGAAACGCCCCTCCGGGTGGAAAGTTAGAATTAGAAAGAGAGATTGAAAATAATTTGCAAGAAATTGAAAATTTTGTCAGGAAAATTTGAATTTTCCGGGAAAACATCAAATCTTATTCCAAATCATTGTAAAAATAATCAATTAAAAGCTTCACTCCAAGCTCCATCATTCAAGTCCGGTTTCGAAAACCCAGGCCGGTTTTACATTTTCAACCGGAAAATTCTCGTGAAGTTGAGAAAAAATTGTTGGAGAATGTTCATGACCCAGTTACCCCCTGTTTAAAATAGCACTGAAAATCTGTTCACGGGAGAAAAAGTTGGAAAATTTTAAGTTTTTCCAGAGAGGAAAACTCGAAAACCGTGGGTCCGTTCTCAAAAGTTTTTCTTCCAAAAATTAATTCAATCTTTTTTTCAAGTTTAATTCCCAGCATGTCTGCACCTAAAATCAATATTTCGTGGGGCTCACACTGCATGTCAAAGTCGGCATTGCAGTTTTTTCAAATTCACGAAATGTGCTAATTTCATTGTGGAAAAATTACCGTAAGAAAACTGGTACCGTGTTAATTTTGAAAATGGGTCTACACGACGCTCAATTCCATCTACTTTCGATATCAGTTGGAATTTTTCAAAAAAGTCGATCCCCGCGAGTTAGAATGAATTTTCGAGATCAAAAAGCGAGTCCTCCTGGTCAAAACACAGGTGAAATGCCCCTCTCGGTAATATAACTTTTTTTGTTGTGTTGCTTCCTGCCAAAATTTAATTCCAAAATCCATCGGATAGGTTTTAAATATAATTGAATGATGAAGTTTTGAATTTTGACATTTTTCATTATTCGACATAACAGATAGGACAATACATTCAACTGTGCTGAATACAGTTTTTCAGGGCTTTCAAATGACATATTGCAAGTCGAGATCCGTGGGATATATAGCTTCTGACATTTGTTGATAGTGAACAGTTCTGTTTGACAGATGACAGTCAAAAACTATTGGGCTCATTCCACGGAAAAACCATGTCTGCACACCAAATTTCAAGTCCAAGTATGTCACAAATTCTTGAGACAGGAAGAGTCGAGGTGTACTCTGCTTTGGTAAAATTTTTGAAGAGGAAGAGAGTCGTTCAACATATAACGTTTTTAATTTTGCAGGTCTGAACTTGATTGCGTTTGTTTATGAGTCCTATATTTTCTTCTGGTTTTAATTAGTGTAATGGCTAATAGGACAAACCAGTCCTAAGGCAAAAAAAAAGTTGATCGTATCAACGGTTTCGCAGTTACCGTGAGAGATTACAGACACACAGACAGATAGACAGACATCATTCTGGAAATGGTCTTAGTCGTCTTGGGGGACCTCCAAATGGATATATCCGTGGAAATCTCAAAAACTTTTTTCTGCACGATTACAATATGTACTTACTTTCCCTTCCATGTTGGTGGGGGGGGGGGGGGGGGGGTCGGAAAAGTATAAAAGGAAGGACGTCAAATTAGGTGGTTTTGGCATGTTTCTGGTATGTTTCTGGCAAATTGTTTCGTATTATGCGTTCAGCTTTTATTTTCACCAAAGCAGGCGAGTCTAGTGTGTGATGTGTGACAGAATCCACCTTGTAAGAGCGCATATTTTTGGAATGGGGCCTTGCGATAGACCGAAGAAGTGTGACGTCACAACATGGCAACATGGCCGGCGGTTGACATTTTCTGGAGGCCAACGTCAAACGTGACATGACCGTGGGATGCACGGCACGTGGCATGCACTTGACGTTTCTCTGTTTGTGTTTGTCATGTGTTTGTCAAATTTTTGCGAAGGTAAATAACGGAAATGGATATAACAAAAAAGATTCATATTTTGGGCTATATCAGGTGGAGGAAATCAAACTATATTGCTATAAACTAAAAACTGCTAACTATTAACTGCGATCCATTGCTCTTTGCCTCTGAGCATCTCATGAACGAGATTGTCGACGGCGATTCTCCTGCCCAGTTTTTGTTAGAGATCTTCTCGCTGCCTTGATGGACCGTTACAATGAAAACGAGCATGTTCCGCGTTGTCCTGGCGCTGAGGCTTTTGAGGTTCCCCAGTATTTCTTTCATCCAACTTTGAACCAAGGCGTTCCACTGCCGTTGCCACTGCTCGACGAACTGCTCTCTGGCCTTGTTTCTGCTTTCTGGTTTGCTGATGCTGGTGGGCACTCCTAGGCTTGTTTCCTCTAATCGCAAGCATCAGGGCGAAGGGTGGGATACCCGAGAGCGCTCGTGCTGCATCATGCGGAACCGTTCTGTAGGCACTGGTGATTCTGAGTGCAGCTTTGCGCAGCTCTCTGTCAATGAGTTGGGCTATGTCTGGCCTTTTTGCAACCAAGTCCGCCTGTATGACGCTGGCTGTCTTTTAGGCTGGCAATTTCAGCAATGCTCACTGCCATTTTGCACTGACTTTTGTGACTTTTATGCCAAACACAACCAAACATAGAAACGTCACGTTCATGTGACGTTGGCCTCCAGAAAATGTCAACCGCCGGCCATGTTGCCATGTTGTGACGTCATCACTTCTCCGGTCTATAGAGCGTGACGTTTCTATGTTTGGTTGTGTTTGGCATGACATTTTCTGGAGGTTCACAACAAAAGTCACAAAAGTCAGTGCAAAATGGCAGTGAGCATTGCTGAAATTGCCAGCCTAAGAGACAGCCAGCGTCATACAGGCGGACTTGGTTGCAAAAAGGCCAGACATAGCCCAACTCATTGACAGAGAGCTGCGCAAAGCTGCACTCAGAATCACCAGTGCCTATACAGAACGGTTCCGCATGATGCAGCCCGAGCGCTCTCGGGTATCCCACCCTTCGCCCTGATGCTTGCGATTAGAGCAAACAAGCCTAGGAGTGCCCACCAGCATCAGCAAACCAGAAAGCAGGAACAAGGCCATAGAGCAGTTCGTCGAGCAGTGGCAACGGCAGTGGAACGCCTTGGTTCAAAGTTGGATGAAAGAAATACTGGGGAGCCTCAAAAGCCTTAGCGCCAGGACAACGCGGAACACGCTCGTTTTCATTGTAACGGTCCATCAAGGCAGCGAGAAGGCCTCGAAGAAAAACTGGGCAGGAGAATCGCCGTCGACAATCTCGTCATGAGATGCTCAGAGGCAAAGAGCAATGGATCGCAGTTTATAGTTAGCAGTTTTTAGTTTATAGCAATATAGTTTGATTTCCTCCACCTGATATAGCCCAAAATATGAATCTTTTTTGTTATATCCATTTCCGTTATTTACCTTCGCAAAAATTTGACAAACACATGACAAACACAAACAGAGAAACGTCAAGTGCATATGCCACGTGCCGTGCATCCCACGGTCATGTCACGTTTGACGTTGGCCTCCAGAAAATGTCAACCGCCGGCCATGTTGCCATGTTGTGACGTCACACTTCTTCGGTCTATAGAAAAACTCAACGTGAGGTCGCCACTACTGTAGGGGGCGCCTACTTCGATAAAGCGGCCGTAACGACGCGAAAAACAGGGGAGTTTGAGTAGTTTGACCAGTAACTGACAGTGACTGGAGACGTCAAGCAAGAAACAGAGGTTATCCAAATTTCAAATCAAGACATAAAATGACGGACGTCGGTCGCTGAAGCGTCAACGCCGTCAAAATTGTCGAATTTGCCCCCAACGGTCGTGGCGCCCTTGGTGTGTAAAAGTGGCAGTGCAAGGCCCCATTGATAAGCCGCTTTTACAGAACTTCGTATGTCGCCGGGGACAGTGTCGCTGGCCAATAGGATTCGATCCGCCTGTACTCCCCTACCTCCCTCCATAACTCCCCGCGACACGAGTTTCTGTCGTCGTGTCGTTCAAATTATTCAACTACATACAGTGGAGTGGGGGGATTGTCGCCGGCGACAAACGAAGTTCTGTAAAGCCGCCAATAAGCATTAGGTATTCTGTGTGATAAAGGGTATTATAGTTACTATACTCTTTTAAAAAGACGTATGATCACCCGTGATTATCACACTCTTCCGTGTGGTTTCCTTCGAAAACCAGTCGTGTGACAATACTGCATACGACCTACAAGTTGGGGCTAAGACCGCCGTAAGTGCGGTTACTATAGCAACGGGCGCAACGGCCAATCAGACCGCTCTATTTGGCAAGTTACGCCGTCCTAACTTTTGCGCCTGGAACTTGGTATCGAGCCCTTATCTATAAATACGATTCTGGCCAATAAATCGGGCATGCATGCGCCACTCAAAGGCAGTGAAGCCAAACCTTTCTCAAAAGCAGCTCCCGGGAATGAGGTCCCTCGATCGAGGACACCGTCCAGCTTAAAATGAGAGATACTTTAATAACTTTCTCTGGACGGTCCTCTATATGGCTCATGTATTTCGCGTAATCTGGCGACCAAACGCAGGAAG
Organism: Anaspis maculata; assembly: GCA_949128115.1. NCBI lineage: Eukaryota > Metazoa > Arthropoda > Insecta > Coleoptera > Scraptiidae > Anaspis > Anaspis maculata. The sequence goes on from OX421967.1 coordinate 23,375,315, forward strand.
CATAATCAGGCCCTCCCCTTCGCTACGCCACTGGCCATTGCCTGTGCAGAAGCCTCACTTCATCTCCAGTGATGCCAACCCAAGGTCGGAGCAAGCGAGAGTCGGAGCAATGATAAGTCGGAACAAGCCGACGCACCCAACATTTTGCCCTCAAAGACTCTTTTGCGCCGCCACTGTTGACACATCTGCGCATCTTCAATACGCAACAGTCAATTGAAAGTTGAAGTTCCTTATTCTTATTGTTATTTCTTATTTTGGAGCATAAACGCTTGAATCTGAAAGCTCATTTTCAACATTTTCTTATTTTTATTCCTATTGTCATTTTTATTTCCATTCTTATTTTTCGCGAGCATAAATCCACCTTAAATGGGCAGTTGCCGTGCTCATTTTCCTTATTTTTATTCTTATCGTTATTTTTTTTATTCTTATTTTTTGCGAGCATAAATCCACTTTAACACTAGTGAAAACGCACAGTTTTTCTTTTGTCATTTCCACAACCAAAAGCAACACGGCGCATTACCATTGTTATTTCGCAGTCAACCAAAAGTCAGGACCGGAGCTAGGAGTCAATTTATCTCGGCAGATGATGAATCGATGCATCGAAAAGAACCGATCTTATTGTATTTAGTTCGGCGGGGCAACTTATTTAGATTGACGGTTTCAAAGGATAATTGCCGTCATTCTTTTAAAAGGCACGTTAAATAAATGCTTTTAGCACATAATTTTTATTCTATCCAAGAATACTAACTTAGACTGTGATTCATTTACTGATTGAAATGTTTTTTGTGATATTTTGTGAGAATTTCCCATGCTGTAAACCGGTCTCAGGAGAAATAAAGAATATTTATTTTTTATATAGTTATATATTTATTTATACTTAGGTCAATTAAACACGACACCAGGTTTTATATTTAAATTTCCAGGGATTAAAGAAAAGGAATTCGTACCGGCCTTGATGCATTTACCGAGCATCAGTCGACTGGATGGGTTGTCTAAGTTGTCTCTTTTGCCTTTGATCACGGCATTTTTCAAAAACGTCAGCGACGATTCGAACGTCATTTGCTGCAAAGGTGAGGTGCTACTTTCCATTCCTTTTCTATTCATAGCATCGAACGTTCCGTTGCGCATCATGTAACTGGCGATCAGCGACAGGTGCCTCTCATCGACCTTGATTCCGTAAACTTCGAACACGTCTTTCACTTCCTGAAATCATTCAAAATCAAAAAATAAATGCATGCAAAAATTGTTTCATTCTACAGGTTACAGCTGTAGTGCAAGTACAGGTGATCCACCGAGATCCCCCCTCCCCCCCTGTTAGAATTTTTCCCGTTGGAATAAATTGGTGGGGAAGGAATTTTTTCCAACCCCTTGTATCTAAATATTGGAAATGATGCAGTAATTTGATATCTGAATGAGATTATATACGGGGTGTTCACTTTTACACTTCTCACCCCAGATTTCTACTCGCCAAATTTCGGCCATAACTTCATTTTTTGCCCCCTATTTTTCATTTCTTATTCGTACCAAGCGTCTCATTTCGCATCTTTTTGACCTCTTATGTTTTTTCTCAAAAGTTGATTGTTTGGAAAATGATTCTGTTTTTCTAAAAACTGAACACAAATTTCATCGATTGAACTTAGCGTGCAATGAGAATTAACTAATTCTGACAACCAATGTCAAAGTGACTTCTATTGTACGTCACTTTTAAATTTTGACAAGAAATTATCAAGTGAAAATAAATAATGCTACGGAAAGCCTCTCTAATTATTTCTTGCATATTTTCCCTGGTATTGACTTAAGCTTCATACACCCGATCGTAAACAAAGCCTTGAAGAAAAAATCGGGTTATTCAAGTCAGATGACTTCGCAGGCCATGCTCGAGGCCATGGCACCGGATCAAGTGATCAACTTGAAAATCAAAACTAATTCAAAATCCAAACTGCATCAACTAATTCTGACAACCAAGGTCAATATGACTTATATTGTACGTCACTTTCAAATTTTGACAAGAAATTATTATGTAAAAATTGAAAAACTCAAAATGTCGGAACAAGGAACTGAACAATATTATTTATTGAGGTATGTAGTGCAACAAATCAACAGTGATAACATTTACTACTACATTTGCAATCGTAAAAACTGTTTAAAATGACAAAATTTCTAGTCAAAATTTGAAAGTGACGTACAATAGAAGTCAGTTTGATGTTATTTTATTAGTTTAGCTATAACAACCCATTAAGGGTTTCGGCTGGCTTCTCTGCCTATTCATATTAAATAGGGGACCTACAGTTTAAAGTGGATTCCGAACCACGAATGAACAGCAACAGCCAATCACTATTCCAGAGGAAGCTTTCGAGGACCGAAGTACTCGGAAGGTTTGCCCAGAACCTTGCCGAGGGGGGATTTTGGCGCCGGTATCCCGCCTTTGAGTGAATCCCACCACAGTGCCATGTTGCAGCGGTAACCCATCCAAAGACGGGGGCCGCGCTGTGTACGGCTTCACTTCAATATGCTTCAATGATCGAAGCCAGGCGCGATGTCCACTACACTACGCGTCCCCCTTTGACGTTGGTTTTCAGAATTAGTTGATTTTCATTGCACGCTAAGTTTAATTGATGAAATTTGTGTCAATTTTTTTAGAAAACCCGAATTATTTTCCAAACTATCAACTTTTGAGAAAAAACAAAGGAGGTAAAAAAGATGTGAAATGAGACGCCTGATACGAATAAGAAATAAAAAACAGGGAAGCCTATTCGAAAAAATGAAGTTATGGCCCTTCAAAGTTTACCAAAATCGATGTGACACAGCAAGGTGATATCGGAACGGAAATAGGCGATATTACCGCTAAAAGATACCCTATGCTATTGCTTAAACATGAGCAAAGTCTCAACTTGATAACCTAAAAATCAAGTACATACCTTGCGATTTATTTAGTAAGTGCCTACAAACGCATTAATTTTTAGAAAAGATTTAATAACTTCTGAACGGTTGAAGCGAATTGCAAAAACTAAACGAATTTCCAATTCCTGAGAAAGGGAAATCCAAATATGCAAAAATATACAGGGGGTGCCATTTAAAAAAGCTCGTTCAAAAACTGCTTTGCAAAATGTATAGAGCAAAATAATTTTACAAACTACACTTTGACCTCCCGTTTGCAGTGCCGTTTGGTTAATTTCGATATCATTAATCGTGTAGGTGTAATTGAGCTCGCCCATACAATGACTCACCCTGTATAAAATTGTTCTTTTGGGTTTTTAGGCAGGATGGTGAAAACAGTGTAATTGTATATTTTCCGCAATAATAATGAAGAAGAAAGTAAGTTTACTAACCTTGATTATAACTTCGGAGGCCGCAAGACATCCAAAAGTCTCCAGCACTTTGTGGATGTCATTGCAGTACAGCTTCTTCAAATCAAGTAAATCACCAAATTTGTAAATTTCCTATAAAAAACAACAAAATGTAAAAATAAAAATGATAAAATTCACACTTGAATTTCTTACAAGTCTTAGATCATCCAACCAAACCTTTTAAATCACAATTTTTAGCAAGGCAGCCAAGAGAAAGAAATTAAGATTTTGCTTGGCGTTGCCTACAGGATGTAATGCGTACGTCATATGGGTAAATTACGTTGATGGAAGCTTGATGTCAAAAAAATCGTACATCGTACGGACAATAATGGCATAGATACCCTGACGTACGCTCGACAACCGATACGATACTATTTTCGGCTCTCGGTCACCTTGCTAAAAGTTTCAATCTAACAAACAACTTTTTTATTTTCCAACATTCGTGCTTCCCTGAAGCTATACTGGATGATCCGAAAATCTAAAACTGGTCTGAAGTTCAAGCTGTGACTTACGAATAAATTGATGCCATCAGTGCGCAGCGTCAACTTGTCCTTCTTTAAGTAAGTAATGGCCCGCTTGATGCCCTGAGTCTCCCACACGACCGACTTCCCAGCGACTTCTCTCAAAATCTCGTTCATGTCCAATTTCTTGAATATCAGAGGCAGCGAAAACTTGAGCGTGCACCACAGGTGCTCTTTCTTGTCGTAAACGTAGTCCATCGAGTAACTGTATTTGCCCAGGACCCGCTTCTTTCTGTTTCTGGACGACGCCGTTTCGCCCTGTTCGGCTTCTCCTTCCGGACTTTCGTCGTTGGCATTCGTTCCTTCGATCTGTTCAGTAGATTCGTCATCAGGCGAGCTCATTTCTTCGTCTTCAGGCTCCTGGTCGCATTGATATTTGGATCTGGCTTTGGCATCTTCGTCGTCTTCGAATTCATCCGAGGAACTGTCGTGGTCATTTTCGTCGACATCGCTGGCCGCTTCGGCTTCTGATTGAGCTGCTACATCTTCGTCTTCGTCATCGTCGTCGCGTCTTTTCTTTTTGGCTTTCATCTCGTCGTCCGATAAAATGACGCCCGAACGAACTTTAGAAATCTTTTTGATCGTGGAGAACATTTCGGCAAAGAATTTCTGTTCCATGTGCCGCAGAATTTGCTTCGGTCGGACGGCGTACTCGTCTTCGTAATATTCGTGCGGAAGGAACCGGAAGCATAACGTGTAGATGTACTGTCTGAAATAGAGACAAAAAAATCAGAAGTCTCAGCTGGTCAATCAAAGTGAGGCCAGTTAAGTCTTCCCGCTGAATGCAATGACTTTTTGAATAACAAATCTGCTACGGCTGACGCCAGAAGGTCCCTTACTCAAAAGCTCATGAAGACTTACCTCGGAGGCTCGGCCGACAATTCAACCGTGACGAGGACATCTTCTAGAACGTTCGCCACCAAAACCCTCGTCAGCTTTCGCCTCAAACCCTCGGCTTTCGCTTCCAAATCCACCACGCCGTCCAAAAACGGAATCTCCATCCACGGCGTCTTGATGTTCTTGGACGCCATCATTAGCACTTCTCTCAGACGCGGAATACCCAGCGTCACGTTCATGTCTCCTCTGCCGGCGAAATGGAACGTGTTCAGCGTCATCTGCGTGGAGGGTTCGCCGATCGACTGGGCCGCCAGCAAGCCCACTGGCTCGCCGCTCTCCGCCAGCGATTGCATCCCCTTCAGGTACAGCATGTCGGTGAACTGCTTGGACTCCTTTTTACTCTTGAGGGTGGCACAAAATTCAGCGCCCAAGTTTTCTAGGCGTGGGTTGATCGAACCGAAAGTGTTGGCGGGACGGAAGTCGGTCGTGCAGTGGATGGGATCGGGACATGGCGGGGCGACTTTTTTGCTGTACTTGTCCTTTCGCCGGTCAGACATCTGAGACCAGACCTCGCTGGGTTCAGTCTTGTGTTTCGCCGAAAACAACGTGAACGGGGTTTCGCGGAGTTTCTTGGGATCATCGCCGTGCTTGTCGCACCAGTCCCTGTACTATTGAAAGAATCTATATTAATCCAGGCTGACTCTTTCCTTGGATATATCAGCGATCAACTAACATTTCCATTTAGGCCCAGTAATTTATAATTGTATAATCATTTTTGAGCTTGATGCTAACATCTTGATAGCTAGTGTTTAGATGTGCTATGTATAATATTATGATGGTTGTCATTATACATCAAACATACATGTCACATTAATTAAGCTAAAATAGGGAAACATAAGTTTCCTTGGGATGAAAATTTGTTGCGGTCGATAAAGGGACATCGTCTTTACTGGTTGATAGCTCTTCGCTTATGTTGTTAGGTTAGTGATGGTCACTGAAGAACAGATGAAGAAAATGATGCACAAACGCGGCAGTACTAAAGAAAATATAATGAAAATACCCATCGCTCAGAGGCTTCATCTTCTGATGTTCATCACTGAGTAGTAAGTACCACCTACTCTAGCTTATAATTACTAAAACAGCAAGCAGGTATGTACGAAGTGTAAGACACCTATTTTTTTTTACAACAATTGACCAGAACAGTTGGTTTTGTTTTGTTCCCTTGGTGTGTAATAGTATATTACATACCGAGACGGGACATACATCATTACTGCTGAGGGCACAGAGAGCCTCCAGGCCCGAAGCTGGAATGATGTATTTACCGTCGAGAGTATGTATACTAGTTTACTCACAACCATGTACTCAGCTTGCAGGATTACAGGCGTTCAAAAGTTGAAATCTGAAAATTAACTTTTTGTCGTAACTTCCAGATAGGCCGATTAATTTTGCTGAAACGTGGTTCAGGAGATACTGATTAACACACTTATTGTTTGGTTGGATGCATATTTTGAAATTTCCCTTCTAAAGCTACCATTTCTTCACTTTCTCGGGAGGTCGACAATGGGTCACTTCCCGACCTCCTACTAGGTATGTAATGAATCAATTACCATAGTGGTTGTGAGTAAAATTATTGCATAGTTACCGATAACAAGGTGCATTTCTCTTTGTGACAAATGCCGAAGCTGTCAGCATCCAAACGGTGAGTCTTCTCACAGGGCATATACCTACTTGTGTACCGTAGATTGATTGTGCTTATGTAAATAATCAAACATAGAACCTCAGCATTGCTTATACAGAGTATACGGTTGAGGTTTTGTCTGCGCTAATATGCTAAAGGGGCCTTGTGCGTTATCCCCTGGCTCCATTGCACGACTCGGCAAAGAGTTAGGTTATTTGTATCGGAGGTGATCACCCGTGAAGACAAACCAAGAATGAATTATAATCACGCTTGATACACGTGATGCGGTATTGGAAACAGGTGCTCATTGGGGATACCATTGTACGTTTCATTGTCACGGTGTTCACTTAAACTCTGGCTGGTATTCATGTGATGTTTCCATAATACCTATACAAGGTCAAGTCGCGTATTTAGTAAGACTGAGCGAAACTGTTTTAGAATCATATTCATTTAAGACTGAGTTGAAGAAGTTCAATTCAATACTGAATTGACTTGAGATCAATTTATGAGAGTAGCGTTATGCTCACACCCGTTTTTATCTTTTCAGAACCAGATGACCATGACCAAACCGCCGCCTTCCACTTGCTTTCAAGATTGTCAGTTGTATTGTTCAATTAATTTGTAAAAATGATTATTAATGAAACCGGACGTTAATTTTATATCATTGTTTCACTTTTCGTTTTGAGTAACGATATGTCCTTCCGGTATTTCCTGACCTACAGTAATTTATCGTCCTACAGGAGATACAGAAGTTCCATGTTGAGAAAACTCTTCCAACACAGTGGACTCCCGCGCTTATCTCGCCTCATGCAATTCAACTCAATAAATTATTGTTCATCTAAGGAAGTTTTCTCAACTTCACTGGGGCCACTGAGCAGTGGGCATCTCCATGCCATTCTCTGCAGTGCTGCCCGCTTTGGCATCATCTTTTTCAGTGGCTACCACTAATCGAACAGCAATATTCACTAAAAAGCCACCAATCAGTGCAGATGATATCCTTCACCGACCACAGCAGATTGTCACTCCAAAGAAACTCACCTTTCCCTATTTTCGCTATGTAATCTCGAAAATTATCACTTACGCGTACATAACATCGCGATGACGGTGACAACTGTCACATTATACATGACATATCAAGACAACTAGCTGCCAAGATGTTAGCATCAAGTTAGCATTGTACCATTTTTACCAACACAACACAAGTTTTCCATAGCCTACTCTAACGAAGAACGCCATGAAACCGATTCATGTCTACAGTAATCAACCTCAAGGTAGAGTTAACCCGGGAAAAACATACTGAGCCTGAGGACTTGCTTTGCTATAAAAATCAAGGATTCTTCCCAAAGCTTCCAAAGTAACCTCCAAATGGAAACGCTGATAGCAAGGCATGAAAAAGTGTAACCTGCAACCTTACCGTTTTCTTGTATGCCTTCACTGCCTCTTGTTCTTGAGCATCGCTCTTGAGCCTCTTCAGCACGTCGTGGTCCAGAATGACCTTGCGGTTTTCGAACAAAAATTTCATCTGCTTTTTGTCCATGAACTGAGCCTTCGACACGTCCATGCCGTCTTCACCGTACATAAACTGTATGACCGTGCCGTCGGTGTCTCTCACCGTGTTGTCGCTCCACACGGTCAATCCCTCGAGATTTTTTACGAGACACCGCTGCAGGTAGCCGCTCCTGGCGGTCTTGCAGGCCGTATCGATGAGACCCTCGCGCCCGGCCATGCAATGGTGGAAGAAACCTTGCGGAAGGATGCCGGACAAGAACCTTTCGGGAATGTAGCCGCCGGCTCTGGGCGAAAATTCGAAGGTGGGGTAGCACGGCAGCGATTTGCCGTTGATCATGACGGGCGGTCGCTTGCCTTCGAGTTCGATCTGACCGAGGCAGCAGGAAATTTGCATCGTGTTGACGGTGGAGCCTTTCGCGCCGGATTCGACCATCAGCTGCAGATTGTTTTCCGGGAATTTGCACCTCAACCCAGCAGGCAGGCAAACTCTGTGGAAGATTTTCACATTTCAGATTATTTAAAATAAAAATGTCATCCCTTAGGTCAAATATGACGCATATAACTCAACTTCCGGTTATAAAAAACGTGTTGTAGGTGGGCGCGGCGGGCTGACAGTTTTCAAATAGAAATTTTGCGTGGAGGTGCCGATGATGAAAATTACTGATGGCATAGATGATATAAAAAAGCACGCTTAAGACGACTTCCATGGGTACCGGCTTATTTTTGCCATTGATGGCCCGGAATTTTTTCGACCAACTCAGAAATGAATTTCGCGATGGCACCTGGCCTTTGCGATGCTCGTCACCAAAAACGTTTCGCAATTCTCGTTGGGCGCACACAACTTTGCAAATATGATGGCGATGGCGAAGCACAAATCCGCTCTTGAGGCGACCGAGACTTTATCATCACCATCGGTACCCCAAAACAAAAGCTCAAGCGATCTAAAAACTGCCACCCTGCTGCCGCACTTTGTAAATTCAAGCTCAGCTGATGAAGAAAAAATGAAAATTCATAACTTTTTCCACTGGAATACGTTGAATTCCGTGAGATATACAGCTTAGCTTAGCAACAGCTTTCATTTTCTGACAGTCACACTTCCGATTGGCAGTCAAAAATCGATAAGCGCATCCCAGAGTGAAACTACGCCTATACACCAAATTTCAACACAATCGAATCAACAGCTTGGCAGTTATCGTAAGAGATTACACATAGAATACACATTCACACTCGATGTGTCACTCGGTCCCGTATACTTACTTGTTGATTTTATTGGTGCAAGCGTCCAGCGATGACTTGTAAGCCTTGTCGATCAGCGCTCGGGTTTTTGTATTGGTGACGCCGACTCTTTCCAACTTTTCGACGATTTCTTCGTCGGTGGCGTCCCGATCCATCGACAGCGCTTCGGTCATGCAATCGTGTCCGATCCGCAGGCCTTCCCGGATGATTTTTCTTCGCCTCTTGTTGGCCTTCTCCTGAACGAGAATGTCATGGATGCCCAGCGTGAACCCTTCCCACTGGAGCACAGCTATGAACAGCTTTCCGAACGCACTCAGCAGCTTTATGGCGCGATCGCCGCCTCCTTGGTCGTACAATTCGTGAACGCAATGGGCCAAACCGTAAGGGGTGGCACCGTAGTGTTGCTTGTCCAAGACGCCAACCAGAAGTTCGCCCCTTCTGATCACCACCTGGGCTTCGCTCATCTCGTTCGGATCAGAAAACGGGGTGCCTCCGGCTTTCCACGGTCTCGGCGGTACTTTTTGCCAGTTCTGGAAAAACCATAATATTGTTACGAGCGGCGATCCCATACATATTGGTAAACACTCGATCTTTCTGGATTCTTCCATCCATTAGATCCCAGTGTAGAAGTGTGGAGCGATCTGGTGCATTCCAGAGCGTTCGTGTACGTGAAACTGAATGGAGACTCCAATGCCTGATCAGGGCACATCAGTCCATTTTGGCGGAGGCGCCGTTTCAGAACCCGGCAGAATTATACGGGTAATGTGTATGATTATTTAGGAATGGTCTAGAAACCGCATATGCCGGGCCACTATGGAATTTGCTGGAAGTAGACAGAAAGTTCGGGAACACTATTCGGAGGCCTTATATAAGGCATCAGCCGGCAGCTCAGGGCAGTATTGAATTGGAATGCGAAGTGGTAACGAGTGCGAAACAAGCGAAGTACCTGCGATATAATTCCAAGTAGATAATTGTTATCGTGTAGTTATTATTGTAGTACGCAGTAATAAACAGTGTGTGTTTAAAACGATTGTCTCAATTACATTCGAACCTGTACGCAAAATATTGTAACAATATTCAAGAAGTAACTGTAATAAAACGTCCCATACGCTATTATTCACCATTTAAATCTGTCAAGTCTGCTTTTTTGACGGTGCTATTTTGCTACGGTTTGGTTCGAGGTGATACTTAGAGCAAGGAATTTGGGTAAACACTATAGTTTGAGGACCGATGATCCTAAGCCAGTGGCAGACCAATAGGAGGATGGTTGGCGGAGGAATCAATTGAGATTGTCGTTTTCTGCTTCTGTCGCTTTTTGATACTTTGACCGATTGGGCCAGTCCAATTCTGCCCCACCGCGCCGGCGCCGTTTAGTTCCTAGTATTTGGGAGTTTCGTTCACTTGCTGTGGCCGTCCTGGCAAACGAATTCCGCGTGCCTTTCTCTAATTGGCTGTAGATCCAGATCTACAGATCAGTGAGTTGTCTATTGAAAAGTGACATTTAGCACCACGATGTCTGGCGGCATTTAGTTGTACTAGTCAAAACAAACCGGCAGCTTTTTGCGACGTGCGACTGAAAGTATGTAATTTCCTGGTGACATTTTCCTTGAAAATGCAGTGTCAGTAGTGCGATGATGATGAGAACTAGCAAGAAGAAGAAGATTGAAGTGAAAAAGACGAGCTTCCCACTGCGACCGCCAAGAAAGCGGAAGACGTTTTGAGCCGTGGATAACTGTGGCAGCAGGTCCGATGAAGCAAAAGCTGAATTCGAAAGGGTCTGCAAAATTCGACGTCTCAGCATTCAGTTCTGGGCATTCAAATTTTTTCCGCCTTTGATGAAATAACAAGTGGAAGAGACGGTATGAGCCTATCTGAGAATTAAGTCCAACAGAACAGACATTTCAAGTATGTGATGGATTTAACATCTGCCGCATTTCATATCAGTACATTTTCGTAGCTCTTATTGATAGGTCCCGCTTCCATGTCAGATTAGATTCCAATACGTATTTACTGTGATTCTTTTGAAGAAAACATGACAGGGGTAGGTAGGCTTGTTTATCACTGCCTTGCGATTTTACCAAGTGGGCACTTACCTTAACAGCTACTTTAGATTTATCCACCAGGGTGATCCTTTCCTTGCCTTGGGGAAGAATATTGATGATGACCGTCGAGATGACCTGTTTCCCGGACCACATCACGCGCGGTTTCAGGATGGCAGGCGGTAAAAGCGTCACGCTGGTGGTCATGTTATCCAAAGCCTTGTACACCAGAGAATTGTACTCGGACTTGGTGAAGAACTTGCCTCGGATAGACAGCTTGACTCCACCGATAACGTGATCTTGAATCAAACCCATCAGGGGCGTGCCATCTTTCGGGACGAGAAACTGATTGCTGACGTTGGCCAGATACTGGGACTCGCTGCGGCTCAGAAGGTCTTGCGGAAAATGCGCGTTCATTTCGTCACCGTCGAAGTCGGCGTTGTAGGCCTTGCAGTTGGCGTAATGCAGCCTCAAAACTTTGTCGCCCTTCAAGATTTTGGCGTTGTGTGCCATTATACTGGGCTTGTGCAGGGTGGGTTGCCGGTTCAAAAGGAGAACGTCGCCGTTCACCAAATGCCGGTAGACTGTTTTTAAACCGGGATGTCTGCCTCCGTCGTGCGGAGTCAGGAGACGTTTAAGAAGACTCTCTTGTTGAATCCTGTCTTTCGGATTGATCCTGGTTATCCTGCCGTCTTCGAATTTAACCATTGTTGCGCTGGAATTGAAAAAAAAGTTCAACGTTTAGCGAAAGTCGCTTCACAGGCGTTTCAATTCAAGACCGGAGCGCCATTAGCGGTCACATTTAAAAATAACGGTGTTGTGGGTTGTGGAGATACGATCGAAATAGAAGCGTTGAGTGAAAATATGTACAAAGGGGCGCCATGGCAACCTAAGCCTAAGCTATCATAAGCCGGTAGATGACGCCATGCTACAAGCAACTCGTGAAACCAGTTTTTTAGCGGAAGTACTGAAAGGACTCGTTATCTGGTGTTAGTTTGTCCTTCATAGCCCAGGAAACAAATATATATAATCCATTCCAAGCTTAAAAAAACCACAGCTGGCCATGAAAAATTCGAGTTTTGTTGGTGTCCCTGATTTTTGATGTTTGTTGTCATCTTGATACAGAAGAGGTTACGTTAAAATTTGTGTCCATATGACATGAAACCTTCACCTGAACTAGGCTGTGTTGTCAAATTGTCATTCCTGGGACTGCGTCGCCGGCAGATCGCAGGTTTGCTCACTGACCTCAGCCGTTTTCTTTCGGCCAGGATCACAGATCATGATCCTGGAACAGAGGGTGAATCGCACCAAGGGTCGTACAGGGCGCGACGAGCTCAGTTCGCGGGATCACTTCCGACGAAAACACACTATACGGTGCTGGAACTGGGTTCGCCTCGATGATTTTTAAACTGTATATTCTTACTATTGCACCTTTCAACACTTTCACTATTGAAATAACGTGCCTAACGGCATTTTTAGGACAAAACATAATGAAAATATTGTGTCAGTGTCAAAATCTGACCTAACAATTAAATTAAACGGCAATCCAGCAAAGCAAACATCACTTTGACAAATTTGATTAAATCATCTTCCACTGAATACCACTCTGATCCACCAACAGAAATGGAACAAAGTAGTTGGTGCCTGACAGCTACAAGCACATACCTGAAAGCCAGATTTACAACACTGTATGCGCTAATTTTTCTTCAATAGGTACCTTGTACGACAAGATTAATATCAAATCACTCTTTCTGTTGGTGGACCAATGCAGGTGAAATCACTGAAATTGAAATAACAAGATTTAATCACCCTGGATGAACGTCTGGACCGTTCATGACCATCTTTCTCAGTTCTTCGACGTTCCATGGCGTCACGGTGCACGGAAACGTCAAGCGTTTGGCGAATTCTTCAGGCACGCCGATTTCGTTTATATTCAGAGTGGGATCCGGAGCTATGACGGACCTGGCGGCGTAATTCACTCGTTTTCCCATCATGTGCATCCTGATCAGCCCCTGCTTTTTCTCGATGATCTGCTTGAGACCCTCGCCCGGAACACGCAAGGAGGTTTTGTCGCACAAATTGTCGACGTCCAACTGTAACGCTTCCCACGTGGCGTTCAGCTTGTCTGTCGCCGATTTTCCGGGCATGTGGAGATTGTAATAGCTCTGCAAGGAAAAATTGAATTGGTGAGACATGCTGACATGGTGAGACGAAATGGGAATTGAGATGGTAATTCGGTATCGTGACTAACAATCAACAGCAAGTGATAAAGATAAAGGTATTGTTGCTCTAGGTAGCTGATAGTATTTATATTATTCAGGGTGTTTCAGTGAGTGTGAGTGACTCAGTGATCCTACAAGTGAGGTTGGAACAAACTTCAAGGATAGATTCCCCAGCAAAAACCATGTCTGAAAATATACATGACCCGTGTCCGGAAATGCTTTGTTTGAGAGATAAAGGGTGTTGAAACTAAATGTCCTCTTTCCTGGTGAGCCCAGTCGGATAACCTTGTTGGGTCCGCCAAATGTTCGTTGGTACAAGATGTTCCTTTCGCACCAGAACAGTACGTGTAATGAATCTTCTACGAAGCCCATAACAAAAATGATTAAAACATTTCACGACTTTTATCAAGTTATGAAGGGACAAAGGGTGGTTCTTCGAACCTTCTATCTAGTTTCTTCATTTTAAATGCCTGTTGGTGACAAACGATTTTTTTCTTGTATTGTGACAAATGAATAAAAAATATCGACTACTATTTTTATACTGAGTGTGTAACTACTACATTTCCATTCACTCATGAGTGTCATGAGGCAAAAATTTCCAATTTACTAAAAAAATCCTCCCAAGCAAATTACTTGGAACAAAACCGTATGATCATCTACCCTACATCAGTTGAGGGACCAATCGAATAATTTGGAGGCATATTTGAACAAAATAAATTTTCGGAGATTCTGATTCGCCCTGTACCAACCGTTTCCTGAATTCAAATGAGGGCATTTTCTGAGTCTTTTTATTTTATTTTTCGTCGACTTACTATGAAAATCAAAGTGAAATGAACTATCTCACGTCTATAAGGGAGTTTTTTTTTAGTAATAATATTAGAAGGGAGTATTAAAGCTGAGCCGATCTCGAGGGTATCTCGAATATCAGGTGACTATCCAACTCTATGACAGATCCAATTGTCTAATTGGAAATGAAGTCAAGTCGTTATGAACGTGACCAATCGGGAACAGATGCCAATTTCCGTTTGGGAATAGAAAGATGTAAGCACGATACAAGTACGGCTTAATGATATCATAATGATATAGTTTTTCGTGAAAGGATAAAGTCTCATCTCAAATACTTCAAATTAAAGTACTCAGCAGTAAATTAGAAAAAGAACACTGGATTATTATAAAGGTGTTTTTTTCGGAGTGACAGATTTTTGAACTGAAACTGAACAAAATGTGTCAGGGATAACGAATAACGATATCTTGTTTACTGTTTACTAAAGGCACTGTTCATGGCAATTAATGGCAATTTATAAAGAAAATCAAATCAGGCGAATGCCCTTCATGGCTTCAATGGGTAGCGGGCACACGAGAGGTCCAATTTTTGTAAGGATGAGGTTCTATCTTACCAATACTACAGGCAACGGTATTGTCCACAAGGCCCTGAACAGTTCTGGACTTATTTAGGTAAGCCAGAGACCAGAGACTTCACACACCTTGAAAAGAAACAAGTTGAAAGGAGTTAAAATACAGAATCTTGCCGGCCGGCAATTGAAAATTGAGGCAAAAATTACACAAAGCGCACAGAAATTGTCATATAGAAAACCAATTTTGATAATATTTTAATAATTATTCCAAGCTATGCGATTGTGCATGTGCATGATGAAATGGCAAGACTTAAGGAGTACTAATATGGAAAAATAACGGCAAAATCTTTTCAAGCACCAACGCTATCGCTAATCAAAGACCTATCACGCCAGAAAAGCACCCTCTACCTTACCCCCATTGCTTAATTAGTGGCGGAGGGTATTTGTGGCCGCTCCCTTTTTTCGTGATTATTTTTAATTTCCTCGTTCCCTAGCCAAAATTTAACTAAATCTTTTGTATCTTCCGAACGGTTCAACATACCGAGTTGTTCTATCGTTAATCGAATCATATTTATTTCTGCTCGATACCAACGGCATTTGAAGACGATCGGTCAAATATAAATAATCCTTAACAACAATAAAGGATGCACGGATCGCGAAACTCGTCTCAAATAACGATGAACAGATCTACTAACCTTTACGTTCGCATATCTTGGGATCTGATTAAGTTATGTGTCTGATTTTTGTTTTAAATTGAAGTACACATAGAGACCTTTGTAACAGTTTAACAACAATAAAGAAACGATTGTTTATTAATTTACTTATACTGTTTACACAGCAAAAAAAGATTTTGATCCACTTTTAATGCACCGTCACTTTCAGCAATCGAGAAACTTCTCCATCTACGGACATTTCTATACACAACCCGCGAAGCAAATAAGGCTAAAGAATTGGGGAATTTTTTGAGCAAAGAATTTTTGATTTTGCACTCATGGTTCTTTAGATATGGTTTTTTTTGAAATAGCGCGCACGGTGCGGCATCGACCATCGACCATGCCGTCATACTGTGCAAAACTCACTACATAGTATTGGTTGGACATTTTTCCACAAAAAAATCAGATGTTTATGCTTTATAACAAAAAAAAAGCAAGGCTCCCGTTGAGGCTAGCCGAGTTATGGCGAAAACCGCCCTCAACGGTGCCATGGTGTTGACGTGAAATAGGTATGCTGGAGATGAAACTATTTCTCCATGATTTCGATATCAAAAAGTTCCTATTTCGGACATTTGTTTTATTTATGTCTATCTAAATGATTGCTGCGAAGAAAATCAATTTTCTAGGCGAGGCTTCCTATTAAACACACCACAAGGTGGGGAGATGGACTGGTTGTAATTCACTACTACATAATGCTCAAGAGAATAAATACCTGTTCCTTTGTGTTCAACTTGGACACGTCCCCGTCATATTTCATCACTTTAATTATGTAATGCAATGCATGAGAGTTCGTTATGATGTTTTTGAACATTTGGGACCTCTGGTTTTCCACAACCCTGCCGTCGATGAAGTTTACCTGAAAAATAAAGCCTTATGATAAACACGCTCACGATAGGTTTTTACTGCTGATGCTTCGACATCGACTCTGACGCCATCGAGCAATCAATCAAACTTACCGGCCTGGCGTTTGGAGGCGGAACCGGTACCACACTCATGAAAAAACAATCTGTCGGATGCTTCTCCTCGACGCGTGCCAATACGGGCGCCAAGAGCGTAACGTAATTGGAATCGTTCTTCCAGATCTTGCGTAAATGATCCTTGGATTCGGTTGGAGTCATGAATCTCGAAATTATTTCTTTGACCTTCAATTTTGGACCATCGGACGATCTATGGAAATAATAACGTCATAAAATCAACAATACTGAGCCAAATTAAAAGAGTACTTTTTCAACTAGTAGATAAAGTAAGATCAAATTCGTGACAGAAGAATCAATCAATTTGGGGTTCGAGGCTCGTGCTGTTTCCATATTTCTCTCTGCAAAAAACTTTTACTAGCCTGGCCCCGTCACTTCATTTGGAAAGGAAAGTTGTAAGAATATAATAAAGGATCACGTTAAAAAAAAATCTGACACGATAACTGCCGAACCGTTCACCCGATCAAGCTGAAATTTGGTATGGAGGCACAGATTCATCCTTTGATGTTCTGACCAGTTTTTGTGAGCACCTACTACGTTGAGCGAGCATCCTGGAAGACAAACTTTGCGCGTATACAACCACACCAAACAACGATTAACTGGTATGTGTCGCGGACGTATCGGCGTCCAGTCGCTCTCAGTGA
This sequence comes from Anaspis maculata, assembly GCA_949128115.1. Classification (NCBI taxonomy): domain Eukaryota; kingdom Metazoa; phylum Arthropoda; class Insecta; order Coleoptera; family Scraptiidae; genus Anaspis; species Anaspis maculata. The sequence continues at coordinate 23,392,390 of OX421967.1, forward strand.
TCTTCATCAAAAAATCTTTTCCACAACTTTGAAAATTCGTCACGCCCGACCGGGAAATGGTGAAAAGTCCCGACTGCTGACTAAAACTTTCTATCTTCGTTGCCTTCCCTTCTTGTGGACTTTGATAATTCATCGGGTAGTGTTTGAGTGAAGATCAGCCAAATTGGCGGAGGTGCTGCCGTTACGGAGCACGGGTAATGCACGCGAAAGGTGTAGGATTTTGTCGCCTCGAAACCGTATGCCAGGTGATTGTGGAATTTGCTGAAGAAGCGGTGGAAGATTCCAGAACAATAGTCGGAGCTATACAAAGCACCGATCCTCGGCCTACGGACCAGTATTCAATTCAGAGCGATAACGATAACAGCGAGTAGTATCGGCGATATACCCAAGCGCAAGTAATTGTTGACGTGTATGTTATAGTAGTACAAAGTAATAAACAGTGTGTGTCTTAGAACGATAATTTCAATAATAAACGAACCTAAACGCGAAATCTGTAACAATACTTGCCAAATTTCAACTCAATCGGATCAACGGTTCGACAGTTATAGTAGCAGATCACAGACGTACACACATGATAGACATCACTCTGATGACGTCTCAATTGTCTTGAAGACTCAAAACGGACATATCCGTCGTCATCATATCTTTTTCTGCATGATCATAATATTTTCTCTTCTATGTTCACAAAGGAGGGAGCAATAAAAATTAAAATTAAAACTCACTCATCGCCATCAGATCTAAATGATTTTATCATTATCTTGTTATGGAGGGTTTCAAGCCTTAAAAGCACTTTGCGACAAAACAAGCACTTTTTTTTCGTTTTGATCTCTTTCAGCATCTGCTCCGTTACTTCTACTTCTATTGGTCTCCCATGTTTATCTGAAAATTCAAACCTTGAATGTTTTTACACGAGACTTATGCTGGATTTATAATGCACAAATTCAAACTAAACTTCCACTTCAACTTAGAATCCAGCCATTTGATTGGTAAATTTTGACTTGCTGTTTCGAATCAATAAATCTGGTCCTAATATTCTTAGCTGGAGTGAAAGTTTGGTTTCAATTTTTGCTGCATAACTCCGGCATTAAACTCATGACAATATTATACTAACCTTCCGTTGCGACTTGCACTCTGTAACAAGACAAACACGAAATTCGGAGCACCAACGCGACCATCTTGTGGAACAGAGGGTTGATGACCGGCAGGGACAATTCGATGTAGCCAAAATGACCAGGGCACTGAAGTGCATTTTTCATGCACGTGCCGCAGGGGTCGGCACGATCACCCATGGGACCTGGAATCAATTAAGGATTATAATTTTATAGGCATCAAGTCATAAACAAAGTTGTTATCATCCTGAAGATCTTTTCCACTTTGAGGTGACCTAGATACAGGGTTGTACACTGTACCGTCAGTATGGTCGCTTTTCGCAAGGCCAATACTGTCTATTCAATTGGGATAGAGAGATGGATCAAGAAGAAAAAGAAAGCTCATTACATGTCATTTTTTTACCATAATATTGTAAGTTTCGGGAGAAATATTTTTTTCAGTGCACACTGCAACGCAATACAAAGGCGCAAGTAAAGTATGCAAGTGTCCCCTAATTAAGTAGGTACCCTAAACTTGAAAGAAGCCCTAGACTTTCCATTTGATGTGAAGACGTCCTGCGTCCTGTGCACTTAATTTTTCAAAATGTTCAAGAATCCATCACCCATTGTTGAACAAAATTGGCGCAAATCGGTTTACGGGATGAAAATTAGAAATTTGCAGTATTTCCACTGGCATACGCACGCACGCACGCACACACAGGGACAGATATCACTCTAGAAATGGTCTTGACCATCTTAGGTCCAGTTTTACAATAGCGGTTTAACGCTATTCCTAGTATAAATTGAGAGTAAACAACATGCCGACAAAAGTAACCTAGGAGATCTCCTAGGTTTTTAGATCGGGTTCTATGGACAAAACCGGAGTATACATGCTCATACTCAGATTTTAGAGGAGTTGCTAAAGAGAATTTGGGTGACCGTGTCATAAAGGGGACCCGAAGCCGTACATTCTACAGTAACGATTCTATCACCATTCGCTTCCTTATGCAATTTTGAGTCGATGGAGGTACGGAAGAATGCGATTTACTAATCGCTCGGTTATTGTGCCTTCCAAAGTGTATGCTGTAAAGAAGGAAACAGAATACGTGCCAGATATTTCAGCTTTTGTCTCATGCACGACCAATACGAAACTCTCGATGGGCTTCCACGGGCTCGACGTAGGCAGCAGGGGAAAACCGGCCCTGCTGTTTTGTAGGTTGCCTGATATCACTTTTGTGTGAAAATGCATGTGCTCCACAAAGCGCAGTACGCTAGTGACATTCAAAAAAAGAATACCAATATGAATTGAAAAGAAAATAGAGAAATCACACGTCTCAACTCTCAACTACCTATTTTTCGCGACTTTCTTCTCGTTATCTGTGTCTTATTCCATTTCTTTAACGAACTTTAACTCCTATTCTTTTGCGTGATACTCTCCAAGCGTTGTTATCCTTTTTTGCGCTCTTTGGCTATTGTTTCCTGCATTTCTTCTTTACACACGTCGACTGCCTTTTTTGAGATTTTATTCCCGTTTCGTATAAATCATTCCTTCTTTTTAATGTTTTTTTTACGATTGCTGCGATTTTTAGTCCTGTTTCCTGTTTTACGACGCGTTCTTTTTAGCTTCTCCCCGACCAACACCCCTATTTTGCTCCCCGGTCCCGTTGTTGTCTTTTGGTAGCGTATTGCCACAAAAACAGTGTCTTTTGGTGGTTTTCTTACGATTTCTTGCGATATTTCGCCCTGTTTTTTGTTTCATGACGCGTTATTTTTCAGATTCTCCCCTCCCAACACACCTTTTTTGCTCCCCGGTCCTAGTACCATTTTCACTTCGTTCGGGAGGTTGCAAATCCGCCCGGCGCTAAAAATACACTGTGTAGTTTCCCAACTTTCATAATTTTCTTTCTCGAACGTTTGTGGATCTTCCGCAAAATATCCTCTGAAAGACCTTCTTGGCCACTGTTTGTGGTCCATTTCCACTTTTGGAATGATCAAAATTGAGGTCCCCTTTATGACACGGTCACCAGAATTTGCTTTGTAAAACTTGGGGGTCCTCGAAACAGATATGTCTGTTGTTATCCAAAGAACTTGTTCACTACGTTCCCAGTAGGAGTATCATATTTTCCTTGGAGGAGAAGAAATAAGAGTAAACTCACCTAGTTTTGTATCGTACAGGCCGCCAGGCAAGGGATGGCCGAGCTCATCGAAGCTAATGTGCGACCATACTTTTGTTTTGCACAATTTCCGTATCTGCTTTTCGGTCATCACACCGAAGACGACGCTGTCTATCTCCACGGATGTCCGAATACGGCCCATTGAATTTGAGGCGTTTTTTCGTGCCATTTTCTGCGAAATTGCAAAAATTAAAAACTTAACCTCAAAAACAGCGACACAGTGTAAATTGGTTGGAAACCTCGAAATATATACGCCAGACTCTCGGCGACAATGTAGCTTCGTGACTTACGGCAAAATTGGTGTAAATATAGGAGAATATTCCACTGTCTATCACAGAAAACACGTGTTATTTCTGGTTTTTGAACACGAAAAAGCACATGGCACAAACTGGAGCACAAGTCAAATGACAACTGGTGAACTGATGGCACCTGTCACTCTTGACAATTGACCAAAGTTGAGTCAAGAGCTGCCAACATAAGAACATTCTCTGATAAGAACCGTGACGGCACCAATCCGACATACAAGCGAAGCCCCTGTCGTGCGAGAGTTTTCCGAAGTACCGGTGTTTATCCGTATTTATCCTCCTTGGTGTATAATCCATTCCAAGCTTAAAAAAACCACAGCTGGCCATGAAAAATTCGAGTTCTGTTGGTGTCCCTGATTTTTGATGTTTAATGTCAGCTTTTTCGAGCGAATAACCGTTTGTAACCGGTTGGTTATTAGCGGTTGACATTAGATTGACAGATACTGTCATTTTTTTGACATCTGACATTTCTCGCTAAAACGTTGCGGTTATAACTTTGGTTATCAGCATTTGGCGGGAAAAGAGGGACTGGATAGCTTCAAATAGTTACGTACTTGTACTTGTTTCTGTTACATACCGTGTACTTGAACCATTCGTAATCTAGGATAGCTTTGAAGGTGAAAAATTCAGTCATTCAGCCAATCCAATCACTTGAATCGTAACATCTCGTTTCCGAAGTCACCCGGGTGGGCCCCAATCAGGGCCCTGATTACGAATTTTGTGGATCACACGTGTATCGTGATCACTGATCACATCACACATACGATTTCTATGAAATCCTGTTTGTTTTCTTGTTCATGGTGTAATACCGAAGGAACAATAAATAGTTATATTGAATTGAATTGAAAATCAACTACCTATTCATATTTCTACTACATAAATAGGAGGTATAACAAGTACTTTCAGGATTAAACCATCATCAGGCGGCCATCGGACATCTGGATTACTCGATGTTCTTGTGGGTCCATCGCAGATGAGTCCATCGTCTTCGATTCTTCTCGTCGCCAAGTCAAGTTGTCAAGTTTTTGAGGTTAGGTTAGGTACGTTTCACGTTTGGAAATAGGCGAAATTCAGTGCCATTTCTGCGCTGGCGCAACCATGCTAGGGGATTTGAGAATAGCGCCGTATGCTAACACATGTAAAAAGCGTAATTTCAACATTGTATATTATTGAAACGGCTGTAAATGAAACTTTCAAATAAGCTATGGAAAAAAGAGTGTTTCTTGATCTTTCATTGTGTACAAGACCAGCAATGATGGATCAGTTTTAGATACACAAGGAGCGAAAATATGGTGACGTGTTTATCAGTTGGTGTGTTTTTTAAAATACCGCCCTACTTCTAGTATTCTTCTCTGCCTTACGGTTGCCGTCCTGTCTGTCAATGGCATGAAACTGCATGTAAACAGATAGACCAAGAGCTAGCAACGATTTATTTACCTCATAAGCAAAATGCGGTTTGACTTCTGGGGCATGTAGAGATCATGATGGGCTTCCATAAAATCTTTGTCTTATGGAAAACACCCCTTGCTTTCTCACAAGACAAGCAAAGAAATGTGCCATTTGACAGCAGTATTCAACAGCGGATTTTCTGAGGTTCTTAATCAATATAAATATCAATTTTATCAGGAATGGATAGGTTGAACTATCTTTCAACTAAATTGAATGAGAAAGAACACCGAAATGTATTAGAAACTACCAAAAACCAGATTTCCAAGCGGACGGAAGTTGGCACCGGTTTTTCTAGTAGGCGTAATTCGAGAATCGGCCATCAAATGCGATCCAAACAGCTCGGCCTAGCCTACTAGCTTGAACATACCAACTGAGAAAGTCTGGTTTTTGGTAGTTTCTAATACATTACGAGATTCGGTCCTATTCAATTTAGTTGAAAGATAGTTCAACCTATCCATTCCTGACGAAATTGATATTGGGTGCTTTCCATTTAAAACACTTTGTGTCGGTTTGTGTCAGCTTGTGTTAGCTTGTGTCGATGACACAAAGGAACACAGATCAAATGGAACGCATTTGTGCCGATTTGAGTCGACACAAGTCGACTTGTGTTGGTAAATGGAAAGCACACATTTATATCGATCAAGAACACTAGAAAAACCGCTCTTGAATATTGCTGTCAAATGGACCATTCTTTTGCTTGCCTTGTGAGAAAGCAAGGCGTGTTTTTCATAAGACAAATATTTATGGAAGCCAATCATAATCTCTTTATGCCTCAGAAGTCAAACCGCATTTTGCTTATGAGGTAAATAAAATGTTGCTAGCTCTTGGTCTAAAATGGTAACTAAAATTTTATCGGGTTATATGTATAATATATCAGAGGTTTTGTGTCTTCTGTTTTTTTTCAAAAATGACAGGCAGTTTGTTGAGTGCCTGGCTGCAAAAACCGTACGAAAAGAACATTACAGTTCCATTTCATGTGTTCCCAAAAAACATCACCTTCTAGGCAACCAGTTATACACTGAAAACGGCTTTTTCGTTCTTTTCGGAGCACTATACGCGCGGAATTGATTTTTTCGACAGCAATGCACATGGACAACATCATTCCGCATAGTCTAGCATGGAAATCAGGAGTTTCTTGTCATCCATTTTCCTTTGTTAAATCGATGGCTAAAAATCTGCAGGATTTGACTTTTCCTAGCTCGCGCAGACGCATGAGTTCCATCCCCTAGCTTTGCGAACCTACAGCGCAAGTCGTGTCTTTGAATATCGCATAAAATGGGCGCTTTCCATTTAAAACATTTGTGTCGGTTTGTGTCAGCTTGTGTTAGCTTGTGTCGATGAAACAAAGGAACACAGATCAAATGGAACGCGTTTGTGTCGGTTTGTGTCAACACAAGTCGACTTGTGTCGCTAAATGGAAAGCACCCAATTCAAATCTGTTTCCGCCACAATTTGTTCCCCCACCATAACAATAACCAGCCTCATGACCAGGTTATGAAATGTATAACCGGTGATGATATCAAAATGGCGGCACTTCCTTTACCGCTTATAACCAATCCTCGCTCAAACGTCAAATTCTATAACCAAGTGTAACCGGTCATGAACAGTTCCTCACTCGAAAAAGACTATCTTGATACAAGAGAGGTTACATCACGGATGGTTACATTCAAATTTGTGTCCGTTTGACATGAAACCTTCACCTGAACTACACTGTGTTGTCAAATTGTCACTCTGGGGACTGCGTCGCCGGCAAGTCACAGGTTTGCCCACTGATCTCAGCCGCTTTCTTTCGGCCAGGATCACAGTTCATGATCCTGGAAGAGAGGGTGAATTAACGTACTTAGGTTCTAAAGGTGCGTTCAGTCAGCTTATTTAGCCGCAAGTTTTAATTTTAGTCGTAAGCGCAGCATCGCTTATTGGCTGATCTGAGGAGGCTGGTTCATGACAGCCAATAGGCATCGCTGCGCTTACGACTAAAACTAAAACTTGCGGCTAAATAAGCTGACTGAACGCACCTTTACAGGGCACGACGAGCTCAGGGGGCCAATTTTCTACTCTTCGCAACTTTAAAAAACGTTCGCAAGTTTGCGATTTCTGTAAATTCCAATTTTTGAGCCATCGTTTCTTTACGTATGCGCATCGGTGCGCACGTTTTCATACGTTTTGCTGCGAGCGGACCTGGACTGGCGCAAGTCACTTTGCGTATACGCTTTCATGATGAAGTGAGGTTAGGTAGTAATGTTTTCATTGTTATCAATAAAACAAACAGCATTGCTGAAGGTATGTGGCGATCATGGTGCCGAGTCAGGTGGCTAATGAGATACAGCACGGAATAACTTCACGAATGCGTCCTAAATGAAGAATTACTCACTCTTCTGTCATTCTTTTCAATCATCAGCTTCAGGGACACTGTTTAAAACTTGTCACGATGATGTTTAATTTTTTTCTTTTCATCGTCTGCAGTCTGCAGTGAAGCTTTGCATTTGCTCCTCACTAACGAGATCCAGGATTTTGGAAATAGGTAATAATGTTCAGTTGTCTTCAACTGAACAACAAATTCAACTGTGAGTAGATAGATCTTGTCAAAATATTACGAAAACTCATAAACCGCTTTGTAGAGTTCGACCTATTGTCAAAGATACAGCCCTTTATAGTTAATTTTTTTTGGATTTCAAAAATTTGTAACTCAGGAACATTTTGACAAAATTAGCCTAAATTCAGCGTTGACTGGTTTTATTGGCTACTTTTTCAATTTTTATGATGGTACAGGGTGTTCACGTATAAATTGGAGGCTTCCGCTCAAACATAGTTTCAAAAATTTAAGACCACTTTTTTTTCGCAGGTTTCGAAGGCACTAAAATTTTGAAGATTTGAAGAACATTGAGAATTTTTCTCAAATTAGACACGTGTATGTAATTATAGGAATTGATTCAGCTTTCCATCCTGATTATAAATATAGCTACGTATATCGTATATCCCACTCGATAGGTTAGTTAGGAAAACTACCAAGCAATACAGGGTGTCCGTTTTTCGAGGCTAAGCATGGGTATCTCGCTTATCTTTAGAGATACAGAGTCGGTTGAATTAGAAAAAAGTTGCGAATTTTCATGACAATCAATGATCTAAAAAGATATTTGACTTGTCAGTTTTAGTTTTTGAGATATCGAGAAAAAACTGAAATTTGTAATTTTTGTTTTTGTTTTTTATTTGAAAAACGGTTGAAGATAGCCTTTTCTAACTAAGACATTGTGGAGGCACTTTTACAGGGGGAATTCAATGTTGTCAAAATCTTCATTCTAGCTTTCAAAACAACCGAGATATGACATTCAACTTTTTTTTCTCTCATAGGCGCCATATTGGATTTTGACATTTTTAAATACAATATTTTTCTCTGGTTACAACGATGTGTCACATGCCACTGTTGGATTCATGCTTTTGAGCAAAAAAAATTTTTGATTAAGAGTGCTTTGAAAACAAAATCAACACCGCAAATAAAAAAAAGTAAATGTTGAACATTTATTCAACAGTGACATGTGGCACATCGTTGTAACCAGAAAAGAATACCGTATTCAAAAATATCAAAATCCAATATGGCGCCCATTAGAGAAAAAAGTTGAATGTCGTATCTCGGTTGCTTTGAAAGCTAGGATAAAGATTTTGGCAGCTTTGAATTCCCCTTGAAAAAGTGCCCTGACAATGTCTAGATTAGAAAAAGCCACCTTCAACCGTTTCTTGGATAAAAAATGAAAACAAAAATTCAAATTCCTGTTTTTTTACGATATATCAAAAACTAAAATCGATACGTCAAATTTCTTTTTGGAGCATTGATCGTCATGAAAATGCGCAGCTTTTTCCTAATTCAACTGACCCTGTATCTCTCAAGATAAGCGAGATACCCATGCTTAGCCTCGAAAAACGGACACCTGTATTTCTTTTACAAAAGTTTGATTTTGTAAAGTCAACTCAGGTTCAGACTATAGAAGTTTCAAACTATAGTGAAATCAATTTAAGTACCTACTAAAATGATAGAAAATTCACTGAGTTACTTTAAAACAAAAACTAACTTTTCGATCATTTTAAATTTATTAATCTGAATGAAAACACGAACATCAGAAACTGACGTTTGAGAGCTTTGGTAGGCTTGGCGTGGCTTGAGTAGATAAAATGCACCGATATTTGCAACGTTGTCGCGTCTACCATGCGTTTATTTACGAAGACCCAATTCGAACGTTTTTCGTTTTGCGAACACTGCTCAAAAATTGGCAAACGGAAACGTATACGTAAATCTTCGTACGCAAATTTGCGCATACGTAACTTTACGTATATTTTCAAAAATTGGCCCCCAGGTCACGAGATCACTTTGCGACTAAATCACACTACGGCGGTAGAACTGGGTTCGCGTCGATCACTTTTTAAACTGTATATTCTCACTGTTGCACTTCTCAATACTTTCACTATTGAAATTATGTGCCTAACGGCGTTTTCAAGACGAAAACTAATGAAAATATTGTGTCAGTATCAAAATCTGACCTAACAATTGAATTAAAACGGCAATCCAGCAGAGCAAACATCACTTTGACAAATTTGATTAAATCATCTTGACTTTTCCAATCCATCAACGTATCAGATTGTCCAACTTGAAGAAAAAATATCACAGACCACTGTGGTTTTTTTTTAAGCTTGGAATGGATAATATTTATCCGATCGAATACCCAAACAGCAAACAGGGTATTTCTGCAAGTACCTATTTATGGTTTTATCAGTTGTTACTTCAAAATAATTCAATAAGTGCTTTCCAATGATAAATCGAACTAAAATCTTACGAAGGAATGTAAAAAGAACATATTTCTCATTTTAAACAAAAAGAAGTGAAATTCAAGTTTATTTATTTATTATTAGACTATTAATAACAATCTAAAAGCCGCTTTAGAACACCGTTTATGAGTACCTACTGCACAATTCACGTATAATTTTAAAAACACACGTTTATCAGTATATAGGTATAGTAGGTTCACTTGTACCGTGATTCTAGTGGGCTGGTCAAATATCACAGTTTGGCATTGTAGACTTCACGTCCAACTGCCTAGTGTGCGCCTGAACGTCTGGCTTCGAAAGATAGGTTATTATGTTGGTGCGTTTTTGTCAAGATAGGTTATGTTGGTGTGTTAACTGTTGCTTTCAAAAATGAAAAAATTACCGAAATCAACTTTGCAAATTGCAAGTATGGAGTGGATGTAGTTCACCTTTCACAAGTTCCGCAAATTTCTTGTTCCAATACGAAGCACAAAAATTAGATAGCCCAGGCTTTTTAGTCGAAAAAACGGCAAAACATGAAACAAATTAAAACACGGTCAATCTCTTCAGCTTTGGGTTCACTAGACTTTGTTGTATAACATACAAAAAGTCCCCAACTTTCCCCCGTGTGCGTCATTATTTCTTTGACAGGCAAAGATAAAGACACCTCAAAATGCACTTTCCGCTTAAAAATGCTCCTAGTTGTCAACCACCCAATCGATTCCTCTTATCTTGGTCTTGAATGGAAGATAATGAATCAAAGTGAATGATATGGGATAGCTTTTGTCCAAAGTTTGACAATAACAGACTGAATTTCTTGATAATGACACTTTTTTTGTGTTTTTTTTCTTATGCTTCAGTTAACATTTTACTTTTGCATCGACCACTGAATATCACTTGGTATTATTATATGCAGTAGATCCCCTACAGTTTTAGCTTCAAAATGACGTATTTTTTAGCTTCATTGTGAATTGTCCAGCAATTCCATAAGGATTCTATGAAGTTACGTCAAACGCATATATAGGGAAAATCACTTCAACATCATTAACCTAGACTTTGATCTGTGATAATTGATCCTACGTTCAATATGCACAGCATCGTACTGACTAAATCTGGTCTAGTAGTACTCATATGAGTAAGTATCAGGTACAGTTTCGCAATTTTCCTCTATGGTTTTAGCGCTATTACTTGTAGCGCTTATAGTTTGTTCTTGTTATTGCCGTCTGCAATGTCCGGCAATATCTCAGCTACTAAACTTCGGATTGCGCTTGGGCTTTTGCTAGATGATAGCTTATAGCCCAGGCTTTTTAGTCGAAAAAACGGCAAAACATGAAACAAATTAAAACACGGTCAGTCTCTTCAGTTTTGGGTTCACTAGACTTTGCTCTTTAACATACAAAAAGTCCCCAACTTTCCCCCATGTGCGTCATTGTTTTTTTGACAGGCAAAGATGAAGACACCTCAAAATGCACTTTCCGCTTAAAAATGCTACTAGTTCTCAACCACCCAATCGATTTCTCTTATCTTGGTCTTGAATGGAAGATAATGAATCAAAGCGGATGATATGTGATAGCTTTTCTCCGAAATTTGACACTAATAGACTTAATTTCTTGATAATGACACTTTTTGTGTGTTTTTTTTTCTTATGCTTCAGTTAACATTTTACTTTTGCATCGACCACTGAATATCACTTGGTATTATTATATGCAGTAGATCCCCTACAGTTTTAGCTTCAAAATGACGTATCTTTCAGCTCCATTGTGAATTGTCCAGCAATTCCAATAAGGATTCTATGAAGCTACGTCAAACGCATTATATGGGGAAAATCACTTCAACATTATTAACTTAGACTTTTATCTGTGATAATTGATCCTACGTTCAATATGCACAGCATCGTACTGACTAAATCTGGTCTGGTAGTACTCGTATGAGTAGGTATTAGGTACAGTTTCGCAATTTTCCTTTATGGTTTTAGCGCTACTACTTGTAGCGCTTATAGCTTGTTCTTGTTATTGCTGTCTGCAGTGTCCGGCAATATCTCAGCTGCTACTAAACTTCGAATTGCGCTTGAGCTTTTGCTAGATGATAGCTTAGGTACTCTAGATGTACAAACAACAAAGATATTTCATTTCATTATTCGTCCGCCCGTCCGTCTGTGTGTCTGTCATTCCACGCAATATCGCGGCTCCTAGACCTCGAATTAACCTTGGGTTTTCGCTAGATACTAATAGCCAAGGTACTCTAGGAGTAAGCAAACAACACGGTGGGCTACGCGGGAGCACCCACGTGTAGTTTGTCCCCGTCAAGACGCTTCTTCCTCCAGCTCCAGAGACTCTTTCAAAGATAGTGTCTTGCAACTGCAAGAAGAACCGCGGTCTAAAATGTAGATTCAGGCGATCTTCCTTGTCTTGTTCGCAGATGTGTTAGTTCTGTAGGGGCACAACATGTGAGAATCTACCCCACCTTGTTGAGTATGACCCTGAGGACGATCTGTTATTTTTATAAACTCATTAATTTTGTCCGATTAGGTGCTAGATAACTTTGCTATTATTTTAGATGGGTATAGGTACTATCGGTAGGTATTCGAGATAACTATCGATTTATTGTTTGGAAATCAATAGACGAGTTTTTAACGAAACTAATATTGGACAAAATAAGCTTAGAGTACGGATGGTAAGCTAGATGCGATTTTTTTTCACTACTAGTAAACTTGAAATTAAAATAATAATTTGATATTTTTTGCAGAGCTTGGCTATAAAAATCTTCCTGTGCTGTGCTAGACTCCCAATACATTATTAATATGTAAATATAATAGTGAGGCTCTGAATTGAGAAGATTGTGAGCATTTTTGATTGAAAAAAATGATAATTTGCTCTTGAAAATTGTGGATTTTTGATTTTGCTATATTTTCACGTTGAATACATCAATGTTCGAAGTTTCTAGTAGGATCGATAACTGCAACTATTTCACGCATTTACATCAGGCATTCAACATAATTATCATTTTTTGAATACTATAAAATCGAGTTGGTTTGATGTTCGGTGTAAGCCAGCTTGAAACTGAAAAATGTGGCTATACCCGCGGGAAAGTTGCTGTTGTTATATTTTTATTATTTTAATGTAAAGTGTTCTTCTTCCGGAAGCTAGAGAATTGTTTTGGCCACAAGAAGAAACCTTGAAAGATGAAATCAAAGCCATATTACAGCTACAATACATTTTTTTAACTGCGCGGAGATATTTTTGAGTGACATTTAGGACTTCGACATTTTATTAAATAAATTATTTTTCTCACCTTGTAACCCACTTACGTCGCGTTTATGATATGATAGTCTTATGCAGAAAAGCCCATATAATTCATCCAATCTCAAATCCAAATGATTCATGCATCAAACGCAAAAATAACCCAAATTGAAAAACCGGCTTTATTTTGGTCCCAAAATCACGTTTTTCTGCCGAAAATTGCTCAAAAGATTTTTTAAACAGAATTTAAATGTCATAATCGGATTTTCAAGGTCAGATTTAGTGGGAAACGATACCCAACATGCCAGTATTGTCTCAATATTAATGAAAACCAAATTTCTTGCATAGGTCACCAATTGCCCCCCTCCCGAACTCCCTTCACGGGGACCATAGACATCTAGTTTGTCAATAAGTTTCACTCATAACCCAATGTATCCAAATATAATAAACTTGAAGCCACTGACTAGATTACTCATGTCCTAGAGTTCTTTTAATGAAAATTTTGACCCCCCCCCCTCAAAAATTATGACGCACACGGAGGAAAGTTGGGGACTTTTAGTATGTTGTTTAGTAAGGTTGAGTGGGTACGATACCGTGAAGATTGCACGTGGATTAATTTGTTGCATGTTAAATGCTAAAAAGCCTGGGCTAAGAAGGGTGTAGCTTTCCACAGTTCCCAGTCTTCCAGAGCATGGGTATTTATCTTTTAAAAACCAGGAATAGTTCACAATGGGTGCTTTCCACCTAGACGGTACAAATACCACCAGACGGCACATGTTCCATCGTGTGGCACAAAATTTTAGGTGATCCAATGAACGGCACAGAACCGAGTAGGAACACGTAGATGGAAAGCACCGTTTGGCCACATGCGTAAATGGCAGGTGTGTCGAACTTAGGGCTAGGTGGAAAGCACGCAATGCTTCCACATTACGTGGTTTATGAAAATGAATTCACGTCTTCTCCGCAAAGCTGAACGTTATGGGGTATGGATGGGGTACATGCCCAGCACCTACTCCGCCCATTTTTTTTTTCCAGAAGCGAGTTCTTATGGCACCCTCAAGGGCTTCAAATAAGCACTTGTTTCTTAATGTCCTGATTTTCATTCATTTGAAGTTGGTCACCTTAGGTACCTACCTATTATTGGTTAATAAATCAACTTTGAAGAAAAATCACGGGTATAATTAGGTCAAAGTAGGTAAGTGATATCATTATTATTGACTTCATGGTCGAAATAACTTTGGGGTCGAAATTAGGGATTATATAAGAAAAAACATCCCAAAGCATGACCAAATTTCGCCATCAATGTTAATATGTATTACCTATACAGGGTGTTCCGCGACTAATGTGCCATAGCTCAATGGCAGATAGAGCATTTCAAGGCAAGTCAAGATCAGCAAGAACTTTTTTTTTTGGCCAATGGTTACGGAGATACAGGGTGTTTCATAAGTTTGTTCCGAATATTTAAAGGGCGATATCTCTTCAACAGTTTGAGATAATCTGTTGAAATTTGCCCTTAGTTGGAGCTTGTCACAATGCCACATCGGACCAAAAAAGAATCCAGGGTCGGACTTGAAAAAATTTGTCGTTCCAATTTTTGTCAAAGAAGTACATTTTCTGATCACATTTCTGAAAAACTATTGGCAGATTCGGAAAGCTCGGAAAAAATGCTATAAGAATAGCCAATAAAATTTGACGGCGCACCCAAGTCATTCTGGCAAAAAAAAAACAAAAAACCGCACTAAAACTTTGACCAGACTACCTTAGAGCCGTTTTACACGATCCTAAATTTAGGTCTGATTTCAGTGCTAAAATTAGTCCTGAATTATTAGTTTTGAATTAAGGTTATAAATTAAATATCCTGTTTGAAACACAGCCTAATTTTTCAGACGAGGGGCTTGCGCATTTTCATCTATCAATAGGATCTTTGTGTTTATCACCAAAATGCATACCTATTACCTACCTAACCTAACCTATCATACATCCGTCACAATACTCACAACATGTCATAACTATCACGCTATATTTTACTTACGCCGTTATGAAAAATTGCTAGAAAGTAAGTGTCTGGTGGCAGTTTCAATGTTTTAATAATAATGTCTTTAACTTTGTTATTGGTGCCATCGATCACTGACTAGCGCCAACTTAAATATTGCATATACATGAAACAATGTTGGTATGATACTCGGTATGATATGAACACTTGATACTTCCGACTGTACCTACCCACGGAACAGTTGCTCTAATAACCATCTGTGCTAATAACCAAGGTGTAACGAGGGTTTAGCGTATAGCTGCTGGCCGTTTTATTGCAGTGTACAAAATGCTGATTATGTGCAATGTTCTAAAAGTGTAGTATCTAATGCTACCATGAATGCTAGGTAGGTACAATATGTTTTCATTTATTTATGACCTTCGACTTGGCACGTAGGTACTCAAATGGCCATGGCATGGCAAATGGGGTATACGAACATTCTGAACATTCGGTATATTCAACCAAAATGATTTGTTCAATACGATTAGAGCACGGAACTGCCATGCAAGTCCTTCCGCAGTGCACGAATCAAAACCAATAAGCCGCTGGTTTTATTATTTTGAGCAAATCCATTCTTGACTTGACTTTAAAAAGATGCGTTTAAATAGAAGAAAATTTACCTAGTATCATTGCTCGTGCATTTTAATCATTTCTTGTCGAATTTCTACGCACACATCTTGCAGCGTGGCAAACAAGAAGTACAGATTTTATTGGAAATTTTAAAAATATTTCCTATCAAACATTGTCTCAGAAATTGCATTATTTCTTGCACAAGAAATGCCACCGTGTCCAGCGAGCTTTAGCAGCAAATTTAGTGAAAACGATGATGATGGCCAAAGATTATGATGGCCACGTGTTTGACATGACCGACGAGTACGTCACGCCTACGCAAGCAAAAAACCAGCAGTCTGCGCAAAGATTGACGCTGATTCAGAACAAGAAAATAGGACACGTTCTATTTTATTGCATGCAATTTAGGACCAATTTGAAATTGCCCCAATTTCAGGTACAATCTCTGTATGAGACGACACAATTTTTTTAGGCCTAAAGGACGCACGTTTTCTATGAAAAAGTGGTTTCGGTGAATTTGGCTAAATTTTTTATATGTTGTAGACATGGGTTGTAGATCTTGATTTAAGAAATATATTCCTGAAAAATTGGACCCCTCCTATGAACAGTTTTTCTCCTACACCTCTAATAAGGCCACAATTAGGAATAGTCTAAAAATTTTTGAAATTCATGAAACTGGTTCAAATCCTCCTAGGTTCAAATTGAACTCGTGATCATGGGAAAAATAGCTAAAAAAATCCAAGTTGTGAATTGGGGTAGTTATTAAGAGGGTTGGGGGTCGAAATTGAGAGAAAAAATTAAAATTCCGAAATTTTTTATTCTTATAAAATCTGAACAGAATAATAATCGAGAAATAATTTTGGAAAATCTAAATCAATTAATTGGGGGTTATCCTAAAAGGGGCTGGGGGTCGAAATCAAGAAAACGCAGTGAAATTCCGGAATTTGCGGTTTCCATAATATATGATATGATAATGGGGAAATTGCTCAAAAAAATCTAAACCAATGAATTTGGGTGTTATTGAGGGGGTAGAGGGTCGAAATTGAGAAGAGAAAACAGTGGAGTTCTGGAACTTCCAGTTTATCAAGGAAGATCTGGGCGAATGACAAAATTTTAATACAACCAATGTGAATAACGACCGAGTTCATCGTTTCTCGATCATCCTCACCCCTTACCCAGGTACCTGGGTAATTATGATCCTACCCACAACTACAATGAGGGCTGGGGGGGGGGCGGCGCCCCCTCAAAAGAAAACTAAAAGGTCAAGCTTCCCCCAATTGAAAATTTTTTTTTGTTGCCTTGATATTTCCTGAGAAAATCGCATTGGATTGTTTTAGCTGGGACACCCTGTATATCGTCTAAATCTCCCAAATTTTGTTTGTTGAAGAGCAACCATCTCTCTATGGAACAAGTTTTGACGGATAAGGTTCTACAGCGCCTTGAAACTCCTTGAACCGCAGTTGCTTCATTGTGATGTGTATGCAAGTTGGTTTTTCTGGATGGTCGCTCGACTTGGTCGATTTTTTCTTCAATTTCACAATCATTTGTCATTTGATATATGTGATCGTGCGGCAAATTGAACTGTTCTGCCAACAATAATTGTCCAACAATGGTTGCAGAATGCCGTCGCCGTCGTCGCTCGGCTTGTCTTGTCTGCCCAAGCTCTAAATTGAAGATATACCTAGGGTTGAAATTTGACACACAGATGCAGTAAAAGTTCTAGATCAAGTTTGTCTAATTTCATCATCATGTCCATCATGTTAGCGTTAGCACAGAATAGCGTTAGCTAGGTAGGTACTCGGTTAGCTACCTATAGTTCTACCATTGTATAACGTTCTACCTTTTGAATTATCATCATTGATTTACCTTTATCAGGTCACTTGCTTGGTTTTTTTCCCCCGGAAACTTCGTACCTCCCCGTAATTATTTCCAGGGATCACATTATTTCATCCAGGATTTCATCATCTTGAAAACTAATAATCTAACCTGTCACTTGTTCTGTCGGTCCAACAATGGATGCAGGATGCTCGCTGAACGCCCAACTCACTGGAATTTTTTCATCAATTTCCTAATTAAATCCCACCTTCCCGAATAAGGGACACCGATCAAAATCATTACTGACGTCTCTGGATACCGCCGGGAAAGTTTTGTGTCACCCCACAACAGATTTTCATATGTAGGTAGGTAGGTAGGTACTTACCAGAGATTTCTGTGCAAGTTCAACAACCATGCTTCTGCGGTTGAACGCATTTTGCTTGAACGTTTTTCTGATGGAATTTTCGCGCGAGTGGGACTTCGCTTCAAGGTTTTTCCACCGCATGGCGATGGCGAATGACGATGGGCGATGGCGCAACTCGTAATGCGCAATGCCAATAATAAATAATTAATTTAAATTGAACGTCGTTAAATTCGCCCACCGCCAATCGCTGATCATTGCAACGATGGCAATGTGCTCTCCTTCCCCGGTCCTCAGTCCTCACAGAAAGGAATTGAAACGACCTTGTGGCTGGACCGGCTTGTGGTTATGAATATGAAACCTCGGTGACAGCCTCTCCCGCCTCTCCCTGTGACTGACATCAGTGACATCCAGTGCAGCCAACGAGCCAACGCCCCCCTCCCGGTTCCCCTGGTTCACCCCCACATCCGCCGATCCGTCAGTGTGCGATGTGTCAAAATTTGTCAACAACTCGTATTTCGGGAGGTAGCAGAAGAGGACTCGCCCCCCAAATTAATCAGCCAATTAATTAAGCAGGCGGCTCACGTACGGATTAGTAACCGGCACGTCCAGGTGATTAATAGTGACCGTTGAGGAGTGCGGCCAGCCCGAGCGGAACAACAAAAAATCGGCCAGTGCATCCTCCATGGTGTTGCCACATATTGGACAGATTCGATGGGCCTAGGACATGCGGAGGAGGTAACACGATGGCGAGCTCCCTTAACGCGGACACCATCTCCGAGTGCAGCGAGGCCAGCACCCTGATCGATGGCAGCGTCATCTCCACCGTCCCGGACAGGCACGGCTTCCTCGGGGGCGCCCAGTACAGCCCGGAGCCGCGTCAAGGGCCGCCGCCGGAAATCGTGCTCCGGAGGGAGCGCAAGTGGCTCAAGATGCTGTCCCAGTGGAACTTTTACATGGACAGGAACTACCGCAAGGTCAAGGAGAGATGCAGGAAAGGTACGCCCGCCCGCCCGCCCACATGTGCTTTTGTTTTGGAGGAATGATCTCTGCTGTGTGTTGCTCTGTGGTGTGAGGCGTTGTCCTTTCATGAGCCCTCGTGGAAACCCACGTTGTTGAGTATTGTCTGTTCTAATGCAGCGGTGATTGAGTAATCTTTGTATTGTATTTGGTTAAAGAATTAGCCATGTAATTGTGTGTGGTGTGTGTTGTTTTGCAATGGGCTGTCACTATTTTAAGATGTGAATGGGACAATAGGCTGTTTCTTTTGATTTTTGGCTCTGAATACGACAGGGCGGGAGGTCCTTGAATGAAAACCGCTTAAGCGTTTGCTTAGTTTGTTGTAAACCTGAATCCTGTACTATCTGATTTTGGAAAAAAAAAACTTGAGTAAGTTTTGATGTGTTAGGTCAAGGACACCTTCTCGCCTTAATTGCTTTTAAGGTGCAGACTATAGGTTCCAAACATCACTAAATTCAAATTAATTCGTTTGTTAGCTAAGAATGTGCAGCCTGAGGAACTAAAAGAAATTGACTCTGCTCAGCTTTCTTACGTGTCTTGAAGGTAAAGCTAACTCTGAAAAAAAGAGTTATTATTTTACACAAAATACAAATACAAAATTGTTCATATTGTAAATGTGGCTGAAATGTAAGCTGCATTCAATTTTTTTTTATCATTATGCAAACATGCAACATACCTACGTACATTAGCCACATTTGAAAAAAAAAGAAGACGCCAACAATCCAGGAACTTGCTCATCCCTATAGACTAAATTTCCAGGTGGTTATTCTCTCTGTTTTTCTGGTAGATGTAATAATACTAAACATACAGGGTTATTCAAAAGTTTGGAATAAAATTCATAATTTTTGAAGTGAAACTCCTATTCTCGCGCCTGGATCACAACACACAACTAACGCAGAACCACACATGGGAGTGAAATTGGTTCATAGCATCAGTGGTTGTAACGAACGTCTGTAACGTTGTCTTGTCTGACCTTGGGGCGACCAGCGTCGTCCCAGGAAATGGAAGAATACCTAAGCTGTTGCGGCGTTCGCCGCGTTCGGTTCTATTTTTTACTAATCGCCGACACTGGACTGCTCTTCGTGTTGTCGCACTGTTGGCCCGACAGGAATGGTTCTCGACTTGGCTTGAATAGATTCGAGCGGATGTATTTCATTATAGGGATAGGGAGGTAGGTATATTCAGGGCCGGGCCTAGTAGGCGTGCAGTACGTTCCGGCGCGCAGGCGGGTATGGCAGGCGGCAAGTCATGGCAGGCGGTAATTTAATAATAAAGTTGAATTTCGAAGGATTCTTTTCATTCCCGCATTTGGTGGGGCTCTCCACTGCCGGTGAGGGGGGGCGGCAATTTTAATATGATAGGCCAGGCCCGGCCCTGAGTATATTCTTCAACGGACGTTTACCATTCAAAAATAAAATCGAATGCCGCACACCCAAATGTAGACACAACTTCCAGGTACCTATGTACCTATTAAGCAGGAAAGCAGGGTGGATGCTTAAAGCCCAGAGGGGAAAAAGAATTTTCGACAATTGAGGCTGAAACAGTTGCTTTAATGTTCTAGATGTCAGCTGATTGTATAGCGACTGGTTTGATAATCAAATTTTTATGTTTGGAAATTGATTTTTGACATTATTCTACGTTTATTTTTTGAATGGTTTGATTTTACCTCAATTGAATGTGACATTCTAAATATAAGTACGGTGGCGAGCACATAACTAGAATTACTCATATCAATTCTGTCAATATTTCAATTTAACCTACGGCCTTATTTTAATAGGAGAAGATAATATCGTAGGAACTCTAGACCCACGTAGTTACCTCAAATTACATTCACGAGGTACCTACCTACATACCTATGTAAATATCTATGTATTTTATATTTTTTCAATCAAAATTAATACCGGATCGAGTTTTCCAAACGACATTCTTATACTTTGTGGAGATTATCAGATTGCCATGCTGTGCCTGCCAGAACACAGTTTCCACCGTGCTGTAATGTAACGGGGAAAATCCTACTGTAAGAAAATCCGTCACGATGTCACCTTCGCATAATCATTTGTTGAGAATATTATTGATGAAAATAGATATTTATTGTATTAGGGGTATGAGTGAGACTTCATGTGACGGAGAATGGGAGTTTAAGCGCCGAGCGCAGCGAGAAAAGGAACAAGAGAAGTCTGATCGTGAAAAAATCATGTCGAAAGTATTCTGCTCTCTGAGTGACTCATAATAATAATAATAAGATTGATAATAAGAAAAACAAGATGATACAAACCGTTAGGGAGCAGAGCAGGAGTACGAAAAGAACACCTCTTCGAACGTTGTTTGCTGATTGATTCATATCTATAGAAGTTTCACTTCTTCCGAGGGTGACTATGGTCACGCACCCACGTTTTTTACCATATTTTTTTCGGAAAAAAAACCGAGGAAAAAACCCTCAAACCGGGCGATTTTTAAAAACGGTAAGTCGTTTTTCCATGATACGTGTCATGATCTACCGTCAACCCCTTGACCTCCAGCCACCCTTAATATTTTTTTAAATCGCATCATTAGCCGTCCAATCATTTTCAACGGTTTCAACAAGCTCCCACAAGCCATAGGGTGCGATTAAAAAAATACTAAGGGTGGCCGAGGCGAGGGCCGAGGTCACAGTTGACCATTTGTCAACCCTTTGGTGGGTGACCTCTATCGCCTAATTAATTTAGTATTGATTAACATTATCAACTTGGACCGCCACACACAGCGAGTGGCCTAATTAGCTGGAAGAAAAGCCTATTCTAATGTTGAATGGATTCCAACCCTTTGACGGAAGCTAGACTTCCAATTTAAACTCTGCTTTGCTTTAATTCCTTGTAATATTACTCAATCAATTTCTTCTATGAAGTCGGGCCATTACAATATCGAAAGCTCACGGCAGTACCTCGTAACTGAAAAATGGAACTGTTTACAGGAGAGCAAAAACAACTGATTTCAAGTCCAGGAATAGTACAGAAAATTAGGACATTTTGCAATGTCATCAAAGAACAGTTACTGTTTACAGTTACATTGCAAAATATCGTAATTTCCTGTACTTTTGGACTTTAAATGAGGTTCTTTGGGCTCCTGTAAAAAGTTCCATTTTTCAGTTACGAGGTACTGCCGTGAAGCCCTCGATATGTACCTTCCGTTTTGACATAGAATCACAACGACGCGGATGTGATTCACGTTTATTGTCTTCTACCTTGTATTTTATGCAAAAACCTTCTTTGTCTGACATAGAAGGTTGCTATTCTTCACTTGACATAGATGATTACTCTTGATTGGAATCGGAGATTTTGTGAGTCGATTAAAGGCTGTAGTGTAGATTGTTTGGTTCATTATTCTCAATCCTGCTGAAATTGACATAGGAGGTTGTTGATTTAAGGAAAATGGTGACATAAAATGTTGCTGTTCTTCACCATCGACTTGCAATTATTAACATCAAGCCTCCCTACAGTTTTGATTCGATGAGAAGCCAGGAAAAAATTAAGCAATAATAACTGCAAAAGGTACTTGGAGACGTATTCAGTCAACAAAACTCTGTTTTCTTCATGAAACAAAAGCAGTAATGGTACTATTAGTTTCGGGAAAACCCATTAAAGTCAGTCTACACTACAACAAAGGAACATTGTGCCGACAGTAAAGTATAAATACAGAACGACACATTAGCATAAGTGACCATCATAAAAGATGAAGCATTGCACGAAAATAGCGGGAAAGCATTCAATAGAAAGGGATGGTGAAGGATTCTAGGTCTCTAAGATGCTTCCAGTATAGTAATTTTCACTCGACTTTTCGATTCTTTGGCCATCTTATATGTACTAAATTTCGGTTTCTGAAATTTTCAGAAGTGTTAACTTATTCTCGTTCCCAATTTTCTTTCCGTTTCTCCTACATGTAGCACCGCAGTTGTCTCTTTTCAATTTATAATTCAAAAATCCTTGAGGATTCAGAAAGAAATCCTTGAAAAAAATCGTGCTATTTTCAAGTCGTGTTATCACCAATCACTTAACGCATAAAGTAACAAGGAAAAAATGAGCTTCAGGTTTTGGCAACAACTTAAACTCAAGTTTCCAATGACAAAAACAAATTATAAACTTTTAGACGCTGCTGACCCTTTCTGTTGGAATGCAGATCGAATGAAATGAAATAGGTACATGAAATTTGAATAAGCAATTTCGAAAACTATGAGTTATTCAGTTTTTATTATTTGAAAGCAAAGCTCAATCGCAAGTGTGTCCGCTTGATGAAGACACTCTTTTGTCAATAGGGTAAACAAGGCTGTGGTCCACTAGTTGGAGTTTGTGATGGCTTGGCAAAGTTGGGCTCTAGGCCCGGTTTTCGACAGATTAAGTTTGGATGTTGTGTTGCGAAAATGGAAATTCTTCCTGTGATTGGAAAAACAAACTCTTGTAGATATTGTTGCAATATTTATTCGCTTGTCAGGATTACCGCAGCTCTTAATGATCACTCACAATTCCCTTTTCAAAATACTCTCTTTACTCTTTATTAATATTATACATTATACTGACAGTATACACACAACCCAATCAACCGATCTCTCCGGCATCGGCAGCTGGTGCTTCTCTGCCTTATTCTCCCTATTGCCTCAAACTATACCTTATCGTCCTATATTCTAAAAACATGCAAGGAAATCTCACACAACACGGTAGATGCCTGGCTTTCGCACCACCAAAACATCCACATGTGGTGTCCATTGCAATACTCTCCCAAACACTCTGCTAACCTAGCTACACCCTACACCAGTTATGTTCTTTCTACAAAAAATAAATAAATAAATAAATAAATAAATAAATAAATAAATGAATAAATGCTACAATATGAAAGGTACTAATGAAAAACATTCGTTGCGCCTGTTGGAACGGTGCCGATAGGCAACAGAACGAGCGATAGGCAAGTTGTTTGCGAGTCAAGAAACATACATAAGCCGCGATCGATCGGTTACAAAATTACAAAAGTCCTAAGAAAAAAGTTCCCACGGCAGAGAATCGATCCTGGCACCACCCGCTTGCTAAGGTAAAACGCTACCCATTGGGCCACGACTTCATGATGAGCGATTGTTAATGCTAATGAAGTGATGAATGATGATGTTAGGAACTTGATGCGCAAGTGTCGTTGGCTGCCAGTGCCGGCTGGCTAGGTAGGCAGTGCAAAAACATGTACATATTCAATATTAATTTTCCAATGATTCAAGTAACAAAGCTACGATCAATTTGACAAAAGTAAAGTCACCTAATGAATTCCGCAGGCATCCCCATGTCAATAAGACCCCGGGCCTGGCTCTACCTCTGCGGCGGCAAACTCCTGATGGAGAAGCACCCGACCACTTACGATGACTGCTTGCGAGCCGAAGGGGACCCGAAATGTATCGACGACATCAAAAAGGATCTCCACCGCCAGTTCCCCACGCACGAAATGTTCAGTTCTGAAGAAAAACCCGGGTAAGTATCTGCCGAGTAGAGGCATTTATAATAAGTTTCACGGTGACAGTTACCTTTAGTCCATCTTTATTTAGACTTTTGATAGTAACGAAACACAGCACAATAGCATCTGCACAACATTCTTCACTCAGCTAGATACTAGGTTGATGAAAAACGTCGTGATTCCAGGGTGATAATTTAATTGCGTCGCACTATTTTCTCGAGCGCATGACACACAATACCATTAAGTGGTGGGTGGTCCCTTCTCCTCTCCTGCGTCCTCTAGTTGCTCTGTCTTCCCCAGACGGTTTATTACTATAACCATCACAATAAAGAGGGGAAAAGAAACTGCATGGATGGTCCGCATTTTTTAGCAACAAAAAAAAAATGACAGATTGTGTGCAATTGACGTATCTAACTTCTTAATCGTGTTTTGTGCTTGTTTGTACCCGAGAGTTCATAAATTAAATGAGTCAAGGGTGCCTGTGAATTCAAAAACGTCTGTCGGAACTAGGGTAATCCTTACTCCTGTTGTAATAAATTTGTCAAACTTTAACAAGAACGATGCTAGTTCCGGCAGACGTTTTTGAACTCACAGACACCCTTGACCTATTTAATTTATGAACTCTCGGTACAAACAAGCACAAAACACGATTAAGAAGTTAGATACGTCAAATATTGCACACCATCTGTCACTTTTTTGTTGTTTCTATTGATAATATTTCAATTGTTTTTCAAAGCATTCTCGATTTTGTCAATAATTTACGAAAATTTCGAAATTTGATGCTGAAAATGTAATAAAAAGAACATGTTGGTTACTAATTCGGAAAGCTAATTTTTTTCTCTATCTATTAGTGCAGATTAGTGCAAACATCCAATATGGCGGCCATAAGAAAAAAGAGTTGACTATGATAATTTGACATCTAGAAGGCCTGGAAAATTTTTGTCAACGTTAATCGACTTGGAGTGATCAAAAACATAAAACTGCCAAGCTTGATTGAAGTAGCTTGAAGGGTTGGAAAGATAAAACGAGAGAAAAAATAATTTCTGAAATCAGAATTTTCAGTTTTTTCGTGATAAATCGTGAACCAATCAAAATATTCAGAGATTATTCTCAGATTCTCAATCGCCACAAAAATGCGCAACTTTTTTCTAATTTAGCCGACTTCGTATCTCTTACCGTTTCCAAGATACCAATGGTGAGCATCGAAATTTTCACCACCCTGTATTGTGACAGTTGTCACAGTCATCGCGACGTAGTTTACGCGTACGTGAAAATTTTCGAGATAACATGTCTAAAAGAAGAAAACGTGAGTTTCTTTGGATGGAAATTTTCCTCCGTCGGTAAGATTACATTTGTCACATCGTGTCTGCTAGTTCGTGGCTCTTCGCTAAAGCTGTTAGGTTACTGGTGGCCACTGAAGAAATGCCGAAGGTAGACAGTATCAACGAAAATGAAAATGGAAGTGCTCACTGCCCAGAGGCTACATTTTCTGATGCTCTTCACTGAGCAGTGAGTGCTAACTACTCTAGCTTATGCCAAAATAGCAAGTAAATGAAAAGGAAAGACATAAAAGAAATGGATATGTTTTATTTTAAACATTCCTCCAACCCAGTGCACTCACGCTTATGTCTTGTCTCGTGCAGTCCAACTCCATAAATTATATCCATGTAAGGACTCTCAACCTCACTCACTTCACAACCGGGCAGTGGGCATTTTCATTCCATTCTTTTTAGTAATGGACATTGTCGTTTCATTCTCTTTAGTATGGGCATTTTCATTCCATTTCCTTGAGTATTGCCGATTTTTGGCATTATTTTTTCAGTGGCCTCCACCGAAGAAAGAGCATTAGCGAAGAGCCACCAGCCAGTAGAAACCGAGGTAGAGATGATGTTCCTTATAGACCGCAGCAAATTATCACCCCAAGCAAACGCACGTTCTCTTGAATTTACTACGTGATATCGAAACTTTTCACTCGCGCGTGCATCACGTCACAACTGTCACATTCTACATAGATTCATAGCACATCTAGAGAACTAGTTGCCCAGACGTTATCATCAAGTTAGCATTGCACTTTTCATACCAACACAACGCATTTTTTTGGTAGCTTATTCTAATGAAAAACCTGTAGTACCTGAAGGCGAAAAATTATCTTTGGTTTTTCTTGTAGACAACAAGAACTCTTCAACGTGCTCAAAGCGTACACGGTCCAGAACCCGCGCATAGGCTACTGCCAAGCGCAAGCGCCCGTCGCAGCCTTCCTTCTCATGCACATGCCCTCTGTCCAGGCGTTCTGGTGCTTGGTCAGCATCTCCGACAAATACCTCGAGGATTACTATTCGCCCAACATGGAAGTCGTGCAGAGGGACGGACTGATACTGCAGGGCTTGCTGAAGAAGGTCTGTCCGCCGGCGTACAAGCACCTGAAAAAAGTGGCCGCCGAACCGATGTTCTACTGCACCGAATGGTTCCTGTGCGCTTTCACGCGCACCCTGCCTTGGGATTCGCTGCTGAGGGTGTGGGACGTGTTTCTTTGCGAAGGCGTCAAGGTGCTCTTCAAGACGGCCCTGGTCATCCTGGTCAGCTGTCTGGGCACGTCCAAGGGCCGCAAGCAGTGCCCCGGGCTGTGCGAAACGCTGGCCAAGCTGAGGAACCCTCCCGAAGACGTGCTGGCCGAAGAGAACCTGATCTACAACATCAACCGCATCGACATCAGCGAAAGAGATTTCGAACTCGAACACCAGAAGCAGACCATCAGACTGAAGAACGAGAAAGCCGCCGCGGGGGCGCGGGCGTCGACGAACGGCCAGCGGTAACGACTCGAATCGGAACTCGAACATGGTCCATGGGGCTAGTGCAAGCATAGCCCAGTGAGGGCATTTTGTAGCGGAAGTACGAAATTCGATGGGTTGAGGCTTCTCAGGGTCCTCTTTGGAAGAAGCTAGAAGTTGCAAAAACTCCTCCCATGGCAGCGTTGTCGCCCCCCCCCATTCCTCAACACAGATTGAACACATCACAATGCCTTCAACATGTCATAAAAATAATTATGTATTTTTCTTGTTTAAAGCAATAGCAAATATCCTGTTCTGTGTTGTTTCTTACAAATTCGTATCTGCTGTATCTATCAATTTTGTATAAAGTATCCATACAGGATTTAGCAGATTTTGATATAGGTAGTGAGGAACAACGCAGCTTACGTCAGTTTGCTATTTTCTTGAATAGGGAAAAGATTCAATATTGACTTTCTTGACCTGATGAAGTCTATTCTATTTTTTTTTTGTGAGAAGAATGGACATGGTGAAAAACGCTGTCTTACGTTTGCAATATAGCTAAAAGATTGGTGTTCCGAAGTTCAATGGTAGTTTACTATAGTTGGAGTTTTTGCACCTTTCAATGCCCCCGTCTCCCTGTCATTGTCGATTTGGCGTCATACCGGCGCCAAGAAATACTCACACCAAAATTCGTACTCGTACAAAATGCAAAGTTTGTTTGCCATTTGGCAACTTGATACTAAGCTCCTTGGACTAACAGTCAATATATCAATTTATTACAAAAAATATTAAAATATATTATAAAATATGATCTGCGTCTTGGCGACGCACCCAAACAAATTGCATTTATATCTCTTCTTCCATTATTGTATTACTATTATTATTATTGTTAGGTACATTTAGCGCGACTAATAATATATTTCTATTACATCGTTAGTTTTCTTGATAGGTGCTTTATTTATGTTATAAGTTCATGTGATCCAGACTACACACTCAATTTGTTTCTAGTCTGTAGTGCAACAAGACTCTTTATATATTATTATTAATATTATAAATAGCTAATTATTATTATTGATGATTTTTTTGATGAATTTATATAAAATTTTTTGTGTCTCTCGTTGTTGTAATAACATTCAAAAACCGAGAGTGGTAGGACGCGACGAGGAAGCAGAAGAAGAAAAATAAGATTTTTGTATTTTCTCAAGAGAATGTACTATTCTCGGTATTTTCTATGGAATCTGTAAATATAATGTCAAATGAATAATAATAGTTTTTCATTATAGATGTCGTTGTCTTCTGTTTGTTTGTTGTAGAAGTCCCTTGAATTGACTTTAGGGTAAGGTTGCGGACTCATAAAAGTTTACACCGACGGCGATCGAGTGGCCATGCTAATTCAGTTTTGACGTAATTTTGAATGGGCATGGCCACACGATTGTCATCGGTGTAAACTTTTATGAGTCCGCAACCGTACATGGTACCATGTGAATAAAACAAATTTCCAGTTTTAAGCTGATTCAAAAACAATATGTCCATCAGTTGGGTAGACTGGATTGGCTGAATGATGAAATGACAGCGAAGTCCTTGACCACCTAGAGGGTGGTCTTTGGAACCCTTCTAGTTTCGTTATTTTGGAAGAATTTGATGAACCTGGTGGCAGAATTATGAGGAAGGAATGTCAATACTGGATGTGTATCAAATTTCTGTTTTTGATACGGGGTGAGTCAAAGACCCTGATTATTATTTTTCGACAAAAATGCTTCCAAACCATTCAGTTGGTCCCGATGTAGAGCAAAATAGCACAATATGGTTTTGTACAAAAGAATTTCTTGAAGGCCACCAACAGCTTACTAAAATCGTTTCAAATTATGAAACTATGAATGAAACTATTTTAAAGGGATCAGAGAATTATACCTTGACCCTTCCGAAGTTCAAAACTGGAAGTCAAAGAATTTCTCAAATATTTTTTGTGTGCTTTATAATAATGTAGATTCTATTATACCATATACAGGGTGGACCATATCCTATAGCGGTCTTACAGTTCAAGATGAAAAAAAAGATGTAAGAGAAAAGTTATATATGTAGCACATATGTAGTATGATGAGACCTATGACCTAAAGTTATTTTCAGCTATACAGGTATCCCATTTTGACAGGATTAACGGAACGTCATTTTTTTTAAATGGAACACCTATATTTTTTCACATTTCCGTGTTCAGCTTTTTTAGCTGTCTTATGCTTGTATTTTTGTTTTTCAATTATGTGGCAGTGCTACCAACTAAAAATTAAAGAATCGCATTTTCACAGTTGTCTTAAAAAAATTGTGGCGGCCTTGCTTTTCAAAACTTAGAGATAAAACTTGACACTATGATAGTGTCAAGACAAAGATCAATGTCAAAAAGTTGCGATTTTACAAAAAAAGTTCACAAAAAAACTTGATAGTTTTCAAAGTAGGTATAGTAGGTTCACTTGTTCTCTAGTTGGCTGGGCAAATTTTCTACTTCCTCCAAGCTCCAAAACGAAAGCAAATTGCAAACTGAAGGTACTCACATGAATTTCGGTCCAATACGCAACTTTGAGCGGCTGAGTTTTTTGAAATTCGGTTGAATAAACTTTTTACACGTAAATCCTGCTGCAACAGCAGACCTGCTGGAGTGTTCCTTGTATTACCAATAGTTCTTTATGGTTCGACGTTTTTTTTTCGACTAGAAGAGGTGAAAGGATTGATGGTTACATGGGACCCCTCTTTTTTGGACGAAGGCCTAGTATTTTTTTAGTTTGAATCAACCTAAAGTTAAATCGGCTTCGAGAGGTTAGAAATATTTTTGACACCTGTCAAATGTCAAAGCTGCTTTGATTTATTTGTTCATTGGCAAAAATTGAAAACAGGTCGAAAAATTACTACATTTTCCAATAAATTGGAAAAAAGCGTCAGACATCACGCCCCGCAAAAATGTTCCGTCTATCTGCAGAGGAAGTGCGTGAAAAATGTGTTCCAAAAGTGGTCCGAACGACGAACGCTAAATGAAGCCAGAGCAGTCAACCGCAAAATTTTGTAAACTTTCTATATTTCAGATTTGGAAATTTAAAAACAAAATCTCATAGCCGACTAGAATCACGGTACAAGTGAACATACTATATCATAACTAATTTTTTTTCAAATGGCATGCCCGCAATTTTTTAATGCTATCCAATAGATTTTTTTATCCTCTTTCATTGTCACTAGGGGTACCCTACTCTAAAATATTCACATTTTTCGAGATAATCGGAAGTTTTCACGGAATTTGCTATTTTTTTGACCTTTTCAAAAACTGAGTCGGCCGTGATGGGTAAGAGACAAGCCAAATAGTACACAGCTGTCGGTTAGTCAGTTTGAATATTGTCAAACAAGGAAAAATGGCTTAAACGCAAAAATAAATCAAACTGGAATCTGGAAAATGGAATGGATATACAGGTCATAGGTCTCATCAAACCATATAACTTTTCTCCTACATCTTTTCTTCTATCTTGAACGATAAGGTCGCTATGGGATAATTACGCTAGGATGGACCATCCTGCCTGTATGGTTTCAGTCCGACCTTTTTTAATCACCTGTACATTCTACGAATATTGGTTTGGCGTGAAAATTAACTTGGTGTCCCTGTTGTTGTAAGTATCATATTCTGTGGTCAATATGTTTTACAAGAAAAAGGAGGCTATGGAAGGTGATTGTGCAGTTTCTGATGTGATCATAGGTTACGAATGTGATGTGTGATTAAAATAATCTTGATTCATCCCTGCCTCCGATTTACCAACAAAAAAGATAACAGATCTTCTGCTAGGTGTGCTTGACATTGACTTGACTGTGACATTGACATGACATTATTGAAAGGTTGGTCTGGTTGGTGGTAACACCGACGTAAAAACGCCCCCTATTGCGCCACATATCGCTACACAGGTCCATGATCGCTACCCTTAAGAATGTCGGCAATACAGTTATATTACCCAATACCTACAGCCTTATTTGTTTTCCTATATGTTTTCCAAAGAGAAGTGTTGAACACTCAAAAGCAGTGTCCTTGAAAATAGTTTAATGTGGTAGCTCAGTACGGGGCTAATATTGTAGAGATAAATAGACCAAAACATTTTTAATGTGGTTATCTACGTTTTATGTCAGTTTTACATGGATTCAAGTGCAAATCATGGAGATAATTCGACCATAAACTCTGTTGTTATCGCTTTATTACATGTTTAATTGGTACTGTGGTATGTTATTAAATCCTTGTTATAAAGAATTACATTTATACAGATAAAGGGCGTTTTCTGTGTTCTGAACTTCTGAAGCATGAAGCAGTACCTACCTACCATCTCAAACGTCTACTATCGAGAACAAAAAAAAAAAAGAATCCTGCAAATATTTTCTACAGAACACAACCCTCTCCAAAGATTCAGAATACTCGATGAAAAACGACAAATAAGAAGCTCAAAAGACTAAAAAATGCAACATTCACCACTTGAACATTTGACATTCGACCGACCAATGGATAAGAGAATACGACCAGTCCAAAACTGAATTGTTTGCTGACCATCTTGAGAATATTTTTAAACCTCATCGCGCTTACCCAACAGGTCCTCTAGACTCCCTATTGATGAATGAAAACACCAACGGCACTAGGCATCGACCTTATCACTGCTAAATCTCGAAAAAGTTCCCAAAAAAAGCGATCATTCTTCTGACTTCTGACGTACATCTTCAACGCTGTACTCCGACTCCGTCGCACGGTGTCAGCGGTATTTCGCTTCCAGATCGAACTCACAATGTTTTTTCTGTTGAATAATGAATTCAATAATTATTCATTATCGTTGTTTGGTGAAAGAGAATACAACGTCCTGATGCGGCAGGCAAAAACGATAGGGAACGGTGGCTGACGCGAAACGAAGAAACCGATACCAATAAGGCTTCAGTACACATGAAGATGGACAGCGGTCACGCTGGCGGTCAAATCCTGCAATGATTTTCTAGCACAGCAGCACAGCGGTAGACCACGTCAGTGTGTGGCGTACGGGCCTACGGCGAGCAGTAGAAGAATATACCTTATTCTTCACGGATTCATGTGCACTGCGTCTTGCTCTCTGTCATGTCAAGAAACGATTATAACATTTTCAACTTTGCAATATAAATTTGTAACTTCCATGATATCAGAATGGTGTGTATCAGCTATGTTCTGGTTAACTGGGATGAGCTCTCAGACGTACAGATGCTCTTTATTTGTCGTCTGTTTCTATTACCATGTAGTTCCGTAGAAACTTCGTCCGTTTGTCATGAACCATCTGACTATCTGACATATTATATCAGTTATTCGTGGCGCCAAATTCAAGCTGTTTGCTCCTTCGCCCCACTTCCGGATCGGCGGAGATGCTTACTTCGCTTCAGGAATATTGTAGCATTGTTATATTGATTATTATTGATTATATGTATATTACTGCGTACTACTATGAATACACGCCAATTATTATTCGCGCTTGGGTATATCACCGATTCGCCGATTACCACTCGTTGTTGTCGCTCTGACTCAGCAACTCTCTTGTTCTGGACCTCTCCACCGGTTCTCTGGCAAACTCCACATTGATCGCGGCATGTGGCTTCGCGACGACTCTGAGCGAACGTGTTCTAGAATCGGCACCTCCGCCAGTTGGGCTGATGTGTTCTACTCGATCGTTGATATCTCCATGTTTTTATTATTATATTTTTAACACGGTGCAGAGCCTGAAGCTTCATCATTTTGAAAATGGTCTTGGTCGTCTTGGGGGACCTCGCAATCCTCAAAATGGATATATCCGATGAAATCTCGAAACTTTTTTTTCTGCACGATTACAATACTTCCCCTTCCATGTTGGTGAGGGGTCGAAAAAGTAGAACGATTTGGTGCCTAGCATTGCCTATGGTAATCAACTATCTGCTGCTGATGCTGAATGCATTTTTTATTGTCAATGCATGTCAATTCATAACAAGATTGATATAACAAGTACATACTTCACCATGTACAATGAATATTTTGTCTAAAACACTTATCCTAAAGTAGATATACGACATCACTTTACATCTTAAATTTTAAAAAATCTCGACAATAATTTTGTTATCACGTATTCAACTAAAAAAGTTTGAAAGCTATCTTATCAACTTGTAAAAATAGCCTTTGAATAAAGTAATAAACTAGGTACTTTTAGTAGCTATTTACGCACTAAAAATTTTCACAAGGGCATAGGATTCAACAATGATAGTTTTTCAAGTCCGATTGAGTGATAACTGCAATCACCAATGCCAGGGAAATTAAAACAGTATTTTTGGTTCCAAATAAAACCGAGCTCTATAATCTCTGCACTTGAAACGCATCAAATCTATTTTTACGCGCCTCTAAAGGCCACCACGTGGGCTAAAAAATGCCCGTACGTTCTCTCCAATAAGTCCAATAATATCTTAACGAGCAGTCGTGTAATATACGGAATTGCGTAACCCCGAACGCTAATCCAGGGGTCTCATCGTTATCACAGTACTGATGTTATTGTTGACGATAACCGGCGCGTCCTAGTGCCCGACAGAACTACGCAAAACGTGCTGCCATACCGCTCGCTCGCCAAGAATAGATAAAAAATTATATTATTGCCCCTCTTGAAAAGACCTTCCGATTATCTCCTCTACACACAAGTTCAATAATATTCACGAAGCTGGTGGCGCAAACTTCAACTCCGTGCTCCGAAGCTCCTCGCCAGAGTTCTCCGTCATTTTTCAGCACACGGGCCGTCGCGTATAACTCGAGTCTTTGATGACATCGACCTCGTTTTCAGTGGAACTGTCCTCTAAGGTCACCTCTACGGCACCGATTCCACATCCCGACTGAGCCCCGGCAGTGTGTTCCCGTCCTTATCGCGCGCCCGGTCATCCCGCAGGATCTCTCTCTTTCCACCGTGTGTGCGTCCAGAGCCGCCCGCACGATCCGGCAAGTTCAAGGATATTTTTTGGAGGAAACCTGAGTGAAAGCCGAGTGAGTACCTACTTTTTTTTTGGTCGGTCAATTTTATTTACAAGTCGAGATAATAAATTAACACACACGTTCCAAAATGCTTTCGTGCATGCGGGCATTAAGCCAGCATTTTCACTGAATGGAGTGTTTACTATTTTCGATATAAATTGAAGGTGCGATTTTTGTTTTGTTTTGTTCTTGCAGACATGTCGAGGGAGCGGTCTTCCTCACGCCGGTTTTACCGGGGCGAGTCCATGAGCAACTTGCTGTCCGGCATGGACAGGGGCCAAACGGCAGAATTACAAAACAGATGGACATTTGAAATCGCCTGGGAAGTCGCTAATAAAGGTTTGTTAATAGAGCCTTTTTCACCAAGCTGAACTGAGTATTTGCGAACAGGTGGGCTCCACCTCTATTTCTTTCACCTACCTCATGAGGTGTCTTTCATCTACTTGCATCTCCACTTAATTGTTTTTCATCATTCATTATTCATTTTTCTTTCCAATTTAATAAGGTTTGCAATGAATTTCCCATAATTCTGTTCATCCATAGTTTCTTCACCACATGCATAAAAAAAATCCCGAGATAGGTCGCTCTTGCATTCGAAAATTACGTATGATTAGCATGAATTGAATATTCCGGCTTTATCCCCTGAGGCACGGTGCGACCACTATTTCATAAAATGTTAAATAGGAATAGGGGTCGATTAAAACATCATTCTGGAAGCCTTCCAACTCGCTTTATTTTGGTGCAAAAAGAAATAAAATCGAAACATTAGATGTTCAAGATGTGTTCAAGTAACAATTGAACATCAAAATACTTGAACGTCAAAATCAAAACACCAACAAAAAAAAATTGTTACTTAAAAATAGGATTCAATTTTTTTTCACACCAAAATAAAGAAAGTTTGAAGGCCTCTAAAACATGTGTTACTCGACCCTTATTCCCTATTCCACTCGCTATTCTCATCCAAGTTTTTTACGGAGGTGGCGGGTCACCTTGCATTGCCTTATAGTAGTCCAGTCAAAATAGGATTTAACCGGAAATAAATTCGGAAGTTGACGAAATTTGGTGAATCGATACAGAAATTAACGTAGAATAACATACTAAAATTCCAAGACTTAGTTTTTTGTTGAGACTTTTTCTGAATAACTTGTAAACTACTTGCTGGTGTTTGTGTTCTAAAAGTAAAGTAATAGTTAACAAGATATTCAGAAAAAAAAGAAAATTTCCAAGGATGGCGCTCTTTTATTGGTTCTAAAAAAATCCAAGCCTTGGAATTTTTGGGAATTTGAGTATGTTATTCTACGTTAAATTCTGCATCGATCCACCAAATTTTGTCAATTTCCGAATTTATTTCCGGTTTGGCCTAGGAGGGGTTTGGCCCGATTTTTGCCTAATTTGACTGGACTATTAGGGGACCTTGAAAACGGGTTGATCGGTATTATTTCTTTTCACACTAAAAGAAATAAGTTGGAAGCCTTCGAAATGATCACTTGACCCTTATAGTGCAGTAAAGATAGTCAAAAAAGACCCCAAACCTTGAAAAAATTAATTCATGAAATTTTATAGCAGATATCGATTCAGAATTTCATTCTCTACCACATACTCAAAATCCCCGAAAATCCCAGTTGAGCATTCTTCTTGCGGCGCTGTCAAAGTATATCATGTTTGCTGCAACTAGCCCGAAAATGGTATTCTTGTTTTTGTCACACTAGAACTACATTGTTGGCTTAGGACTGTTGGTATATACTGCAGGGCATGATCAGACCTTCGTTTCAACCTCTAACTCGTATTTCACGAAAAAAAAAAACACGGAAGTCACTTTAATTCCCAATTAACAGTGTTGATTAAAGATAATCCGAGGGTTAGTAACCAAGTTTATTAAAATCTGTTTGATTTGCGACAGAGGCATGAAATTTGGTATGAGTGGTCTTCATGGTCTTCTTTCCAAATGTGAGCATGACGCCTCGCCATATATTGGTTAGGGGGGCCTGAGGACCCCCTTAAAGATTTGAAGTCTCAGGAACTCTCACAAACCACCGGTTAATATCGTCACACATTTCAAAAAGTAATCATTTGACTCTACACCAAACCTTGACAAGAGACACAACAGTTGTCGTCATGTACGCAATGTTCTTCGCGTTAAAAAAAATTTTCTTTGGAGTGTCAGAAAAAAAACACAGTTTTTGATAATTTTTTAATCTAAGAAACGGCAAGTTGATCTGCTGTGTATCATTATTCACTAATTTGTATTTGTCGAAGCTATTCATTAGGTTTGTTTTCTGATACTGTCATTCTAGGGATGACAGCTCCCCAAGAAATGAGCCAATTCAAGTGTGAAGTTCAACAGCGTTTTTCAATTGTTCCCAATCAAAATGATCGACAATCTATAGATGGATGGATAGCTGAAACTGTTCTGCAACCTAATTTTATATGACTAGACGCGGAACCAAGCGCAAAAGCATAGGAAATTTTTTTTTCGCATCGCTCACCATCATAAAATTTGTGCTCCTAGGGTGTGTTGAAAATATTTCTATACCGTGTATTCACTCGAACTGAGTGCTTTGAAGTATTCCACGCCTCAATCCTTATTCTTTGTGCCTTCTACTTGACAACTGCAGATCGTATTGACGTTTGTCTGTACTCTTTAGTCTGTATTTGCTTTTGTTTCGCCAAAGTAGCATGGCATTTGGTGCAATTCTAACAGTGATAGATGGCAGTTGAAAAAAAAATATCGGGGCTTTCGCGCGTCACTCCTCATCTAGTTATACTCAATAAAATCATAAAACAGTCGAAGCTATCCACCCAGTTATAAATTGTCATTCATATCAATTGGTAACATTGAAAAAACCGCTGCTGAACTAAGCACTTGAATTGGCTGGTTTCATCTGGAATTGTTGCTTCTAGATGTCAATATGAAGGAATGGACTTCATCAATGGCTTTGGCGAATACGAATTGGTGGATGATGATATGCGGAAGATAAATTTATTCCTTTATTGCATGAAAAAATTATAAAAACCCGATTTTTTTTTTGACATTCCGAAGAATTTTTTTTTCATTATGAAGAACAGTGCGTACATAGTGACAACTGGTGTGTCTTTTGTTGAGATTCAACGTAGAGTCGAATGATTTCTTTTTGAGATGCGTGACAATTATTTTAATGGTGGTTTGCATGAGTTTCGGCAACTTCAATTTTCAAGGGGGTCCCTAAGCCCCCCTAATCAAAATATGCCAAGACGCCATGTCTACATTTGAAAAGGGGACCATGAAGACCACTCATACCAAATTTCATGCCTTTATCACAAAAAGAACAGATTTTATTGAATTTGGTCACTAATCCCCGAACTACACTTAATTACCACTGGTAATTGCAGATTAAAGCGAGTTACGTGTTTCCTTTTGCGGGAAATAGGATTTCAGCGGTTTAGATGACGTTCTGGTCATGCCCTGAAGTATATACCAACAGCTCTGAACTGACAATATAGCTCTAATGTAAACAAAAGCGAGGATACAATTTTCGGACTTGTTGCAGCAAACATGATATACTTTGACAGCGCCGCAAGAAAAATGCTCCAATGGGATTTTTGGGGATTTTAAGTACATGGTAGAGGATGAAATTCTGAATCGATAACAGCTTTAAAATTTCATGAAATAATTTTTTCAACCCCAAAACCTATCTTTACTGCACTATTATTAACATTAAAAATTGTTTTGAATGGTGGTCACTTTAGAAGATAAAGCAGGAATATTGAATTTATGCTGATTTTACGTCCCCCACAAATCGACTTATCCCGGGACTACTTGAAATTTTTTGGGAAAGAATCGGGGGTAGAAAGTCTTCAAACGAACACCCTGTATGAACGTTGACTATGAATGAGTTCCTAAATTTCTTCAGAGGTAACTAACAAAGAGTGTTCTTGAATTATTTCTAGTTGGAGGAATTTACACGGTCATAAGATCGAAAGCCTACGTTTCCACTGAAGAGATGGGGGACCAGTATTGTCTGATTGGGCCGTACAAAGAGCAGTGCGCCAGGACTGAAGTTGAGGAAGGCCCTTTGAGCAGCGACGCCCTCCATGATGCCGTGGATGCCCTCAGAAATAAAGGTTTCAAGGTAGGTTTTAGTTGCACAAAAATATTTCTCAAGGCTCCATACCTTCGATGGCAGCAATTACCAAATAGGAAAGTTCTGGTGCCACCTTGAATTCCGGTCAAGGTCATCGTGAAGAACCAATCGAACAGCTGGAATTATCGTGACACGCAGTGTGATTACATGTTCGGAACTGTGTCAGATAGAGAGTTCAACTTCAAAATTGACCATTGAAATCTAATCTTGGGAAGTGGAAGGGTAGGTCAAGGTCGGGACATTTCTTTTCCTGTTCCAACTCGTAAAGGAATTTCATTAGTTTGGCAAAAGGCTAACGCTGAAGAAAATTTCGTGTGTTTTAGTTATGATTATGGAGAAGGCAGTCCTTGAAGTGATATTATTGAGAGGAAGAAGGTGGTTTTATAAGATATTGGAAACCTGCTTACATGACCGTTATCATTGTGACCAGAGTGACCGGACTTGACTCGCTTCATAGGAAGCTCCTTACACTTCAATGGGCGCTTTCCATTCACAACACTTTGTGTCGGTTTGTGTCAACAGAAGTCGGCTTGTGTTAGCTTGTGTCGATGACACACAGCAACACAAATCAAATGGAACGCATTTGTGCCGATTTGTGTCGACACAAGTCGACTTGCTTGTGTCGGTAAATGGAAAGCGCCCGATATCGCTTAAAGTCCATCCTTTTATGGAACGTACACCTATAATAATAATTACAATCTTGTCTAATCTTGTGACGTCGCCGTGACGTTGAAATGGGGTCAAGGTCCAAATGCTTATTCTTTTTCCTTTTTATCCAAGAAGAGCTTCAGTGATAATGCTGGACCTGGAAAATAACTTGTTCTCATTTTAGTTCCAAAACAACTTCTGAAACTCATACTTAGTATTAAGAGGAACAAGGTATTTCATTTGATAATGGGAAACTTGATTCCTGTCAGGCGCTTCTGATCATATTCAAGATCATAGTATTTTGGATCACTTTGTACGTATACAGGGTCTGGCAACAGAACTGTTTTGAAAAGGCTGCTATGGAAATACTGTTGATCTGACATACGTCACATAAAGACAGACTTCTATGGACAGACTTCTACCTTGTTGCTGGAAGTTTTGTGTAGAACAGCAAAATGGCGCGTTATACACCGTTTAAAAAGACTAATTATATATCCGACCGGCATCTGCATTCCAGAATATCCCAGACTCCCTACGGAAAGGCGTCGAAGGTTTTTGTCGCTTCCGTTTCCGGCACATTGCCAGCTTCGGTTGCTAGTCTATTCGAGAGAGCTCTAGAAAAGTCTAAAGTCTCTAGAGTCTCTGCTCCTCCGCCAGTTTTGCAGGTGTGTGTCTTACTCGCACGTCGTGGTCTCCAGCTGGTTTCGCAACATTGATCTAAAAGTGTTGGAGAAGACATATTATCACATTGTGCTCGCTAAAGGCATCAGTTCTATGAGACCCGAATTGCTGTGCAAGAGAGGTGCTTCTTTCGGTAATGGAAATCTATCTGAAGCACCTTTTGGACCGTTATTGGTTATTATCGCTATTGTAACACAATTTAAATGTTACTATAGTTCTCTATATTCTCTAATGAAACCTGTTGCACAGAATGATAGGTACCTAACAGCCTAATTTTTTTTACGATTTTACATCCCACTACTGTTGAGCAAGAGCTTATGGGCCAAGTTTTCTCGAATTGGTTGAACGAATTTAACACAATTTCTATTTCGTGCAAGACGCGATTGAAAAAATACGTTTATTGGAAAAAGATTTGAGGATAAAAAAAAAACAACTTTTCGAAATCTGAGTTTTACTAATTGCAGGTACAGAAGTGACGGTATCAAGCAAGTGAAATTGAAAGTTCGGAAAGGTCAAGTGACTTAATTTATAATTTAAAATAGTTGCATACAGGTGTCCTATAATCCTAGAATAGAAATATTTGGAACCTGATTTTAATCACACCAAACCTAGCGGTGGCGATACGAAACCAGAAACTATTTTGCGAGCTATTTTGCATATTTTAATTTTCGTATTTGTACAAAAAATACTGATTGTGTCCTCAAATTCAATACTCAACGTACCGTAACCATTTTCAGTATTGGTAATTTCCAAATTTCCAAATCAGATCGACACATCGTTATTCATTACGCACAACACTTGTTAGTACCTTTATTATTATGATGTGGTGAATATCTATCATTCAGCATTCAGCGTTGAATAATGTACATATTCTGGGAATCTGGGATTTTTAAGACAACCTATATGTTTGTTATGGAAGCACTAACAAAGAATAAGGTTTAATAGACACTACCTTTATCTACCTAATTCACAGAAAGTGCGTAAAGTTTGGAAGCTCCTTGGATCAATATTGGATGATCCCACCTGTGTCCACAAATCAGGTGCCTAAATATGTAGAGGCATATTCATAAGTTTGTTAACTCTAGGCATGCCGCGTTAGTCTTTTACCGCTGCCCTCCGTCCTTTTATTCTACTGTTTAAAGCCTCACCATACCCTCCTAGCACCATACGGAGTAAGAGGCTATTTGTGACCGATTTTTTTTTCGCTTTTTTCTCGGTAGCTAAATCTCATCATATCTTCCAGATGGTTGATCATTATCGAGTTTGTTTTTCGCTAATCGAATCT
Source organism: Anaspis maculata (assembly GCA_949128115.1). NCBI lineage: Eukaryota > Metazoa > Arthropoda > Insecta > Coleoptera > Scraptiidae > Anaspis > Anaspis maculata. The sequence goes on from OX421967.1 coordinate 23,433,209, forward strand.
TATCTATTTCGGCTCGAAATATATACATTTGAAGATGATCAGTGACAATGAATCGATTGGTGACATAAATCATTTGATGTTTGCTTGTGGGAATCATCAAGGGCTGATTGAAGCTCTGATAAAGAACTTGGTCAGCATCAGGAACTGTTTTCTTCCTCTGAACATCACTTCCCTGTTGGCTACAAATAACCCCCAAATCCTTTCACTGATTATAGAATTCTTCCAAAACATTGAGATGAAAGTTTGAAATTGAAGAAATAAAAAAAGTAAAATTTTGAATTGAAAGTTCGTTCTAGTGGCTAAAGAGCAAGCCCTTAAGGCCAACCAATTAACAAAAAAAAGATGATCAGTCACCTATAAACAATTTTCAACAACAAATATGTACAGAATGATCCAAACTCGACGCTCAGGTGATTTTTCTCGAAAATGCTAAGACATAAAGGGAATTATAGCGTGTTAATTTTCAAATTTCCCACCCCAGACTTCTCGTTGCCAAAATTTTCCACAGGAAAACGCTGAGACATGTTGCTTTTAATTTCGAGGAGGACATCCAGGACGGACACGTTGACACGTATTGCCAAATTTTTATATTCAACCCCTATCTTGTGATTCTAATATAACCAAAATCGTCTTAGTGATCAAGAATTGATTCAATGAGATTTTGGGAACTTGACGTGTAAGGAAAATCCAAAAACATGAAGAATGATATGTACTCACAAGATTTGCTGCATTTGTAGATTCTTCTTGATGGTATATCCCATACACTTTCTATTTTCAGTAGAATGACTTTTTGGAGCAAAAATAAAGTGACTAGCTGGGGGGGCTACGGCTACGGCTGATGGCACTTGCAAAGTTTTGGAGCGAAACCATCAGCGGTCATCGGCCGTATTCTCCCAGCGCTCCAGCTTGTCACTTCAATTGTTGCTCAAAAAAGTCATTCTACTGAAAATAGAAAGTGTATGGGATATAGTCGCCAAACGATAGATATTGATGAACTTTCCACCATGGATTTCCCGCGACTATCCTACCACGACTGCGCCAATTACGATTGCGACCGTAATGTAGAATAAAAAAAATATTGAAATTGACAAAGTTTCGGTCAAGTTTTTTTCATGGCTGTCAACAATTTTTTTTTCAAGTCTAGTACAATCTTGTATAGTGATGATTATCCCAATGGCCAAACATTGATAGGTAGCGGATTTAGCGTCTGTGACCAAACGGTTGCGACGGACCAAAGTGACCAAAAGGGCGCTCGTAATTCCTTCCAAATAAAGTTTGTACCTACAGGGTGATATGTAATAAAAAATTGCAAATTGTGCAATTGTGCAAATTTCAACGTGTACCCATGTGTTCCCGTGTGTGAGAGAAAGTTTCATATCTCACCTCGAAACGGTTTTGAAATCAGATTGTAGTGCGTGACATAAGGTCTGAAATGTACTATTGAAAAAAATCATATCTTCGTTGCTGAACTTCTGTTTTCAATACCAAAACCGTTCCGAGGTGAAACATATGGCTTGATAATGTCACGATTGAAACTGAACAACATTTTCTATTCGCAAACGGTTTGGTTGAATAAGTCGAAAATTTGCGCTGGCTAACATATCATCCTGTATAGACTTTACTTGAAGAATTATATATCGATATAGGATAGACTGCCAGAAGATTAGGCTAACGGACACCGCGAACCGGATCAAAATATTCGGCGGAAATCAAAAGTTGGATCGTTTCGAAAAGGGGCAGAATTTTTGACTGCGACACATTGAAAAGCGCGCAGTTTATACAGAGTGATTCAAAAGTGTCAGACCACCTTGAATGCGTGTTAAATGTAGTAGAGTGCTGGGAAATTGTTGAACAAATTTTGTTTTTATAATTGTCTCCATTCTGAAGTTATGGAGGGTTATGTTCGTCCTTCGATCGCTGCTATTTTCGTTATTCCACATTATTTTAGGAAAGTGTTTGTCGCAAAATAATGACTACAAAAAATCAACCACTGAATCTAAATACCGGGTGATCATTTGAAAACTATCCACTTGCAATATCTCCCGATTCCTAGTGCAAATGTCTTTGAGCAAAAACAGGTCGATTTTTATATCGAAGGGGACATCTAAAACATATATTGGAGAATTTATATCTTGAGCCCCCTCGCCCCCACTCATCCCAACTTTGAAATTTCAAATGACACTACCTACCTTGCGATACATCAAATTAAAGAGAATTAGATTCTCTTTCTAGAAAAAATATTTTGAAATTTTTCAACCATACCCCTCGTTCTTCCTAAAATTCTCTGAGTGTCCAAATTGATATCCTTGACCTCCATTTCCCTTCAATACAGTCAACGTCATCCTGCACAGCATCGAAAGAGAAAATTTTCTATAAAAAAAGTGCCACCCAAATTCACCCCTTCGCTCCCCCCACCTGACCTTAAAAATCTAAAATGTCAATACCCACTTTGTAATACATCAAATTGAAGGAAATTGAATTCTCTTCATGAAAAAGATTTTTTCACAATTTTTAAAGCCCCCCATTTCCCCCCTAGGATGCTCCAAATGGCCAATTTATTGGGGGAGGGGCAGAAAATTACAAAAAAATTCTTCTCGTAAAGAGAATATAATTTCCTTCAATTTGATGTATCACAAAGCAGGTGGTGTTTTGTTGAATTTGGGAGTTGAGGTGGGGGAGAGCAAAGGGGTGAATTTGGGTAGCACTTTTTCCACCGAAAATTTTCTTCTTTGATGCTTTCTAGGATGACGCCGACTAAATTGAGAAAAAAACTGAGGGGTCCAGAATATAAAGTGGGACAGTCAGAGAATTTTTAGGGAAAAGGGGATGGGGTTAAAATTTTTGGAAATATTATTTTCATAAAGAAAATTTAATTCTCTTCATCTTGATGTATCGCAAGGTAGGTAATGTCATTTGAAATTTCAAAGTTGGGGTGAGTGGGGGCGAGGGGGGTGAATATAGAAATTTGCCAATGTATGTTTGATATGTCCCCCCCGATATAAAAATCGACCTGTTTTTGCTCGGAAAAATATTCACTAGGAATTGGGAGTTATTGCTGGTGGATAGTTTTCAAATGATCACCCGGTATATTGAATTTCTCTTTTTTGTACAAAGTGGGTTGTAAATCCTGAAAATTATAGTTTACTAAGAGTGCCTGCCAACAGTCACAGCGGTCCCATAACCTATGTAGAGCATAACAAAATACATTTCTTTTGCTTCTGGCTTTTCAGGAAAACTGATTTTTTGTAGTTTATGACTCACCCTGTTAAGAAAACAAATTCAATACATATTCAGTGGATGATATTTTGTAGTCATTATTTTGCCATAAGCAGTTTACCAAAATCTTTTTTTTTACGAAAATAGAAGGGCCTCGCTCGGAAGACGAACCTTTGTACCTCCATAACTTGAACAATAAAAAACGTAGAATTTTTTAACAATTATCCAGCACTCTACTCCATCTTTTTGCAACTCACCTCCAAGGTGGTCAGACACTTGTGAATCACCTGTATAGAATAATACAGTATAGCAGCTTTTCTTGTGAATCCGGTAACCTCTCGAACGGCTCCTTCGCCAATTGTACTACACTTGTACAGGTTAGTGGCTTGCCCTCAAGTCGGAGTCTCCGAGTTTGTGGCTTACCCCAGAATCGAAGTCTCCAGCGAATATCGGAACAATCTTCCATATAAAGAGTGATCGAATAAATTTCTCCTCGAAGTAGGCCTCGGTCTCCTTGGTAGCCATGTTCCGCCAGATTTTCAGGAAATCATAGGCGACTTGAGGAGAAATTTATTCGATCACTCGTTATGTTAAAAATAGTTCAATATAATCGAATTCGTTTTTTCTTTAATCGAATCTCATCTATTTCGGCTAGACAACATTTCAAGTCTCTCATTATTAGAGGGCGATTTTCATGAAATTATGGTTTACGTTAATCTATTAATCGAGCACATATAGGACTTCTATAAATATCTCTTCCAGTTTTACATAGACATATGGGGGAAAAATGATTCATTGTAAAAACAATGGCCTGTTCGTAGATCATGGCGGGCGGTATGACATCACGCATACCGTGAATACGTGAATATGAACCAGCATTCGTACCTACAGAGTACACTCGGCAGCAAAAATAGCGCCCACTTGATTTATGACGAAGACGACTATTTGCTTGGCCTGCTCTACCATAGTAGGTAGTAGTAGTACTCAAGATGAATGAAGCAGTGCCGCCCTTATTATCATTATGTTGCCCTTTAATCAACCATTCAAAAGCTAAACAATGGTAACTCTCGACAGAGACCGAACTCGCCATTTTGCACCACTTAGACCGAACTACTGTCGAGCATTTTCATTTCTGAGTAATTCAGCATACACGTTGCAACTTAAACACAAAGTGAATCAAATTGACGGAATCGTCGAATCAATTGGGCGGCATTGCTTTATTCATCTTGAGTACATACGTGCCTACTACGGTGGAACAGGCTGAGACAATAGTCGTCTACGTCTTAAATCAAGTGGGCGCTATTTTTGCTGCCAGGTATACGTGTCAGACCATGCTATGCTTGAGCATGTGTGACGCATTGCATGTCCGTGGATTTATTTTTAGCGCACTTCACCGAAAGGAAAGTTTTTAGCTGCACTGTGTCTGGCCTTCTGACCGTCTGTCACGGGAGCTACTTCTCAGGGGAAAGAGTCATCGAACTGGTATAAACTAGCTGAAATACCGATAAACAACCACATAATAGTGCGTTCTCTTGACCCGACGGCGCAGATGCAACATGGACGCAACTGTCGCTATTTAAGGCCAAATTTGAAACATCCAGACAAATATCGACTTTTATGGAATACCAGGCTATTTCATGACTAGGTCTCCAGATAGATACAAAAAAGTTACTAAAAATATGAAGAAGAACCAGTCGCAAGCCAAATTTCTATTTTGTATAGTTCTTTTTTACAAAATAATAAAAATATTGGAAGTTCCTTGCTTACTTCGCAAATAATCCACAGTCTGTTAATCGCGATGTTGTCAGATTTGGCATGGCCGCCGTTACCAATAATACGTTATATTACATATACTGTCACCTCAAATAGTCACTATAAAATCAATTTGTTTTGCAAGATGTTTCCTTGCGCTCTTCTAGTTAGGGAATCTGACACCATACTGAATGAAAGTTCAAAATTGGGAAATTATTATATCGAAGTAATTGAAATTTATATTTCTTGTTCACTTGGCAACCCCGAATACGGCTTCTGCCGTTCTCCTGCCTAGCTTCTGAGCCGGACAGTCTTATGCAATCCGCAGTACACTCATGTAGCAAGGATTGCCCGAAACGTACCATATGAGAGTGGCTCTCGCTGCTCTCCTACCTTTGGCCCCAGAGGCTTTCAGTTAGAAGTTAGAGGAGACTCGGAGAGGGCCCTGACCAAAACTTCCACGCCACGTGTTCGCGGAAACGGAATAAAATTAAACCTTTTTCTTCATCGTATCGACTTTCGCTTCTACACTTGTCATGAGCAGTGTTTATTTCCATTCTTTCTTGTAAGAACCGAAAGCGTGCCTTTCTATTCCACCTTCAAAATGATTGTTTTTTATGTTTAAAAGATTGAAATAACATCAGTCTCACAACTCACAAACAGTGAGCATCAATAGTTGAAAATTTCACTTACACAAACGATTATTGATAGTTTTTCTGATCATGTTACGTGTTAACAGACGCTATTTGTCTGGAAGTTCCATATCAAGCGCCTAATTCTACGCGCATGGGCCCGGATAACACGTAAGATACACAGTCCTATTGATGAAAATTTTGCGTAGCGCGGCGTCGCCGATCAAGTGTTTGATTTCACAAGCCCGCGCACTTGAAAAGTTGTTCTATGCAAACACTGGGGCAGGTAGTTGATTTTATAGAATTTCATATGTTTGACCTTTGCTAGAGTTATCTAGTTCTCTAACGCAGCCATATCATCTTTCAGGTCCACACCGGCCGCTGGTTGGTCGACGGTAACCCTCAAATCATCCTTATGGACATCGGATCGGCGGCCTGGAAACTGGACGAGTTCAAACAAGAACTCTGGTCAAAGTGTAACGTGGGCGTGCCACATCTGGACGTCGAAACCAACGATTCCATCATCCTCGGATTCATGGTCGCCGATTTTCTAGGCGAGGTATAATACATTGAAGACGTAGTGGAGTAGAGATCAGCTATTTTGTATGAGATTCAAATTAATTTTTCCCGCCACAAGATGGCTGCCAAAAGCGGAATGCGTTGACAATGATTGGAGGCCATTTTTCTATCACTTCAGTGTCATTGGCAATTTGGTTGTCAATACTCATTTCAATCCGCATTTGGCAGCCATCTTGTGGCGGGCAAAATCAATTTAAATCGCGAATAGCGTTTGACGCCTAAAGTCGGGGTCAACTTAGTCGTGTTTCAAGTAATGATGTATTAGATGACAAAAATGTCGGTGTCTGTAACTAAGCAAGGGTCACTCAAAATTGTTCTTGCTTGGTTAACAATGCCGGCATTCGTCATCTCATAGGAGTGAAACATTAAAAATTAACCTCACTATACCCAGCTCTCATGTTAACTTTTTGAGACTTTATATGACTTTGAGAGATTGAAATAAAAACTGTATCTAAAACTTTGCAATGTTCTAAAGTTTAGAAACGCCGCCGAGAGGCAGGGAAATGGACTGCCACCCAGGATAGTGTCCCACTTTCATGAATGGCAAGCAGGCGTCGGTTTAATAGTGCTGAGGGCACGGCACGTCAACGTTGCCACGGTATTCACCACGCACGCTACGCTTCTGGGGCGATATCTTTGTGCCGGCAACACTGATTTCTACAACAATCTTGCTACGGTAAGATCAAGATTCTGAATAACATCTGAATGACAGGATTGACAGACTGTACTCTGGCCCATCAATATAGATACCAATCACGTTACAGTGTAATGTGCATGGCCATGACCACTGTGAGTCAGGTACCCGGGAGCTGGCTGTAACATGTTTTTATAACTTTCTTTGTACGAAATCTTTCGCACTACAGCATTACTAAAGCTGTTTTATAACTCTTTTTGTTGGTGGACCAGACTCAAGCCACAGTTGACAGTGTTGACATACAGTGCCTTGTATTGTAACCAACTCTGTCCAATAAAACAATTGGAAATTTACAGTTCAACGTAGACGAAGAAGCCGGGAAACGTCAAATCTACCACAGGTACTGTTTGGAGCGGGCCGCGGCGCATCTCTGCCACGTCTTCACGACGGTTTCCGACATCACCGGGTACGAAGCCGAGCATCTGCTTAAGAGGAAAGCCGAAGTCATCACCCCCAACGGTCTGAACGTGAAGAAATTTTCTGCCCTGCACGAGTTCCAGAACCTCCACGCCCTTTCTAAAGACAAAATTCACGAGTTTGTGCGAGGTCATTTTTACGGGTAAGATGCGTATAAACTGTGAAGTCAGTTCGAAGAAGAAAGTGGCAATTTCAATGACTTCCAGGCATTACGACTTTGATCTCGACAAGACCTTGTACTTCTTCATCGCCGGACGGTACGAGTTTGGGAACAAGGGAGCGGATATTTTCATCGAGGCTCTGGCCAGACTCAACCATTACTTGAAGGTTCGGAACCACTGCATACTTAATAATCTTCCCGCTTTACACCTCCCTTTTTCCATCTGTCCTATTTAAATATTACCAGTTTCGCGGATTTTTCCATTAGAGGAAGCTATGAAAAAAATTAGTTGTGCTGGTACGAATGGTACGATGTAACTTGGTGCTAACGTCTTGAAAGCTAGCTGTCTAGATGTGCAATGTATAATGTGACAGTTTTCACCTTCATATGTGAAAAATTTCCCAACGAAAATAGGAAAACATGAGTTTCCTTGGAGTGAAAGTTTGTTGCGATTGATAAGGGAAATTGTCTCCCAGGGTTAGTGACGGCCACTGAAGAAAATGATGCCAAAGATCGGCAGTACCTAATAAAGAAAATGGAATGAAAATGCACACTGCCCAGTGGCCCCAGTGAAATTGAAAAACTTCCTTAGACGGACAATAATTTTGGAGTTGGACTGCGCGAGGCTCGAGACGCGGGTAAATACGCTTTTGGAAGATTTTCTCAACATGAAACTGGTCAATTTCTTGTATGTATTTTCTTCAATCTGCTTGCTGTTGCAATATTAGCTAGAGTAGATAGAACTCACCAATCAGTTATGAACATTAGAAAACGAGGCCTCTGGGCAATGGGCATTTTATTCCAAGTTCTTTAGTACTGCCTATTTTCGGTATCATTTCCTTCAGTGGCTTCCACTAACTCTGTAAGACGAAATCCTTCATAGACCGCAGCAAATTTTCATACTGAGGAAGCAAACGTTTTCCTATTTTCTCTGCGTAATTTCGAAAATTTACATTTACGCGTACAGCACGTCGCGATGACGGTGATAACTGTTCACATAATACATATCTCATCTAGGGAACTAGCTTCCAAGATGTTAGCATCAAATTAGCATCTTTCCATTTGTACCAACGTAACAGATTTTATTTATAGCTTTACTCAAATGAAACAAGTCGTGTAACTGATTAAATATTGTTTCTCTTCAAATGCATGTCTGTCCCACAAACATTACGTTGTCCTTTCGCCTTTGCATTTGTTGACTTGACGAAAACTTCAGGAGGAAATGTTAACAAGCAGTTATTTCCAGTCTACTCACCCCGACGTGACAGTAGTGGCCTTCATGATCTTCCCAGCCAAAACAAACAACTTCAACGTGGAATCTCTGCGTGGCCACGCCGTAACCAAAGCTTTACGCGACACCATCAACGATATACAAAACAAAATTGGCAAAAAAATGTACGAAATTTGCTTGAGCGGCCGCCTACCAGACACCAGCGAACTCCTAGCGAAAGAAGAGCTGGTCCGGCTCAAACGTTGCATATTCTCCTTGCAAAGAGACGGCCTGCCTCCGGTCACCACCCACAACGTCGTCGACGATTGGAACGACCCGGTCCTCAACTCCGTCAGACGCTGCAACATGTTCAACACCACAAACGACAGAGTCAAAGTAAGCCTCTTTTATTATAACGGTTCTCATTCAAGTACCGGGTATTTTTTCAAATTATGAATTGGAGCTAGCTGTGAAGGTGGAAACGTATGTCTGCGACTTGAATTTCTCTCTTGAGGCAGTCGACCCGGCAACGCTGGAAGATGAATCAAGTCGCAAAAGATACGTTTCCACCTCCACAGCTAACTCCAGTTCACAATTCAAAAAGACACCCGTTGACGTAAAACAATAATTTCCAGATTGTGTTCCATCCAGAGTTCCTCAGCTCGACGAATCCGCTTTTCGGCTTGGATTACGAAGAGTTCGTCCGCGGTTGCCATCTGGGCGTGTTCCCCAGCTACTACGAACCGTGGGGCTACACCCCGGCCGAGTGCACCGTGATGGGCATCCCGAGCATCACCACGAACCTGTCCGGTTTCGGTTGCTTCATGCAAGAGCACATCGCCGATCCCCAATCCTACGGCATTTACGTGGTGGACAGGAGGTACATTTCGCTGGAGGGGTCCGTACAGCAGCTGGCCCAGTTCATGTACGACTTTGCGTGTCTGAACAGACGGCAGCGGATCATCCAGAGGAACAGGACTGAACGGCTGAGCGACATGCTGGACTGGAGGAACTTGGGAGTCGTAAGTTGTTGAGCACTCGGTGAACATTTCAAGTGGAATGGAGGGGAATGCAAGGAGATCATTCTTCCTTTTTCTTTTACAGTACTATCGTCAAGCCAGAATGAAAGCGTTGCATGCGGTGTTTTCTGGTTTCAAAGAGGACGACGACGACGGCATCACGCTGAAGTACCCGAGGCCGATTTCGGAACCCCCATCGCCTAGTTCCAGCAAGGTCACGACTCCAGCAGCGTCCGTCCACGGCAGCGACGATGAAAGCGATTCTGTGGATGAAGAAGCCGAGCTGGAAGAATTGAAGATAAATCATCGCTGAGGCGATAAGAAAGTACATATCTTACTCTCTGCGTCTCTCTCTTTCAAGCTCATTATATTGCAATTTTTTAGCGCACATGTTATAGTTTTATCAAAATTGTTATTTTTAAGGATAATAAACGAATATACTTGTACAAAGTCCTTCCTCAAGAAATTCAAGTGAATATCTACTTATTTAATCGCCTATAATATATTAACTTAGAAATAAAAGTTGAGAAGCTTGTGGTGTGGTGGTTGTTCGACTGCCACAACGGAGGTTCTGGGTTTGAGTTCCACTGTGGGCGCTCGAATTTTTGCCTCAGCACAAGCTCTTAGATTTAGTTGCAATGCTTGCTAAATGCACGCTTGTGTCGCATAGCACGTAAAATACGAACAATGGTGCCGACCTAATGCGATGTTGGTGGTCGTTAAAAATCCCTGTGGAATCCCGTGAAACTCGTTATATCGGGAATTGCTCGACCCCGCCTTGTGAGGAAATTACTTTGCTTGCTTCTCTGTCTGCTTGAGTAGTAGACTACACGACACGCACTTTCCTTTCATGTTCAAGCGATGAACTTTTGCCTAGAGCCTCTATGTCATTATAATGACAATACACATACTTTGGATTCGATCTTGAATTTCTCACGTTTGGACGTTGTTATTGGTTCATCATTTGTGCAAGATTACTTCCCTGCGTGAGAGGAGATCCTGACGCTATCTCGTTGACAATCGTGCAGAACGGCAATTTTGCCCTTCTTCAAGTGGCTAGTGCTAGTAGATGAGATCATCAGGAGCAATGTAGGAAGTTCTGCAACTGAAAGCGGCGCTGACATCCGACAGACGAGTGGGAGGTGTTTTTCTGATGGTGGAGATATTCCTCCTGGAGTCTACTAGATACTGTATTTCACTCTAACATCCAGTATCCAGTTCCACCAGCGAATTTAATAATTGTTAGCTAATTGAGACATTTTCTCTGATGGATTCTAGGTCAGTGCTGGTAGAATGCATACAAGCTGTTGTGGTCTGAACATTTTCCCATAATCTTTCGTAAAACTTGTGTTTTCTGTGGCCACTAAGCCAATATTCACCAGAGAAAATCTCTCAATTAGTTGACAATAATTAAATTCGCTGGTGGAACTGGCTATAAGTACCCAAGGCTCGAATTTGTGAGTATTTTGTACACAGGAACGTGTCTTGGCACAAAGGGCTAAAAAGGGTTAGATATTGTAGTCAAAGGTTATTCATCAGATATGTCCAATCAATGAATATCATATCATAAAGTGCTCGCAAAGGTATATTCAGGCACTGGTTTATGAGGGAACAATATTTTCATTTGCAGGTCTTCACCAAACTTAAGGGATGAAGATAATTTAACTGAAGGGTTTTACGACTATTTTGAGGGAAAAACAAAACTTCCGCTTCTCATCTGCCGTTTACTAATGTGGACACTTTCCGTAGTGAGAGGCCCCTTTACACCCCCAAATTTTTCAAGCTAACAACTTTAAGTTATTTATTTCCGCCAAAACCGCAGAATAGCTGGGGAGTTTTACTGGAAGGAATTCTAGAGCATGAAGCTAAACTTAGTCGATATATTTCGATTATTTCTCAAGGTCAACTAGCTTGAATTGATAAGGGTAGCTTTGATCGATTATAGGGGATGCTTATGAACTAGGGGGGGGGGGGCGAGGGAGGGGATGTGACGTGAGCTGCTACCACGAACCAGGGGGGTGTACTCCAGCTTTTCCTTCGGTAGTAGTACAAAAAATCAACGACTGGATCTATATATCGTCGCCGAAAATGCAAGACCTCGTATATGCATTTCACCAAATTTTACAGGAGAGTCCAAAGACTGATGATATGTTTTTGTGCCAACCTCGTGTTCCTCCTTCACTTGACAAATGTTTAACTTTCGATAAGTTCACAATAAACGATCATTGTTATTATCACATTATCATCATTATTGTTATTATAATCAGTTTTTTGACTATCCTGTAAAATTTGGTGAAATGCATATACGAGGTCTTGCATTTTCGGCGACGATGTATAGAATTTCTCTTTTCTGTACGCAGTGGGTTGTAAATCCTGAAAATCATATTTTACTTGAAGTTCCTGCCAACAGTCACAGCGGTCCCTAACCTATGTAGAGCATGATAAAATATATTTCTTTTGCTTCTGGCTTTTTTGGAAAACTGATTTTTTGTAGTCATTATTTTGCCATAAGCAGTTTACCAAAATCTTTTCAATTTACGAAAATAGAAGGGCCTCGCTCGAAAAACGAACTTTTCTTTGTCCCTCGATAACTTGAACAATAAAAAACGTAGATTTTCTTACAATTATCCAGCACCCTACTTATGGTGCTATTCTGTAAAAAATAACATTCCATAAACGCTCTGTTATGTAAAAATCCCTGTCAGCCATTGGCTGTTGCCTAGGTAATAACAACGTAACAGAGAGCCTTTATGGAATGTAATTGTTTAGAGAATCGCACCATTAATCTCTTTTCAACGCACATCCAACGTGGTCAGACACTTTTGAATCACCTATACATACAGGTGGTCCATCCTAGCGTAGTTTTTCCATAGCGATCTTACCGTTCAAGATACAGAAAAAGATGTAGGAAAAAGTTATATGGTTTGATGAGACCTATAACCTAAAATTATTTTCAGCCTTACAGGATGTCCCATTTTGACGGGATTAACAAAACGTCAATTTTTTCAAATGAAACACCCTATATTTTTTTGCATTTCCATGTTCAACTTTTTCAACTGTCTTATGCATGTATTTTTGTTTTTCAATTGTGTGGCAGTGCTACCAACTAAAAATTAAAAACTAAAAAAAATCGCATTTTCACAGTTCTCTTAGAAAAATCGTAGCGGCCCTGCTTTTCAAAACTAAGAGATGAAACTTGACATGGTGATAGTTAAGTCAAAGACTAATATCCCAATGTCAAAAATTTGGGATTTCTTGATACAGGGCGTTCACAGAAAAACATCAACTTCATAATTTTCAAAGTATCATAACCATTTTTTCAAACGGCATGCCCCTAATTTTATAACGTTATCTGATAGCTTTTTTTATCCTCTTTCATTTTTACTAGGAATACCCTACCCTTAAAATTCATTTTTTCGAGATAATCGGAAATTTTCACAAAATTTGCTATTTTTTGTTTGTTTTTTTTTCAAAAATTGAGTTGGCCGTGATGAATGACAGGCTAGTCAAATAGTACGCAGCTGTTAGTTAGTCAATCTGAATACTGTCGAACAAAAAAAAAAGCTTCAACGCAAAAAGAAAACAAAGTGGGATCCTGGATATCTGGATTATTACCAGAATATCATATCAATTATTTCCTCTCGCGTAAAGTCATTTTTCTTTGTTCGACATATTCATACTGACTAACTGAGAGTTGCGGACTATTTGGCTTGTCTGTCATTCATCACGGCCAACTCAATTTTTTGAAAACAACAAACAAAAATGCAAATTTTGTGAAAATCTCCGATTATTTCGAGAAAAATAAGATTTAAGGGTAGCGTACCTCTAGTAAAAGTGAAAGAGGATAAAAAAGCTATCAGATAACTTTATAAAATTAGGGGCATGCCATTCGAAAAAAATGAGTTATGATACTTTGAAAATTATAAAGTTTGAAGTTTTTTTTGTGAACGCCCTGTGACAAGAAATTGCAATTTTTTGACATTGAGATATTGGTATTTGGTAAACACAAATAATTTCAACAGAATTCTTTAAATTCTGTTTTTTAGGAAAACTGAATTTTTGTAGTTTATGACTCACCTGTATAGAAAATAGAAATTCAATACAGATTCAGGGGTTGATTTTTTGTACACATTATATTTCCATAAACAGTTCACTAAAATGTTTGGAAACAACGAAAATAGAAGCGATCGAAGGACCAACTTTTTTCTCTCCATAACTCCAAAAGTAAAAGACCTAGAACTTTTTCAACAACTTTTCAGTACTCTACTGTACCCCCATATCATGCACCTTCAAGGTGGTCCGACACTTTTGGATCACCCTGTAGAAGAATGAAGTATAGCAGCTTGGCTTGTGAATCCGACAACTTCTCGAACGGCTCCTTCGCCAATTGTACTATAGGTTAGTGGCTTACCCTCAAGTCGAAGTCTCCGAGTTTGTGGCTTGTCCCAGAATCGAAGTTTCCAGCGAATATCGTAACAATCTCCCATATCTTTCTTCAAAATGGTTCAACATAATCGAATTCGTTTTTTCTTTATTCGAATCTCATCTATTTTGGCTAGACAACATTTCAAGTCTCTTATTATTAGAGGACGATTTTCATGAAATTATGGCTTACGTTAATCTATTAATAGAGCACATGGGACTTCTGACCGCACTTTTGATAAACTCATCTGTTGTGTAAATATCTCCTCCAGTTTTACATAGAAATATGGGAAAAAATGATTCATTGGGAAAACCATGGCGGTATGACATCACGCATACCATGAATACGTAAATATGAACCAAAATTCGTACCGATTATGTACATTCGGCAGCAAAAATAGCGCTCACTTGATTTATGACGAAGACGACTATTTGCTTGGCCTGCTCTACCATAGTAGGTGACGGAATCGTCAAATCAATTGTAGAAAGAACACAAAAGGCCGTCGACTCAACACCCGGTTTGATTAGTTGTCCTCTAGAAGGGCGGCATTGCTTTATTCATCTTGAGTATACAGGGTCCTGCAGTGCGTCGGGCTTTCCTAGCGTCCTTCCCTTACGAGATAGAGACAAAGGTGTAATACATAAAATCATTGATTTGGAAAGTTCTAACCAGTGAAATTAATTTCAACTATGCAAAGTGTTCCATTTTTGCACTATAACAAAAACAAAGATTTTTTTAAATACAATGCCCCACTTTTGATTGTATTTTCTTGTTCAGCTTCTCAAGCTCTATTAAAAGCGTAGTTTTGTTTCCTCAATTTGTGGCAGTGCTATCAACTGAAAATTAAAAATTGAAATTTTTTGTAATTTCATGGTTTGTTTTGAAAAATCGAAGGAGCTTCGTTCTTTACAATCAAGAAATGAAATTTGGCACAACAATAGTCGAATAGGAGCTAAATATTTTCATGACAAAAAACGTCAGATTCAGTGATACAGGGTGTTAAGATTTTTTTTCGAACTTCGCAAATTTCAAAATGCCATGAATCATTTTTTTCAAATGGAATGCCCCCTATTTTATTTCACCATTTGATAGCTTTCTTCTCCTCTTTCATTTTTACCAGGGGTACTCTACCCCTAAATTTGATAATTCCCTAGATAATCGATAATTTTGATAAAAAGTGCTATTTATTAAAATTTTTCACGCCGGGCAGGCCATGGTGATCATCAACCAATGTCTGATTGACACATTTTGCTTGGTTTGATGCTAAGAACAAGTTTTTTCATTGAATAGCTGCGCTAAATTCCAATCTGAAGAAAATGCTCCAAAAAAAATTTCGTTGCGCGATGGAAGAAAGAAAATTCAAATTGAGCTTGGTAAAGCGGTTTTCTCGACTTAAAAAACCTTCAAACTATCAAATTGAGAGGTGCGTTCATTTTGACATATGATTCTCTGTATGTACAAAGAACATAAAAAATCCAAATAAACGACAATTTTCATCAAACTTATCGATTATCTCTGAAATTATGGAATTTAGGGGTAGGGTATCCCTAATAAAAATGAAAGAGGAAAAAAAAGCTATAGAATGTTGAGATAAAATAGGGGCATTTCATTTGAAAAAAATGACTTATGGCATTTTGAAATTTGCGAAGTTCGAAAAAAAAAATTGCACACCCTGTATTATTAAACCTCGAGTTTTTTGTCATGAAGTTATTCAGCTTCTGTTCGACTATCGTTATGCCAAATTCCATCCCTTTATCCCAAAAAACGAGGCTTCTACGATTTTTCAAATTGAACCTTGAAATTACAAAAAAAAACCAATTTTTAATTTTCAGTTGATAGCATTGCCACAAATTCAGAAAACAAAAATACACTTGTAAAAGAGCTTGAAGAGCTGAATAAGAAAATGAAATCAAAAGAGGGGCATTGAATTGAAAAAAAAAATTGTTTTTGGTATAGCGCGAAAATCGAACACCTTGTATAGTTGAATATAATTTTACGAGGTAGAACTTTTCAAATCAATTTTAATTTTATGTATTGCACCTTTTTCTCTATTTTGCAAGGTAAGAGCGCTAGGAAAGCCCGACGCACTGTTGCAGGACCCTGTATACGTGCCTACTACGGAGAAGCAGGCTGAGCTAATAGTCGTCTTCGACTAAAATCAAGTGGGCGCTATTTTTGCTGCCGAGTGTACGTGTCAGACCATGGTATGCTTGGGCTTGTGTGACGCATTGCATATCCGTGGATTCGTTTTCAGCGCACTTTGCCAAAAGGAAATAATGTTTCCAACTGCACTGTGTCTGACCTTCTGACCGTATGTCACGGGAGCTACTCTTCAAGGAAAAGAGCCATCAGTAATAGTCACGCCAATTAAGCGTCAATTAAGGGTCGTCTCTGTCGGAGAACACCCTAATGATTACGCAGCTATTGCTATCTTACTTTATTGAAGAACTCAGTAAAGTAAGTTATTGTTGCCTCTTTTGGAGAACACCCTTATTATAACCGCACAGGTTTTGCTATATCACTTTGCTACGGCAAAAAGATAGGTTGGGATATGTTTTATGATGGAAGTCCTGGTTTAAGATACATACACATACACATGTAGTCTTTTCCAGGGACAAAATATAAGTAGTTTTTACTAAAGGAACAAGTTTTATTTGGTAAGATCAAATAACATTTCTAATTTCTTTGGTCGCGCGAAGTCTTTTTCGGAGCAACTGTTGCTGTCGCGGGTTTGATGGCGACGCTGGTCCAATATTGTATCCTCTGACGGGAATCGGGGCATGGGTTTCAGTACCTACGCAAACAAGACTCGATTTCTCAATATCCGATATTTTCATAAAGTGTAGGTACAAACTGACTGCCTATAAACTTGGTCACGTGGTCTTTGGGATTTATAGTGCGATTCTGTAAAAAATAGCATTCTTATTCTACAAACGCCATGTTATGTGAAAAATACTGTCGGCCATTGGCTGTTGCGTAGGAGGCAATAACAGCCAAACAAAGCGTTTATGGAACATTATTTTTCACAGAATCGCACCATAAATTAACGGCCGGCAGTGGTATACTACTTTACTCCACGAATTACTGTCTATAATAATATCACAAACACTTGATTCAGTTGATTTTGGTCAATTAGAACACGTTTTCCTCGTACGTCAAGCCCCCAGTGTTCTTCTGGCTTTGTTTATTGGCCAGCACCGTGCGTAATAATCTCTGTGGAATTGCCAACGTTTTCAGAAGAAACTGCGAACAAACAAGTATTTTTCGATTGCCGTTCGTCAAAAAGTACTTGTTGGTGACCGTTCTCTTTTTGACTCCCTTATCACTTCGTTTTCTCTTGATATCAGTCACTGTAACGCAATCGTTTAGAAACTTTTTTTGCTCTTCACTGTCCGGCAACTCCCAATATTCGTTGAAGTTTCTTTGCCGTTCTTGCTCGGGAAATCTCCAGCAGCGGTTTTGACAATTTTGTTTGCAAGGATTAGGCAACATCTTTGCTCTTGCTGTCTTTCTCTCTGCAGCGACGTACTCTTCTTCGCCAACTCTCGCAGTCCTCTTTGATGCCGTCGGCTGTTTCATTTCGGCATGATCAAAGACTACTTCCCCTACATTTGAACTCTGATCAGGATCCTGTATTGGAACGTCTCTATTTTGACCGTTAATCGGATCATTTGAAGTTCGAAAGTCATCTGAGCAGGTGCAATCATCCTTCTTGTCCTGGTTTTGGAGCGGTTCGACCATTTCTCCCGTTCTTGGCCTCTTGATAAGCTCTTCAAACTCTGCGTTCAGTTGATATTGAGCAGATGATGGGCTAGTTCCTCGGCTAGTTCTGTTACATAGAACATGTTTCTCTCGATGTTTCTCATGGTTATGCTCGTAACCTTTCTGCGGTCCTTTTTTAGAAAGTACCGTACGCAATATTCTATGTGGAATTGCCAACGTTTTCACAAGGAACTGCTGACAAACAGGTGTTTTTTGACTACCATTAATTAAAAAGTACTTGTTGGTGACTGTTCTCTTTCTGACTCCCTTACTATTGCTTCGTTTTCTTTTGATATCACTCACTTCAGTGCAGTCGTTCAAAAACATTTTTTGCTTTCTGCTGTCAGACAACTCCCAATAATAGTTGAAGATTTTTTGCCGTTCATTTTCGGGAAATGTCCAACAACCATTGTGACAATTTTGTTTGCAAGGGTTGGGGAACATCTTCTTTGCTCTTATGGTTTTTCCCACTGTATTGACGTACTCTTCTCCTCTGATTTTCAAAGTTTGCCTCATCCTCTTCTTTGAACTTGATTCTGTCGCTGCGGTATTTCT
Organism: Anaspis maculata; assembly: GCA_949128115.1. Classification (NCBI taxonomy): domain Eukaryota; kingdom Metazoa; phylum Arthropoda; class Insecta; order Coleoptera; family Scraptiidae; genus Anaspis; species Anaspis maculata. The sequence continues at coordinate 23,451,628 of OX421967.1, forward strand.
TCGCAGCAGTTCCGAATTTTCGTTCGTTCTTGAGCGACTTATCTGAAACGAAGCAAACATGTTAAATTACGGAACAAAAATGTATGCATGCCAACGATACTATGTAGGTATTCAAAGTACATATTCGACTCTGAATTCAAGCTATTAACTATTTTTAGTGCATTTTCCATCTGGGTGAAAATCGCTATTGCAACCGCTTTGTCCGTCCGTCTGTCCGTCTGTCTGTTCCTCGAACTCCTCGCAAACAAGACGCCCTAGCTTTCTAATTTTTTCGCTGTTACATAGCTGTCACTTCCAAAGCTGGGCTAGGCTATGTTGAATGTCTATATTGCGCCGCCAACATAGAGGAAACCGCCTCCGATAAACTTTAAATAACATGATACTGCAATTTCTCCCAGACCCAATGCTCTGGTGTTCTCATTTTATAAATAATACATAGTTGCCACTTATAAACGTATGCACAGAAACCTTCCATTTTCAATATGCGCCGCCGACATGAAAAAATTGCTAAAAACCGCACCCAATCACTTTAAAATAAAAACATAAACCCGAAGACATAGCGATCTAATTCTTTTGGTATATGAATAGCTGACTAAAAATGGGGAAGGATAGGCTACTTTTGGCTAGTCGCAGCTCCCAGATTCCGCCCCCAAACGACAAAAAGTGCACTTTCACAATTGTTACTGATTGAGATTTTCCCTTAAACATTTAAAAACTCCCAACTCAAACTGTACAAAAATTTAGAACTACAGAAATCAATCAAATCAGGTAAATAGCCTTGTTTGAATTGATTAACCAGTGACCTCATCCTATTTTTCACATCTGGCAACCTCACTTTGTTTGGTAAATGGTAATCCACAACATTCGAATTTCTGTTTCAAACTTCCCAACCAGGCGTCAAGCCAGCCGTCAAAATGTCAATTGTGACAGATCATTTTTGTAGAATGTAAAGCACCTATATCCCGTTCACTTTTTATTTTCGGTAGAATGACTTTTTGGGGCAAAAATAAAGTCACAAGCTGGAGCGCTGGGAGGATACGGCTGGGCTGATGGCCGCTGATAGTTTCGCTCTAAAACTTTGCAGGTGCCATCAGCCGTAGCCGTAGCCCCCCAGCTCGCCACTTTATTTTTGCTCCAAAAAGTTATTCTACTGAAAATGAAAAGTGAACAAGATACATAGCTATTGTGTGATCTGTAAGTTGTGGTATTCCCCCTTTGTTTTGTTTATACGTTGGTACCTGAAGTAGGTACGGTCGTTGATGACGTTCGTAGCGTTTGCCGATGGGAGAGGGAGATGGCGCTGCGCTAGGCGAGCCGGCCGAGCGGCAGTCGCGGGCAGACAGAGAAGAGGGTCAGCTGTTGTGACGAGGACGTGAACGTTTCGGTGCATCGAGAGTGCGTCGTTTTTACAATTTAAGGTCGGTCTTCTTTTATTATTGTATCGTAAGTTTGGCTTCCACCCACTCACCAAATCACGCATTTCGATACCTATTTTGTCCGCGAAATTATTGTAAATAACACGAAATGCTTTGTTCTCTTTGTTCTCAACGGGCTTGTATAACCCGCCGTTTTCCCCTCTGAAATTAAGGTGCTTTGCACTGCTTTGAATTTTGTGTAATTTATCTACTCCCAAATGATCTCAATATTGAAGGCAAAAGCCGTAAATCTAGTGAGTGTGTTTTTTGCGCACTCATGACGTGACCTCAAGGCCGCGCTATCGCGCGTACTTTGAGGTTTCATTAATTGTTTCTTTTCCACAAGTACCGTCACAAACAGTAAGAGGACAAAAAAGAGACTGCTACACCAAAATCAGCCGCTAATTAGAGAACCGTACTTTTTATGATTCATTTTCATTTCATTGTTCATTGTCGGGTTATACCTGAAAGTAAACGAAGGAAAGAAGACTTGCACGCTTCTCCGTGTCCTGGGAGGGGGTCCACTACTTGTATGAATCTGCCTTGTTGAGTTTACTAACCATTCCTTATTTGGGGAGAAATTATGTGAAACGACGAAGAGAGGGCCACAGGTTGGCTCGAGTCGATTTTCTTGTATTTACTGTTATCTCTTGTATGTGATTACTGTTTACTAACCATTGTTCTGTTTTGAATGTATGTATGTATCTGTAGGGTTTTTAATGGGTAACTTCTGGGGAATTTCGGGCGAATGCGTTATAGATACTTCTTCCTTCCAATTGCTCACTAAAAGTATGACCAACTTCAACTTATCTACTTATTTATCTCTCACCTGTTTCTTGTTTATTTATCTACCTGTTTATCTCCTATTTGTTTCTTGTTTTTTTACCTGCACCATTACTCATCATTTGTTTCTTGTTTATTTATTCACTCGTTTACTGATCATTTGTTTCTTGCTGATTTATTCACTTGTTTACTAATCATTTGTTTCTGGCTGATTCATGTACTTGTTTACCGATCGTTTCTCCATTGTTTACTTATCTATCAATTTGATTTCTTTTGTCTGTAAAGTGTAAAATGAATTATTGAGCGTGAAGTTTTCTTTTGTTGTTATGTGAATAACTTGTAAACGAAACAAACTTTCAAAGAGGTTCAAGCACCGATTCACGCTGACTTGATCAATGCATCACTGGAGTGACTTCTCTGTCATTTCATCATGACTCATTCACACTTGACTTTTATTCAGATCATTTGGGGCGGGATTTTCCAGCAATCAACCAGGCTATACGCAGGGGCTTCTTTGACGTGTTCTTCCCATGTGTGCCTGTCAGCAAATACGTCACTTTTCCTTTGCGATCAAATTGACAGTTTGACATGTTTCATGATTTCTTGTTTTGTTTTGTTGATCTGATTTTGTGTTCATTTCATTGTTGTAAATTCCTGCATTGTCTAAATAATCTGTAATGATCATTCTTGTTTGTGTTTTATTGTTCTTTATTCATGTTGTGTCATTTTTATCACTGTCAGTAGATGTTTTGAGAAAAGAAACTAATTCGTTCAAAATTTTGCAATTGATTTCCAATAAAACATTCATTTTGCTTACATTTCATTCGCGTTTCATTCAAGAATCAAACCTCATCCCCCACAACACATTTTCATCTCGAGTAAGAACTCAACACAACGTAGGTGAAATGTAAACGACGGGGGGAAGGGAAGAAACAACGATGATCACAGCCAAACATTGAAAACGGGGTTACACTACAGAAGTGGTGCCGTGACCATGGGTACATTACAGAGTGGTGCCGTGACCCGGATATACTACAAAGTACAGAGTGGTTCAACAAAAAGTTCCCACCGCAGGTTTTGAAAGAACAGGCGATAAAAGTTGAAAAAAGGCGAAACAGGTCGACTTCCTGCACCCCTGTACTTCCAAAAATTTCAAATGGCAATAGGGTCGGGTGATAGTTACCTCATTTTGGAAGTCTTTAAATTCTCTTTATGGCTGCCTAGTTTTTTATTTGAGAGTATGTTAGTCAAAAACTGAAGCAAAAAGTGTTGTCAAATGAAAAATTGGAACGCGGTATATCTAGGATTATTTTAATTTATGAAATGTTCAAAATGTCCTTCACTGACCTCCATACAATAAAGTCGTTGTTCCAAACTGGCACACGGATATTACGTAAACATTTCTGGTGTTCCACGGAATTCTTCTGTAATTTTCGCCTCTTGCTTTGACGAAGTTCTTCCAGAATATATTTTAATTATAGATTTCGAATACAGATCACACGAAAAAATCAAGTGGCGCAAATCGGGCGATCTTGCGGGCCATCCGATTCTACCAATTTAGAACAACGACTTATTTATTGTATGATTCATGTATACGGAGGTCAATGGAGACAATTGTGAAGAAGTCTAGGCAGTTATAACAATAATACAAATACTTTAATTATGCAATACCTATCACTCGAACCCCTGTGGCCATTACTTTCTGTTTTGAAAGGGTCGCACCTCCGCCAATTATACAGACGTGTCTTACTCGCGCGTTTTGATCTCCAGCTTTTTCGAACCTTCTGGAACGGCACCGCCCCGAACATACCTACCAGTATACGCCTCCGTGTTTATCCTCGAATGCAGGGAATCGCACGAGAGCCTCGTAACTCGTAACACCTCGTAAAGGTGTGTTCCCTCCACTTTCCCAAGATTATTTGAGGAAAGATTTGTAAATAAAACAAAAACAGTTAGGTACCTATTCATCAACAGGGTTCTTGCACCCAGAGTATAACATTTTAGATAAATTTTACGTCATTTTCAAGCTTTACTACGGCAATTCTCCAGCACGTGGGTGGAGACGCCAGTGTTTAATGTTCATATGCAAATCTTAAACTAGCGACCATGTATGTATCTATGTTTAGTTTTACAGGTTCGATAATCTTTGATAGCGCCCTCATCGGTAATGCTTATGGCTTGTTACTCGTAATCGCCAGTGCATCATCGAATGACGTTCCAAGCGTTTTTCTTGCATTTCTCCCGTTTTTATTGCTTATAAAGATCGAAGTGAAACGAATAGGTAACACACGTTTATTTTTATTAGGAAGTGTTCGATCATCAGATATCCCTACTTATTCATGATGATGCGTAGGCTAGCTACCTATAAGTAAGTAAAACAAAAATTGATCATACACCCCATTCCGTATAGTATTCGAAAACCATAAAAGTATGAACAGATAAACTACGCAGATTGTTAATTTGCTACTGTTTTTGTTGAAGCTTTGTGGATCTACCGAGGGCTCTACTCAGGCGCGTGCTGAGACCCTTCAGAGGGCCCAGGCAAATTCATGGTAAAAGCCCCCCCCTTTTTTCTGAATAAAAAAAGTGAAAAAAATAAAACACTTATCTTTTGAAGTGCGAGCAAAGCGAGCGAAATGGCGCCGCATGTGAAAATTTTTCGGAATGATAATAATAATGCTAATAATAATACCGAAAATGAATTTCAACTAGGTAAGTTCTAGTTTTTTCTATTTTCATTCTCTTATTTTTTTCTCAATTTAACACTACATACATATTAGCAAATCAAAACTACTTGGACACGTCCCAAAAAAAAAAAAACAACTGGGATCCGATTACTGATACAGAACATATCCTTACGATCTAAAATAACTGGAAATCGATAAAAACTCATCCAATTTTTTAGAAATTCAAAAAAGTAAAAAAGACAAGAAAGGTCCCTTGAAGTCCTACGGCTGAGGACCTACCGGGAAATGTCCAGCTGCCTGGCGGGCCAGCACGCGCCTGGCTCTACTTACAATTATTAGTCTAAACCTAATAAAAGTCTAAATAATATGGAGAAATCTCATTGAAACACAACTAGACTTACTTGTTTTCGATTGCCGTTTGCCCTTTTTGTCATCAGCCCACTCTCAAGCTCCAATGTTGCTGGTGAAATGAATTTTGTTAATAAGAATTTTGGTACCTATATACATGACTACAATGATATAGTAGGTACATATCGAGATATTCTGAAATCCTAAAAAGGGTCATAAATAAATTTTACCAGCAAAACTAATAAGCATTTATTACTATAAACAAAAATGGTCCTTTATGAATTCTTGGAATGGCTACCTGAGTGCACCCTGAATGTTTATCTCTACACAACTGGACTCAAAGCAAGCTTTAATACGATGTGGCGTCCGTGGTGTTGGAAAAGTAATTATTCTAATGTGGAAGGTGTTGAAGTGAACCGTTGATTAACGTATTGTTACGTATTTCGCGTACGGGTTCGAATATAATTGAGACAATCGTTTTAAAACACTCACTGTTTATAACTGCGTACTACAATAAATTCACGCCAACAATCATCTACTTGGAAGTATCGCTGTGATTATCGCTCGCTGTCTCTTCCAATTCAATACTGACTGTCGCATTAAGAGAACGGTGGTTTTATATGCCTCCGATTAGCGTTCCCGAACTTTCCATCATCTTCCAGCAATTTCCATGGTGGCCCGGCATAGGCGTTTCTAGACGACTCCTGAATAATCACACACATCTTTCGCGTGCTTTCCGTGTGTTCTGGAATCTGCACTTCCGCCAAAATGAACAGATGTGTCTGGATCGAGCGTCGAAGGTTCCCAATGCCAGGCCATCGCGTTTACTTCTGAAATGCACCAGATGGCTCCGCACTTCTACACTGCGGTCTAATATGGATGGAAGAATCCAGAAAGATCGCGTGTTTACCAGTATGCACGGGATAGCCGCTCGTGACAGTATTATTAATTTGAAACGTGACAGCACTGATAGTGATAGTGATGAAATAAATAAATTATTACATTTGATTATTGTTTTGAATGATTTTTTTATTTTTTATATTTGGAAATTAACCGAGCCCTTGAAGACTGCAGCCTGCAGTTGGGGATAAACGAAGAAATCAGTATATGAATTCGTGTATAAGCATACCTAGTATAATAGACAATGGTGATAGCACAGACTAGTGATAGTAAAGGTGCCGGTACCCATATAACTATAATGGCTTTGCGGCTACTTTACAGTAGATCTTTATTTATGGCCCTTTTTACGACTTCAGAATAACGTGATATGTATGATATCTACCTAGGTAGGTAGGTAGGGGAGATCTGCCTAAAATGGCATACTTGGGTAAAATGACATACTGAGCTTATTTTGATTCAGGCGTTTAGGATAGTACTCGGGTGCTGTTTGCCGATAGTCAAGTTGGGAAAGCTACATTTCTATCAAACCGCATCTTTCTGGTTTAAACGGCTTTGCCACAGTAACGTAACTCCATCAGAATTTCAAGTACCCAATGTAATATTTTTATTCCGATTGAGCCCAAATTCTGTGAATGTGGGAAGCTCAATAAACCGCGATTATTGCTGATGGTAGTGTGTCATTTGGTAATGATTTTCTCTACAAATTTACGATGTCATCTCATATGCACGCAACACAGGGTTATGTTAATGGAATTTTGTTAGTTTGGGGCAAAATGACATAGGAACTGACATGTAAAATTTTGACACATTTCGAGTTCTCAGATGTGGTGTCAAAAACTGAAGAAACCATTTGTGCGGTTTGAATTTGTAAATTTAATAGCATTATCGTTTTATTTTGTTCTGTTTTTGCTCAGTTTTTCTTTTACTTTTGTGTTCCAATGTTTTTATTTGCCCTTATGTTAATTGTGGTTTTAAATAAGTTGTCTCATTTTCGGTCATGTTTTTGTTGGGGGGACTTTCACGCTCGAAAAATTTGTACACCACTGCTCATTTCTCGGCAGTGTGGCCACTGCAGTGAACCACTGCCCACATTTCCTAGCACTACCCACAATTTATTGAACACTGCCGAATTTAGCCACCAATTTTAGCCTTCTCTTATTTAAAATTAAATAACATGTGAAAAGCGATTTCCGTAAGCGCGGTAATTTTTCAACATCAAAAAATGATATTCTCGGAAGCTCTGGCTCAATAACTCCGGATCACACAAAGATGATTCTGGTGTCAAATTGTAGCTAGAGAATTCAGTCTGTTTCAATGTGCACGATAACATTTATATTTTATTTCTACCACAATTTAGATATTGTCAAAAACTTGTTTTTTGAACTTAATTTTTGAATATGGCGGCGCCCGCTGCAAAAATATTAATCGGAAAAGTGCAAATTCAGAAAAGGCACATCAAAATTCATAAGTATGTGAAATTTGAACAAAATCGAAAAACCTTTGAGAAACATTCTTATGAAATTTAAAAAAAATTGTTTTGACATTCCCCACTTGTATTTTTTTAATAGTGAGTCAAGATCGAGGCTAAGATTTAAAAAAAATCATTTTGCAACAGAATGAGATATCTGAAGTCAGTATCTTCAGTACTGTAGATACTGTAGATAGTAAATAAAAATGATACATGAACAATCCACCTTTCCCATGACAGAAATCACTAGCGCGCATACCAGTGAGCGCATACCAGTGAGCGCATACTCCATCTGGTACAAACGGCTACTACAGACCGCTAGTTCTGGGTTCACAGGTATGCGTGAAACTCTCATGGGAAAGGTGGATTTTCTTATGACCGTGGCAAATTCATTTTGGCGCCTTCACCGTTGTATTCGCCTGTGGCAGATGTCAATGTTCCACCATCTTTTTTCATGATCTTTGATATTTCAGAAACCGATTCAGACATGGTCATATAAATTTTCACAAAGCCGGACTAGACAAGGCTATTTGATACCTTGTCTTGTGCCTTGTGCACCTAGATAATTTACACCAGTTTGGAAAGGGCCCAAAAAGGAGGGGGGGGGGGCATTTAAATCCTGAGGGACGAAAAAAGAAGCACTGCGGGTCAAATGTGTCTCAGTTATGATCCTGCAAAGTGCTGCTTTTTCACTTCGTCTTAAGGCAACGTGAACAATGCTCTCCAGCCATAGATAATACAGCACGTTGAAGAAAAAAAAAACAAGACAAAGAATGTTTCTTTAGTGGGCCTAATTGCACCATTGGCTTTGCAAGATGTCAATTGTAAATTACGCAAAGTCAATGATGCAATTGAGCCCTGGTCCCGGTCCTGATATACACTAATTTCGGATGATCTAGTAGACATAAATCACAATTCAGCTATTCATGGCACAATAAGACACCACACCACATTGGTTTCCATGGTTACGAGATCAACGCACCATCCTCTCCGCCACCTCAGCGCATGCGTATATGGTCGCTATCGTCGCCACTGCCGGTCATTGCCCAACACTGCCGAGAACTACGGCGGACACTGCCGTTGATTTGTCCACTGCCTAAGACGGCCTCACACTGCCGTCATTATTCAGACACTGCCCAAAATATTAAGACACTATACCGACACTCCAAATGTCACTGCCGACACTGCAAATGTCACTGCCGCCAATTTGTACACCACTGCCGAGTGTGAAAGTCCCCCTAGTTTTTGTATATTTTTTTGCCTATGTCATTTTACCCACAAGTGAGCCTAAAATGACACAGTGAGGCTATTTTATAGAATTGGCTTTTTTATGATTGAAACAGTATTCGATGGAGTTTTTGTCCTGTGGTAGTTATGTGTTGATCTTTCAACTGACAGATGTGACCAAAAACTTGGCTGTACTTGGATTTTCAAATTTTTTGTGAACGAAAATGCTTAGGGTATGTCATTTTAGGCAGATCTCCCCTACCTATAGGTACCTATATATTACTCACTTTTTATACATGATTCATGGTATTTGGCAAGAAATAAACTCGATTTAGTATTGAACTGGCAGTAACGGCACAGATAGTTGACGATTTTTTCATGTAAGAAATCACAGGCAATGTTGTCATGTCCTTCAAAAAAGTTAACATGTCGGTGAGTCCAGTGTTCATACAGGTCAAGCTTATGAAAGGTCTTGAAACTGCAATATAAGCAAAAATACTGTTCCAGTTCCACTGTATCACACATTCCAGTCAAGTATGCATTTTTGTGTTCCATTTTCACGTGGTGGTTCAGTTGAAATGGGTAACTAGCCCGATGCGAACATTGAGCACAACTGTATTGACGACACTCGGAGAAATCTAACCTGAAATTCGTAAGTCTAAAAAAAGCGAAACGGAGAACGACCAAATTGATGGAGCAAATAACTTACATCTTATGCCGTTTTAGCACTGTTTAACCGGTAATGGCAATATAAGCAGTTGAAAAGTAATAACACGCAACGTGGCTTTAATTTACCAGGAGATCCCCTTTCAAGTCTCGTTTCACCGTTTCCCCTTTAGTGACGGTAGCGACGGAACTCACTGAACTAGAGAACTTTGCGCATCGCCTTTACTGACAAAAACCATCCGTGATTTGCTTTTATTTGTAGCGTAAAAACAAGTTCCAGCAAGTCCAAATCGTTATATGATATTCTGCTAAAAGTAATAACAGATCGCGTTTCTTTATTCTTTATCCATCAGTAAGGTAAGAACTAAGAATAAAGGGTTGTGCTCAATGTTCGTATCAAGATCAAGCGATTTAACTTGCCGATGGCGATATAACGAGCATTCATAAAAATCAGGTGAGGAACCTATGTGTCCTGCGTCCAGATCATAGTTTATCATCTATACAGGGTGATTTTTTGAGAAGGACCCACCCCAGGGCCCAGATTTCTCGCCGCCAAAATTTTTCCCATCAGGAAAACGCCGAAACAGTTCGATTTTTGAAGTGAAACTTCTATTCTCGCGCCTAGATCACAACACACAACTAACGCAGAACCACACATGGGAGTGAAATTGGTTCATAGCATCAGTGGTTGTAACGAACGCCTGTAACGTTGTCTTGTCTGACCTTGGGGCGAACAGCGTCGTCCCAGGAAATGGAAGAATAAGCTGTTGCGGCGCTCGCCGCGTTCGGTTCTAGTTCTTACTAATCCCCGACACTGGACTGCTCTTCGTGTTGTCGTACCTACTGTTGGCCCGACAGGAATGGCTCTCGACTTGGCTTGAATTCGAGCGAGCGGATGTATTTTATTATATAGGGATAGGGAGGTGGGTATATTCAGGGCCGGGCCTAGCAGGCGTGCAGTGCGTTCCGGCGCGCAGGCGGGTATGGCAGGCGGCAAGCCATAGGGGCGGTAATATAATAATAAAGTTGAATTTCGAAGGATTCTTTCCATTCCCGCATTAAGTGGAGCTCTCCACTGCCGGTGAGGGGAGCGGCAATTTTTCGGTGGCACGCAGGCGGCAAATAGGCCTGGCCCGGCCCTGGGTATATTCTTCAACGGACGTTTACAATTCAAAAATAAAATCTTTCAGGTACCTATGTAGGTACCTATTAAGCAGGAAAGCAGGGGTGGATGATTAAAGCCCAGAGGGGGAAGAGGATTTTCGACAATTGAAGCTGAAACAGTTGCCTAATGTTCTAGATGTCAGCTGATTGTATAGCGATGATATTATACCTACTGGTTTGATAATCAAATTTTTATGTTTGGAAGTTGATTTTTGACATTATTCTTCGTTAATTTTTTGAATGGTTTGATTTCACCTCAATTGAATGTGACATTCTAAATATAAGTACGGTGGCGAGCACATAACTGGAAATACTCATATCAATTCTGTCAATATCTCAATTTAACCTACGGCCTTATTTTGATTGGAGAAGATTATATCGTAGGAACTCTAGAACCACGTAGTTACCTCAAATCACATCCACGAGGTACCTACCTACATACCCATGTAAATACCTATGTATTTTATATTTTTTCAATCAAAATTATACCGGATCGAGTTTTCCAAACGACATTCTTATATCTACTTTGTGGAGATTATTAGATTGCCATGCTGTGCCTACCAGAACCTCGACCAGAACACAGTTTTCACCGTGCTGTAATATAACGGGGAGAATCGTACAGTAAGAAAATCCGTCACGATGTCACATTCGCATAATTATTTGTGGACAATACAATTGATGAAAATAGATATCTATTGTATTTGGGGTATGAATGAGACTTTATGTTACGGAGAATGGGAGTTTAAGCGCCGAGCGCAGCGAGAAAAGAAACAAAAGAAGTCTAATCGTGAAAAAATCATGTCGAAAGTATTCTGCACTTTGAGTGACTCATAATAATAATAATGATAAGATTGATAGTAACAAAAACAAGATGATACAAACCGTTGGGGAGCGGAGCGGGAGTACGAAAAGAACACCTCTTCGAACGTTGTTTGCTGATTGATTCATATCTATAGAAGTTTCACTTCTTCCGAGGGTGACTATGGTCACGCACCCACGTTTTTTATTTCAAGGGGGACATCTAGGACACACATTGTCAAATTTCTATCTTCACCCCTTCGCCCCCACCCTACCCTACTTAAGAATTTCAAATAGCACTATGTACTTACCTATGTTTTGATATATCAAATCGAAGGTAATGAAATTCTCTTTCTGTCAAACATATTTTAATTTGTTCAACTCGGTCACCCCTAACACTTCTCAAAATTCTCTTATTGTTAATTGAAAGAAAGCTTTTCTCCTACAACCTCCCGATTCTTGGAAAATAGATTTTCCAGCGAAAGCAGGTCGATTCTTATTTCGAAGGAGGCTAGGGTTGCCAGATTTTCATACAGCCCTTAAAAGCTGCAGCTTCCTTTATTTGCTTCTCTCATGTTGTTCGATTCATTGCTTCGTCAAAGAACGGGTGCCCCCTATAATCTTCGCCCCTAGATAATCTTAATGAAACGCGTTATTATGGCTGACTGGCTTAAGTAAACTTTGGTTCAGATTTGAACAAAATTAGTTGAATGGTTCAAAAGTTATGCTAAAAAAAACGATTTTTTTCCAACTTTGAAGGGCTATATCTCCGTTCCGTTATTGTGCACTTCTGATTTTTTTTTCTCGGGAAGGTCCCCTCAATTTTTGATTCTCTATCATCGCTCAAAATTAATGTATCAAAAACTGGACTACCCTGTACAGTTTGTCAGTGTTATTTTCTATTAAAAAAAGGAATGCTCTTGCGTTATTTTAAATACAGAAATTAAAAATAGTAACTCCATTATTTTCTTAAATGTCGATTAATAGTCCAGGGCCATCAGCAATCACACCACACGCTCACCGGGTGTTCTGCTTGAATTTCCTGCAGGAGATTTATACAGGGTGTTCCGTGATCTATGTGACAAACTTCAACACTGGATAGAGGACTCCAAGATGAGTTGAGACCAAGAAGAGAAAAATTTTTTCGACCATTGGTTACGAAGATACCAATGTTTTGTACTTTTAGTCACAATTTTCAAAATGCAATATTTCTGCAACGGTTTCGTATAATCGATTGAAATTTATATGTTACATTCCCTCACTGATACTTAATAAAAAGCCATAGCAAGTAGATGAAAATTCCAGGACCGGACTAAAAAGAAATCATTTAGGTTGTCGTGTCCAAAAGTATCTTTTTTGAGCGAAATTCAAAAAAATAGTTACCATATTCATAAAGCTGGGAAAAAAGCTCTACACAATTTCAATTCTGACGGTACACTTGAGGTTTCCGGGCAAAAAAATTGGAAAACAGCTTATGCACTGGAGGTAGAACTTTTACCGGACATAAAAATCAGAGTAGCTCGATATAATCCACATTAATACTTCAGTTCCATCATTTTGTGGACTGCTGTTTGTGTAGTTCATATTAAATGACGTAGGAAAAAAGTTGGAGTCGGAAATAGTGAAATTTGGATTTTCTTGTTTCCCTTTCACTGAAAACATATTGGTCAGTCAAGTATGATGTGCAAATTTTTCAGGTTTATACTTTTTCAGTGGGGAGGGGGTATTTTTGACGTTTGTCATATGAGAACTTTTTTTGTACTTGTCATCATTCTAATGTCAGCATGAATGCAAGCTACCCACAACAGCAGTGAAAACAAAAAACCATCTGCGCTGCGGTTTTCTCAGGAAACCTGCTTGGACTTTAAGGAAGAAAACATCGAACGCAAATTTGAAATTGATCAGCTGAAAATGACAGTATACATTCATATTGACATTACAATGATGACAAGTACAAAAATAAAGTTCCGACATGAAAAACGTTAGAATTACCCCCCACAACTGAAAAAGTATAACGTGGAAACTTTGCACATCATGCTCGAAAGACCAATAATATTGGCGAGTAACATTACCGATGGTGGTAATGTTACTGATGCGCTTCGCATGTAAACAAACATGTCGGATAGAGCACGGATTGTTGCCCGCGCGTTCAAAAATCTCATCAGTACTAAGCGGTTTTTAATGTCCTCCAGACGTGAAACGTGGTTAATTAGTATTGCGGTGGAACTCAAAAATGGCAGAAGCGCAATTGAGTGTTATGGAGGTTTTGAATCACTTGATGGACTCAACGGATTCTCGATGTATCGTGATGGGAGAAGAAATTCTGAAGTCACAATTTCTTGTGTTGTATGGTCGAAAGCGAACCGAATCAAGCATCAATTTAAACATAGACATATTGAATTGTGTTTACAAACAAGCGCATCGTATGAATCTCCCCACTAGGTAACTGGAAATGTAATTAAAAAAAATAGTAGTAGCAGTTCCTGTGAAATTGAAACGTTCAAATGCACTTGCATAGCAGGCCAGTCCTGGACATGCAAAAATATCGCAGCTGTGCTTCTTCGATGCAGCCATATAAAGTTCCCATTTTCAGCGACACTTCCCCGGCTTTTCTCGTAGTCATATTTTCCACAGTGCCGAGTTTGTTTGTCATTTTGACTACCCAACTTGCGTCTTTCGCTTTCGACGGGAAACGGTGAAAATGTAACTCTTCCTTTTTTTGGTTTCCACAGCGCGACTCGCACTCGGAAACAAAACTAATTCTCCGCCACTTTTTGTCACTATATCTATCTTGCCACGTTCCATTCTATGCCACTTTTGCTTGCCAGTCGTCGTACACGTGCCACTCTTATTTAAAAATGCAATGCTTTTGCAATCGACGACACCTAATATATTCAAGATAATGAAACGTGCGTGGCTCACGTACTTTGTTAGAAAAAATTAACGCCGCGTTAAATCAGATGGAATCAAATAAAGTCCCCAAACACCGCAACGCTCATTAGAGCCCACACAAATCTGCAGTTGATCTGTGCACAAACGTCGTTGACACGTTGGCCGTCAGATGGCGTATTCGATCTTGAAACTCGCCAATTGGAATCAAAAAGGAATTATGGCTTTACCTCTGCTTGTCTAGGAGATATCACTTTAGGAAATTTCCAGTGACTTGAGCAGTAACAAAATCAATCATGAAGAGGCTAATTGGTATAGACAATACAAATAGAGAAGACCATATGTTATCACCACCGTCGTCACGGATATTGGGGCATCAAAAATCAGCCAACCTTTTTTTGAATGATGGACTCGCCTGGTTCCTACGCAACCGTAAAAATCCGTGACAACATATGGTCTTTTCTATTTGTATTGTCTATAATCATGGTAATTTCGATGCAACGTATGGTTACAAGTCTTGCATTTTTATTCATGTTGGAGTCAATAAGTGTCAATGTGATGTCGCAGCATGCTTCATTGGGGCATCCCCCCTGAAGAGGTCAAGAGGATAACCTCGTCTGGGGGCCCATGAGGTTAAATTTTCTCATGGTATAATTCATCCAGTAATTGTGTACGTTTCTGTGAATTTTCAAGAAAAAGCAACAGTTCTAGCAAATTCTGTATAAAACACCCAAATTCCACAAAAAAAATCAAGAACTCTTCGAAGAAACAAAATGCTATCAAAAGTCAAAAATTGTTTCGAGATATTGATATCCGCTTTCTAAAACTTGAGAGAAAAAATCGAAATTTTCCCTGAAAAAGTTCCACGACTTCAAAAATTGACACTTTTGACACTCTTTCCTTTGGCATCCTGTATATCGTGGACAAAGTAAATGGTGACGATAAGTCGACATAGCCTCTTGTAGCTGAAGAAAAGCTCTACCAGGCACCATAAATGATGATATTCGCTGCGCCCTTGGCGAAACGGAGTCAGTGAGATCAGGTCAGTACTTTATTCTGTTGTGTCCGTTGAGGAGCGTTGCAACATTCCCCCTTCACTGAATGCTGGATCTGACCAGACTCTAGGCAGTCAGATCTCAGATCTTATATAATTCTGTTTAATTTTTATTTTATCAATTTTTGAAGTGAATCCTTTTGTGAGGTTTCATTTTTATTTTATTTCAATTTTTTTTATGTTCATTGTTTTGGGAGATGTTCCAAGTCGAGCTACTGTTTGTAAAGGAAATAAATTGGAGAACGTCGGTGTATTATGTGTTGCCTATACTCTTTAGACCATTTTGATCCAGAAAAGCCATGATTCGATTACCAAAGCGGAGACTTGCACTCTGAAACAACCACACGTTTAAAGGTACCTACCTATTATCCTTCAGTGATTTTACTCTGCAACATTTTAATTGAACACTACTTGAGCGCTCTCAAATAAAATTAATGGCATGTAATCGTGTCGCTTGCTTCGGAAGAGAACCCACTAAGAACTAAGAGAATAGGTAAGTGGTAAGTTAAAAAACAGGGTCACAGATTAGGTACATTAAACCGGATAATGACCATTTTGAAAATTATGGGTTTTGCGATCCATATTCCCTCGGTCTCGCCCATTACGATATAGTGTGCCGTAATATTATAGCTCCGATAAGCTATTACCCATACCTGCGAGAAGCGTGAAAATAAAAACGCAACTCCATTATCGACAGATTTTATAAAATCACCATACCGTACTCTTACCGCGCTTTCATTTTAATGGGGATGACGACGTGGAAAAACGATAAGATTTGATGTTCCTATAACGAGCAAGTGTGGCATATAAAACAAACAAAGAGGGGCGATATAGAATATGATGCGGACGATGGATTTATCGGGGGCGGGCGATGGAGCGATAATGGGCCGCAATTAATGTTTTATGAATTTGTGGAAGTTTCACAGTCCGTGTTTTTATAGGTGATGGGAACTTTCCTTTCTGTCCGCCTTGAGAGTTGGGGTTTCTGTAGTAACATTTCCTTTCTGTTTTGTCCAAATTTTACAGGGGAGCATTCTCGGGAGCATCACTTCATAAGAGATTCTTTATTGAATACAGAATATGTCAACATTGTCAACTACAAGGGTTAACTACCTCGATGGAATTTTCAATCATTTGATCAAAGCTTGTGAGAAACTTGGCGTGGTACCAATTTTTATACCACGTTCACGATGTTTATACAGATACGTCACTTGTGTTGGGTAGGTTACTTATATTTGTAGCAGAATCGTCTTTTATAAACGAATCGAAACAAGAAAAGTTTCATTTCTCTTTGGTTTATTCAGGTTACGTAAATTTGAACCAATTGAATCCTAAAAATCCTTGGAGAAGCAAATAACTATGCATCTCCGCTGTGCCTCACTGTGCCCTTGGCACAATGGAACCAGCAATGCTGCAAAGCGAAAAAATGGCAGATTTTTCAGTTTTTTTCTTTATAAAACATAAAAGCGAAAAATAACGTTTTTCGGTCGAAAAAAATGTATTCGTTAGTAATTCGAAAATGTTAATTCTATGTTAATTCTTGTTTCTAATAATAATTGTACCTACTACAGCCTTCTGTTGTTTTATTTATTCATTGATGGAAATTCTCGTGAAAATCAAACTGTGTAATTTCAATTAAGCAGTTTGACTTTTTCAAAGCTTCAACTTTCATGCAGGAGAAAAAGCGAATATAGGCTAGGTAGGTAGGTAGGTAGGTAGGTAAGTATGTAATGTAACTACAACAGAAGGCGCGAGCTTTTGCCACTTGTTCCTATATCTATGCAAATTCTGGCCCAACCCACGACTACCTTATAGCGGGTTACCGCCATATTCTAGTGTCAACAAGATCGTTCCTTTACACCAGTTTACACTATCTCACGATCAGTGCCGTTGCAGCGATCGATAAGTGCTAAGAATTTCCATTTAACAAACAACGGCGTTAAAGATAAAGCCTTGGAATATTCATAAATTTTAGCATATCTTCATCAACAGTTTCCTTCAGCTTTACCTACCTACTACCGAACCAGTTAGAGTCCATAGTCATTGATGGTAAAAACACTATAAGAAGCCAGTTATATAGGCAGCCTTCCTCTATCTGCTATATCTCCTTAGTTAGATACTAATACATAATTATTATAGAATACATAATTATTATAGTAAAATCTGAGGTAGATTATGTAAGTAAAGAATGCTTTTTCCATGCAAACCGAACTTTGAAAGCTCACTAGATAAGACTTAATTTCACTCGCCGCTAGTTAGTATGAATTCAACTCTTCTCATCTCGGTCCCGAGTCTCTTGCATTCGGGAATATTCCAGACTTTCCGCAAAGACGTCGAAATGAAGTTCTGCTTAATTCCGGCCTTTCCCAGCATGATAAGGTCTATTTGCGAGCTCTCTGTAGGCGGTTCCTCCGCCAATTGTGCAGGTATATGTCATACCTTTGCGTCGAAGTCTCCGGCGAAATTCGGAACAGAACTTCGCAGCAGATAGGTACGCATTCGATACTGATACCTCGACTGATACATACAATAAGGTACTGCTGGACCTACTTATAAGTACCATAGGGTGCAAAATAATCTGGTGCAGTCGAAAAGTTCAAAAGCTTTGATGGTTTTCGTAAGTGTTAGTCGTATGATAATATCTAAAAAGAGAAAGAAAATTAGAATTTTCGGTACGCTCTGATTGTACTTCCCCCAGCCGGTTTTCCTAACCTTGCATAGGTAAGCCGAGCACCCCCTTTCACCCTTGCAAGGTGGTGGCAGCTCTTACGTTACCCCCCTCCCCTCCCCCTCAGTCCATAAGTACCCCTGAAGATTCTATCAAGCTACCCTTATTAATTTTAGCAAATTGACTTTGAGAAGTCATCGAAACATATCGAATAAGTTGAGCTTACCGCTCCTAATTTCTTGCAGTAAAACACCACAGCTATTCTGCGGTTTTGGCGGTAATAAATAACCCCCAACATCCCTTCACCTTTTGGTTAACACAAAACTTTATCAGTGTCAAGGAGTGAGGTGTCCGCTCTAGCAAACGATAGACAAGAGGCGGACGTTTTCTTCTCCTCCTCAAAATAGTCGAAAAAGCTTTAAATAAATTATCTTCACCCCCTTAAGGTTAGCGAAGACTTGTAGCTGAACTCATTGTACCCCTCAATAGCCAAGTGCCTAAATCTAGCTGTTGTTGAGCCCCTTTAGATGACTCTATCAACATCGCCAATATCTCACCATCCAAACCAAGAAAACATTATGTAACTCTCTAGTACTCTCGCGGTTTGTATTCTGCTCACCAGTCTACTCTACGTTAATTGACAAGTCGACTACTTACAAAATTCAAAAAATGCAAAATTCCTGTATTGGACTTATCTACGGCATGCGAAAGTATGATAGGGTGTATTTTAGGCTGAAAGAGTTAAGGTGGCTCAATATGGAGGGGAGGATGACTTTGCAGTTCGCTTGCTTTCTGAAAAAAATTATCGACACGTCCAAACCAAAGTACCTGCTAGACAAACTCAGCTTTCGGACCGATGTTCACAACATTGATGTCAGGTCAAAAGGGCTTCTTACGGCACCGATCCACCGTACGACACTGTTTGAGGGCTCATTTACGTATACCTCTCACCGGACGTTCAACAAATATTTCCACCTTTATTCCGTTTTTCACTCTGCAAAATCTTTTCGTGATGCTTTATTTAATGTGCTATTCGAGAGTCAGTGTTCTGCATTCTGAAATTTTTAGACCTGTTTCTCTTTGTGCATTTTTTTACCTGTGAATACTACACATAACATTTTATTTGCTGTATTATTATCACGCTTGGAATTCTAATTTTTTTTTTTTGAATTATATTTATTGTTTATTTTTAGGTTCCTATGTAGAGTTAAGTGGAAGAACAGAGGGCAAGGTTAAGTCCTGCCCACCTGAACTTCGCTCTACATGGAATATATTTCAATAAAGACATTTAATAATATGCACTGTTTGGACCTATCTGATAATTAACCCTTCTTAGGCCTTTTTGCCAAGACACATTCTAGTGTAAAAAATACTTGCAAATTCGAGCCTTGAGTTATTTAGAAGTGAAACTGGTTTACAACAAGCCGTTTCACCCAAGTAACTTTCCCTTGAAATGCTATCCTAAAGCAACCCTCTAGCTACACCCTTCGACTTCTTACTACTCAAACCCTAGATCAGCATCTAGGCTTCACTTATGTAAGTAAGGAGTTAGAATCCATACGATCATACTACTGAAAACTGTCTTGTTTGTGCCCGAGTCATACTAAAGGGCATTCACCTATCAATATACTATTAAAGTGCGTTCAGTCAGCTTATTTAGCCGCAAGTTTTAATTTTAGTCGCAAGCGCAGCGACACCCATTGGCTCTTATGAACCAGCCTCCTCAGAACAGCCAATAAGCGATGCAGCGCTTACGACTAAAATTAAAACTTGGGGCTAAATAAAATAAAAGTGCATGCGTTCAGTCAGCTTATTTAGTTGCAAGTTTTAATTTTAGCCGTAAACGCTGCATCGCTTATTGGCTGTTCTGAGGAGGCTGGTTCATAAGAGCCAATAGGCGTCGCTGCGCTTGCGACTAAAATTAAAACTTACGGCTAAATAAGCTGACTGAACGCACCTTTAGACTATACCCTACACCACGACCCTACACGAATAGATTTTCCAGCGCGCTTAGCTTGTCATATAATATTCCCTGTGCACATGGCAAGAGATAACATTTTAGTCTCACTATTAAGCATATCATATGGTATCATTTCATTTTCATTATTGACCCTCTTACCTTTAACTGAATTGCTATCATTGATAGATTGAGATCAGTGGCGTAGCTACATGTTCAAGGGCCTTGAGGCAAACTGTTTCGAGGGCCCTCAAAAAAATTTGATCACTTTATAACATAACTTTTTTTCAATGTTGTGGGAAAAATTTTAGGGTTAACGACCCCGGAGGACTCTCTCGAGCTCTGGGACCCTGAGGCACTGCCTCGATTTGCTCATTGATAGCTACGCCACTGATGAAGGTCCACCCTTTCGATTCGTTCAGTGAGAAAGAAAATTAATTAATTTTCTTTTTTAAAGCTGATTAATCAAATTAGAAAGCTACCACCTGGGGGATCGTCAGGAATTGATCACATTCCCAATAGTGTGATCAAAACAATAAGTGCGCATATCAGTGGTCCTTTATGTTATGCATATAACATAGCTATTCAGACTGGCCGTTTCCCATCCAGTCTAAAGACTGCAAAGGTGATACCACTGCACAAGAAAAACGACTCTGAGTGTATAACTAACTATAAGTAGACCAATTTCAATGCTGAATGTGTTTTCTAAAATTTTTGAAAAAATTATTCATAAGCGAATGATGAAATACCTGGTGAAATATAAGATGATCAGTAGGTCGCAGCACGGTTTTGTGCCTGGAGGCTCAACCGAATCGGCCTGTATCGAGCTCGTCGACTTTGTACACGGTGAACTAGACGGGGGAAATTTGGCTATGGCTTTGTTTTTTGATTTCAGTGCTGCATTTGATTCGGTCGAGCCGAGCCTTTTGTTCCGGAAGCTTGAGAGTTTGGCTTTCAGGGGCAGTTTCTTGTGTTTGCTGAGGTCATTTTTAACTGATAGGACCATCGTGGTCGAAGCGAACGGAGCAAAATCTCATCCGCAAGAGCTAAATCTGGGGGTAGTCCAGGGATCCGTCCTGGGCCCCCTGCTGTTTATTTTGTTCATGAACGATCTGTTTGATTCACTGCCAGACGGTAAAGTTGTTTTATATGCGGACGATGCGACTCTCCTGGTGTCGGCTGTGAACGAGGAGGAGCTGTGTTTTGAAGTTGAACGCCTAATGTTTCAGTTCACAACATGGGCCGAGAAAAACCGGCTTCTTCTGAATGTCGAAAAAACTGACTTCATGGCTTTTCACAACAGAAAACCGCCATTCATCAATTTACATTTTGACCTCGAAAATCGCCACCAAGGCCTCGCGGATAGCGTCAGATATCTGGGCACCACCTTGGACTCGCGTCTGGCATGGACGGAGCAGATTCGGAATGTAACGAAAAAACTTAACACAGCCTTCTTTGCTCTTTTGAATTTGAAATCCTGTTTAAGTGTGGATGGCTTATTGAATGTATACTATTCATTAGCGTACTCTGTGTTGCATCACAATATCACTGTATGGGGGACTGCAGCTGAGCTGAACCGCGTTTTTATAGGGCAAAAACGTATTATACGTCTACTTTTTAGTCTCAGAACCCGTCAATCGTGCAAGCCATACTTTAAAGCCCATGGATCATTGACGACACCTTGTATATACTTTTATAAATTATTGTTACTTATGAAAAAAAATTCTTCCATCTTCCCAACGGGTAACTGCGGGCATGACTATCCTACGCGAGGGGGCTTCCTACTGAGACCCCCAAAACACCAGACGTCAATGTTCGAAAAGTCTTCAAACTATGTAGGTATAAAATTGTATAACGCGTTACCGCCTCAAATCAAAGACATACCGAACGTCAAGCTTTTCAAACTCAGGCTTAGAAAAGTACTCGCCGACGGCGCCTTTTATAACTTGGATGAATGTTTGTCTGCATTTAAGAGACTTACTGTAGCCCAGGCTTTTTAGCATTTAACATGAAACAAATCAATCCACGTGCAATCTTCACGGTATCGTATCCACTCAACTTTACTAAACAACATACTAAAAGTCCCCAACTTTCCTCCGCGTGCGTCATAATTTTTGAGGGGAGGGGGCAAAATTTTCAATAAAAAAAATTCTAGGACAACAATAATCCAGTCAGTGGCTTCAAATTTATCATATTTGGATACATTGGGGTATAAGTGGAACTTATTGACAAACCAGACGTCCATGGTTCCCGTGAGGGGAGCTCGGGAGGGGGGCAATTGGTGACCTGTGCAAGAGATTTGGTTTTCATTAATTGTGAGACAATACTGGCATGTTGGGTATCGTTTCCCACTAAATCTGACCTTGCAAATCCAATTATGACCTTCAAATTCTGATTAAATAATGTTTCGAGCAATTTTCGGCAAAAAAGCGAGATTTTGGGACCAAAATAAAGCGGTTTTTCAATTTAGGTTATTTTTTTGTTTAATGCATTAATCATTTGGATTTACGATTTAATGAATTATATGGACTTTTCTGCACAGGAATATTATATCACAAACGCGAGGAAAGTGGTTACAAGGTGAAAAAAATAATTTATTGAAAAAAATGTCGAAGCCCTAAATGTCACTCAAAAATATCTCCGCGCACTTAGAAAAAATTGTATTGTAGCTGTAATATCGCTTTGGCTTTATCTTTTAAGGTTTCTTCTTGTAGCCAAAACAATGCTCTAGCTTCCTAAAAAAGAACACTCTACATTGAAATAATAATAATATAACAACAGCAACTTTCCCGCGGGTATGGTATAGCCTTATTTTTCACTTTCAAGCTGGCTTGCGCCGAACGTCAAACCAACTCGATTTTATAATGTTCAAGAAATGATATTTATGTCGAATGCCTGATTTAAATGCGTGAAATAGTTGCAGTTATCGATCCTATTTGAAATTTCGAACATTGATGTATTCAACGTGAAAATATCGTGAATTAAAAATCCACAATTTTGAGGAGCAAATTTTTTTTTCGATTGCTCACAATCTTTTTTAAAACAGGGCTTCAACATTGTTTTCACATTTGAATACTGTATTCAAAGTCTATAGCACAGCACAGGAAGATTTTCATAGCCGTGCTCTGTAAAAAATATCAAATAATAATATCTATAATTTCAAGTTCACTAGCAGTCAAATAAAATCGCATCTCGCTTACCATCCGTACTTGAAGCTTATTTGGTCCAATGTTAGCTTCGTTAAAAACTCGTCTATTGATTTCCAAACATTAAATCGAAAGGTACCTCGAATACCTACCGATATCTATACTCATCCATATTGATAGCAAAGTTATTGAGCACCTAAAGGTACTAAATTCATGAGTTTATAAAAATAACAGATCATCCTCAGGGTCATACCCAACAAAGTGGGGTAGATTCTCACCTGTTGTGCCCCTACAACACACTCACATCTGCAAACAAGACAAGGAAGATCGCCTGCTTCTACATTTTAGACCGCAGTTCTTCTTGCAGTTGCAAGACACTATCTTCAAGAGTCTCCGCGGAGCTGGAGGGAGATGCGTCTTGACGGGGACCAACAATTACTCGTACACGTGGGTGCTCCCGCGTAGCCCACCGTGTTGTTTGTTTATACCTAGAGTACCTTAACTAATCTCTAGCGAAAATCCGAGGTTATTCCGAGGTCTAGGAGCCGCGATATTGCATGGAATGACAGACATACAGACGGACGGACGAACGAATAATAAAATAAAATATCTTTGTCGGTTGTACATCTAGAGTCCCTCAGCTATCATCTAGCAAAAACCTGAGCGCAATCCGAAGTCTAGTAGCTGCGATATTGCCGAAGACTGCAGACGGCAATAACAAGAACAAACTACTAAAAACATGATGCACAAAGAGGAAAATTGAGAAACTGCAGTACCTACTCATATCACCAGACCAGACTTAGTGAGTATGATACCATGCATATTGAACGTAGGATCAATTATTACAGATCAAAGTCAAGGTTGATAATGTTGAAGTGATTTCCCCGATATAATGCGTTGGACGTAACTTCATAGAATCCTTATTGGAATTGCTGGACAATTTGCAATTAAGTTGAAAGATACGTCATTTTGGAGCTAAAGCCATAGGGAATCTACTGCATATAATAATACTAAGTAATATTCAGTGGTCGATGCAAAAGTAAAATGTTAACTGAAGCATAAGAAAAAAACACGTGAAAAAGTGTCATTATTGAGAATTTAAGTCTGTTAGTGTCCAATTTTCGACAAAAACCATTCTATATCATCCACTATGATTCATCATCTTTCATTCAAGATCAAGATAAGAGAAATCGATCGGGTGGTTGAGAACTAGGAGCATTTTTAAGCGGAAAGTGCACTTTGAGGTGTCTTCATCTTTGCCTGTCAAAAAAACAGTGACGCACACGGGGGAAAGTTGGGGACTTTTTGTATGTTATATAGCAAAGTCTTGTGAACTCAAAACTGAAGAGATTGACCGTGTTTTAATTTGTTTCATGTTTTGCCGTTTTTTTGACTAAAAAGCCTGGGCTATTGAGACACTTGAATTTTTTTTAGAATTTTCACGAAAATTAGTCTTGTTATTAGGGCTTTACATTCAATTATACTATTGGATCGAAATAATTGAGAGTGACTCATTCACAGCCACAGTGGGTGTGAGTGAGTAAGTGAACACTTGGAGCGTGGATAACTGAGAGTGACTCATACTTTCCATCCTAGTTCCACGTCCTTCGCCGCAACGCTCCAAATGTTCACTTGCTCGCTCCAAGCTCGCTCACACCCACTGTGGATATGAATGACTCACTCTCAATTATTTTGATCCAATAGTATAGTATTTTTTATTTTTTTATTTTTTGCTGCTGGTCACTACCTTATTAGGGGATAGCTTTCGATTTGATGGTCAGTTATTTATTGTTGGGTCGTACCCAATATGTAGAGGAAAGAATTGAAAATGGCATAAGATCAACAATTTTACAAATAAAAAGGCGAGTACTTCAGGGATCTATTCTGGGTCCTCTGTTGTACATTTATTATAAAAACTACATCTCGTCTCTATTGTCAAAACGCATCTTGCAGTTTGCAGATGATACCGCACTTGGCACTTGTATAAAGCAGCTCCAGCAAACAGGGTGAAGAGCTCTTACAACAAAAAATGGGCAACACACTCGAATTATTGCAACACTGGTTTCATGGAAATAATTTGTCAATTAATGTTATAAGATCCAGATATTTTCATTTAATTTCCATCAATCTAAAGAGGGTCTGAAAATTGCATATGATAATACTTAGATGCATTGCATCCACTAATCAAATTGGTTTCTTTGGTGTCCGCCTGGACCCCAGGTTAGATTGGACACATACCTAACATAGGCTGTATGCTTAGGAGGTTTAGAAAATACGCGAATGCATTAAAAACGATGAGCACTCTGATCGGCACGAGAGTGATGCTCTCGGCATAAGTACCACGTACATGTATATAGATTAAATTATGGTATCATTTTCTGGGGCCTCAAAAAACTTATTTGTACTTTTGTTTCCCAAAAGAGACAGCTATAATAGGAGTATATTCCAACTTCATGGCTCATATGGTTGCAGACAACATTTTGTACGACAACGCATACTCACGTTATCCTCTACCCTGTATGTATATCATGTGTACTTTTTGTTTAAGATAACAAAGCCGTATTTACCACATCATCTCATCTCACTGTTCAATGCTCTGCTGTCAGGTGTCGATGCCAGGTCGCTCTTTCTTTTATACCCGCTTCTGCATTCCAGAATATATCAGGCCTCTTCCGGGAAAAAAGGCCTCAAAGGTTCTCGTCGCTCTTCTTTATTCGTATTCCATTTGCATTTGCAAGAGCTCTACGATAGTCGATTGGCTTCGTAAATATTCCAACAGGCTGTCGGTGCACGGCTCCTCCGCCAATTGTGCAGGTGTGTGTCTTATTCGCGCGTCGTGGTCTTCAGCGAGTTTTGCAACCTCATTATAAGACTAAGAAAGTATATAGGCTTTATTCCTGAGAATAAAGCCATCATTCGCTTACCTTGTATGAATCTGGCTACTGATGACAAAGATTATTCCACTGAATATCGCTCACATACCCAATTCAGCCAATTAGAACAACCGAATAAGGCCCACGTGACTCAGTTTAAGCTATCGGTTATTGCACACTAGCAACTGAAAAGTGCACATTAGGTAATAGTACCTATACATATTCTGCACTGAGTGCATTCTTCACGCACTGCACATTGACAGACCTGTAATTTTGGTAATTTCATGTTTATCTGAATATTCTCACGGGCAATGGAGCTAATGAGTTCTATCCCTTTTTGAAATTTCGCTGTCGGGTTTTTATCAGATAATAAAGGGACCATCACACACTCGTTAAATTTCTAGGCAACGACGCTTTCGAGTTCACCACCCGATAAAACTCTTAGCTTGTATGGTGTTACATACGAAAACACGACAAACATTCCAGGGTCTTTTGAGTTCTGTTGTTTGTGGATTATGGCCTGAATTAAAAGTAGACGATGTAGGAATAGGAAGGAATTGAGAAAAATATCCACTCATACATAAATTAGATCACTAAACGCAGTGGCGTAGCTAGGTGTTCAGGGACCCTGAGGCAAACTGTTTCGAGAGCCCTCAAAAAAAGAAGGAATTTAAAGGAGGTCTACGCCCAAACATGTTCTGCTAGTCCCCCAAATCCACATTATTAATAATATTATTAATAATATTGATACCAATAGATGAATTCATCCATTTCTTTATTAATTATTGATATCGATAATGGAAATTGAAGTTTTCACATCACACAAACTTCAAAACTTGAATAATAATAAAATATGTAGGTAAAAATAACAAGAATTGAATTTCTCTCTTACGGCACCGTTTTCTTAGTTTTGATTACTTTATAACAAAACTGTTTTTAAATTTTGTGGGAAAAATTATAGGGTTATCCACCCCGGAGGGCCCCCTTGAGCTCTGGGGCCCTGAGGCACTGCCTCGCTTTGCTTATTGAGAGCTATGCCACTGACTAATCGCATATGTAGCGACCTATTTGAAGATTTAGAGGAAGCAGCCCGCTGGAAGTTTAAAAATTCAATTATTATGCGGATGGCGAAAAAGTAGTCTCTAATTACAGATCACCAGTGCCGAATACCTACAAAACTCACCTAGTGCCACAATAAGCGCCATGCAGGAGGTGCGAAATTCCCTCACCTCTTCGCCGTCCTCCTGCAGAATTTCCTGCCGTGGCTGCCTGCCGGCTGGCCTGCTGTGGTCCGAAGAGCGTGACGACAAAACCCAGCCACTGTTTTCTTCGGCGGCCTAGCCAGTCCGACTCTTCAGTCACGACACTCGGAACGCACGTTCTTCGAGACCCGTTCACAAACCGGCGCCACCGGGCGCAAGTGACAAGAAATCTTCTTGATTGTTTTCGGCATTTTTCAAACTGTGACTAAAGATTTTTTTTTAGTTAGACTTTATACAAATTAAAAAATAGTGCGCACAGTGGTGACCCAAAATGAAGAACAATTTGGAATATAATTAATTACTCTTTTTGAAGGTAGGTAAGTAGGTGTACTTAAGTTTGTTTTCTTGTATTTCTAGACAAGTACCTGGGTGGGTACTCAAAGAGATGATAATGGTAGGATGGAAATTATGCGTGAGCGCGTTCCAATTCAAGAGTTATGTGTTTTGTGCTATGCTCTTCTTGGTGCGATCAAGAAGAGAAAGATTAGATGCAAATTAGACCGACAATTCAACACTTTACCGTTTCGCCTCTCTGGCTGATAATAATAATGATAATAATAGAAACTGATTCTAATTAATTGGATGTAACTAGGTATTCGTGGAACATGTATCCAGCGAGCATCTCTGTCGGATTGGGAAAGCTTTAAGCTCGAAGTAGTTGGGTATTTATTTTCTTCTCCTTGATTTTGGGAACCTCAAGACAATCATTGTCAAAATTGCCCCAAGAAGCCCTGATCACAGCCAGATTATGTCTCTGTGAATTTTTGAAGAGGGTTGCCGAAATAAACCGAAATAGAGTCAGCGTAACACAATGAAGCCTCAATTTCACGAAGTGTTCGCTAGGTGAGTGAGTCTCTATAGGAGACTCGACATCAAGGAAATGCGGTGAAGAATCATAGACCTTCTTGGAAATGCAAAGAAAAATCAAGTTATCATGTGACACGCGTCGGAGGTTGAAAGTAAATTCATTGGATGGAAGACACAAAATGTTATAAAAGTTGCTCGATTTGCAAAAATGCTTAGAATAATAATGATTCTCCTCGAAACATTTTCATACCGCTGAACCTGAACTGATTAGCTCCAAATTCTGATAGGCTATGTCGAATGGGCCGGATTTCATGTGACGTCACGCCCTGGCCCTATAGTCCAGTTCCATCAGTACATCACCTGTCACCTGTCACTTTGTGACACTTCCGTTTGATCGAGCACTACGAAAAATTTATTCTTCTACCCGTATCCGGTACCCGATCTTATCATTTTACCGTAATACATATGGGGAGTTATATTTAGAGGATGATTTGAAATTTATTTTATGAAAATTTCACATCGGTGCGAGGTGCAGGCCAATAGTTAATCATTTTTGAAAATGACTCCGAAACTACGGCTCGGCCGCAAATGATTTATTCGTTGCTTGCTGGTGCTTGATATCCTTTCCTCCGAACAAAACGAAATTCAATACAGAAAATAATTCAACTCGAATGGGTAGCTCATGGCCTTGGTACGCGAATCAAGAAAAATTTTGCCGAAATAATCATGAACAATTACAAAAATAACATTTTGGTGTGGGGCGGCTTCGCCGATCAAGTGCTGGCATTCGCGGTAAGATGTAGAAAGTTGCGATATGCAGGCAACTACAATTTCTTAATGAAATACATCACTGCATGTACGGCATTATATTTAGAGAACAATTTGAACTTTCTTTTGACAAAAGCCCCACTTCGATCCGACCGTCGGGTCAATTGTTATCAATTTTTGAAAACGACCGCAAAGCCACGGCTCGGCGCATATTACACGACCCTACAAATTTAAAATCAGACGTGCCGAAATAGTAATTGACCATTTTGAAATAGCTAGTACTAGGTACCTAAAGGATAATGGCACTCAAATTACGAAACATGTTCAAAAAAGTAGGTAGGTATCACTAAAAATCATGTGACAGGCTACCATTTTTTCGGTTTTTCGATAAAAAAGAAATGTTCCAATTCAAAACTGAACCCGATATTCGTGTTCAGGAGGTCGAAATCAGTTGAAGAACATTTTTTTATATAAGTAACAGAATGACGCTTATGTGGCCGGTTTGTCTGTCTGTCTGTCCGAGTCCGTGCAGAAATTAAGACGCTGTACTCCTTCTCGAGAATTGAAACAAGAGTCTTGGAACTTTTTTCCGATTAATAGCTGATGTCCCCAAGGGTGGCCAATGGGCACTATTTTCGTTATCCATACATCGTTATCATTATTCTCAAAAAACAGAGATCTCCTGTGCACTTCGATGAAGTTGAGCTTCTTCTCGGGAACTAAAGCTACAGCCCTTGAAGATTGAACTTTATCCGGTGGATAGCTTAGGTTCTCAAGGACCAAAAAGGCAGAATGGCTTTCATAATTCGGCCGCCATCTTGGCTGCCATATTGAAATTTCTTATTAGTAGAACGATTGTCATGAAACTTGAAACTTACCCTTGTCTAGTACGATCATTCTTATTTTCAAGCCAAATTTCATGATTGCCCCACCATCTTGGCCGCCATATTGAAATCTCTTATAA
Source organism: Anaspis maculata (assembly GCA_949128115.1). NCBI lineage: Eukaryota > Metazoa > Arthropoda > Insecta > Coleoptera > Scraptiidae > Anaspis > Anaspis maculata. Next base: position 23,481,472 of record OX421967.1, read on the forward strand.
GTGGGAGGATTTTCATGAAACTTGAGAGTTACGCTTGTCTTGTACGATTATTCCTATTTTCAAGCTGAGTTTCATAATTCTGCCGCCATATTGAAATCTCTTATTAGTGGAACGATTTTCATGAAACTTGGAACTTACCCTTGTCTAGTACAATCATTCTGATTTTCAAGCCGAATTTCATGATTCTGTCGATATTTTGGCCGCCATATTGGAATTTTTTGCCCAAGACGGTAGAACCCTAATTACTCAACATCTTGCGTTCACTAATCCTCCAAAAAGGAAGTGCGCTACTGAGCCTCATGCCCATGAGGCGTATTCGCTTGTTAGGTAGGTAGGTAGGTACCGAACAGAACCCAAATTAGTGGCTCTGTCATTGCACCATTCACATTTGTCCATAGCAGTAGCAGTACCTACGCAATACCTACGATAAACTCAAAATCATGCAAAGCCTTGAAAATCTGGCTGTCTGTCTTTATAGCTACCTACCTAAACTCTTTTAAAGGTAGGTTCTTTTCCTCGTTTTACGATGAGAATTCCTCATTTCGCCTTCTCATTGAACTAGAAACAATCGCCAGCAGTCTTCTACTATAAAATTCATCTAAGAATAAACGAAACGAAAAGTGTGGGAAAAACAAATTAAAGTTGCGGAAATAGTGAAACTGTCCACATAAACTAATAAAACTACTACAACAATCGACAAAAACTCTAGTATAGGTGCTGTCTCGTATTCTCTTATGCACATGCACACTTACCTATGCGAAATAATAATGACATTCACTCCAGGTAGATAAATACATTACAAATACATACTTATTAGTTATTACTTACTTAGTAGGTAATATAGGACTCTGACAGTGCTAAAGAACACCAATAAAATTATTCGCATATTAATGAAGTTCCCATTCACGTTGCAGAAAAGTAAGAAGTAGTATTATCGATTTATTAGTCTTTCCCTTTCACTGTCTAGTGTCTATATCCGTAGAATTGGACACAAAGACGATTTTTCGACACAAAATACGCAGAACCAGTAAATGCAGTTAGATACCTACTGCAGTTTGAGCATAGTAGTGCAAACAAACATAAACAACTTTCATGCGATGGTGCTTAACCGGCCAATAGATAATCTAAGCCTATGTTACTGCTGACAGCACTGCAAAGCAAGACGGTTTCGGATAAGTAGGTACTACAAGTAGAAATACAGCGTGTTCAACAATAATTGTCCGCTTTTCGGAAATAGCGGTTGCGTGTGCCGCTTCAACTAAATCATTTTGAGATCTGCAGTAATGAGATCGATCTACGTCACGTCACTACGTGACGCTGCTATAGAAAATCAGAGAAATTTGATTGGTTGAATGGTTCGATTGACACCTGTCCTGTCACTTACGTCAAAGCTGTCAATTTTTTTTGTTCATGACAATGATTATCTAAGTTGTTGCCATGGCAACATGGATACAAACCCGAAATGACAGCAGTTGACGTTGATCACACTTTTACTTTTAAACTGCACTTAATCCTCCTTGTACGGTGTTTTGTTGAGAAAAGGGTGATTTCTTCTACCTTGAACGGTTTTTTATACGTACATTTTGTTATTTGACAGCGCGCAACACCGTTTATTGTTGACAATTTTTGACGCAAGTAATGCTAATTGCCATTCTGGGTTTGAATCCATGGGTTGCCATGGCAACGGCGCCCTGACCTACACCAACCTACGTCATCACTATAATTGAGTGTACCTATTATAGCAAAATTCTGTTGATAAAAATGAACTCGAAGTCGAGCAACTCCTGCAAATCCAGGCAAAAATCTCCAACTCAACTGAACATCACCAGTTTACTCGGATTCACATGAAACTTTTAACAATGAGCTCAACTTTTCTTGACAAATACAGAATGTCGCTTATACCCTTTTGCTTCCGACCGCTTCAATCAAATTGGAGTGGCTGAATGATTGGAGTGATATCTGTTATTCGTGTAAAATGCATGCCAGTTTTCTGCTTGCGGCAATGACTATGTTAAACCAGGATTAGGTACAATGGCGCCATTTACGCGATATAGTTTGAAGCCAACAAAATTTCAGAGTTATTGGATTGGCTGAATGTTTTTATCGGCCTCTGTAGCTATTGTCAAAACTGTCAATTTTCTCTTATGGCAATGGCTGTCAAAGCGGCATCCATAGTCGCTGGATTGACAGTTGGCACGAAATAAGAAGAGTAAGAGTGAAGTAAACAAAACTGACACGCAATCGGGGTCGAGAGTAACCATGGGAGGGTGCCACTTATGCATCAAATTTGGCGAAGACGTGAACGTCAAACTACGCGAACGCGAAACAAATGTCAATAATTGTCAAATAACAGAATCGACAACGCAACAGTTCGTATTATTTTTTTGATTTTGAATAATCCAGCCACGATTTCGAACTTGCGCTCGATTCTTCGCCGCTTTGACGTTTAAACAGGTATGTCAAATCAAAATAACTTCGTGGTGCAGTTGTTTTTTTAGGCTTTGCGTACCTACAAAATTTACTGTTGGATGGTTACCGGTCCGTTATCATCCCCGATAGCATTTGTTGAATAACTTGATTGGCATCTGTCTGTCACAATCATCAATTTTTTGCTTGTGGCACTGTTTGTCAAATCAGCGTCATCAGTCGTGGGATTTATTAGAGAAAAGTAAGTAGTGGGCAATCCGTAAAAATTCAGACCAATTAAATCGGTTGAATAGATTGACACCTGTCATTCTTGTCAAGCCGTCAATTTTCATCTTGGGATAAGCTTGGGATCAGCTATTAGATCAGGACTCATAGTCGCGGGATTAACGCGGGATAAGTAGCTTGCAATAATATACCTTTTCAATTTTACCTGTGCCGCCAGGGTTCGGCAATGGCTGTTATTTAACACCTGTCAAATTGCAGACATTTGACTTTTTTTTCTGTCAGCTGAATTGGAGTTATTGCGTCTCTAAAAATGAATGTCAAACCAGAATTTACAATCGCAAAATTTACATGTGACAAGTAGTGTGAAAACAGCAAAATTTAAAAAAGTTAATGTGAGTGACAAAATTGTTCAACACCTGCCATTCTTCTGGAAAAGGTGATTTCCTGCTGATGGAAATGGTGTCTAACCAATATATTTAGTGATTGTATTCACACGGGATTAGTGGCATGTCACCAGTGAAATTTCAAAGCAATGGATTCGAGAATGGATTGGTTAAATGTCTTGATTAACAGCTGCTAATAGTAGGTACCTCTAAGTACCAAGAATGCCAATCAACAAAATTTCAGAACAACTGGATTGGTTGAATTCCTCAATTGACACCTGATTATTGTCAAATTGTCAGTTTTTTTTGTTCGTGATAATGGCTACCAAATCAGGACTTATTACATTAGCGGGATTTGAATGTAATAAGTAATGTACAATCAGCAAAATTTCACAACAGTTGAGCTCGTTTCATTTCCAATGAATTTTTGACGCTGAATTCTGTTGCTCTGCCACAAAATACTCTTGTTTTTAACAGAAAACCAAACGATCAAGAAGGCCGACTAGTTGAATGACTCGATTGATACCTGTCATTTTTGGTTTCAATTTGTCATTTCAAACCAAAATTTACAGTAACGTGCGTACGTGCGTAAAACAACATTTGTTGTAATGTCCATCAAAGCGGGATCAATAGATATCATTTATTTATTATGTTTTTTTTATCATTTTATAGAAATATTCATGTTATTTATTTATTTTTTTTTCAAAGAATTTTTCAAGAGATTCCACAAAATAGTGTGTGCCAGAGAGTATAGCTCAAGTTTGAAACAGAATAGGCGGGGTCAATTCAAGACGCTGCGATCTACAATACAATGAATATTACTGTAGTATTATTCAAGTAATTTCAGAAAAATAATTGAATAGTTGGAAAATTCTTACGCTGAACATGCATTTTTGATCAGTGAGCAGTAAGTGACAGGGAGATTGTTTTTAAAGTGTTGCATAACAACGTAATTAGGTGCCTATCACCTTTCAAAAATATGTTAATCCATATTCCATTCAGTAGGTAAAAACAGACATAAAACTGTAAAAAAACTAAGCATCATTTCCATTGCAAATATGTATATCACGAGGTATATCAGTAATTAACAAAGTGTATTAACTTATTGCTGTTCAAGTACAAAATTCAAATTAGCAAAACACAGACGGGGGTTCATTGCTTTCTCGTTCGTTACGATCGTGTCCATAGGTACGTAAGTATCTCCGACAATCAAGAATCATTCTATATAATCTATAATGATCAGTTTTCTTTTTATGAACGCACTTGAAGTATTAACTAGCGAGCTTTAATATACCAGGTGTGGTGAAAATTGCAAGATTTTACGACAAATACCTACGTAAGAAATAGTCCGCCTCGAAGGACCAATAATTTCACCAAAAGCACAAATTGGAGCACTGAGTTGTCCACTAGTATATAATTTCCCACGATTATTCAGTAAGATTCTTCTGCGTTTCTCTTTTCAAAATCTTCTTCTGAAATAAAGCATATCGTCATAAATAATTAAGAATAAACGAGAAACAACTGAACAAAGTTGAGTTAATTATGGTTAACAAACGACAGTTAATAAGCTATCATCATTTCTTTTGGATTATGCTGCGTTCAGGTACCTACACTAATTAAAATCCTAATCGTTTCACAACAACAGATGATGTCCGATTCGTTTCGAACAAGACCGGCCTCCGTCGTCGTCGCTTCTTGCTTTGCTTCTTCTTTTTCTTCTTCTTGTTGAGTAGGTATGTTCCCGTTACATCAACAGCTGACGCTCGAGGAATACCTTATTCTGCGTTCGCACCAGGCATGTTGTATGTTGTTGGCTGTACGGGTTCTGTGATTTTTCATAATTAGAAAAGGCATACAGAAAAAATTGCATTACAGCAACTGGCGTGGCCATACGGAAAAAATTCTAGTTCAAAAATCTATTGTATAAATTCTCACCTAGTTTAGAGCGTTACATCATTCAGAGTATGCATGTACCTGTATACCATCTTCATCAAAATATTATTCGGTAGCGTCCCACATGGGCACTGGGCCAAAATAATGCTCTCTCAGCTGCTCTGAAGAAGCTATATGGTCGTAATTACACACATACCTAGTTTTCTGCTGGAATTATGGTTATTATATGCTTGTGTTGTAGCGCACAAGAACAAAAAATCAAGCTCTCGAGGATTCACGCTTCTGATTGTGATGATCATGGCAACGTGAAGACAGTATTCATATAATGGTTTATTATATGGTCATTTTGTGATAAATAGCGGTGTGAAGACTGGAGATAAGAACAAGAACTTATGTTTTATGATGCCCCGGCGTCGACACAGTCACGTCGTGACTAGGTGGCCCAACTTTTTACATCAACAGCATTTGTTTGTTTTTTGTCGTTCCGTTGTCATTGTCGTTTCATTTTCCAATTACATCTCGTAATTGTTTATGGGTTTTCTTTATTCGATTGCTTGATTGGCTGTTTATGGTGTATTAGATGGGATCGGCTGGGTTAAATGACCGCGATGAAACCGTCCAGGTTAAAAAATTGATTGTAATTTTATTCATTTCGCTAACGCTAACACACATAAATCGTAATAATGCATTTCTGCAATTTTATGGTTATGGAGCAGAGAGGAGAAAACGCTTTTAGGCCTGTGAAGTTTCATATTTAACGTTACTTTAATTGTTATTCGTGATAGAGCACTACGAACTAAATATAATTTAGAGATGAATTAAAATCTAGTAGGTAGGTAAGTATACATGAAAATAATAATTCATATGGAAATAATTAGGAAAATTAGCATTTAGCCGAGTTTTTTTAACGTAAATCAGGATACCTACTTACTTAGGATAATTGATAATAATGAATTTGAGGTCGAAATTCAATGTTACGTTACGTTGAATAAATAATAAGTATTCAAATATCTTCAGATTTCTTTTGTATCCACTTGAATGCCTCCGTATTTGCATGCTTTTGCAAGCACATACATAAATAATTTAACAATATTCACGCTGATTCGTTGAAGTAGGCATCTTCCTAACTAAATCTGTATAGCTTAGCAGACATAACCCAGTTCAGACAGTTCGTTCACTTCCATTTTTTCCCATATACCTTTTCAAGATATACTTAATACTACGATTTGCCAAATTGGACGAAATTGGAATCAAAGAAAAGCTCCTACTTGTACTTGATACTACTTATCGTTGCACTTGAAAATCTATTGTATACCAAAATATATTCTTCTACTCGTGTAATACCTCACTGTACTAGACGAATAAATGTTGCAAATCTGGTAAAGGTAGGTACATCACGACCGTATTCGCGATTTCAACTTTCAATCATCAATGGTGGCGCTGAAATATGCAAACAAGATGGAGGACTGCAAGTGGTTGCTATTGGCAACAGAGCACCTGTGTTTGATATTCATCTGTCATCTCTGAAATCTGTTAAGCTTGCAAATGTCAACCCTCAGCCACAGTCTTAAAAATGGCCTCCCTCAGCAATAAAGTTCATTTCAACTTATTGGCGAAGATTCAACATATTGACACAACTAAACTCTAAAGAAAATAAGTCCATTTAGATATAGGTGCAAGCATAGCTTCATTGAAAAAATTAAGATATTCGCTGGAGACTCCAACTCGGAAATAAGTAACAAACCCGTAGAATTGGCGGAGGAGCCGGTCGATATCGTGTCGGGCTACTCGCGAAGCCTCTTTCTTTACTAGAGCTTGCATCAACAACAGATTCTGGCATAAGCCTACCAGCTTTTTTGTGATTCGAGTGACCACTGACAGATTTTGTTTTCAAGTTTCCAAATCTGAATTATAAAAAATCTCTCTAACATTGAAATTGGGTGCATGCCGCGATGATTCACGACGACACACGATGTCGCTGATTTTTTCAAAAACAGATGAATGCATGCCCTGCATAACGGACCGTATATGAAAAGTCGTAAAAAACACAGTCCCGTAGCCTCCGGGTGGCCACAAACCCCCTGTAGCAATAATTCCTAAATCAACAAAAAACTATTTTGAATGATTTTTCAAACAGGGGGGAGGCGCTTGAGACCAGCAAGCTGTTTAAATACGGACCTGGACAGCCACTGCTCGATTCCAGATAGCGACAGTTGTCAAGCAAAGTTTCAAGGTCACTGCGTTGTGACGTCAGTACGGCCAGAACGAAAGTAGACGTGTTTTGGTGCAAAAAATGTATTTCAAATCCAAACATTAATCTTCATTTAAAAGGTGTTTAGTTTTTGTCTAGCAATTTTTTCGGTCGGACATTTTTAACAGTATTTTTGATGATACTGTGCAGTAATCGCTTTAAAATAGAATAAAGGACCCCATTGAGTGCTAATTGTTAACGAATCATGTCCGCATGTCCGCATTTTTTGCACAAAATAAATTTAATCGATCATCTCATTCAATTTAGTGTTATACCGTTTTAATTAAATTCTTAAATTGAAATGTCCATCGCACACACAACATATACTCGTAGTATAAAATTTCCTCGAAAATTCCGATCCGAAAATCAGAGCCGCAGAAACGCTTTAAAGCGCATCACAAAACACCAAAAAATATCCAATTACGACATTCATTAAACCACACAGCACGAGAGAAATCGCCCAAAACCCGCCTTGATCCCATGCAAATCGTTATTACCTTCATCATCATCTGTAACGTTGTTATTGTTATTACCGAAGAACCCGAATCATCCCAGACAGAAAAATAATTATCATTCGACGTTTAAACATCTCTATCAATTAACCACACAAGCCGGCACAACGCGTAATAACTGTTTCCCAACTGGATATGAAAGACTTTATTGTCATTATTGAAGACCCGGCATCAAAGAAGAAGAATGAGAGACAAAATGAAATCATGTCAAAACCAATTACACCCATCGCGAGCTCTGCTGGAGACACAAATTAACGGTTACGATGTTGCCTCGCTTGTTATTAGATTAAATAGATCAATTATGATTGCGATTATGAACATTTGTCATGTTTCGGATTAATAACCGTGAAAAGCGAACAAGACACTCGACATGATGTATATCCGACGGTGATATTTGCAAAAGAAGATGTCGAAAGTGTAAGCGAATTAGTCACTCGTGTCAAATATGTTGTTCGTTTTTTTTTTCTTGAAGATTATTTCAAGTTATGCGCCGTATCAAATTGTAATCGGGTAAAGCTATTAGTGTTAGGGCTATTTGGGATTCTCATCGCTTATAAACATTATTGAATTTTGGATATCTTCATAAATCACGGGTCTCTTGAAATGAAATGATAAAACTTGACACGACAGTGTACAGAACATCGAACAAGAGGACAGGGATTTCCGTACCTACCTTGGGCATTATAGTTTTGAATGTCGGTCACAGGACCATCTGTCGAATGTTTGATGAAGCCAAATGTAAGATCGTCATAGCTAAATTGTGTGAGAGGTTCTCAGTCCAGTTTTTAACCAAAATATAGGCATATAGGTACCTAATAGTTTCGAAGAAAAGAATAGGAAGCAACTGTTGTTCCAGTTCTTGGAAAATGTTTAATCCTCAAAGCTGTATGTTTTCAATGTTTTTTTGTATTATTCTAGAGCCGGTATTTTAATCTTCAGATGAATTCCGAATATAAAGCACTTACACAAAAACCGCTGATCTAGCTCTAGCTATCTATTCAGTCTCTTCTTTCATACCCTAAAATTTCTTGCGTACCTACTCTATACTTTATTCGGAACTTGATTCAGTGGTTAAAAACCGGCTCTTAGTATCCAACTCACTTGTTAAATTATCGCCTCAATCACCAAACAAATATTTCGTCAGTTCCCAGTCAAACAGTTCAATTATGACTTTTTGTTATCAATCTGGGTCGCTTGGAGTTGACCCAACACTTGAGTTGGCAACCGTCACGTCACTACCTCCGTTCTACGTCAGGCAGACAATAGGCGATTGACCTTGTTGGGGAAAACGGCCGTTTCGTAGAGGAAGTTTTAGGGAATTAATTGTCAGAAGATGTGTAAGTTGCCGCAGGCAACGTCGGCTGTTACGTCGATTGGTGGCACGTCAAAACTGTCACTTTGCTGTCTTGTACAGTCCACTACAAGCAAACTTTTGTTTCTGTGAACCCTTGGGACCCCGTAGGCTCTTTACTGGGCCCCATGTTGATGACCAGCGTCGTCGCAGACCTTTCGCTGAATCATCCATAGCTTTCGCCCAAGGAAGAGCAACAGACTCTGTCACATCCGCACGGAGGGAAACACACAAGCCCGTCGGCCAGCCTTGCAACAAGCCAGTCTGCCAGCCGAGAGAAAACCACCTTGGGCTGGCCGTGCAGAGTCAACCGCACCACCTACCTTTTTTCCTCGCTTTTTTCTCAAGATTTTCTGCTTGGACTTGAGCTGGAGATCCGCATTTTTCATTCTAATAAGCTCGCCGTAGCTACCTTTGTCTTCGGGACGTAAACGTTGTCTTTTTTCACCTCAATGTAGTGCATTGCTGGGGGAGTAGTCTTTCAGCTGCGCACCTCTGGAGCTAGATCTACTACAAGTCTGCTAAATACGCTGACCATAACATGAAATAAGAGACACAAATGCAAACTTCTTTTCACATTATTTCTATTTGTCAAATTTCCATGTCAATAATGTGGGTATTGCAGGTATCCACTAGTGCCCACCTAGGCTACTAGACGTCGGAGTATGTGTTCTTCTCAAAAAATTCCTCCACGATCAAGTACCGAGCTCTACACCAGGTGGCGTTTTTTAAATGTAAATCGCCTATAGATTTAACCCGAGTCTTGAAATATACGTTCAATCAATTTACAGAGACATAAGTATTTGAATCAGGATGGTTTGATTCCTAGCTCCCCTCCTTCATGTCTCGTCTGCGTCTGCATAAGTAATGAAATCAAGTATGAGAACTGGCATAACCTCAGGTTATAACAGTGCTAACTTGATGTTAGGCCAATGGCGACTTGATGATTACCTATATCCCGTTCACTATTTATTGTCAGCAGAATGATTGAGGTTTGTTACTTTTTTGACATCTTTACCAAAAGTCAAATTGACGTGCTGACGCAAAATGAATCAGAAGAAATTCATGACATTGGTGCATTTACTTGAGACAATGAAAAACTCTGCAAGTACAGTCATCGAGATAGCGTAGGCAAGTTTCCCATGTTAGACCTCGCAAGACGCACTCCATCAGACGTTCAAACGTGGCCGGTGCGTTAGAAAGTCCAAACGGCATCACAGTGAACTGATAAAGGCCGCTCCCGACAGAAAACGCCGTCTCCTCTTTGTGGCCGTTGTGAAGTCCCACTTGCCAGTAACCACTCTTCAGGTCAAGCGTCGAAAACCATCTCGATCCAGACAGCGTGCTAAAAGTGTCGTCGATTCAAGGCAGTGGATAAGCTGTATTTAGTGTATTTTGTATTTTTTCGTAACATTATCAAGCTTGCGGTAGTCCAAGTAAAATCGCGCATCCCCGTCTTTCTTTATAACCAAAACAACCGGTAATGACCATGGTTGATTTAGGCGCCTTCAACTATCAAACTTGTTTTTCAAAAGCTTCGAAATTTCTTGCTCCGCCAATGGTAGGTGCCTGGGAGCTTGTCGAACTGGAGTTCCGTCCTCGGTGTTGATTCGATGTTGAATCCACTGGTCCTCCTCCAAGATGACCTTTCATCGCAAAGGAGTTAGCTTCTTCTTGGATGAATTGCGCCGCAAGTTTCTTCTTTTGTCATCCAGGTGTTCCCAGTTGGTCGAGAACTTTACACTATCTTTTTCTCCAACAGCTTTGGAGTCAAAGTTTTTGGCGACACAATCTGTCAGCTGACGTTCATTCTACGGGCTTATACTTTCTCAGGTTTCTCCTGTTTTGATTGTCTTGTTTGGTTAATGACTCTAATCGGGAATTTCTTCTTACCATTGCTGATCAATGTCTCAAGTCATGATAGATACATCTAAAAGCTGTATTGGTGTCAGTAATACTGGGCGACATGTCCTCCAGGTTGTCTGCTTAGTTTCTCGGAGTCAGCGGCTGCGGCTCCTACCTATGGTTTCACCTAAAAGTAAAAAGATTTTCTCAGTCTTCATGACTGTTTTCAGCGGAATTTTATCCTTACAAATCTTTAGTGGCCGTTGTCCAACATCCAGGACAAATCAGTACATATCCATCAAGTCCAGGCCGATTGTGCTCAACTAGCCTCCCTAATTGCGTCGTTCTGGGCGGCTGGGGGCTGGGGTTCTTTGCTTCGGCGTGGAACGATCGGTTGAACTTGATTTTTGACCGCAGTTTCGACGCAGATGTCCCTGTTTTCCGCAGCCGAAACAACTCAGCCCGCCCCCTTTTGCCCTTTTCTTGCTTCGCTATCCCGCCGGCTTCAATCGAGACAAGGCATCAGGCACTTCCTGCAGCGTTTCTTTGGCTGAGTTTCCAGTCAGCATTTTATTTGGGCTCTCCGTTGATTCGAAGTATACCTCTTGGTGAGGCGCGGTGGTACATTCGATGCTTCGAAATAATAGAAAAACGACATTTCCGGTTTGATGCTCGACTCCACAAACGAAGATAATTAATTAAGGAACACCTAGGTGAAATAACCAGAAATTACATGGATTTTATTTCTGGTCGGTGCAAGTTTATTGACCAAAGAAAATTCTTCAAATTTCTACCACTGAACTAATCATTTAAATAAGTACCTACTTCGTAATTGTTTTGCAACCGGGATTTCTAACGCGAGTACCTAATCAATTAAAATTGGCCATCAAATGAATTCCCAAGCAAATTCCGTGATATAATTTCTACTTACTTGGTGGAACCGGGCATAAAGCAAATAAACTATACGTATTCACCAACCATCAAGTGGATACCTGCTATCTACCAATTGGTACCTACATACCCAGATACGTTCCTGTGCTATACCATGATAATTTGTAAATTGTGGTTTATCCGGCCGATTTAAAAAGAATGGTCGTGTGAATTCCGTAAAGGTCCGCTTCCGTTTTGACAAAAAAGAACCCGTAACTCAATCAAAATTGTTTCATTCGCGCTATTCGCAGGTTCCCATACAAAACCTGATTTTTGTAACCTATGGCTTTCTGTTAGTCCAAACATCGAAAGCATGTAGGTACATTTTTTAGGTTACATGACGCTTTTACTGCTTACAGTACCTACTGCTTACCTACCCAACACGACATTTGCATAATTGCTCTAGAAGAACCAAGATAACGAGTTTTGCTTTATTAATCCGTCTTTATTGCACTTTACATAACGCTTTGTAGGTAGATAGCTTCACTCATTGCGAAGAAACTGCCAGGTTTCACTTCTCGTTCTGCATCTAACAAAGCTACCGGTCTGGCCTACCGAAAAAATTCATCGATCGGAAATGCAAAGCGGCTCAAAAGATTCAAATCACACGCCGTAATTCGTCCATAATAATGGCATTAAGCGTCAGCGTCTATAACGGACTCTTGCATAACTTTGGGACACCTTTTGTCAAGCATGTTTTACGCTCCTCGGCCATTACTTCTGCTCTCTTATCGCGGCGTCATCATCGCGATAATCTTGCGAAAAACGGGAGAAGACTACTTGGAGGTCAATAATTATTGTTGATGTTATGACAGAGAAGACATATCCGTCTGTAATTGGGCATGAAACTACGCCGCTGGTCGCCGGTGGTGACCGAAAAAGTGAACAAAACGCGCGACATGGATCTACATCTACATCTAGTTGGCGTGACGGCGTGTGATTAACGATAAGACAGAAGAAGAAACGCGCGACAGGTGCGACTAGAAATTGCAAGGCGAAGCTCGGCGAGGAGTTTCAGTTTCTGCAGGTTGGTAATGCTTATAGGTAACTACCCATACTATACCCATAATTAAAGTCAATAACGTTTACTATTTCAAATTGTCTTATAAATCAAGCACAAGCATAAGGCAGAGTAGTCGGGGTTCAAATTATAGATTTTGATACAGTTAATTAATTAGTTGGTAATAACTGCTCAGGGATTGGTCGTTGACTCATTAATTATTATAATTTATAAATCCCTCGTTGTTGGATAATATTAACGAATGAAAAGATTCAATTAGGGCTGACATCGATCGCGTAGATTCGTTTGAATTTTTGATTGAGGAAGGCCGTGAAGTGTAATGTGGAATAAATCACAGAGTTACTTTTTCACTCACTTTTTCACGATTTCGATAGCCATTCCCTAATACCTTGCGGAAGAAAGATTTCTTAACCAAACTTTGTGACCTAACGTATTCCCAAAGCAGAACAATAACATGTATATGTCAACAAAATAAAACCGACATCCACAGGCATCGTCCGCCATCTTGAATTTTTCGATTCCAATCATCTTGATTTTTGACGTTTGTTGCTCAATTTTTTTATATAGCGGTAGGTGTATGCGGTATAGTCTTTCCAGCGGAACCGTGATTCGAGTGATCAAAAAGAATCTTGGGAATTTCGTTCCCAAGTTTCCAAATCGGAACTTATAGAAAAATCTCCAAAACTTTGCGATTGGTTACACTTACGCGAAATTTGGCACATTCGACACAAGATGTCGTCGGGGCGACTTAATTGAGACCGAGGGGCAAACCGCTGGGGAAGTCTGGTGTACATGCCGGAGGAAGTCCAGGGGAAGTCCGGGGGAAGTCCGGGGAAAATCCGGGGGAAGTGCGAGGAAGTCCGGGGGAAGTCCGGGGAAAATCCGGGGGAAGTGCGAGGAAGTCCGGAGGAAGTCCGAGGAAGTCCGAAGGAAGTCCGGGAGAAATCCTTACGAGGAGGAAGTTTGGTGTACAGAATTTGACTAGCGGTTTGCCCCTCGATTGAGACGCATTTGTTCACACATATTCAGAGCTATTGCCTGTTTTATTGAAAAATACCGTGATTTTCCTACTTGTTTTCATTTTTTGTCAATAAACTGCGAAGCTAAAGTAGCCTGTGACATTTGACAGTTGAAAAAATATTCCTAACCTCAAACGAATTGAATTTTTCCACGCTTTATTAAAAAAATGCGGATCCGTTCCTCTAAAAAAGGTCGCAATGGAAGCACCGGCCTTTTTGGCTTACTCCAAACAAAAATATGCATCAAACCCCAAACAATTATTGACAAAACAAAGGACACCTCGGCGGTCTGCCATGAGCAGCAGGATTTCCGTGTAAAAAGTATATTAATCCATATTTTAAGGAACCCCAACCATGCAAAGTTGCGTCTTGTCCCGAAATTATTGTGGTAACTTTTGTCATTAGCCCACTTTGTATAAGGGCCCGCGCGAGACGAATTTGTGTCGGCTCCTTGGCCGCAGACGAAACGAATCCCGAATGCTGTGCAATTCGAAGGGTTCCTGTGGTTCCTATTTCCTAAACAAACAAATAATGATTGCTGAATTCAAGACGCACGTGTGTCGCATAGTACGAACGATGGTGCCGACCCCATGCGATGTTACATGGTTTTACCATGTCTAAGTTGTCTTCGAATCAAAGAACTTGATTGCCTGACTTGATCTGATCGGGTCTATAAAAAAAAAACAACCGGGACCTGACGAGGTCCATGTAACTACACGGCTTTAACATGTCCAAGTTGTCTTTAGGGCGATTCACCTTGCATTTTGTGCTGAGGAATGCCACCTGGCAGAGTTGTAGTATGAACTCAATCAAATCAGCTTTCCAGCCAAATTTGCACCCCGTCTAGGGTGGCGCGGGGGTCTCTGAAAATTGAAGGTGCATGAATTCTTTCAAACCATGCTACAATATTTTGATTATTTTCGTGAGTTGTTAAGTGTTATCGTATGTAAGTTCTCTTGTTGATGAATTTTCCTGTCGTCGAGTTGTCCTGTCGATGAGTCGTCCTGTTGATAAATTGTCTTGTCGGCGAGTTGTCTTCTCACTTTGGTTGGTGAGTTGTCTTGTCGGTGAGTTTTCTTGTCGGTGATTTGTTTTGGCGAGTTGTCTTGTCGGTGAGTTGTCTTCTTGTCGATGAGTTGGGTGTCGACAAGTTATCCTGTCGATGAGTTGGGTGTCGACGAGTTGTCCGACTTCCAAATTTTCCAGAGATTTTAATATTTTGATATCTAATAGCTTGATTGTTGGAAAAGCCCGTGAACTAGAAAATGTGCCCAGGTCACTCAAATCACAAGCTGGAAGGCCTTTGGTTACCTATCCTGTCTATGATTATAGACAATTGGCCTTATTCTCTATCGTTCTCTATGCCATCAAAAATTCTCGATAGGTACAGAAAATGGAATTTTGAAGAGCTGCAAATTACTCCTTTGACTGGGTAAGCAAAGCAAGTAGGTATACCTACTGTATACCTGTGCCTGTCACTTTAGGCACAGGCACAGGTTCAGGGCTCAGAGCTAATTTCATACTTAGGATCCCTGTCCAATAGGTATAGGCTCACGTACCGAAATCAACTAAAGTGAAAAACGAATTTTTTTCATGAATAAGGCCGAATATTCACCATTCCAAATGTCTCGTAAATTGGTCGTTAACTCATTATTAGCAATTAGAATTTATGAATCCCTTATATTATGGTTATGGATAATATCTACATATGAAAATATTTATTTAATTAGGGCTAACATCGATCGTGTAGATTTTGAACCATTTGAATTTTTGATTGGAGAAGGTCGTTAACTGGAATAAATCGCAGATATGTATACTTATTCACGATTTCGATAGCTGTTCACTCACCTTGCAAGATGAAATACACAAGATTATTCCTAGAATAAAACAATCACATGCCATCGGAAAATTAACTCAAAAAAACTCGGCATTCACTCTCATCTTGAACTTTGCCCATTTTCGGTAATCATGTTTTTTGACATTTGTTTATATTCAGCTTTAGAAACGTCTTTGAGCTATAGGCTGTAGGCTTACTCGTTTAGTTTACGAATTTGTGATATATAACTGACTGGGAGACTGGGGCGTCATCAGATTATCATAACGTTGAGTTTTTGTTCCTTATAGCCAGTTCCACCAGCGAATTTAATCATTGTTAGCTAAAAAGGATATTTTCTCTGGTGAATTTCGGCTTAGTGACCACAGAAAACACAAGTTTCACGAAATAATATGGGAGAATGTTTGGATCACAACAGCTTGTATGCATTTTCCGTGGTCATTCAACCAGCACTGATCTAGAATCCATCAGAGGAAATGCCTCAATGAGTTAGCAATGATTAAAGTCGGGTGGAACTGGATGTTGGTGATTTTTATTTAAGTTAACATTTTCTGATTGACCAATGACAGTGAACATCACAGCGCAATGGAGCGCGGACTCCAACAGTATGCAACCCGCTTGCTGGAGGAACTGCTGGCGCCCTCTGCCAGACGACACTCGAAGCTCATGTGTCAATGTGACGTGAATTTTCAAATTAGAACTCATCTATTAATTAAAAAATTCAAAATTCGTCGGAAAAGCTGCGATATTTTGTTGTTCGCTGCTTTCCATCAAGCTTATACTGCTGATATGTGATACTTTTTAGTTATTTATAAAAAAAATACTGTGTATTTTTGCTTTGCTTGGTCGAAGATTTTAAAAAATCTGAAGTTTTGCATTTGCAGTTTGTTGCATTGGAAGTTGAGTTGAATCGTTCTGTTGCTCTTCTTCCACGAACGAATTTCAAAATGGAGCATCTGAATGCCTAAACCAGACGCTAGTCCAAATCGTGTTAAATTTGTTCAAAATTCGAAAGTTCGTGCCCCCATATTTCGATTGCGTAGGATTATTGAAAAAATAAAAGCATTTTTCGTATACCACGTTCATCTTCAACACTCAATAATTACCACTCAATGTTTACATTATCAAGTAAACATTGTATCAGTACCTACACATTTAATCTTATTTTGCAGGTAATTTTTCGTCCCTCTAGGGACTTCTGGTCTGCCTCAGATATTCCATGATATCGAAATAGTGGACCTTGAGGTTGGGGAAGTCCCCCAGGTGGTTAATGGACCAGTGATAAATCACGAAATTGTACGGTCACGCCACCATATTGTGACCTGACAGTACCCCTTTGCAGCATGATGCGGACTAGCGTGTTAGTATAGGTATTTAGATGCTCCATTTCGAAATTTGAACGTGAAGAAAAAGCACAAAATGTTTCAACTCAATTCCGGGCACGACAAACTGGTAATGTAAAACTTTTGGCAGATCTTGAAATCTCCGACCAAGTAGCAATACATAATAAACGACCAATATCACTTATCAGCAGTGGAAGCATGAAGAAAAGCAGTGGAAACAACCAAATATCTCAAGTTTTCCGAATAATTTTGAATTTTTAAATTGATCACAGCAGTCGGCTGGCAGAGGGCGCCAGCAGCAGGTTGCATAATTTTACGACCCCCGTCCTTGGTATGTCTGGGTGTGTCGTTCGGAGGTACTTTTTAAAAAAAAGTGTCTTTTTGAGGTTCGTGCATTTTGAGATTCTGGTGCCCCCCCCCCCCCCCGCTAGAAATCACCATCCTGAAAGTGCCCCAAAAAAACATGTTGTTGGACCTTAGAGGCGTCTTCATCTGCCCTTTGAATGGCCGCTAGCTGAAGGCCTCTGTTTTTCTACTTACTTGGAGGTTCTGAAAATAACAGGGTATAATTCATTGTTTTCAGTGTACTGACCAATACATACAGGGTGTCCCAGATAAAACAACCCAGCGCGATTTTCTCAGGAAACATCAAGGCAACAAAAAAAAAGTTTCAATTGGGGGAAAGCCTGACCCTTCAGCTTTCTTTTGAGGGGGCGCCGATGCTTGTTGTAGGTGCTCTAGTTTCCAAGAAAATGCAATTTCATTCGGGCGAGTCGTAACTCCTGCGCTACTGATTGGATTCTTTCGAAATTTTGCAAGTAGGTAGATGTTTCTGACGAACCAGCCTATGCTGAATTCAAGCTAATCCAGTTTGATAGTTCGCAAGTTACAAAATATTAATAATCAAAAAAGTGAACTTTGACACCCTGTATCTTTTTTAGGAAACAAGTGCGAGGCACGTATGTTCTATTTTTCTGAATCTGGAGGATGAGGAGAATCTTAATCTCATCCTGAAGTTTGATCGGTTAAAACTGATTCACCCTGTATACCGTATGATCAAAAACTTTCTTCCTCTAGGCAGGCTGTGGCCTGGCCAAAATCAGCCTCATTTGCCTGTCAATTACCAGACCACAGCCTGTCTAAAGGAGGAAAGTTTTTGATCATACGGTACTTGCTTATCTTATTTCTATTTTCACTGAAATAAATAGGGTGGCTAGTGTGACCCAACTTTGTCTTCTGACTTTGGCCACCCATTTTGAAAAAATGGGTCTTGGGAAGTTGCAGGGTTGTGTCATTTAGAGCAGCTAGAGAACTATAACGGCTACTTCATAAAATGACACCAAAAACAAGCTTTTCTGATAGCTCTGAAGAAAATTACAACGCTTCGAAGTTCAAAAAAGGACCAAAGTAACTCAAGTTTACTGTATCTACTGCTAAAATCATGGCTGATACGGAATTTCAACCAATTGAATAAGTAAGACGCCGGACACGAAGCAACAGGCGCACCCCACTCGGGACGGCGAAGAGCTTTTTCGTCTTGCATATTATTATGCCGGTGAGAAATGAAAATTTGAGTTCTACAAATCAAAATTTCATAACTTCAAGTTCTACTTACCAAATTTAACAAGACGCGATAACATCAACGTCGTACAAATCAGGGCGGCTGACAAGTGACAGGTGACAGCCACCGACGGCACCGCCCACGAATTATTCCAGTGAATCTCAATTATTTTGTGCAATTTAGGTAAACTGTTGCAAATCTGTATGAATCTGACGGCAAATTTGACTGAAAAATTGTATTACTATAAACAGAAACTGCATTTTCCTGAGATAGAACATATTGGCACAGTATTAAACTTTCGAGTAGTACCAACTGCGTACCTACTGGTTTGTTTTAATATTATGAAACCCTCCACAGGGAAAATGAAATTTGTTGGGGAATTGAGGGGAATTACTTGTCCAGTTATATTACAGATTCGTGGTTTGCTATCTACTGGGGCCCTATTTTCGGAACCGGGGAACAGCTCATTAGGTGATGTTGCCTAGGTGACAGCCAATCACAGCCCTGGTTGCCTAGCAACTTCGCATGCGAACGGATCACACGTCTCCCGAAAATAGGGCCCCTGACATCATGATTGTTTATTGTGAAATCGGATAACAAACATTTTGGCAAGGAAAGTGAAATGCCTTGTATACTTACTTGATAAACTTAACAACGCTGTCATTAACTTGATTTTGACACCAATTCAAAGCCAAAAAGTAAGTGCATAAATCAGTAAGTGATTCGAATAATAATTATTATCATCGCAAAGTTCTACCTTTCCTTCTTGCCAACCTGAACAGGTAGGTAATAGGTAGGCAGGCACTAGGTACATCGTCGAGCTCACCGCGCTGTTGGTGTAATTAGTTTACAGTTAGTGTTTATCGGGTTACAAGAAAGTTATACAACGTATCAATAATTAGTTTATTAGAAACTGAATTATGATACTATAATCGCGTTATACAACTTTGCACAAAAAGCGCCGATGGAAATTCGAACTAGATATTCACGAATTTCAGCGCTTTCCTTGTTAGAGGTATTCGCTATAAAGATGAACTAGTCCGGGAAAATCAATGGAGCAAAATCAGATCTGGGATGCTTTTCCTTCTTATCGGAATGCATATTGCATTTCGACGTAAGAATTTCAAATAAGTGAGGGTCATCGCAGAGCTGAGCTGCACACCTATTCTAGGCGACATGAGGTGAGGTGCGTCTAACTCGTGGCCTGGACTATGCTGGAAAATATTTGATACACAGGGTAATGATGTGTACTTAGGCGGAGCACTAGGATTTGATATAATAGTATGTCCAGCTGAAACGTGAATCTGGACAAACTTTCTTGTTTTGCATTGTATGTAGGCTTGCCGTCCTTTTGCCTGGTGTGAAACCGGCAGGTTTAAACCTAGATTGTGTTGTCTGTCAAACTGACATCAAAAAGTTGCAATATTCGAATTGATTGTGTCATGCGTGGAAATGCGACTCGAAGGCCGCACAAGCGAGCCCCTTAGAATTTCGCGGCATTCCCGAAACAAAAACTCGTCTCACGTTGGCCCCAGAACGGGGCAAGAGGCAAATTGGAGATAATCGCAATAATTTTGGTCTGAAATACAACAGACGTATGGGAAACCGCCGAGGTGTTCCTTGTTTTGCCAATAATTCTTCAGGTCTAGGCGCGTCTTTCTAGATGAAGCTGGCCAAAGAGTCTGAGCTCCCATTGCAGCTTTTTTTCGAACGACGGCATCGAATATTCAGATTGAAGCGTCAAAAAATTGAACTTCAACGAGATAAATATTTTTTTCACAAGTCTCAAATGTTGTCACAGCTTACTTTGATTGCTTTGTTTATTATGAAAAATTAAAAAGAGGTCGGACAATTATGCAATTTTCCAATAAAATCAAGAAAAGCGTCAGACATTACGTTCTGTAAGAATCTTTCGTCCATCTGCAGCGGAAGTGTGTAAAAAATTGTTGTAAAAGTGGCCCGTAAGACATGGTGTGTCGTCGTGAATTACTGCGCCGAAAATCGCCAGTGCCATCAACCGCAAACTTTTGGGGATTTTCCTCTGAATTTTCTGTAATTCAGATTTGGAAGCTCAAGAACAAAGTCTTCCAGGTCACTCGAATCAGTGAACGCAGTTGAGCCCGACGTACTCAAGCTTTTAATCAAGTGATACGATACACATACTGGAATCACAATGTTACTCGCGCTTTCTTTGCAAAATTTTTGGAATGGACACATTCAAATTAACACAAAAAAACTATTCAGTATAACAAAAGAGAATTGCTGTCCGTTATCACACACGAAGCGCTTGATAAGTGACAGCATAATGCAAAGCGACAGCGTAAAGCACCAATTAGTTAATTACTACAAAAAATTATTAATCATTCGAACAAAACAAACGTCCATAAAACACACGAAGCGCACACAATGCAACAAAAGAGAGGACCGTTTTGTCTTTTGTTGCGCGGAAACAAACGACACATTGTCTTCGGCTGCCTTTCGGTATTCCGTCTGCTGTTTATTAAATGTTTTTCTCCTTTATGCATTGCGATATCATCGTCTTTGTCAAAAATCATCCCGTCGCGATTACAATGAGCAAGTGACGTCACACCGTTGCCCAGTCATTGACACGCGCACTCTAACTGTACCTTGCACGCAATTGATTATGATTACCGACCCGGCCGGCCGGCCGCGGCCGATTATAATTGGCGATACCTGATTCCTAACTGTCCGTCTTGGCGAACGAGTCGGACAGTGCGAATATACCTTCCGAGAATGGAGAAAAGATCCATTTTATGAGCCAGCCCGAGAAAAGGGATCGCTGAGCTGGTGATGTCGATCCAACGGGAACCAGTGGCGTGCGTGTGTGGGTACGGTGTCCATCGCGCTTACAGTTACAACACTTTTCTCCATCAAGAGCAATTTTTCAGCAACTTGCCAATAGATCTCGTTCGATCTATGTTTGGTTCGTGTGCGGCGAGGCGACTTTCCGATGGGAATGTAGAATTATTGTGGAAGTAAAGGTCGATCGCCAAGCGTTGTTAAGGCGCGCTTAGACAGACGAGCAGGCCGCTGCCGGCTTGAGAAAGAGCACTGGGAGGCATTATCCTTGGTTATTTGTACCTACTTCGTGATTCAATTTCAATTTCATGTTCACAAGTCGGCGCAGAATATTCGCAAGCTTAGCTTTCCGCCAAGCCAGCATGCACCCTTAGCTCAAGCATCGTTCTTGATTTGGGCGCTTCGCAGCGTCACCCCTTCGTTGCGCCCAGGGGCGCAGTCAAATTGATCCTAAAGCAAACCTACCGACCGACTACAATTCGCTACAGTTGAAATCTGGTTAGTATGCAGACACTGTTACTAACCTTTCGAGTTTCAGTTGAATCCATCCAGGGACAACAGTGACAGTGACTTGAATGAACTGCTGAAAAAATGAGAAATCACTATTAATTTGCGACCTCTGGTAACTCCGTTGCCACTAGTTGGATTGGTTGGTACTTCCTGATTCTTTTTATTGGCTTAATTGATAGTATAGTTAAAAATAATGTATCCGTTGTAGTAAAACCCACTTTTCCCTAATTAAACGTGATAATTATTGCCCTACATTGTGTTCGATTCCTGTTCGTGGATTTTCGTAACCCTTTAGAACTCAGTTGTTAAAACAAATTCCCAGATACCTTTTCTCAACTACTTGTCCCCAGATCCCTTTCAATACAGAATAGAAAATGTTGACTTCTTCTTGAAATGCCTGTGAAATGCCAATTTAGTATCAAAATATCAACGTTGACTGAAGTCAATGCTCATACAGAATAGGCTCGAGAATAGGCCTGATTAATTTGATCAGATTGGAAATAAAATGTGAGCTCCTAATTAACCCGTGAAGAATTACGGAGCATCTCGATGTTCTCGTAGTGATACTTGGATGCGTTGTAGTTTTCAACTTCCGTTTGCTTGAGCAGATCGTATTTTTGATCTCAGCTTTAGCTCGGAGTGACTGTTGACGCTTTCTGAAAACGGGTTAAATATACAGGGTGTTTCGGTGACCTTGCATAATACTTCGAGAGGTGATTCCTCTCAAGAAAATAAGTCGAAAATTCAGAGTAACATTTTACCTTGAAGTGCTTCCCAAGGAAGTTACAGCCCCTCAAAGGTACTAAGTTGAACAAAGTTTTCCATTATTTGCTGAAAAACCGTCAAAGGTAGGAACTTCAAATTTGGTATAGAGAAGTTTCTTAATAGTGCAAATGTACATGCAAAGTTCTAAACAAATCCAACCAGTGGCAGCGAAATTAGAGGGGATTGGGATTATGTTGAAAATTATTCATGACACGTCCGTGTTTTTTCACTTTTACTTCAGAACGATGCATCCTACGGAAAAAATGCAAGAGGAATAAAAGTTTTGGATTGAACGAATCTATCGAAAAAATTGAATTTGAGCCTCTTACCTTGGACAGTTCTTGAGCAAATAATTTAAAACTTTGTTGCATTTTGTATCTTTGAGGAGCTGTAACATCCTCAGGAAGCACTTTGAGAAAAAATTTACTTATATTTTTCGACTTATTTTTTTTTAGAGGAATCACCTCCCGAAGTATTTTGCAAGGTCACCGAAACACCCTGTATAGTATTTTACATGGGATGTCGTAATGGTGTGAAATGGGTATTCATTGATTTGATCAGGTGGGAAACCAAATGTGATCCCTCAATTAACCTCTGAAGAATTATGGAGAATCTCGATGTTCTCGTATCAATACTTGGATGCGTTGTAGTTTTCACCTTCCGTTTGCTTGAGCAGATCGTATTTGTGATCTCGGCTTTAGCTCGTAGTGATTGTTGACGCTTTCTGAAAACGGGTTAAATATATAGTATTTCACATGGAGACGTATTCGAGAGAGTTCATAGCCCAGGGGCGGATGCATTTTTGATTGCTAGCTCTGTGTAACAGTGTAACAGCCAAAAAAACTTACATTCTCCTGTTGAAACTTATATTTTAGTTGAAGGGTTAATGATGACTCCACCTTTCACCTGGTGATCCATTTGCGGGACAATAAACAATGATTTTGTGATTTTTATCTGTTATCGGCTGTGGCCAGCAATTGCCCTCTGATATTTGAACAGAAACTTCTATCGATTTGACAAGACCTTCGGCTGGTATCGGAATACAAAGAACAACCCTTGATAAAGTTCATAACCAAAACAATTACACGTTAATTGATAATAACTGCGTTAGCATTCTTGTCTATTCGTTTTTCGATCAAATATCAATTCTTTCTTTCCACACATCTGTCGGCTTTCCTTCTCACCCCAGTCTCCTTGATTCGGCCCGTTTCTCTTCCAGCGTTCCATTTTACACCCCTCAGGCAAAACCTCTCCTCACCTATTAAACCAATGCGCTGGAATGCGCTTCGTGATTCCTTCGCTCTATTTTGCTATTTAAAAGTATCCAGGAAATAATCCCCTTTCAGATTTAGGCTAAGAGGATAGGAACGAAAAGGCATTTTTTTTTTAAGTCTAAAAGGCATTTTACTTGAAATCCTGTCTCTAATTATTATTTGTAGAATTATTAATATCAAAACATTTTGAAAGCAACTCACGATTCATAGTGATGCTGAACAGGCTAACAGGCCTTAATGCAGTGCATGTGGTCTTGAGATTTTACGACGAGCAGTTCCACCAGCCGTTACCCGTGAAATTTTTAGTTTTTTTTATTATACTCAAATGAGTATGATTGTAATGGCGAATAAAATCCGACATAACAGGCAGACTGTTGCTAAAGGTGTAAAATTGTAAGACACCTATTTCTTTATAACAATTGACTACAATAGTTGCTTGTACTTTGTTGACCTTTTTGTGTAAAGTTATTGCATACTTACTGACAAGGTGGATTAACTTTTGCTTTTGATGACAAATTTACGACGTGCTGTTAGCATCCGGACGGTGAGTCCTTCTCACAGCCATATATCTACTTGTGTACTGTTTTGAGCCCAAAAGCTTCGGTCTTTCAAGCGAGAAAAAAACAAAAATTTTAAAGCCAAGGTCATCCAGTCACACAAGATCATCAGTAGCCAGAAATTCTTAGGACTGCCGCGGTGATCCAAGTATGGCTGAGTGTCAGCGTCCATTCCTTGTTGACTTAATCAACGGGTTATACTGCGTTCAACCCTATTGTGATTCTAGTTCGCTGGAAGTCTCGCGACGCGACGAAATTGAAAAGGGGAAATTCGGGAAAGGAACAGCTCGCTCATACTCACTAGGGTTGAAGCAGTATAGGTAGTTGACAAACGACATATACGTGACATGTGATAAAGATAGTGACAAGTACCAGAAGATATCAACCTTACGCAGGTTCTTAGTATACATAATATGTACCTTAATTGACTGATTTTATTTCAATTTGAACCTGCTTGTGTGAGCATGGTCACCAGAATAGTCATTATACCCTGATGCATGAAAGGTCCAATAACACCGTCCATCAAAGTCGACGCGGAGATGGTACAACTCGCCGCCTCGCAATTTCACCGTACCAGCAACAATCCGGAAAGAGTGAGCGAGCACGGCGCAACAACAAACAATAATCGAGAAAGCGTTGAAAATCCGAGGCGTTGGGCTTTTGCTCGATTTTTCATCAATGATTATTGTGTTTCTTTGCTTTAATCGTCGGCCACGGTTTTTTGTTCGAATCGTCCCAGCAAAACGGTTTTAATTGGAATTTGAAGAGTTTTTCTGCGAGATTGCTGTGTTTTGGTCATTGCCATCTTCATCGGCAGGGACGGACTAACCCTTATGACTCACAAATCCAGACAGAAGGCTTTTTTTTGATAAATCTAATGCAAGAAATGGCATACGTAACGAGTTGACGTTTGACATTGTTGACAGCTGCATTCGCCTCCCTTAATTTACACACCACATTTGCAATTACACTTATTGGAACCAGAATTACCCACTTTTAGTGCAAACTGCTTATTGCGAGAGACAGAATTAGAGAGATACGCCGATTGGTAGCCATCGGCGTCACAATTTTCCCCATGGATTAACGCAAATATTGACATTTACACGGGTAGCAGGATTGCGGCAATGACTTTTTGCCGAGGGAAAACTGGTAAACACGTAGTTTTGCGGCCAATTCATTCGACATAACAGGTACAGACTGCTGTAAGCGACTCAGAACACAAAGAGACCCTTTGTGCAAATTACTACATAATGAAGCTTTTAATTGCACATTTCCCGCGAGTTGTTGAAAACTTCAAGTGTACCTACCCTACCTAATACCCTATATGTAAACCTAGCTTTCATCGCGCCCTCTGCCTATTTGCGGTCTATTGTAATTACCGGCCACCAACATGACTGCACGCCCATATACCTACACACGAACACATTGTATATATAATTTGGGTCAAGTTTCAAGTTCGATAACACACATCCAGGCACCGGCACTATTGGGCCAAGGTCAGTCGCGTCGTAATCCTGCCCAGATCTAAAGAGGACGCGACTTAATTATTATGATATTGTCTTAGCTCTAATGACCGGAAATGTTCTTTATTATCCATATCTTTGATGTTAATCATTTTTGTGCAATTTTTGTAAATTATTATTATCCTTATTGTAATTAGAAGGTAGGTCTGAAGTGCGGTAAAGAAGCCTCTAATATATCTTCAGCTTCGAACATCAACCAATTACTGATGTTACATCGACTGTAGATAATCATATCATATCGAGTGCGCTCAATGATGTGTGAAAGGCGGCGCTGATATATTCTCCATGTTTTATGACAGATCGTTTGATTTAACGACGTCCTATGCTAATTGAGACACGCGACTCGCATCAAGGCGGCCGCGCGCTCGAGCCGTCATTACCTGAGTTCCCATCAAGATTAATGGCACCTCAGGCATTCGGGGTCATCACCTGTCGATTAGAACTGAATTTTTGCTAATGAATTACCGTTTTTTTTTCATCTTTCGTTCACGCCATTTTCTGTATAATTTATTCATAGATCGTTCCATTTCTTTGTGTGTGTGTGCTTTGTTAAGTGAGCCATGTCCATGACAACTGATGACAGGTGGCGGATTGGGTTGAAGTTTAATGGTCCCGTTTTGAAAACACTCGAGGTGCAAGTGCCTGAAATGTCATTTTGAAAACTTATAGTTTAAAATATCTAGGTATTTATAACAGTTTTCTAGCTATCATCATTACAAAGGCAATATAATAAGCTCAAACCGTCGATAATAAAAACTATAAGCAACATAATAATAGACCGACCGCACTGTTATTGAAACGATTTCTTTGATTCAATCGTTATAGTTTTGAAAGCTCGGCACTTGGCACACGTGGTGCCGAAACCGCAAAATCATTTTCTACTACTTTTATGGATTGACGATGCTTACAGGTAGGTACCCATCATTACATGAAGAGGTCTCATAAGAAAGGAACTTTTTTCTCGCAATTTCACTGTCTGAGGCCTACCGGGCTAGAACGTATTTAATACCTAAATAACGTAATGAACATAAATACTTCCCAATTTCTGAACAATACCCTATATGCTTTTCTTTCTTGAAAGATGTAGCAGCGCATCCGCCATTTGTGCACGGGTTCGTCGTTTGATCTACCATAATAAGGAAGACGGTCTCCATTGTCATTGAAGGGTCCACATTGAACCAACACATTTTATGGTCAGTTTTTGGAAGATTGACAGTTTACGTCTATAAAATCATAAGGAAAAGACATGGTGGTTATGCGTGGACGACAACCTTTTTGCTAGCCTAAATAGCCCAGCTGAGGGCCAGTATTTCCATCTCCGGATTTGTTCCGTATAACTCTACTCGGCAGATAAAAGCCGCGTAGAACGTACAGCGCAGCGTTTATCTGCCGGATAGAGTTACACGGAACAAATCCGGAGATGGAAATACCGGGCCTAAATAGGAGGATAAACACGGCAGCTACTGTTAGCGCAATTTTTCATTAATTCTCGATCCTATCTCCATTTTCGATAAGAGTAACGATTCGTCAATTCGATAAAATAATATAGTATTGCGACTGCCGAAATGACATTCACGGTGAAAAGTGATAATCACCAAAAAATTACAAAATATACTTGATATAAAGTGATAAAGTTGACCCGCAACAAGATTAGGATAATAATTATAGTTCTATACAAATGTCCATACGTCTCATGCTCCGTTTCGCCAAAGGGCGCTGTAAGCTTACCGATCTATCAAACGGAACGACTGAGTTGGAGAGTCCTCTGGAAAACGACAGACTTGGAGAACTGGAGTTGGAGTTGATGAACAGGGCAGTCTGATTCTGGAATGCGGAAAATTGTGTAAAAACGCTTTTCGGTGCTCCGAGCAGCTTGGAAAACTAACATTCCCTCACGACAGCTATCATATTATCTTATTGTTGCAAAATGAGCTTATTGAAATCTTCTATATTTTTTTTAGCGCATTTTCCATCTTGATGAAAATCGCTATTGCAACCGCTTTGTCCGTCCGTCCGTCCGTCCGTCCGTCCGTCCGTTCATCGAACTCCTCCCAAACTAGACGACCTAGCTTTCTAATTTTTTCGCTGTTACATAGCTGCCACTCCCAAAGGAGGGCTAGGCTATATTGGATGTCCATATTGCGCCGCCAACATAGAGAAAACCGCCCCCGATAAACTTGAAATAACATAATATTGCACTTTCTACCAGACCTGATGCTCTAGTGTTCTCATTTTTTGAATAATACATAGTTGCCACTTATAAACGTAAGCCAACAAACATTCCGTCTTCAATATGCGCCGCCAACATGAAAAAACTGCTAAAAACCGCCCCCAAGCACTTTAAAATGAAAAACATGAACCCGAAGACATGGCGATCTGATTCTTTCGGTATATAAATAGCTGACTAAAAATGGGAAAGGATAGGCTACTTTTGGTTAGTCGCCGCCCCCAGATTCCGCCCCCAAACGATAAAAAGTGCAACTTTCACAAATGTTACTGATTGAGATGTTCCCTTCAACATTTAGGAACTGCCAACTCAAATTGTGCAACATTTGCTCAGCCGAACGCTGCCGCTCCCACACGCCGCCCCCAAAGTAAAAGATAGATGAAAAACATGAACCTGAAGACATAACGATCTAATTCTTTCACTATATTAATAGCTGACTGAAATTGGAAAAAGATAGGCCACTTTTAATTAGCCGCCGCCTCCAGCTGCCGCCTCCAGCTGCCGCCTCCAAGTAAAAAAATGCAACTTTCACAATTTTCACTGATTGTCATATTTCCCTTACATTTAGTAACTTCCAACTCAAACTGTGCAACAGTTACTTTGCCGAATGCTGCCGCCCCCATACGCTGCCATCAAAGTGAGAGATGGATGAAAAACATAAACCCGAAGACATAGCGATCTGATTCTATCGGTATATAAATAGCTGACTAAAAATGGGAAAGGATAGGCTACTTTTGGTTAGTCGCCGCCCCCAGATTCCGCCCCCAAACGATAAAAAGTGCAACTTTCACAAATTTTACTGATTAAGATGTTTCCTTTAACATTTAGGAACTGCCAACTCAAATTAAGCAACATTTGCTCAGCCGAACGCTGCCGCTCCCACACGCCGCCCCCAAAGTAAGAGATAAATGAAAAACATGAACCTGAAGACATAGCGATTTAATTCTTTCACTATATTGATAGCTGACTGAAATTGGAGAAAGACAGGCCAGTTTAATTAGCCGCCGCCTCCAGCTGCCGCCTCCAAGCAAAAAATGCAACTTTCACAATTTTCACTAATTGTCATATTTCCCTTACATTTAGTAACTTCCAACTCAAACTGTGCAACAGTTACTTTGCCGAATGCTGCCGCCCCCATACGCTGCCATCAAAGTGAGAGATGAATGAAAAACATAAACCCGAAGACATAACGATCTAATTCTTTCGCTATATAGATAGCTTACTAAAAATGGGAAAGAATAGGCTACTTTTGATATGACGCCGCCTCCAACTTCCACCCCCAAAAGAAAAAAAGTGCAACTTCCAATAATTTCCACTGATTTACATTTTAATGTTACCTCAAACATTCAGAAACTCCCAACTCAAACTGTGGAAAAATTTCTTTGCCAAACTCTGCCGCTCCCACACGCCGCCCCCAAAGTAAGAGATAAATGTAAAACATAACCTTGAAGACATGGCGATCTAATTGTTCCGCTATATAGATAGCTGACTAAAAATGGGAAGAGATAGGCCACTTTTGATTAGTCGCCGCTCCCAGCTTCCGCCCTCAAACAAAAAAATATTGATGAGTGAAAGAATTTTCATTCAAATCTATTTATTTGGCAAGTACCCCATTCTGATAACAAAATATCACAATGAGTTTCCAATGAAGAAAGTGGGCAAGGAATGGTGTTTCTCCTTCAACCAAATTTCTTTACGTTCACAATATGCCTCTTTGAGAAAATGCGCTACTGAGACTCACGCACGTGAAGGCATACTCACTTGTTTATTAGTTCTTATTTTCGAGACATTACTGGTAAGTTATTTATTGCAAAAGCGTATTGAAAGACCGTTTCAATTTTACACATACTCATTAGCTTCCGGTAAGCTGCTACAGCGGTTTTGGGTTCCAACATCGCTCGTGGTTGTGCTCCGTTACGCCAAGCGCGAAGTGGAGTTGATCAATGTGATGCCAAGCCAACGATAGATTTTACCCACCATTCAATATATCTTTTCATAGTTTCAATTGAAATTCTCACTACCCTGTATAATACGAGAGTTATACTAGCTTTCGTCGAGCTGCTAGACGGCCTTTGACACAGGCATTTTTCAATATTCGGTCGCTGCGCAGCCCCACACTCCGTTTCGCCAGTGGCGCGGTGACGTTGATTGACTGAACGAGATGCTCGACGATGGACGAGTGACTATTATCCGTTTCCGTTATCCGTTATCCGAAAATATTGTTGCGAATGTAATCGTCGACTTTTTAGATGGAAAAAGGGTCTGTTAGTGAGCGAGGACTGGTCATCAGTTGAAGTTGGTCAAATGACGAAGCAGTCTGATTGTAGAAAGAAGGGCGTTGGGCTTGCGGCATAGTCCCAGACGCCATATTATGTTCACAGCGTCTAGTGGTATACAAAACATGCACTTGAATGCTCTTCTTGTTCTTGATGCATCTGGAAGCTGTAAAGCTCACTTCTTTGTGACAGCCGCCGTAATAATTTGTAGCTGCGAAATAAGCAAACGGGAAGCGTCGCGCTATCTTGTTGATTGAATAGGTTTCATTTTATATTGAAAGTATAGGTAGCAGGAACATAACGTCACCTTGGCACTCGCTATAGCAACGTTGCAAGTATGCCTGACGTGGCAACAGCGCAATGCGCATTTTTTTCGACGTTGAATTGACATAAGACGCTCGCGTCAGCGCATGACAGAGTGGCAAGGTATCGCTCTAGAGATTCGTTTGTTTTTAACATTACTCTGTCAGATCTTAAGTTTAGCACAATTATTATTTAGATAAAGCGACGACTGCTTAATGAATTATCTGAATAATTTATTACAACTAGAGAAAATTGTATCAACAAGTACTAGTGATAATAACATTACACCATATTCCCATCTTTAAGACGCCAATTTTGTTCCCGCGGCCTATACAGGGTGTTACACTTTCTTTTGTCAATATTTTAGTAGACGGTAGAGCATTGAAAAATAAGTACTGTCGCTGAAAAAAAAACGGAGAATAAGTTTTTTTTAAATAAGCTAGTGGACATGGGTTTTTTTATTCCTTTTTACGAAAGATCCTCCCAAAATTGTTGCATTGGCAAAAAGATTTTGTTTAAAAAAGTTTTTGTACATATGAAAAAAAACATGAAAAAGATTTGTCTGTTTGAATGGTGCGGCAAGTGCGTGACGTCACATTTTGAGGAGCCAATAGAAACTCTGGTTGACCATTCAATGACTGAAGAACACCTTCTCGTTTTGAACTGATTTATACCAAAAAAAATATAATGAAATGCTGGAGTGCTATGGTTTGACCTCACATTTTGGTCGATTCTTCCTTAAAATTCACTAATTTTTGCTCGTGCAGGCTTCAAATTAATGTCACAACAGTGCTATTAGTGCCATATGAGTGGTAGTACTGCGAGTGTCGCATGCCATATGTCAACCCCACGTCAAATGATCTAGTTTTTTTTAATACAATTTCGCTTCATAATACATAATAACTCCATGTAATGGCATCAAAAATAAGTTCCTTGTGATAAAGTTGTGCTCGCACGTGAAAATACACCACTACCTAATAGATCCAGAACGAATGCTTCGTTCGAATGTCAAATGCGTTCCCCTCTCCTTCCTCCCTCCCACCTCCTAGCCCACATTCAAGCTGTGACGTAGCATATTATTCCTGATTTGAATAAGTCCACTTTCAAATTGATTTTTTACCGAAATGAAATCATATTTCGAAAAACTTTTCCAACTACAAATTCGTCATTCAGATATTTATCAGGTTTATGATACTTTTATACTGAAATGCGATTGATGTCCAGTAGCCTATTAATAAAAAATAAAAAGATATTTTTCAGACATTTGAAAAAAATCAATGTGTAGGTACAGCTTGTAGGTATGTATCAACTCACTTTGTCTACCAAATTTGGTCAAGATCGAGTAATTAAATTTGGAATTATAACACACAAACCATTTTTTTAAACTCAACTTTGAAAGCCTCTCCTATCTCCGTTATAATGCGTTTCCGATATATATTTTTTCGAGAAAGTCGACTTATTTTTTTATGCTCTACCATCTCCTAAAATATTGACAAAACAAGTCTAACACCCTGTACCTATAATAACTTACGTCGGGTTGTTACGCAGCCTGGACACAAGCTTCGCTTGTTATTAGGCTGCTTTTCGGCTTTTAAACTCCACTGCGCCAGGGGGCGAAGTGATGGGGGCGCAGTGATGTTAATCGGACAGAACTACTGATGGCGGATGAATCTACAGTCATGTTGCGTCAAAATGAATCTCTTTTTGGTAAATAATGAAGTGAGGTTAACCGTAGGTTTTATCCAATCTATATGCCACGATGAATAAGGGCAGCTCAGAAAATCTACACTGTTTTCTAGCTATTTGCTGTATTCTATACTCCGTTGCACTAGGGGCGCATTGTCGTTTGATCAATCTAATGGAGCAACAAATTGAAGTTGGGAGAATGGGCTACATGTTGGGCCTTCGTCTAGACAAGTGGACACTCGAGGTTCTTTGAAGAACTAAGATGTGTATGTTTGTGAATGAGGTCGGGTCAGTTGAAGTTGATCAACAAAGGATTTTGTTATGATTTTGGAAAGCTTGTGGAAAATTACCTATGGTGACAAGTGCCATCTGTACCACTTCAGCTAATGTTACTGTGAAGGAATTTGATTCGAATGCCTTTTTTAATTGCCACATTTACTAGCAGCCACCGTTACGATATTGTGTCGCTGCACAATAGGCAAACGGAAATCATTCAGATCTCACTTCACCGAATTTAAGTTTTATATTGTGACGATCGGCACCCGTGACCCTCCTACGTTGTGTATGTTAACCCTTTTGTTTCCTGTTGATCAGTTTACCCCTTCTTTTGTTGACAAACTAGGTTCTATCTACGTAGAGGAACAAATTGACCTATTTTCCACATAGAAACATGCAATTCAAATCACAGTGATCTTTATTTAGTTTGATTAAAGATGGACAAACATGAGTGTTGCTTTCAGTGAATCTTCTTGTCTTATTATTCATTTCACCGCTTAATTGAGCTAAATCAGTAACTAACACAACCTGTGTTCAATTATCGCCTTCTTCGGCAGTAGTTTACACACCTTCAATTACATTTCAACAATTTTTCGCAATTGCCCCGCTTTTCCCGCTCTTATTACTATCACGTCACATCGTTTGGTAGCCAGGTTCCGGAACAATTCTTTGACAAGCGAACGTCTTTCCAGACGGATCGCGTCAATTCCATCCTGTCGTGAACTACCTGTTGTTTGATTACCTCTTTTGGTCGGGTAATTGTTGCTTTTGTTTCGCATTAGTCCATAGTGTCATCCTCTCACGTTCCTCGTGCAGACAGCGTCCGTTCCGTACGCTCCTGGCATCAAGCGGAGGTGCTTGTCTGTACCGCAATTTTCGCACCTGATTCAACCCTGTGAGCGAGGTCTGGTCAGTTGGAGTTATTCAAAGAATGGAGCAGCCTGACTGAAGAAAGTTGTTGGAAATTGTTGTAAACTGCCAGGTGCCACACCTGTATATAGGTATAGCAGCTAGCGGTGCTGAGCAGCCAAGTATTCAAATGCTCTTTTTGATGCATCATTCAGTTCGGGAAATTAGCATTTTCTCGTGGCCACCACCAATCACATCTTTTAGCTATGAATGAGCCAGCGGAGCGATTCTTGCCTTACTATTGTTCATTGAACAATCTCAATCTTATAGTATAGGTACTAGCTTACTTCATGGTTTCAGACTGAAGCGTCGCTTGTGATGCGCAGCCTCATACTCCGTTGTGCCATGGGCGCAGTGATGTTCACTAATCGAACGGAACTAGATTGTTTCCTTCTTTTCGATTGTCAAAGCATCCGGAAGAGGTTTTTCACAAGTGATCATCTAACTGATCCCAAATTCTCAGCTTTCAACATGATCCTGAGTGGCTTGGACTCAGATGTCATTCGCGATTTTGCTGCTACATGTCCAAAACTTCGTTGTGTCGAGATCTGATCAGTTGCTGTTGCTGTTGCTGTTGATCAGTTGATCAAAGACCGAAGCTGTCTTTTGTGGAAAGGTGACCTTATAATGTCGTTGAGTTCGTAATTCGCCCATGTCGGCCATGTCGGTAAGGGTGTCGGTGACTTGTACATTGAAGTTCCATGGAAGACTCACGATATCGAAGTCTGTCGGAAGCTGAATACTTCGAAAATTTGAAATTAGAAAAAATCCTCAAAATATACTTTTCTCAAGCAACTTTTGATATAATGGCTTTTTGGGTTGTGCTTGGCAGGTACGTGTACTCGCTGAAGCCATATTATTGTAGATTGTTAAACGCAGATAATAGAGTGGTAACAGCAAGAATTCAGCAGCCTGCGAATCCATCAAGAAGAGAAAAATGATGTCACCACTTGAATCACCTTCAATGGCATAGTGGAGTATGCGAGTATGTAATATCGAGGCGATACGTCTTGCTATGACAGGTGATGTGGAAAAACGCTTCGTGACCCCATATAATTTCCTTATACGCAGTTTTCACTGTTCGTGGAAAGTAGAAGAATGCCATTTCCCCCCGTTTGCGGGCCTGCGGCCTCCTCGATCACCAGATCAAACCTCTCCCCCAGACATTTATCAATCATCATCATCACGTTGAAAATTGATTTTCAAATCGTCCACATGAATAATTACCTCATGCACATACATCACGTTAACAACAATATTCCGCTACAGTACAAGTACAAACAAATAGATTAGCTCTGCTGCTACCTGCTAAAGCTGGCTGGCGTTAATGACCAACTCCACTTCTGCAGATTATTATTGCGAATATGAACGGCAGCGCAGATGATGCCACTCTATACTGTGTAAGTACCAACAAACCGCCTTCTCTGATACTCCCCTTCGCCTTTCCCAATCATAATAAAAGTCGACGCGCGATCAACAGAACCGAACACAGTTAGGTCATTATTTCGTTGCGTAACAGTTAAGGCCGTGCGTCGCTACAGTTATATATGGGCACTAGGTACGAACCGCGGCCAACTACGGCGAGCAGCGGCAAATGGAAAGAAATATTTGACATGTGTCGGGGCACGGGGCACAGCCGCCCAAGTTTCATTATATTTGTTGTCGTCGTTGTGCGCTCACACGTTGTGGCTTTCCTTATCGCTCGTGAATTGCCCCGGTACAATGGCGATCGTTTATTCACGCTCCATCGAGCCGGCCGCGCTTTTGTTGCGGCTAACTCGCTGAGGTTTTTTCTATTCAACCTGACCGACCTGACCCGTATTTGTTTTCGCCGCATTTTTTCTGGTGACACAAGTGATGCTTCGCACAACTACTGTCAACACGCGCGCCATTTTTACCCATATCTGTCAATGTTTGACATTTGACACCGACACGTCATTTCTACGGCACCCTCCCGCACGTGCACGCACATTTTCATACAAAAACTCCACGCGGTAAACGGGTCAGATTGCGAAGAAATCGCAATAAAAGAAGAAAGTCGATCGGTACTAATTTCTCCGCAACAATTTTTTCAAGCTCGGCTGACTGCAGCGATGGTATAGGTTATGGCGGCAGCTATGATAGGCTTTTGTCCCGGAATCGCATGCAGCCGTACATTATGCGATTTCTTCAGATATACATATGTTCCTAATCATTCCTCTCGGTACTAATTTGATCAAGAACTTGGCCAAGAACGTGACTCGTACTTGTACGAACAGATAAACTTACCTCATCGCTTCCTAGCAATCTGTCATTCTTTTTCGTTGCATAATCATATAGAGGAGCTGATGTGTGTTACATATCCTTAACGCTATATCCTAGGGGGGTTGTTACCGTCTAATGCCTCGTGCCTCGATACAACATGAAAGGTTTGCGCTTGCTTTCAGCTCCAGGGAAGAGAACCGTACAATTTGTGTTCTTCGATTACAATTTTCCGGCCTTTCAGTCAAGCCGCAAGCCTTTTATACTTTTTTCTTGTTTTCTGTCCCAGTTTCATGTTTCAACTTTTTCCATCATTAGGAAAAATGCTAGCGCAATGAAGTGACTAAGGAAAAGTTTCGCAAACCGCGTAATTTTTTTGCTGGATAATGTTTTTTCTTTCTTTTGACAAAATAAGATTTGATTAATCTCAGAAAAAACTCTCGCTCTTGTCATTTGATTTGTTAGTTACCACATATCACATAACAAGCAAGAAAGGCATTCCCAAAACACACGAGGCTACCATCATCTTGAAAATTTCAATTGCAACTAGCTAAGACTGCCTCCCCTTTGATCAGCTTCAAGTGACCAGAACTCATTCACTGACCTATAATTTGACGTGACCGATCCAACAGATTTATAAATATTACATGAGAAATCTTACAATTTTCTATCTTGTGGATATTGACGGAATAAATGATAATAGGTACGTGGTTTATCATGCTGGACACACTGTTAGACTGGCCTTGACTTCTGGTGGAGAAAAAAATTGATGGATTTCGTCTATGATTAGCACAGATTTTGATAAGGCATCAGGTACGACGTGATCTTTGCCAGAAAAATAGATGATATCAAAATCGTAATGTTGCAGTGGCAGACTCCAGCATGCTAACTTTCCAGATGGAGCGTTGAGTTCGTTGAGCTTTTCCAGACTATAATTAATAGTCGGTAATAACTAGAACACTGGAATCTAATCATTCCAGGGAATCATTCCTTTCCGGCTTTTCGGTAGTACTATTCTTCTTTTTATTCCGGCTGAACGATCTGCTGATGCATGCAACCAAGGGTTCTCCGTGTGTGTCTCATGAGATAATACAGCACTCAGCCCGAAATCGCTTGGATCTTTCTGATGAATAATTAAATGCGATAAATTATTGAGTTTGCAGTGACCTAAAAACCAACAATAGTTGAAATCAAAGAAGAAAACGAGGAGATGACGGACGGTTCGTATGATCAAAAACTCCCCTCCTCTAGGCAGGCTGTGGCCTGGCTAAAATCAGCCTCGTTTGCCTGCCAATGACCAGACCTCAGCCTGCCTAGAGGAGAAAAGTTTTTGATCATACGGTATAATGAAACAATACGTGAGCTTTTTCGTAGGCTACTCTTCACTTCCTCAATTATCAATGGATGGAAATAAATTAATAAACAATCGAAGATATTCTAATAAAGGAGCTGATACCACAGTCGACGTGAAACTGCCACTTAGTCTGCGCTTATCGCGACGTTCTTCAACTCCATCTCTTTTCGATGATAAAAACTCATACCTATTGCCCACAGCTTGGAAATGGAATTTAAATGCTACAACGGCATGAATGATTACCTAATAGTAGTTAATTGTCGTACTACTTCGTTCTTTGATCAACTTCAACTGACCACAACTCACTCACTGACAGATGTATATTTACCGATCAAACACAGCACTATTTTATGCCATTATTTTGTCATGTGAACAAATCTCTGGCATATCATGTAAATCAACGTTTTCCAGCGCAGTCTTTTTAGGTTGACCAGTTCTCTTCCTTACAAAAAAATTCGCGTGTTGTACTGTTACCCACTATGCCTATATTGTTCGCTTCTCGCTTCACTTGCACTGACAGGGCTTTAGCCCTTAGCTTGGACAGCCTGGACAGCTAGTTGCATCATTAGGTACCTATTCATCCACCATCAGTGCTTCCGTCAGGTCCGATTTACCAACCTCCTTGTGTCTTCGGCATAACGGAGTAGTGGAGTACAAAGTCGCGAACTGGCCGCACCACTAATGACGCGACTTGACGCATTGACTCGCCTTTTTCAAATGGTCTAAACTTACTCAGTCATACGTATAACTACGTTTTGGTATTCAAAGTCCTTGACATGCATATATTCATACACAAGATTCTTAACAAATCACTGCAGGAGTACCAACTCTAATGACTGTCAAAGAGAAACCCCAGAAAAGCCACACGAATAAAGAGCCGGGTCCACTCCACGATTTAATAAAAAAAAACTTCCATTCCAAAGCCCCAGTGCGCGGGAAAAGCACGAGCGGTCTTGTTACCTTTGTTCCGAGCTTTCCAAGTACATCCTCTTCATACTTGACCCAGTTCCATATAGGGTCAAAATTCCACCTGCGCCACACTCGTCTAAACTCTAAACGGTATAACCAAGCCCAATTTGCAATTAAATCATTATAAACATACAATAACCGCGATCCATTAGATTCTCTTCAACTTGCTTGTGTACCTACCTATCTACCTGATATATACCTACAATAAGAAATACGATATAAACTATTATTAGTGCAGCCATCAGACACATGCTGGTGCTAACTGTGATGAGGAATTTTCGCCTCGGGTGGGTCTTATCGACGGCTCGCACGTCAATTTTTTCAATCGTAAACACATCTGTTGCGTTCACACAATATGAGTAAGTGTAGTAGGCGGCGGATTTTTTCAATTTTACGTCAAATTAATTTGGCCGGTCCAATCACCGGATTTAATCCGCAGGCATTTGCGTAAGCGCAGCACGCACAATCGCACATGCATTAAGCGCAATGAATACGCATTTCAAAGCTCAAAGTGCAAAGGGCTTTTGAGAGACCTCGAACGGGGAATGCTAATGCATGCATTAGGTATGACATTTATCTCTGCAGGTTACAGACCTGATTGGGTAAAATGGCCGTTTCGTCGAGGAAGTTTAAGAGAATTAATTGTCAGAAGAGGTGTAAGTTGCCGCCGGCAACGGCGGTTGTTACATCAATTGGTGGCACGTTAAAACTGTCACTTTGCTGTCTTGTGCAGTCCACTACAAGCAAACTTTTGCTCCTGTGAACCCTTGGGACCCCGTAGGCTCTTTATTGGGCCCCATGTTGACAGAAGATTTTCTGCTTGGACTTCAGCTGGAGATCCGCATTTTTCATTCTAATAAGCTCGCCGTAGCTACCTTTGTGTTCGAGACGTAAACGTTGTCTTTTTTACCGCAATGTAGTGCATTGCTGAGGGCGTAGTCTTTCAGCTGCGCACCTCTGGAGCTAGATCTACCACAAGCCTGCTAAATACGCTAATCATAACATGAAATAAGAGACACAAATGCAAACCCCTTTTCACATTATTTCCACTTGTCAAATTTCCATGTCAATAATGTGGGTATTGCGGGTATCCACTAGTGCCCACCTAGGCTACTAGACGTCGGAGTATGTGTTCCTCTCAAAGATATCCTCTACGATCAAGTACGGTGCTCTACACTAGGTGGCGTTTTTTAAATGTAAATCGCCTGTACCTGAATCATCAGTCGACTGACGGACTGAATATATAAGTAACTATCCATGACAGTTCAGTACCTATCTATCGGGGTAATCGAATTTGTATTTTATACAGTCAAGTTGACAAAAATAATCTGTTTCGAGTTTATTTAAATTAAAATTACTGAAAGAGCGAGAGGTTATCAATTATAACTGATTCTGTTTCTTTCTCAGTGTGCAACCAATAATCGAGTAAATGCGAAAACCACCAGGTACTACTCATTCTTTTGAATAATTGCATAAACTATATAATTCCGAACATTTAAATTTCCCTTGTGCGC
Source organism: Anaspis maculata (assembly GCA_949128115.1). Classification (NCBI taxonomy): domain Eukaryota; kingdom Metazoa; phylum Arthropoda; class Insecta; order Coleoptera; family Scraptiidae; genus Anaspis; species Anaspis maculata. The sequence goes on from OX421967.1 coordinate 23,521,271, forward strand.
TTTGAGTGGCACTAAGCTCTCAAATGAAAGTCTCATAAATACAAGATTATTACTCGGATTGTAACTATTATACCTAAGCGCGCGCTAACTGGCTGGAATAACTGCAATTATCACAGTAAATCATCTCAATTACACTGCGCTTCCCGCAATCATGAGTGGTTATTTGTATTCCTAAACGTCACTTCCTTGATGTGCTTTCAGAAAATCGCATCGCCATGACGACGCCGGCGCCACCTTCCTGACGGCACCGCCATGATAATCATGGACAACGTGATCCCCCGGCCGCCCGCGCCGCCGCCCCTGCCTCCGCCCTTCGGCCCCGGCGGACTGTCAAAACTGAAGAAAAACCCGAGCGTGCGCAGCAAGGCGAGCACTTGCGCGTCTCATCGCAACGGCTTGTCCAACGGGATGGTCAACGGCGGCGGGTTCATCACCGGCAGCGGACCCGGAAGCGGGTTCATCACCGGAAACGGACCGGGAAGCGGCTTCCGGCTGATGGACGACCAGGGCGACACCGGAAGCGTGTACAGCGCTTACAAGCAGCGCATCGACTCGATGTTCGAGTCCGATTCGAGCCAGGGCACCAACAGCGTCCAGGCGAAGATCGAAAAAATGTTCAGTGACGTGGCCAAAGACTCCGGCATGCCGGTCGGCGGCGTGCACTCGTTCAGCGTCGACTATCTCGGTTCGGTGCCGCTGCACGAAAAAGTGACCAGTTTGTCGGGACTGCAAAGTCCGCTGAGGGACTTGTACTTTGCTTACAAAAAGACGCACAAGAAAACGTTGACGGGTAGGTTGGAGATCTCGGGGCAGGGTCTGAAGGTGCAGTATCAGGGCGAGAAGGGCGATCTGGAGCAGCTGAACAGCTTTCCGACGATAGCCGTGTGGTCGGCGGTCAAGTTTGTGATTCAGGAGGGACCCCGGCCGACGTACGCTTTCTTGCCGTTGATCACCGATCCGGACAACATCGACAAGAAGATGTTGTTCAGGGTATTGGAGGAGCAGGAAAAGAAGTACATCAATTCTCAGGCCCATTCTCCACTGTTTGCCGTCGTCATGCGGAAGATTGGGGTGCACAAGCAACTGGAGTGCCACGGGTAAGAGACGCTCCCTCCCTCTATTCTTCATTTCCCCCTTCTCTTCTCTCTTCCTATTTCTTCCGCTTTGTTCTTCTCATCTTCATTTTCTTCTGTTTTAATTCTTCCTTGCTTTGTTTTCCCCTTTCTTCTCTTCTTCCTTTATTCTTGCCTTCCTCCCTCCCTCCTACAGTTTTTCCCTATTCGCTTTCTTTTTCCTTTCCTTCTTCCTCTCCTTCCTCTACTTCCTCCTTCCTCCTTCGCATCTTTATTTTCATCGTCTTTTCTATCTTCCTTTTTTTTAATTTTCTTTTTTAATTCCTTTCAACTTCCCTTCTTTCTTTCCTTTCCTCCCTCTTTCTTTCTTCCCAATCACTTTTCCTTTCTTTATCGGTTCCATGTTTTCTATTGGTGCAGGTACAGTGCAAAGAAAATTAACAGAAGAGAAATACCTGAGGTTGTTTACCCGACAAAAGCAGAATGAGGGTCTTTTTTTGAAAAATGCATGAAAATTTTGAAAAAAAAAACGAGTTCTTCAAATTTCAAAATTTTCAAATACTTATTCGTTTTTATACTTGATTTTAGGTTACCCTTCTTTTTTTCGATTCTCCTACTCCATTAGTTTCCATGAAACTCACGTTTAAAAAAAAAACAGTAGGAAATGCCGGCCTTAAGGGAGATTTTACATTGTGAAAATGATTGTGATAAATCAGACTTCATATAACTCTTCAAGGACGGAGCCAAATTGGTAAAATGAGGCGTTGCGGAATCAATCCGTCTGAGTTTATTCCTTGACAGAAATCTATCATTCAGGTCTTTTTGGAAAGCTACAAGGATGTACTTTGGTTTAAGCCTATAGATATTTTCAAAATCCAAAAAAATTCAAGTGTTGAAAAAATAATTTTTGGATTTCGAAAAAGTCTATAGGCTCAAACCAAAGTACATCCTTGTGGCTTTCCAAAAAGACCTGAATAATAGATTTCTATCAAGAAATATCAGATCAGGAAAGATCATAGCCCAGGAAAGAGATGCAAAATTTTGATGAAACCCGAAATAAATCAAGGAAAATCTGAAAATTTGAAGATTTCTTCAGAATTTGATGGGGAACAACATACCTAAAGTCCCCACCTGTCCGAGGCTTGACATTTTCTCTGTGGGAGGTCGAAGGTACAAGAAGTTACCATTCTCAAAGTTGGTATTTTTTTGGTGATTTTTCCATCGGACTTCATATTTTCAGGGTCGAGGAACCCAATGCAATGGTTACCAGAAAGTATAATGCACCACTGGCGTACCAGACGGCTGCGAAGTGGCCGAGGTGCGATTTTTCATAGTCGTATGATAAACCGTGACCAACAGCTTTTTGGACATGTTTGGTATCATTTCTTATCAAATCGCACATTCCGATTCCACAGCTGGGTGTGAAATTCTGATAAAGACGTGTTCCAACCAGTTATATCAGAAAGAAACATGATTGTTTCACCCTCAAATTTGATGCTATGTAGCTCTAGTTCTATCAGTTTCCAATGTATTTTCAACTATGATTTTGATTTGAACAGTTTTTTTTTTGCGCCCTGCATCAACAGCTATGTTATTAGCAGGTTTTTGCCGTCTGGGTTTTTCTCTAACGATAACAATGAGGACGATAGCAACGAAGCAACGAAGTACTGTAAGATTTGCATCTTTGGATCAGTGAGGGATTCATCAGTGGGTTTTGTTTCGATGGCTTTCCCGTTTCATCCCTCTTCCCGGGGCATCACCGCACGATAGTACATGCCCCAGTACTAAGAGACGCGTGAAAAAGTCCATCTGGCCCAGTGCGGATTTGAACCCGGGACCTTCGCCTTCGAAAGCGAGGCCGAGCTCACCGTGCTACCGACTGGGTTATTTGAACAGTTGGTATGGGCTATTTTACACAAAAATATCATTCGCTGATTTTTTTTTCCTGTTTTTAAAAAGTCACGGAGTGATTTTGTTTTCTTGAAAATCAGGCCACGATCAGAATCGAGCTTTGAATTGATAGATACTTTAATCATTTTATGGCATGAACATAGTTCTCTCTATCAAAGAAAATGAGCGAAACAAAAATCGGAGTCGTGTATTTGAGGGTGAAAAAATCATGTTTTTTCTGTTAAAACCGGTTTAAACGCGTCGCTATCAAAACTTTATGCTTATTTTTGGAATCAGAGAGTTCGATTTTGTTGGAAATGATACCAAATATGTCAAAAAAAGTGTTGGTCACGGTTTACCATAAAACTTTGTCAAAAATTGCACCTCGACCCCTTCGCAGTCGTCTAGTACGCCACTGGTGCATTACACTCCCTGGAAACTTATTTTATTGGGTTCCTCAAACTTGAAAATATAAGGTTCAATGAAAAAAAAAGGAATGATTTCAAAAGTGGTAACTTCTCGTACCTTCGACCTCCAACAGAAAAAATGCCAAGCCTCCGGACAGATGGGGACTTTTAGTATGTTGTTCCTTATCAAACTCTGAAGGGATCGTCACATTTTCAAATTTTCCTTAATTTATTCTGGATTGAAACCTGTTTTGCCTGGTCTATCAGACGGATTGATTCCGCAACGCCTTATTTTGCCAATTTGACTCCGTCCTTAAGTTGGTTTTAGTTGAAACATTTCTACAATATTCATACAACTCGTTTGTAGACAAATGTTTTGAAGCGATAGGGGTGGGTGCGAATCCATGCAAGAGCTATGGTGGAATCGCTAAAAGATGTGGTGTCACGAGTTTGCAGTGATCGAATGAGACTTTCAACCGACTCTACCAAACAAGACAATAGAAGAGCTGCTGGCAATTCCAAGCGCTAGGAATCTTCATAGTTTTGTGGGAAGCAAGACGAGTTTTGGCTTTTAGAAGATGACAAAGAGCACCATAACCATATCATCGGAAGTTACAAGATTCTCAAATAAAGAACTGCGGCCATGCCTCGACAAAGCATCACAGAATACAACAATTTGAGCCTGCTGAATAGCAAGAAGCACAATACAGAGCGGAATTCAAATGTGAGAAATCAAAGTCAGCTCATCGTAAGTGATGCCAAGGGCGAAAGAGCTTTCAGACTCTGGCAGAAACGCGCCCTTGATGGTGGTGGTGAGACTAGGAGCCGTATTCTCTAACTCGCTATGCACTCGAGCCGACAGATATCGCTATCGGTAGCTAGGCAAGCACCATTGTGATTGGCTTTTGCCTGACTACCGATAGCGATATCTGCGGTTCGAGTGCATAGCGTGCGGATCGAATCAAATTTGGTCTTTGAAATTTGTAATTTGAAGGCTGTTAGCGTCAATTTCAAATTAAAATTGAATTGATTCTAGTTTCCAACTTACGAGCCTTTTAAGAAAAGGATTGAAGAAATTTTCACAGCTCGCAACTCTTCAATGATAAATCCAACTAGCAGAACAATCTTCGCAGAAATCGTGTAGTATCATAACGTGAAAATCACGTCAATTCGACGTGACTCAAGATCATACGCAACTTGACAAAACTAAAACTGAGTAGGTACCTACGTACATTGAAATTAACACTATTTAGTCGATGTAAGTTACGTTGACTTGTGGTGATGAATGTTTTCGGGCTATCAACGTGAAATAAACGTCATTATGACGTGACTTACGCAACTTGTCATGAAGTAGGTAAGCTTCTGGTCAATCACAATCACATTATGTGGCTTTCTAACAACGTCTTTGTATGATGTGAGTGAGAATTGTCCATGAAATCACGTTATTCTGGTTAAAATTATCATAACATCATTTCATCACTTGATAATTGACCTTTCCAATTTTAGGAGATAGAAAATAGATGGTTTTTCGAGGTCACCTTTGACGTTTTGACGTTTATAACGTTTGGACGTTTCGTTTCTGACTTTTGCGGGAATTTTGAATCGGTTAGCTATACTGTTCCCATTATCATGTGGGAAAGTCACTAGAGCCCATAAGGGAGTTTTTAATGGACGAAACAAGAAAGTTTTTTCGTATTAAAATGCACGTGGAAGCCAATTTCACAAGAGGCTACGAATTACGAAGTAATCCAAATGGCATCAATGATTTTTTGTCAACCTACGACGCTTCACGATGTTGGCAGAAACATCAAGCATTGTCTGGTGCAGCGTGATCCCTGCTGGTGCTGGTGCAGCCACACTTTCATCAAGTTTGGGTCTTTCGTGAACCGGTGCATGGTTATGCCGGGTGTATTCGTCTTGTTCTCGCACTCGCATAGAGCGAGACAACACCCTTGAACCATTTCTGTAAGTATCTACTCAGTTTTCCACTACATATAACACACTTATTGGTAAGAACGAGGGTAAGAACAAGTGAAATCATGAAATTCATGCTGAAATCTAATAAATAAACGACAAAGCGCTTGTCAGATTCGAAAAATTTCCCATTGTCAGAAACAAAATGTCATATCTCAAGAAACACAGGGCGCTTTCCAATAACTGCGACAAGACGGATACACAATGTCAAAGTGCACTTGCCAGCTCAATTTCAAACTCAGCCTCGCCAATGTTTCGATTGTGTCGACATGTGGTGCTATTACTGCTATTGGAACGCTAGCTGTGTCAAATTGTGTCCATATGTGTCGAATTGTGTCCTTATACGCCTTATTGGGAAGCGCCTAATGACCTCGATTAACCATCTCTTATACGCATGACGTCACAGTAAAGAGAGACAACGGAAAATTGGAGACCTCAATTGGTTGGCTAGTAGAGTGTAGCAGAATCACGAAAAGTCACCATGAAGTGACGTCAGATTGACGTCATTTTTGCACTTGCCCCTCCAATGTAACAACAATTTGACTTCATTATGGTATGTTAGAACTCTGTGACTGTTTTCATTACTTCTTATTCATTGATTCTGATGAACGATGAGCACAATGTTTTCGCTGTTGCAATACCTCAACAGCAAATTGTCTCGCCTTACCATAAAAGTCACGGTAACTTGTTGATATTGGTATGTAATTTTGGGCTTCCACAGTGAAAATGACGTCAAGCAGACCTGATTTGATGTGACTTTGACGTGGAATAAATCGACTAAAGCTGGGTTCCCAGATGCGAATATTCGGACAGAAAATGCGATTTTATATGTCAAATTTTGAATTCGAGGGCTCTGATTGGCTAATATGACGACTTTGACAATAAATTTCGAATTTTCTGTCCGAATATTCGCAACTGGGAATCCAGCTTAACACGTCCGGATGTGACGATAATTTCAAGTGATTAAAATGGTGACTTGATGTGACTTGTCTACTTTGTCATTACTCTCCAACTGGGACATGAATTACTATAGTACAGCGCTCTTCCTAATCGACAGTTTTATTCCGTTTCCTTGTTGCCTGGGAAAGGAGACTTCTAATGTTCCTTATTCCAGAAAATTGCCCTCATCCCCCAAATCTTCTTAATTGAAGGTTGCAGATCGCAAATCTCTAGCTTTTACTCTGTGTTCCAGCTTTGTATGCCAGACCTCGGAAGACGCAATCGTGATAGCGGCTACTCTGTACAAATCGCTGATGGCACACATGAAGCAGAAAGAGAAGAAACCGAAGAGCAGAAACGGCATAACCTGCATGTCGATAACGTCCAGCGTGTTCAACGAAAAAACAAGCAACATCACACCGGTAAGGCCGCCCAGGAAGAAACGCAGCACCACTTCGTCCATAATCAGCGAAAGCGATGCCCTGAACGTAAGCCCGATTGTTTTTTACGAACCTTTGAACTCTTCTCAGTCTTTCCAAATCTTGAACGTATCTTCCTTCATTCCTGGGTATTCAAGGATTTTCTTGGATTACTTAGTATTGGCGGTTCTTCGCTGTAGGTGAATAAATGGGCCAAACAGTCACTGAAATATACCTGACCAATGCAACACGGGAAAACCTGAGGTCATAGCCATTCGTGCCATGCAATAAAGAATTAAGTATTCAAAACCAACATCCCGTCTGCCATCCCTTTGCTTCAGCGACAGTTCAGCCTAGTTCATAAAGCGGCGAATCGCGAATTGCGAATAGCGAATACTATTCCTATTGTTCAATTATTGGTCAATGGGAATGAGATTTTTTTGCGAATTTGCAATCACAACTCGCGATTCGCCGTTTTATGTAGGTACCAGCACACGGACATTTGCTCGCTATTTTGGCGCTTTTGAGTGAAATCTGTTCCCTTTGTGTTGCTCCTGAGGGTAGTCTCTCAAAGGAGTCTCATCATGTCGAGCTTTTTTCACCCATCTTCCATTTCATGCTCATGCACGCACATGAACTCACATAGTAAATATGTTCGTTTACCTACATAATTTTTATAAATGCCCTGACCTGTTGCATTTGCAACAGCCATGATAGCTCAATTAGTAACACTACTTAGTAGGTACTTTTGCTTGAAGCTGTGCTTAATACCCATTCTATAATTCATAGCTTTTCTCCGATATCGATTGATGAACCTATTTGCACAAGCACGTTCGGTTTATATTGACACTGTAAACAATATCAGGAAGCAGGCTGCAGGATCTAGTTAATATTTGAAACCAAACATTGCTTGCCCGATGCCAGTTCGATCAAATTACTCACTCTGTTTGACTGAACGTTTTTTCATAAACTCATCATCATCAAAAAGTCATTAGTCCCAGGTTTCCTCGTATGTATATCTATAGGCTGTTCCAAAATTGATGGCGGAAAAAGTAACCAAAGAGTTCTTTAGCTAATGAGATCGGCTATTGAGTTTTTTTTTTGTTTAAAATTCAATTTTTTTCATAGTTCTGTCACTGAACTTTGGTACCGCTGGTGTTTTTTTTCTTACCTTTGATTAAATTTGACATATCTTCGACATAGAGTGAAATTTCGGAGAACAATTTGCACAAGACGTCCCCCTGGAAGAAAAGTGACACAACTCAAAAATGGTAGGTTTTGAGTTAGATACATGAATACGCGGTAAATCACTTATATTTTACGGTGGAAAAGAGTTTCAACTTGAACTCTTCAATAGAATTAGAATCGATAGAATTGAAGAGTTCAAGTTGAAACTCTTTTCCACCGTAAAATATGCGTGATTTACCGCTTATTCATGTATCTAACTCAAGACCTACCATTTTTGAGTTGTGACACTTTTCTTCCGGGGGGACGAGGAGGCCTTCACATCAAATGGAAAGTCTATGGTTTCTTTCCGCTATCATTTCTGGGAACCTGTTTAGATGCTCAAACATCTGCCAAAGCTTCTTTCAGGCTTCTTCTCGCTCTCCAAAAGAGGTACAGGGTGATCACGCGAGATGGGGGCCCCCTCAACTGAACGCTTCCCCTTCGAGATATTTTTCAAAATAAAAAACTAATCCCTGATCATTTTTCCTGTAGTTTTCGAATTTGTTCATCATAATTTCCTATAATTATGTATATCATAATACAGGGTGTTTCAGGGATGATAGCACAAAATTCAATTGTAAGTAGATCTCGTCAAAATATGACGAAAACCTATATACCATTTTGCAAAGTTCGGCCTAATAACGAAGATACAGCCCTCTAAATTTCACTTTTTTCGGATTTCAAAAATTTGTAACTCAGGAACGTTTGGACAAATTTAGCTTCAATTCAGCATAAGCTGGTTTGTCATAATTATCTATCAATCTGCCAAATTTGGAAAGAATCCAATCAGTGGCGTAGAAGTTATGAGGAGTCACCTTAAGACAACTTTTCTTCGGATGCTTCTAAATTATTGACCCTCATAACTCCTACACCACTGGTTGGATTCTTCCCAAATTTGACAGGTTGATAGATAATTATGACAAACCAAATTTTTGAAATCCGAAAAAAGTGAAGTTTGGAGAGCTGTATCTTCGTCATTAGGTAGAACTTTTTGCAAAATGGTATATAGGTTTTCGTCATATTTTGACAAGATCTACCCACAGTTGAATTTTTTGCTATTATCCCTGAAACACCCTGTATACAGGGTGTTGGAAAGAAACTATATTTTTGCAACACGACCCTGTACATATTTACTGATTGTATTCTAGACAGTTTGCTTTGCTTATTATTACAAAAATGTATGACACATTACAGGAAAAATGATCAAGGCTTGACTTTTTATTTTGAGAAAAGATTTCAAAGGGAAAGCGTTCAGTTGAGGGGGGGGTCCATGTCGCGTGATCAGCCCTATATTACAAACCCTTTGAGGCTTCTTAAGGACGTCCAGGTACTTTCGAGGCATTGCTACACTAGCTCAGAATAAGAAAAAGAGACACACACGTCCAAATGAAGATGGTTATTTATATAACTTACGATTCTTGTTTCAGATTTCAGACACGCAACCCCTGCTCTCCAAGAAACAGCCCAGGAAGAGCACGAAGACGCGACGGGCGCCCAAGGTCCCCGGCGATGACTTCGACGCCATCCTCCCGTACGAAGAGCCGATCCAGCCGCCGCTCAGGAAGACGCCCCCGCCGCCCCCCAAACCTCCCGAGATCAAACCGAAGACGTTCTCGGACAAGATCAACACCTTCATGAGCAAAGAGCAGAAGCAGATCACGGCCGAAATCAAGCACGTGCTGAGCGAAGGCACCAACAGAGGTCTGAAGTCCATCAGCGCGAACCACTCCAGCGCCATGTCCTCGATGGAGTCGCAAGATGACCAAGTTCGCAAGGACAACACGGGCGACATCCTGACGAAGGTCACCATACCGAGGTCGGGGAGCTTCCTGAATGCCGGCGGTCTGACCCGCTACAAGTCCAAGGTCTCAAGGTGAGAGTGAGGAGAAATTAGAACGGATAAAGCCGGATAAAACATTTCTTTGATATAGCTGTTTATGAAATCTATCCTTGTATAACTACGGACTGAGAAAATTTAAGCCCATGAGAGCGTACTAATCGAGCCAAGCTAAACGTGCTTTTCATGCGTAAATAACATTTCCAGTCCAACCACTGCCAAACATTTCCGAGTAAAATGCGCCAGGGCTGGGCTTATTTGTATGTTGTGAGTAATAAATATTTCTGCAAGAGATTGGGATTCTGGATCCTAGATTTATTGGGGTGAGTTTTTGGAACGCGGTTTCACCTGGCAAGTAGGCCTCACTACTGGGTCCATTGTACCTCTCCCAGACCAGCCGAACTCACCGAGCCACAATGTGGTGCCTGGATGTTTGATGGTCGGTTCATCCAAGCACTAGGGCCAAGGAACGCCGGTTGACTCGGACTCCGTCTTTGACCCCCGAAACGCAAATGTGGTTGTGATTTACTTATCTCACGCCCTGCGCCGGTACGTTCCTGACTTCTTCAGCCACCCAGACTGCGCGCTGTCGATTTTTCTCTACACATTGCTGTACTGCCGGTTGCAGGCAAGTTACACTCGGGGAGTTTGCCCAGGAGCAGCCGAGGAGGAGTTTCAGCCGGCTTAGATTTAGATGAGACCCACTTGTGGTTCGCCCACTGCACTACCTACCCCCTACCGGCGGTCTCCCATCCAACTTTTGGCCGCGCTGAGCGTTGTTATAGTCGAGTTATCAGTGTCATCACCCGACTCGACGATATTGAGATTAAGAAGTGTACGAGTCGAGTCTTTCCCAATTTCTCTGCAGAAATACTATACACAATACAACAGTAGTAGAGTGATGTCGCAATTGGTGCATTTTACTTGTAAATATGTGTTCATGTATGAAATTTAATACTTTGAATTTTGGCTAGATTCGTATCCCAGTCAGTCCAGAGCGTCTCTTCTACGTACAAATTCATTTGAAATACTTATTTGAATATGTTGTGTATAATAAATATCCCTGCAGGAGACTGAAATTGAGAAGCGTGCGCATCAAACCAAGTCATACGTGCTGATTGCAACGTAGGTACTCATTTCCAAGTAAAATGCCGCAATCCAGGACATTCATTTGACTGCTGCGTTAGTGTTCCTGCGGGAGATCGAAATTGGGAAACGTACGAATAAAGCTAGGTCATACGTGCTAAATTGCAAAGATACATATAAACACACATTTGGCTTGTTTTCAGCTAGAATTGTTAGCAGCTCCGAGAATATTGACTCATTCCCAAAAAAAAAACAGCACAAGCATCTACCACTTCTTTATCGGCATCCAAAAGGTAGATGATCCCACTTCCGACACCAGTTATAACGAGGCGTGAAGAAAGCTGTCAGCAAAAATCTACCCAGATATTCGATTTTGGAAACACGGCATTGTATCTGAACTTATTCACTCCTACACTCGGTTCATTTTCTACGTTTTTAACAACCGTCTGACCGCAGCCTAAGGGGGGTAACGCCCTTGAAATTTTAATTAGTGCTCGCTCGCTGGGGATCTCGGGACGGGGGCGGGGGATGACTGATGAGGATGTTATTATGCAAAGTTTCTAGTCTCGGAAGCCGTTGGGTGGTGGTGGTTGGGGGTAATGCGATCGGCTTTGTCGAGATTAATTTCTTTGATATTGAGCGAACGTCAAAAAGTAAAAAACGAGCAACAGCGCGAAGGCCCATAAGCAATAGCTTTTCATCAATTTGTCTTTGAATTTATTAAGTTGCGAGGAATATGGACGCGCCATCCGGGGGATGGGATGCACCTAAAGTGCCCCCAGAGGGAATCGTTGAGGGGTGAGTTTAACAAGGCAGCGCTTGTCTGGGATCAGTCTGGCGATTAATTTTTGTGTAATGAGAAATTCGTCTCGAATTTGCTTTGTTTTGGTCTTGTCGTTTTGGATTCGAGCGTTGAGGATTTCCTTTGGCGTTGGCGTTTTAATCGAGTCTAGAAATGGCACAGCTTTACTCTCACTGAGTAAAGAACCTGCGTTGTTGCTTTTTTTCCAATTATTTGCATCATCAATCAATGATATCAATCAACTCGACGCCTAAAGAATCCCCAACCAAGAACCTCTAATTCATAATATGGAGGCTGCTTTTCCTTACCCTAATTCTGTTTCATGAACCCCGAAAAGAATTCACTAGTATTCAAAATGTTTAGACCTAATTAACTCAGTAATTAGTTAATCAGGTAGATCCATAAACAAACCAAATCCAACTGACAGCTCTCAGAAGCCATAATTGACCTTTTGTCAATAGCTGCAAATTTTATTCAAGCCCTCTAATAAAACGGCGTCCTCAGACACAACGGAAACAGAGTCTTTTACAACAATTTAACTTTTACATAATTGGCATGACGATCGGAAACTTTTTAAACTGTCACGTACTGAATTGATACGCACCTTACCTGTGCTTTGCACGTAATCGTCAATACCCTCTCCTGAGACCGCTTTTGTTTAGAAGTGAAACGACCTGAGAGGGAAGAAGTTGGAGTTCAACCAGGAAAATCATAAGAAACAAGAAAATAAACATGTTATAAAAAGTAATGACAAAAATTCAGTAATAAAACAAGAACAACTGGAAACAAACCAATACACAACAAAAGCATGCCAGACTGTCAGTCCAAGAAAAAAGCAGAGTGACAAATTCAAAAAAAAAAAAAAAAAAAAAAAAAAAAAGGCACGCAGGGGAAGAATGCTCAAAGAAACCTCTGAGTAATGCCCAAATCGATGGCCCCTAAAAGGCTAACGTAACTCGTGAGACACGGCTAGAACTAGCGTAATTCGTGGTTTGTCAAATGAACTAGCGTATCTCTGCGTTTACCAAATGAACTAGAGTATCTCCTATGCAAATCCAATGGGAGATACGCTTGTTCATAAGGTAAACACAGAGATACGCTAGTTCTAACTGAGTCTCGCGACATGTGATAGTTCTAAACATGTCTCACGAGTTACGCTAGTCTTATTAGGGGCCATTGAAATAGAAGGACTCTCAAATATGTTGTGACAAAGTGTAAAACTCACTGATACTTCCGTTGTTGTTAATGGCGAATCAAACATTCAGCTTACACAAACATGAAAAATACAAAACTGAAGAAACGTTGCTAGACAGGACATAATTAAACAATATAAACAATACCAAACCATACCAAACAATATGAAACAATACGAAACAACACAAAACAATACAATATAATAGTACTAGCGGTACACAAAAAAATCCTACACTTTGTGATACAAACAAGAACTTCGACATGATTGTTCCTAGAATCAAAATAAATAATTTGACCCGCTGTTCTTTTCGATTACCCCCTGCTGTCCGGGACTCAAGGGGTACAAGGGGGGCATGATTTTTTTTTGCTGCAAGCACTAAACACTGCTATCGACTCATGTTTGATGTAATTTCTGAATAACTAGAACCTGCTGATAACATTGTCGCCACTGTCAGAATGATGAGCCTGTCGGGAGACAAGGTAGAGCTGTCAGATTTGTAGTGGGGGCTCCCTGAAATAACAAATTTTGGTAATCGATGGGGATGTGTGGGGTAGCATTTTTGACATAATCGAGGTCTGCAACTCGTTTCTTTGTGTAAAAATGTGATTGGTTTAAAACTGTAGAAAATATTAGAGGTCAAAATTATGATTATCGATTATTATCAAACATTGACGATTCGCATTTAACTGAGTTTTGTTGCATTTATTATAAGGCTGAGTCAGCGAATTATTATGCCGTCATTGCCGAGGCGCTGCGTTCTCCAGAAGTCGACTTATGACGAATAATTTCGAATTGAAATAATTCCTGAAACTGGCTATATTGACCGTTAAGGAAAGTGTGGGGTGTAATTTTGGCCGCCTTTAGAGTCATCAAACTTACTTTTTTGCATGAAGATAAAATTCTGTCAATATTAAGGGGACTCATGATCATGAAATATAGATTTTTCGCTTTCTCTACGCAAGCATTCGTTTGAATCCTTGAAGAAATATATTTCAGCATAAATTGATGACGCCGATGCGATGCTGTCATCGCTGAAGCGATACGTCAACCAGAAGCCGAGTGGGGGCTGTAACTCTGTACTTGTGGTGCGCGTCTTGAATTAGGTTAAATTAGTCTTGAAATATGATGTGCTGGGCATCATTTCTGATGTTTTTTGGGTCTATGATTTCATTTCTCAATGCAAAATTTTGATTGGGTTAGAATTCGGGGAGAGGGGGGATATCTCCCATGTACTAAGACAGCTACAACTCCGCTTGTAAGTCAATCAAAATTTTGCATTGAGAAATGAAATCAGCGACCCAAAAAACATTAGAAATGTTGCCCAACACATCATATTTCAAGACCAAACTAACCTAATTCAAGACACGCATCCCAAGTACAAAGAGTTACAGCCCCCACTCGGCTTCTGGTTGACGTATCGCTTCAGTGATGACAGCATCGCATCGACGTCATCATTTTATGCTGAATTGTATTTTTTAAGGTTCAAGGCGAGTGCTTGTGGACCAAAAAGTACAAAATCCCCATATCATGAGCCCCCTCAATATTGACAGAATTTCATTTTCATGCGAAAAAGTAGACTCCCTGAGTCTAAAGGCGGTCGAAATTATGATCCACTCTTTTTTTTAATGGCCACTGCAGCGACTTCCAAGAACTTTTCCAATTCGAATAAATCCGTCATAACTCGACTTCTAGCGAACGTAGCGCCTCGACAGTGGCGGTATCGTGACTCGCTAGCTCAGCCCAACCAAAAGTGCAACAAAACTGGATTCAATGCGAATCGTGAATGTTTGAAAATCAATAATCATAATTTTGACTCATCATATTTTCCACAGTTTCAAACCAATTACATTTTCACAAAAAGAAATGAATTTGCAGACCTCGATCATGTCAAAAATGATACCCCACACATCCCCTTCGATGACCAAAATTTATTAATTCAGGAAGCCCTAATCGTGAAATTCACAGCTCTACATTGTCTCCCGACAGGCGCACCATTCTGCCAGTGGCGACATCGTGATCAGCAGGCTCTAGTTATCCAGAAATGACATCAAACATGATTCGATAGCAGTGTTTAGTCCTTGCAGCGCAAAAAATAGTCATGTACTCATGTACCCCCCAAATCCCGGTCCAGCAGGGGGTAATCAAAAAGAACAGCGAGCCAAATTATTCATTTTGGATCTAGGAACAATTGTGCCGAAGTTCTTGTTTGTATCACAAAATGCAGGATTGTACCAGATCATTATGTGAACCGCTAGTACTATAAGGATAGTTTTGTTGCCCATCTCGTGCACACGATGATCTTGTAGGAGAACCTAACCCAAATAGCTGACATGTTCCTCGCTACCCGTGTTATCCGCCATGACAGGCCCTGCCCCCCCCCCCCCCGACAAGTATCATCAAATTGTCTTATAGCAGATGAAGCATAATAAATTTAAATGGATCCAACAAAAGGTACCGTATAGCCTGCTTTGACGGTAGAAGTACCATGAAACATGTGCAAAACAACCAAGTTAAGTTGGGCAGAAGTGATTGATGGCACAAGGATGCAACTTCTCACGGCATCCAAGAAAAGATTAGTAAGCACACCAAGGCTCTATCATACTTGAAAGCGTTATTGCGAAACATCAAAGAGCAAAGCCAACTTGAAGCACCTACCTAGATGAAATCTGACATCAGACTGTAATTGGGTTACAGCATCTGAACATTCATAATAAAAATTGTACACCATTTGATTGAAGTGCGACTCTGATTTCACAATAATTTGTGCTAGCAAATCTCTGGACACCTGCCACTTCAATTAATGATATCAAATATGTGATTTACCTACCTTTGAATTCAAAAAGAGAGCTCAACACCAAATATAAAATCAATAAACCATAAATTCATCAACAAAATATAACAATAATAACAGGAGCGTTAAACAAAGCGTCGATCTATACACTCGCTCTTTATGGCATTCTCACACCCAATCACCCTCGCCTGCTTCCTCACTTTCCGCTCTGGCGTCTTGCATTCCCCTCCCATTCTCGACAGCTACAACTACGCTTTAATATTCAATTACTATTTTTTTCTTAAGCTAGGCCCATCGCCACAATATCCATCAAGTGAATAGTTTGACGCTTACTTTAAGAAGCCCTTTGTTCCAGAAGCAATGGCCAAGCGACTGGCGGCTCGCCACTCGGCTTCAACGAGCTCTTCAACGAGTTCCGCCTCCAAGAAGGCCTCCACTCCATGGACGAAATCCTCGGCGTCATCATCGACCCCGAAGGCATGTCCTTCAACGACCTCAAACCGATCTACAAAGAATTCCTGCTCAAACTGAGCGTCACCCTGACCAAGGACGAGCTCTATCAGCGCTCCAAGATGATCATGCGACGCCAAAAAAAGAAACAGATGCGACGGAACAACAACAACAAGCACCAGTCGTCCAAAACGCAAGCCTCCCACCACAGGCTGGTCGGCAGCAAATTCAAGCGACTCAAGCACATATTCCAGAGGAAACTCAAGCTGGGCGGCAAAGTGAAGAATTCGCCTGTGGCTCAGGAGACGCAGAAAGAAACGAAGCTGCCCGAGAGCAGCATATCGACGTCGTCGTACGACACCAGGCAGTTCACGCCGAAAAACGAAGCACCTCCGGCAAGCAAGAAGCAGAGCTACAAGAAGCGACGGGATCGCACCAGCACGTCGGAAGAAAGCGACTTCTTCAGCATACGCAGGAAAGCCAACAAAATCATCAGCCAGAACCAAAACCGCAACTCGTCCAGCGGGTACGTTTCGTGTTCGGAATGTTCGTACGACTCCGACACGTGCACTTGCATCTCGGCCGACAAGTGTTACTGCTCGCTGGGCAACAGCAAGACCATTAAAGATCTGAGCTACTGCGGATGCGACACGGACTCTTGCACGGAAAGCAACAAGTGCTACTGCCTGACGGCCACCAAGAACCACACGATCCTGGAGCAGCTCAAGCGACGGGGGTTCATGCCGGAGCAAGGGCCCACCGCCGCAACCGCCACCAAGCACAAGAAGCTGTGCAAGAGGAATTCGAACACGAAGAGCACGCGCAGTCTGGAGTACATGCCCAATCCGATGGAGGCGTACTACGAGAAGCTGGGGGTGCCCAGGGCGCCGAGGTCGATGCAGGGCGGGATGGGCGGCTGCGAAGGCGGTGGCGGCAGCAGGAGACGGAGGAGCTGCAATTCCGACAGCATGGCTCTGGATTACGAGCTGTTCAGCATACAGAACGTGAGGAACCGGGCGGTGTACGCCACTGCGCTGGGGGAGGCGATGCATCACAGCCGGCAGGCTTCGATGCGGTCGTACACCTCGTCCAGATATGGAATCAAAGGTTTGTACTAAATATATTTATGTAGCACCAGCAAAGCCCTAAAGCAACTTTGCTGAATATAGTCAAAATAGGTAGCTGTTGTTTCGTAAAGTTGAGACATGCTCTTGTATGAGGGCGTTTCAAACCAAACTTCCAGCACGAGCACGTGCTTAACTTGGCATATTTTTATAGTCACCGCACTTGGCACAGCCTATGGACCGTTTTAATAGCTGTTTTCGAGCTTTTTCCGGCCAGAATCACGGATCATGATTCGGAAATCCGCTGACTTGATTGGTTGGATTGGTTGCACGTGACACAGCCAACCAACCCCGTGAACGGATCTCCGGATTATGATCTGTGATCCTGGCCGAAAGAAAGTCGAACAAAATGAGATGCACTCTGGTAATATTGGTGCAGTGAATCATCGGCCGGTAAAACTATGTCAAGTTTTACATGGACAAAAAATGATTGAACGATGATCTGGGGTTCGCCTTTGGAGAGACGGAGGCATCATACCAGTCAGATTTCGAATAACAATAACATTTCCCGCGAGTTTACCTGAAAGAATCCCAGTATGGCACTGTCAACTCAAGGACGGTTGAAGATGATGAACACCCAGGAACTTGACACTGTCGGGGTCATTCAAATTCTTCAAAGGTCTATGTGTAAAAAACATTTGAACGGTTTCTGCCCTGTTTAAAGAAAGAGTATTTGATATAAGCCAGTTTTCCGCCCTTCGCTGCATTTTGTCACGTTCGGTGCTCAGCGTATCGCAGGATGAACTGGCCCTCATCATCGTTGCGTCATTTGCAAAAAGAATCAGTTCATCTCCCTCTAGAATTGTCTGTAGGTCGTTTATGTGAATAAGAAAAAGAACGGGCCCCAATATCGACCCCTGAGGTACTCCGCTCATTATCAGTTTCTCTCGTGAACTTTTTGAACCCACCTCAACATATTGTTTCCGACCAGTTAGATAAGGTTTTATGATCTTGCGACTCGTCTTATCGAAATTGTATAACCTGAGTTTTTCAATGAGACCCTCATGGCTTACGCAGTCAAACGCTTTCTGTAAATTGCAGAAAATGGACCCAACATGCAGTTCTTTTTTCATATTTTTAGTAACAGTTTCAAATTATTTATTGATGGCTGCTGATGATGTTTTTCCATAATTCCGGAAACCGAACTGGTTGGAAAAGAAAATATTTGTTTTTCAAAGTGAACAACAATTTGGGCATTCAAAACATTTCCGAAATTTTTGACACCACAGGCAAAAAAGAGATAGGTCTGTTGCCAAGATCATCTCCAGGACCGGCCCTTTGCACTGGTATGACCTTTGCCACCTCAAGAATATCAGGGTACACACCCACATTCAAACATTCATTTATCACTTTGGTAACAGGAATACGCTTATAATTTAATTTTTTATGTTGTTCACTAGGCTGACGTCCATATCAAATGGGTCTAAAGAATTTTTGTTTTTCAGTTTATCAACTATTTATATCTTGCACCTCGATATGAGTAACCTCCCTGAACTGAAGCTTGGGGAATGCTTTTCCACGGAAATATAAATATGTTCCCTGCCTCAGGAATTGGGAAACCCTCCTTCATGTAGGTAGAAATATCAACAAAAAAGTCATTAATAGACCTCAACAATGAAAGTAAACTGCGGCGCAGCTTGAATTTTGAGTTCAGGTTAGCCACCGTAGAAGAAATCAGTAAAGCGATTATCAACATAAAATCTGAGGCGTATGGTATTGACAACATCTCCATAAAAATGATAAAACTTTGTATGCCCTTCATTGATAAATACGTTACCCATCTTATCAATTCCTGTCTGGAAAATGGTTACTTTTCTCCAAGTTGGAAATGTGGATTAGTGATACCACTACCTAAAAATAGTACCCCACAGTCATTTTCTGATCTACGACCAATCACAATTCTCCCAGCCTTATCTAAGATCCTAGAAAAAATTGTATTTCAACAAATGTACGAATATTTCAATAGCGAGAAACTTTTCAACAAACACCAATCAGGATTCAGAACCTCACATAGCACAATCTCGGCACTTGCTCAGGTTACGGACGATATCTTTAGGGCATGTGATGATCACAAGGTTACGGCCATGATATTGCTTGATTATTCCAAGGCCTTTGATAAGATCGAACATGACTTGCTCTGCTCCAAGCTGAAATTCTATGGATTTTGCAATTCATCTTGTGAATTTATACAGTCATACCTATCTAATAGAAGACAGATTGTTAAAATCAACAATACATTTTCTGAATCCGCCTTTTTGCCTACTGGAGTTCCGCAAGGGTCTATCCTAGGGCCGCTTCTCTACCTCATTTATACGACAAAAATTTTGAATAAAATAAATATAAATTTTCACGCGTACGCCGATGACATAGGTCTCTATCACAGTTTCAATAAAACCAGCTTGCGCGACTCAGTAAAAACCATCCAAAATAGTGTAGATATGATACACGACATCTCGCAAAAACACAATCTTACGTTGAATATAAAGAAATGTGCCATTTTATTGTTTGGAAGTAAACATGACCGTTCAATAATAAACGAAAACGATATCTCTTTTCACATTAACAACAAATCCATTCCGAATGTGGAGTCTTCTAATTATCTCGGCTTGGTTCTTGATTCATCATTAAAATTCAGTGTACATATAAACAAGCTTTTACAAAAAACATACTGTAGCTTGAAATTGCTTTATGCGAATCGTCACCTCCTAAATCATCAGCTCCGAAAAAACTTATGCAATTCTTTGGTTCTCTCGCATCTAGGATATTGCAATTTCGTCTATGCGCCGTGCTTGGACTTTGTCGATAGAGCTCGCCTTCAAAGGGTTCAGAACTCTTGTTGCAGGTTTGTGTTCGGGCTGCGGAGATATGACAGGACTTCTGCAAAAATCAAAGAACTTAATTGGTTAAATATTGAAAATCGCGTTAAATTGCAGATTGCGGTTTTCACACATAAAGTCCTTCGGACCTCCACTCCTCCTTATCTGAAAGAAAAGCTTCTACCTCGGGGTCAACTACATGATTTGAAGATTCGCCACCTGAATACATTGAGCCTTCCAAAACATTCAACATCTTTATTCAGAAAGTCATTTACTTACAATGCGACAAGCAATTACAACACGCTGCCCAACTCTCTAAAGTCTTCAAGTGTTGATCAGTTCCGAAAAAAAGCCAAGATCATTTTTTTCTCGTTACAGTGAGGCTTGTGACTCGTGTTCTGCTTTCTTTTGTTTAGTTTGTGTATTGTGTTGTATCTCTGGTCTGTTGCTATTTGGATTTTATTTATATTAATTAACGATTGTGTTCAACTCCATCTGTCAATACTCTCCCAGACACTGTATTTTGGTCGTTGTATGGCAGTTGAGTGGAAGAATAGCGCTAGCTAAACTCCGCTGCTATGCAATTGTAAATAAAGGCGTTTTATTATTATTATTATTATCTACGTCAATAGTACATTTTTATTTTTCCTTCTTGTTCGTTGGTTTTCTACTCAAATTAATAATGTCCCAACACACCTTGAACTTATTTGTGCTGCTCTGTATATAATTAGTGTACGTATTTTTTTTTAAATGTTCACTAATTTGCGGTACTGACCTCTTGCGCAACGCAAACTCTGCTTTGCTTCCTCACTCGGAATAGTCTTGTGGCGGCTCTCATATGGGCATGTTCTGTTGTCTCCTTGGTAGCTTAGTAGTAGAGTACCCATCCGGCAAGTGGAAGACGCGGGTTCGATTCCCGCTCGGGGCAATACGCTTTTTCTCCGTCACATCGCCCATAATCTGATAGAGCCCCGTAAAATGTCTAACTTCTTTCTCCCTTAAAGCTCTCAGTTACGGCGTTAACCAGTCCCTCAGCCCCCCGCCCGCTCCCAGCCGTGCCACTAATATACTGAGAAAAACACTATACCTGTCTAGTCCTGGAATAATCACTGCTCCACTGGGTGCAGTTTAACAAGTTTATCGGAACGACCGATGGTGGACAGGTGGCCGTTATATTCTGCCCCGTGTGTTTTGTGAAAGTTGGGTTGCATATGGAAGTTGCATTAGTATAATAACGATAAGCATGTCAGTGGGTGAGGTCTGGTCACTTGAAGTAGATCAAGAAACTGAGATGTCCCACAGTAAGTAAAAAGAATAAAAAGATGCCAGTGAAAAGAAACTTGTGGAACAGGGGCAACATTGCTATCATCTTTTTTCTTCCATTTTCCATTACCTTATGATAACTAAAATGAAATCGTAATGTGTACCTACCTACGTAGGTACTGTTACGTTTTTTTTAACCTAGGGAAAGATTGCTGGTCTGGGAGACATTATCTGGGTTGGCGCGGGAAAACAAAAACAAAACAACAGGCGAGAAAAAGTTTTGATTAACCACAAAAAAATCTGACAAGTAAAAAAACGTTCGAACAGTTTGTATTGCTGCAGAGGTTTAATACCGAACTCCTTGCGGAGGATTTACGCAGCAAACGACTAGCAAGCAGAGCAGTCGACGACGAGAAGAGTCGAGCTCAAACCGGTCAGGTCCGGGATTTTGCCGAACCCTTACTTATCAAAATTATTCTCCAAGCCCGTTTCCCCGAAAAGGGTTCCATCCTTCCATCCTTTTATCCTACTAACCTTCTATGGTTCTATAGTTCCCTGTACATTTTCCCTACCCTTATGGGCAAAAATTGGAACATTGGTGGTTGATAGTATTCGCCCGTGGAACCCGTCGAGCCTGCAAGCCCGGACGTCGAGTTACGTGACAGTCGACAGACAACGCCCCCAGAGCATTTCGGCGCGGGAGCTGAGGTATCTGGGTTATCTGCTATTGTTCTAGTATTGCGGCCTTTCTTTTTTTTTTTGTCAACCCCTCGACCGCCACCAAACGACCCTACTTCGGTGCACTGAGGTAGCTCATCGGTAGGTAGGTAGGTTGCGAATGGTCACCGTCGGCCCATTAGAACATAGTTTGAATCCGGAATCTCAGCAAAGCGTTACCGCTCTGACAGTCGTGACAGACGTGTCTGTCCCACCTGTCGGACTGAACTCGTCGCCTGGCTACGGATCCGGTAGTGCCTGTACTGGTGGTCACCCTACCAGACGCACCGAACCAGTCAGTGGAGCCATCATTGTTCAATCAATTGTTATTCTATTTGTATTTTTGTCAATACCCTACCCTTCAGGAATCATTTTGAAATTATACGATATTTTCTAAATTCGTTTTATACCACGTATGAGTAAATTTAATTCAACTTAATCATCCCCTCGATCCGTCTCCTTCTGAGCATAGCGGCAAATTCCCATCTCTTGTGCTGCCGTCATTGGACGTAGCAGTACATAGCTCTAGCAATTAGTTCTGCGCTCGGTTCTGCGGGATATAGAATTTCTAAATATTTCTGTGTCAAAGCAAAGAGCGTTTTGGAAACTTCCCCCAAAGATTCCCCCAATTTCGTAGGTACGTGGGTACCTACCTACTTCCATTTTCATCTAACCGTATATAATTTAATTACAACTTTATACTTCCGTCTTGGCCTACTTCATCCCCCTTGACATCATATTCTAAAGATAATGTGATTAACTCCACTCGAAACAATGCCGCCTTAATCGCACAAACATTCGGTATAGCATATAGGTCAAGAGTTCTGAAAGTTTGGAACTTAGTTGCAAATACCTGCTCAGTTCCTATTTAATTACTCGTAGTTCCCGCTTCAAACTGCGAAGTCATCCCTCCGGATATGCAGGCATCACTTCGTAAATTAAATCCATTTTCGTGGAATTTAGAATGTAACTGAGGCCACGCTGGCTTTTAAAACCGCCCCACCCATCCGGCGGTGCTCTGTAAATAAATCCCATCAAGGGTGTCAGAGGTGTAGGGCGCGCAGGACCTCATTTTTTTCCATCCGGCGGCGCCTACTATAATTTGTTAGGCACACTTAGGGCTCGGTAGATTTAAATTCCAAGACGGCGGCGAGAAAATTCAGAAGGACCTTAATGGGCGTCTGTAAATAAAGCTCGCACGCACATACACACATGCCAGGCACGTAATCGAATTAATTAAGGCCGACCCGAATACAAAGCCTGGATGGCTCCGGGCGCGGGCGGCGCACTAATGTAATTTATGGGGAAGAGTCCGCGTCACGTCGTACAGGACCGGCTTTGCTTCATTACTTCTATCTGGCAACGGACGACGACGCCTGCAACGCGGAAAAGTTAAGCTTTTTCCGGGCGTATTAAGCTTAATTTGTTTCTAAACTGCGTAATGGTTTACGGCCGGAGGGGAGGCGCGTGAGCTGGCTTAAAACAAAACGCACCACAGAGTCCGGAGCTTCGAGTGAGCCATCAGTGATTGTTCGTAAAATAAGAATTAGAGCTAGTGCTAGAATTGCTTTACTTTTCACAGGTTCACGTCCATCACAGGTATTATTGCGGCATCAAATTCAAACGTTTCGATCCATGCGGACCGGAGGAGTCCGTTCCGTGCAACAATCGCATTCAAACTTGAATACTGTGCGGAGGGAACATTTAACTGAACGAAAATAAGTGCATTTCACAAATCGTGTAATACACACGAAAAATAAATGAACTGGAAACACAATCACAATAACGCCTGCCGAGCCAGGTACAAAATACGAGAAGTGAGGCTTCTCGTTTAGAAACACAAGCAATACTGGCAGAGGGCCGCTTACAAACTAAACTGGACAGAGTTGAAGACTCTCCCCAGTGAAGGCGGGACATAGGGCCACCGTAATATAACGCAACGTGCCGGATCTACATAACTTCTAGCTTTCTCGCAAGTGGAAGAAAAATGGAAAAGGACTTCCCTGTGGCCGACGTGCGTTGCCGAAGTCCTTGCCTCTATATTTCTGCCGCCTCCACCAGGCCACCGGACCTCCGACGGATGTTCTTGACGTCGACCCGTGGTTCCCGGAAGTTCTGCTAGCTCAGCCGGAAAGTTGTCGGTAATTCAAAATAACAGGGCGCCCAGGGGCCCTATTTTCGGTGCACATGTGAACTGTTCCTATAGGAACTGTTCCCTCAAAAACAGGGGAAGCGGCATTTTCGGGTACATTCACGCGTGATCACGCCTGTTCTCCTAGGAGCTACCGAGAGAACAGCTCATTCCCCGCTTATGTCAGTCAGGGCACACTCGTTCTCCTAGGAACGACCGAGAGAACAGCTCATTCCCTGCTTATGTCAAATAAAGCAAAGGACTGCAAATAGTCTAAATTGAAAATCACTAAAAAAAGCACATTGTTCATAGGTTGGCAACGCTGAACGCACCAAAAATACAACTAAAACAATTGCCAAATGACAGATGACAGATATAACTTTGACAATTGAAATTCTCGTTCGGCGTCTTTTTAATAATTTCAATTTTACGTTGCAATCTCCAATTTTTCGAAAGTTTCTTGAAATAATTTGGGTAAAATGGATCCATTGAACGCGGCATTGGCGGTCCATGTAATCGCGGACTTGGAAGCGGCCGAAGAAGATGCGCGCCAACCCGGCAAACGATTTGTGGACGATAATGGGGAGAATCCTTTTGAGGAACTTTCCGAAGTGCAGTTTGTGCAGTATTTCCGCGTGACACAAGACTTGGCCCGGCACATCACAGAACTAGTCACGCCATTTATCCCAGTACCCGGGGAAGGAAGCCGGCTGACCGTAGCAAGTAAAGTAGGTACCACGTTTGGACAATCAAGTACCTACCAAAATCCTGTTTTTCCTGATACAATAATATGACGTTATGAGTTATGATATCAAGTAGCAATACACAGGGAGGCTAGAAGACCCGTTGGTGTTATTTTTGAAAGTCTTAAAAAATTACAATTCGATTTCAAATATCATTATGACAGCTGACAGCCAAGCTTCGACATTACACGGACATGTACGAGGTGTGTACGAGTATAGCCGAAAAGTGGACACGAAAATACCACTTTTAGAACCGGGGAACTGATCACTTCACCGGCGTTCCCCGGTGATCGCCGGGGAACAGATCACTTGTACCGAAAATAGGGCCCCAGACCTGACGTAGCTTCGGCCCACGCCTGGTGATGTTGGCCTGAGTAACTCTTCAACCATTGGGGCCGTGGACCTGGGGGACAGACAACAGGGGCCCTATTTTCGGTGCACACGTGAACTGTTCCTATAGGAACTGTTCCCTCAAAAACAGGGGAAGCGGCATTTTCGGGTACATTCACGCGTGATCACGCCTGTTCTCCTAGGAGCTACCGAGAGAACAGCTCATTCCCCGCTTATGTCAATCAAAGCAAAGGACTGCCAAGAGTCTAAATTGAAAATCACTAAAAAAAGTAAAAAAAGCACATTGTTCATAGGTTGGCAACGCTGAATGCACCAAAAATACAACTAAAACAACCGCCAAATGACAGATATAGTTTTGACAATTGGAAATTGGAATTACAACGGCGTCCTTTCAAAAATTTCAATTTTACGTTCCAATCTTTAATTTTTCGAAAGTTTCTTTAAATAATTTGGAAAAAATGGATCCATTGAACGCGGCATTGGCGGTCCATGTAATCGCGGACTTGGAAGCGGCCAAAGAATATGCGCGCCAACCCGGCAAACGATTTGTGGACATAGAAGTGCAGTTTGTGCAGTATTTTCGCGTGACAATTAAAAGACTTCAGTGTGACTTGTGAAGGCCCGGCACATCACAGAACTAGTCACGCCATTTATCCCAGTACCCGGGGAAGGAAGCCGGCTGACCGTAGCAAGTTGACAAGGATATATGGGGTTCTTGGCCATGAGTTCGGTCAGTTTTTCTTTTTGAGTTTCGGAAATCGCATCCAATCGTGGCCTCTTGAAGCTTGGGCCGGCAGATTCCATGTTAATAAATAGCAAAAGTAGGTAGGTTTCGAAAAACTACAATTCGATTTCAAATATCACAGCTGACAGCCAAAGTCTTCTATGACAGCCAAGCTTCGACATTACACGGACATGTACGAGTATAGCCGAAAAAGTGGTCACGAAAATACCACTTTTAAAACCGGGGAACTGATCACTTCACCGGCGTTCCCCGGTGATCGCCGGGGAACAGATCACGTGTACCGAAAATAGGGCCCCAGAAACGGATCAGCACACCCACAACGCGTGGCAGAATGGAGGATAAATAACACTGACGGTATCCAGGGCGGCGATCCGGCACATTTTAGTAGCGAGACTAGACAATTATAGAATAAATTTGATTGATGCTCTAATAGTGGAGGCATTACTTAAATTGTTGTCTTTATCAAACCCTTGTCAACTCCACACAATTTTGTTGAAAATATGACGCGTTTCGTCCTTGTCAAAAAGGCATCATCAGAAACACCTATAGGTCTTATCTATCAATAATCTAAAAACAATATTAAAAAACCTTAACAAAGAGAGACCGCTTTAAATTTTGGGATGTGGGGAACAAAAAGGGCATAAGTACAGATGAATTAAAATGGACCTGCTCGTTTAGAGATATGTAGAAAAGGTTGACTAGAATGAAATTTTCTTATCCCGAGCTCCTCAAGATAGTTACAAATTAACTTGTCCGAAGTTACATGTAGTACTTCCATCTGATCTTCATTTGGGGTATGTGATGACAGGAGACAGTGTCTGGAAAAGGTCGACATAAAACCCGCCGGCGCCGGCGCCGCGTCGTCAGTAAGAAGCTGGTGTTTTCTCTTCATATAGCGGAAGTGTTCCTTGATGCGCGTGTTGAAGGACCTGTACGTTCACCAATGTACAGGGTGTTTCAGTTTTAATCTAGCAAACTTTGGGATAGAATTCTCCTCATCCTCCTGATTCATAAAAATATAACATACATGCCTTTCACTCGTTTCCTAAGAAAGATACAGGGTGTCAAAGTTAATTTTTTTCGGCTTTCAAAATTTTGTAACTTGAGAACCGTTCAACCATAGTAGCTGAAATTTAGCATAGGCTGGTTTGTCGGAACCGTCTACCTACCTGCCAAATTTTGAAAGAATCCAACCAGTGGCGTAGAAGCTATGGGAGGTCATTATTTTGGAAGCATCTGTAGAACCTTGATAAATAATGACCCTCCGTAACTCCTACGCCACTGGTTGGATTCTTTCAAAATTCGGCAAGTAGGTAGACGGTTCCGACAAACCAGCCTATGCTAAATTTCAACTACTATGGCTGAACGGTTCTCAAGTTACAAAATTTTGAAAACCGAAAAAAAATTAACTTTGACATCCTGTATCTTTCTTAGGAAACGAGTGAAAGGGATGTATGTTATATTTTTCTGAATCAGGAGGATGAGGAGAATTTTATCCCAAAGTTTGCTCGATTAAAATTGAAACACCCTGTACACCTGATTAATGAACCGTGTGTTTTTCGAAAACCGCACCAGCCCCATCACTTTTTTCTATCTGTATACATCTGAAATTTTCATAGGGTACCTATTTGAAAGTACTTCTGCTATTTTTTGCGTTGGTCATAAAGCGAGAAGTGAGAACACTTTCAAAAGTAACCAGAAGTGACAATAACTTTTGATTTTCAAATGGAACACCTGTATATTTCTTAATATTAGGATAGAGATTTTTTTATCGACAGTGGTGGTTTTAAAAATTCTCTATAATGAAAATGACGATTTTATGGTGGATTGAATATAATTGAATTATTAATAATAAAGGTGGCTGCGACCACAAATGAAAATCTGAAGTTGGAAGTTTGTTTATTGTCAATGTCGATTTCAACTGACAACACTTTTTGCCAATAAAAAAAAATCTCTATCCAAATATCAAAAAATATATAGGTATTCCATTTGAAAATAAAGTTATGGGCTGGTGCGGTTTTCGAAAAACAAACGGTATATCCGTCAAATCCGACATTTTTGGCAGTTGCAAGGTCGCCATATTGAACTATTTTCTTTTTAAACCGATCCAACTGGGATTCAAAACCTATCGCTCTTTTTGAGGCGCTTTCGTTTTGCCAGCAGAGGCTGCTTGGGGTAAATCACTAGACAAAGAAAATAGATCCAGCTGATGGGCTGTGATTGGTGTATGTATCTACTCTCTCTATTTAGTGATCTATCCGGAGCAGCTCTTGGCGCAAAATGAAAGCGGCTTTGGTAGACAATCGAAACGCATCTGTCAAATTTCAATCTTTGACCTATCCAAAGGCCGTCATCTTGATTTTTGCATTTCTCAAACGATTTACTTTGGACAGACCTATTAAAAACTTGACGGCCACGTGGCGCAGCTAGTTGAGTGGCTGCCCGCGGCCATGGGGGCTCCGGGTTCGATTCCCAGGAATGTCTGGCTGTTTGTGTTGTCCAATTTGCAATTTTTCTGAATATGTACCAATGTCAATTAAGAGCAAAAGCTCCTATGGCCAATGCAGGCCGATAAAAAGGAAAATATTTATTATGTTGTTTGTTTAGACCTATTGAAAATTTGCAGGTGTGAGTTGGGAAGGAGACAATGACATGTTCCTTGAAACACCATGTAAACCCCCATATCTCTCACTCGTGTGTGTGTAATCTACTCTTGGGTCTACTGCAGTGCGCATGCGCCCAAGAACATACCAAACTTACAATCACTAATGGAAGAGTGAAGTGCGAATTATTGTTATTATGCACCATTCATCTGTTAAATTTCGAATTTTGACGATTCCCAAGGCCACCATCTTGAACTTTTCTGTTTTTCAACCGATCCACTTGAAATTTTGACTCGACGTGTAGGGTAAAGACGCCTAGCTCGAGACAGTGCCAAATATTATATATATGAAGTTTATCATCAATTTCACCAGGTTTCAAGAAGGTTGAGGTGCTTCTGTATTCCACTGATTGGGAAAAATCGAGATAAAAATCATCTTCTATACTCGAAAACTAACAGGTGACTCACAATAGGCACCCAAGAAAAGGTATCTCATAAATAGACATCGTCACTCTACTTCTGATAGACAATAGAGAAGCATCTATCAGATTCTTAATTTTCATGTTTTTCGATGCCGTCATCTTGGACTTTTACATTTTTTTGAGCAATCCACTGGAAATTTGAAAACTATACTGATATTTTTTTGAATAATATTTCTTCATAGGTATACAAACTCAACTGAGAATACCAATCTGATACACAGTTTGGATTTCATTCCATACAGTTCCTTCCGCGGCGACTACAACTGACCAGACCCTACCCACCGACATGCATTGCGCTTACAACATAACCACCCACAGTCGAAGCGAAAATTCCAAAACACGCGAAAAACAACATCATTTATTCGAATCATGCTACTTCTCGGCCATCAATCGTTCACGTGTTCCAATGAACTTCAACTGACCATACACTACCCACCGACATGCGGATTGTTTGCTGAAATTGCAAAGCAAAATTACAACCAACCCACAACACCATAAGCAGGTTTGCCCTTGCCACTTATCCTACATCAGTGACTAAAGGTGCGTTCAATCAGCTTATTTAGTAGCAAGTTTCAATTTTAGCTGTAAGCGCTGCATGGCTCATTGGCCGTTCTGAGGAGGCTGGTTCATAAGAGCCAATGGGCGTCGCTGCGCTTGCGACTGAAATAAAACTGTCGGCTAAATAAGCCGGATGAACCCACCCTTAGTTTTCCATGATTTATTCCAACAACCCCCCTGTCCACTCGGTTTTACTTAGGTCCGGGCTGTGTTCATGCAGTAGAATATCTCTAGCTGAATATTCAATCAATGAAAATCCAGACGGGAGCATTACGTGGCAGTAGACGGTAATTTTCACTTCAAAAATAAAAAAGACATCTTCTCAAAATGGCAAACTTCAATGAAAAACGAACAGATTCACCTTATTTTCAGTTTCTTGGCTTGGTGTTGTTTGAATAGCGGCATTCAACCTATTCAAACCATTACAAGATGACCAGATCTCACTCACTAACATGTGCTTTTCTAATAAAATTCCCTTCAACATTCTCAAACGCCATGGCATAATCCAGATGCCACCCGCCCACCATCAGTCGCTCCATTCAATTTGTTCAACTTCACTGCGCCCCTTGGCCTAACGGAGCAGTGCGCACCCGGTGACCAGTGACACTGGTGATACTTTTTTGAAATAAAAGATAACGAAATCCCACAACCAGTGATAGTGAATGTTAACTAGTGAATTAAGCGGTAATTTTTCAAAGTTAACGGACGTCTACCATGACGTAATACAGTGGCGCAAAATCTACGCATTTGCAGTGCCTGGTCCTTCCGTTATTGTACTTGCATTGCTAGAATATAGCGGGTGATCATTTGAAAACTATCCACCTGCAATAACTCCCGATTCCTAGTGAAAATGTCTTCGAGCAAAAACCGGTTGATTTTTATATCGAGGGGGACATCTAAAACATACATTCGCGAATTTCTATCTTTAGCCCCCTCGCCCCCACCTACCCACATTTTGAAATTTCAAATGACACTACCCACCTTGCGATGCATCAGATCCAACAAAATTGAATTCTCTTTTTGAAAAAATATTCATAAAATCTTTAACCCCACCCCTCTTACCCCCTAAATTCTCTGAGTGTCCAAATAAATATTCTTGACCTCTCAATTCTCTTCAATGCAGTCAACGTCATCCTGCACAACATCGAAAGAGAAAATTTTCTGTGGAAAAAGTGCCACCCAAATTCACCCCTTCGCTCCCCCCTCCTCACCTTAAAAATCTAAAATGACAATACCTACTTTGTGATACATCAAATTAAAGAGAATTGAATTCTCTCCCTGAACATAATTCTTTCGAAATTTTTAAAACCTCCCGTTTTCTTACTAAAATTTGGAGTATTTATCGATGTCCAAGTAAATGAGGGAGGGGTTGGAAATTTAAAAAAAATTGTTTTTAGGAAGAGAATTCAATTTTTTTCAATTTGATGTATCACAAAGTGGGTAGTATCTTGTTAGATTTTAAAGTTGAGGTGGGGGAGAGCAATGGGGTCAATTTGGGTGGCACTTTTTCCACCGAAAATTCTTCTCTTTGATGCTATTCAGGATGATGCTGACTAAACTGAAGAGAATTGAGGGGTCCAGATATTGAAAGGGACACTCAGTGAGTTTTTAGGAAGAAGGGGAGTAGAGTTGAAATTTTCGAAAATGTCTTTTGCAAAAAGAAAATTAAATTTTCTTCAATTTGATGTATCGCAAGGTAGGTAGTGTAATTTGAAATTTCATTTTTGGGTTGAGTGGGGGCGAGGG
This sequence comes from Anaspis maculata, assembly GCA_949128115.1. Classification (NCBI taxonomy): domain Eukaryota; kingdom Metazoa; phylum Arthropoda; class Insecta; order Coleoptera; family Scraptiidae; genus Anaspis; species Anaspis maculata. The sequence continues at coordinate 23,552,639 of OX421967.1, forward strand.
GGCTGAAAATAGAAATTTGCCCATGTATGTTTTAGATGTCCCCCTCGATATAAAAATCGACCTGTTTTTGCTCAAAGAAATATTGACTAGGAATCGGGAGTTATTGCAGGTGGATAGTTTTCAAATGATCACCCGGTATGTTTCTGAATGTATAAAGCACTCTCATTCCCTTGAAGCTCTTGCGCATGAATGAATAATAATTTTCACTTCGAGCAAATTAATAATATTCGAGTAGGTAAAGCCCCGCAGACACAAACTAAAGTTATCTACCCACACAGTCTATTATTGTTCTGAATGAAAGTTGATGTATTATTAAACTTGAGAGAGCAACTGGAAAAAAACCAGCAGCATTTCTGAAGTGATAATTCACAGGAACTCGAAACCACTAGGTAGAGCTAGGTATAGAGGGTAGGTTGATAAAAACCTGGCGTTATTTCTCTTGTTCAGACGTTCCCGAACAGTGTAGGCGTTGGTGTTGTTATCCACTCTCCGACTCCTACCTACATTTTCAGACTGAAACCAAAAAAAAACCTTCAAAACCTCTGGAGCGGAGAATATTTCATGAAGTTGTTGGTCTGCCCTAGAAGTTAAATGTACCTGGCTACAATACGAAATGTTGGAAAATTCCCTTATTGGATTTCCACGAACTTGCGATTGATTTTAATTTTTTTTTCCACCTAAAACCTACTTAATTATTGATATTTGAAGCACTCCTTCAAACTCTCTAAAAGTTGTAAATTCTGAATGAAAATGAATTGAATGAATCCAGCAATCCCGTATATGCGACGAGTGGCAGCTGACGTGTAATCCAGAACCTACCAAAAGGAAAAAAGCTGCGTGTTATGTGACTTGACAAGATATTATTATCTACCATACCTGGGTATAAAACTTACATGGATGTTGTGGGCGGTTCACATATAAAAAGGTTATGTGATCTATTTTTAGATGTGTATTGTTAGAGGTGAACAAACTGATAAAGGAACGAAAAGAGTGAAAAGACAATAATAAATTCCTATATTGGGTATTGATTCTACGTGGCCGGCAGCGGGCATAATCCTGAGAGTTCTTTCACTTTGATTTAATTCTAAATATAGAATGGTATATCCAAAGATGATAAAATATAAAGCTATCTACAGCTTTACTAGATGGGTATCGTTCGAGAAAAATCTATCCTCAAGATCCACAGGATGATGGTTTGAAACCCGCATCAGCCTTTTTACTCATCAGATTTTATTCTATAATGAACAATCTCCAGGGAGGCGGAGGTCCTCGGCTTGCGATACTGATTAAAGGGTAGCTACGTCGGTACAGCTACCCCTTCATGACACAGTAGAAGTGACTAATGACAGGTAGGTTGCTAATGGCTTTATTGAAAAAGGGGATTGCTTCTATACAAAATTAAGTTGTGATTGATGGCTTCTAATGATTGTGTTAAAATGCGAAATTTGTGTTAGATGCAAAAAATGATAAATGTGCTTGTGTTTCAGGTCTAAAATCAATGAATGATGGTGAATTCTGAATTTGTCTAAACATCGATAACCTGAACAATTAATTAATAGAAGTACCTAGATTGACAGTAATGTGATGTAGGACTGGCACCACTCGCGCTGACACAGCTGTGAAATTGTAAACACAGCTATAGGTGTATTCACAGCTGGAGTGTTCCCACACAGCAATGTGCTGATTAAAACATTCTAATTATTAAACGTTCAAATAATGCTATTTCAGCGAATAATACTTGTCTAGACATTTATATTGTTACAAGCGGCTACTTCGTGTATACTGGTAAACACGGGATCTTTCTGAATTCTTCCATCCATTAGATAGCAGTGTAGAAGTGCGGAGTAATCTGGTGCATTCCAGAAGTATACGCGATTGGGAGACTCCAACGTTCGATCGAACATCCAACATCTGTCCACTTTGGCGGAGGTGCAGGATTCCAGAACACACGGAAAGCACGCGAGAGGTGTGTGTGATTATTCAGGAATGGTCTAGAAACCGCATATGCCGGGCCACTATGGAAATTGCTGGAAGATGATAGAAAGCTCGGGAACGCGAATCGGAGGCATAAAGAAGCACCGTCACCGTCCAACAGTGGACAGTCAGTATTGAATTGGAAGAGACAGCGAGCGAATAAGCGAGCGATAATCACAGCGATATTCCAAGTAGATAATTGTTGGCGTGTATTTATTGTAGTACGCAGAAATAAACAGTGTGTGTTTTAAATCGTTCGCCTCAATTATATTCGAACCCGTACGCGAAATTCGTAACAATATTATATGGGTAGTTTTGTTAAAAAAAAAAGTTGTGCAATAGGATATTGAACAATTAAAGCTCGTTCATAATGGCTGTTAACTTTGACTTATTCCGTTACCGTAAAACTTCAACAGTTGAAAATCAATGTTTCGGTTCACAATGGGTAGTTAACTTATGCCGTTACTGCTGTTCTGTCAAACTTGCCCAAGATTCAAGTTCTACATCCAAGATCAAGGGACTAGTATCAGTTAATACTACTAGCTACTAGTCCTACTATTATACTACCAGTTACCATCACTACCCACCCCGCAAACCTTCAAGTCTGTGTAATAGTGTAATAATAATATAATATTTTATATTATAGACCGTGGTCCGTACTGTCAAGTTTACATCTTACATCCTACGGCATACGGCATGCGGCATAAGTTACCGGTCATTATGAACGAAACTTAAGGTTTCACAAAACTTCGGTGTGAACAGCCTATCTAAATGCATAGTCTGGAAATTAGTATCAAGTAGGTATCAAGATGACCAAAATGTCAAAATTCAAGATGACGGACGCAATCGGGGAAATGTCTTCTGTGCTATTGATTTCGCTAATTTTCATAAGTGACAACTCAAGTCTGACAAGAAGCCATTTGGCCTATCTGAGGGCCCATCTGATGTATGTTGCAGATTACCGGAAAAAAGGCGGAGCTTATTGAATACGTGACTAGTAGCGCCCGCAGTGGCCACGAGAGAAGTTAATTCCTGTGACATTTACACGTATGAGAATAGGCGAAATTTTGAAAATATTCGCCCGCCATCATTTTCGCAAAAACCGCAACGTGGCTATCACCGAAAATGACGAATCCTTGAATCACACAGTAAGTACACACCTGGATCTGTACAAAGCACACAACGAAAATAAAATGAGTAAAACAACCAACTTCAGATTCATCGGTGTATTTTTTTTTTAGGGAAATCCACTTTTCAATATTATGACATTCATGTCAACGTGCAGCGGTAACTGTAGTTTGGCGCATGCAGAAAACTTCAATTAGGACGATGTTTTTTTTTCGAATTCTCTTTACGTGCTGAAGGTGGTTTAACTTTTCAAATTTTCCACTTTTTCTTTTTGTGGGTATTAGGATTTAGCTCGGGACTTAGGTAATCATCGGTGTATTTTATTCCGGAAAATCCACTCTCCAATATTCGGACTTATTCTATAAAGGAATGGTTATGGTAATCACAGAGCTTACAATGTACCTAATTGCTAGGGCAACGGGCCTTCCTATTGGCTGTCGCCATGGCAATTTTATAGTAAGCACGGTGATTACTATAACCATTCTCTCATAGAATCAGGCCGATTATGTCTTTTTGTTGGTATTAGGAAATCATCGGTGTATTTTATTTCGGAAAATCCACTTTTCAATATTATGACTTTTATGTCAATAGAACCTTGAATAAAATCGTTCCAATTATTTCAATAGAATAAATGGAATAATTCATTCGAACATTACATGTATTTACTTTGTAGGTAATTTGTTGTATTTACGGTATATGACAGTAGCAAAAACAGAAAAATTCTATTCTTGTTGCAAGAACCGGAAAACAATTCACGCATGTAACACAACACTTCAATTTTGAAGGAGTTGCTAGGGAAACTTCGCTTAGCAACCCCTTTAAAATTGAGTTATCATCGGCCAATACAAAAGGCACAGGAAATAGTTCGGAAACGCTCCATCTGGACGCTAGTAGTCATTCTACCGGTAGTCTATTTATAGAGCTTTAAATCATACATATACAGGATGGTCCATGATTAATCTGATAGAGCATGAAAAAATGATAAAAACAAACCAAACAAAGAGCCATACATCACAAATACCTACAGCTCAATTCCTGGAGGAAGTACCTTACGCAGTTCGCGTCTTATGTCAATGACGTCATGAATATTATTCGGCGATGGACATGCGCCATCACAACAAAGACAACATAACCTCCAACTTGACTTACCGATTGAATCTGCTTTTCAAATAATATGAAATGGATTGATTTGAAAACAGCAATCGAAACAACAAAATCAAAACTGTAGATGATTGTATTGAAATAAAATAACTGAAAAAAAAGCAAAATGTAACACAGTAAAGTGTAGTAAACAGATGGTAAACAGTAGACACCGACGAATGTCGGTCAAATAGAGATGCTCTGTACCGGCATCGCCGGCAGGGCGAGACAAGCGGTATGCGCTACGACTGGATTTATGCAGTTGTCTTTATCATCATCACTCTTTTACCAATAAAGCGTGTCGTAAAAGACATGATTTTACCATGGTGTTTCTTTTCAACACGGTTATGCATAATAATAACGTTGCGTAAAATTTACTGTGACATCGAAATGTATACCTTTGTACTGATTGATAAACCCAACTAATAAAATGTTACAAACTCCTATAACCAGAAGAAGGTTGAGAAGGAGGAAAACAATTATTATTATTATTATTAACGTTGCGCGTAACTCGAAAATAAATTCGTGACGTAAGGTGCTTCTTTCAAGAATTGAACTGTACCCAGACAGCACGAAATGTTTTGAAAATATTTGGTAGTAGTTGATGAATATTTACAACATTCTATAAATGTTTACAAAATATTCGTCACAAATATTACAGAAATATCAAGTTGAAATATTGTACCAACATTCAGCAAATATTTTGAACATTTCTTGAATATTTAGCAATAAATATTATCAAAATATTTAGTGAACTAATTTCTCTAATATTTACAGTATTCTAGGCAATGTGGTTTCCGGTTTTTGTTTTGGTCATTCGCACGGAGCTTTGAAATATATAGTTGTGTTGTGTTTTGTGTTGAATAGATAGCGTTTCACATCCCTTTGATTTCAAGTGTAGTTTGCCTTAAATTAGCAAAACTCGGTTTGCGGTCCTGAAATTGCCTTTTTAACGGCCTACAATAGGTTTTTCCTATGTTACGGTTGAAATGATTCATAATGTCGTGAAATACAACCGTTGTTTAATTTGTTTCGTACAAATATGTCACTTTAATCTATTTCGACACCAATTGGTAATTTATGTAGCAAGTACGCGGATAAATCCGCGTGTTTAGGGACGAGGCGGTAGCCGAGTATCCCTAAAAGTGGATGAGCCGCTGAATCTTTCAGATATATAGTTAGGAGAATTCATATAGCGGACATCTGCGTGTTCACATAGTAGTTTACCCAGAACCACTGAATCTTCTCAACGGCCCCGTAGCACAGGTGGTCAGTATCTGCCTGTGGTGCGAAGATTGCGGGTTCGATTCCTGCTGTAGCCTGGGCGTTGTGTCGTCTTTGAAAGGAAATTTTTCAGCTAAATCAATTGTATATGAAATAAAGGCGAGCTCCTATGACCAAAAAAGGCCGATAAGAAGGAAAACAAATTTTTTTTTAAATTTCTAAAAATACCCGGTTCTAAATGTTTTCAAAATATTTTTGGCAAATATTTCACAAATATCAAAAAGCGGGACATCAAAACATTTAATTAATATTTATACAATATTTACTGAATGAATTCCAATATTTTATAAATATTATAATATTTGGCTTTTAATATTTCACAAACATTTTGAAAATGTTTATGTGCTGTCTGGGTATCAACGGAGATATAGCCTGCCAAAGTTTAAGGTAGAAAACCTTTTTTATACTTCTAATAAGTCCTAAACCATTGGACCAATTTTGCTCAAATTTTGTGTAGGTAAATCTTGGATAGGTGTCCTTCGATCACTTAATGAAAATTCCTTATGAAAAGCCCACTGGCGTAGATTTTGAAAAGATGCTCTTTTTCACTGTCATATTTTCGACGTCACTGATAATTTTTAGATCCTCATTCAATTTGAGAGCAGAAACTTACTTGTTTAATGTTCATCAGATCAGTGATTACAGAAATATTTGAGTTTGAGATTTCAAAAACGCTGAGTACACGGAGCTCCTTATTTTTGTATATTTTATTTTGACTTGTCGGTAACTTAGTAACACGACAGAAACAAACTATAACAGATTTTCAAAATGCATTTCCTTAGCATCCAAAAACATTTCACAACAGTTTTTCTGTTGAGTTTTCCAGTTTTTTACCTTCAACTTTCACGGGCTATATCTCCGTTAATATGCATTTCTGATGTATGGTTTTTGGTTGTTCTTTATTGGTTTTCCATGCTCTATCGATCAATGACAATTTTTCAGATTGATCCTGGGCCGCTCTGTATAGTACAGTTCAAATGAAATGACATCTCGGCGGTTGTGAAATGTGGCACATTTGCGCTAGAATCAAAGCGTTTTCTAAGTGAAATCCAACTTATAATGTAAATTGTTCATCAATTTGTGAACGTTTGATAATAAATCTACCATAAACATCATACCCATACCAAAAACACATTATTTTCAACGCAAATATTGAATTCCACAGCGGCCCAAGATGTCATTCCATTTGAATTGTACTATAGTAAGTATATGAAGGATGATTTTTGACGTGCTAGAATTTCTGATCCATGCAGTTCTGACACCATACTTGTCATGTGTCAGTATTGAGTACTTATTATTCGTAATATTTGCCATTTTATCATGCACTACACTATCGTTTGCGCCGTCTAACCCACCACCCCCTTTCAACATCTCCACACCCCAAACATCTGTCGCCCTCCAATATTTCGACCCCCAAAACACTCAACCCACAACACTTCACTTCCCCCCTCCAATATTTCACCTTCCCTTTCCATCCCACCATTTTCCCCCCTTTATCCCTCCCCCAACACACCACCATCACCTCCTCATGGCCCAGAACCTACCTACTTCCACTACTATTATTTATATCAAGGTGGTCGACCCAATTTTGCGTAACACTTCCTTCAGTTGTCAATAATATTAATGAGGTCTTCAAATGCCAAATTCCCGGCAGTCGACGCTCATTTGTTGAATGAACTCCAAAAAAATATATATATTTGACGAGTTTAAAACTTCATCAGGGTACCTATTGAAATACCGGCCCTCAGAATAATACAACCAAATTTGGCAATATTTGAAAATATGAATGTTAAAAGGAACTTATTATTACCAAGATGGCCGACTTGATTTTGCATAGTGCTCTAGCTGTCGATGAAATTATTGACGGACGTCTTCAAATTTCAGATTCCCGACATTTATTGCCTTGCGTGTTTTTTTTTCAGGGTGAATGGATGACAAAAATGAAAAACAATTACAATTCAAATTCATACATAAACAACTAAGTATATTTTGCATAGGTACGAATCTGCCTGGCTCTACTTCCTGCTTTCAATTCCCTCATAGAACTGTCAGTGCGGAAATAAATCGCGCGTGGAACGCACTAGATTTCCTTATCAATGACGGTATGGATTGGCTATGGGCATACTTATTTCATAGCAGTCCTGGAAAAATGCTGTTTTCACATTTTTTGCAACAGCAACGTTTCCGTCTGATACCACTCTGACAGGCGGTGGACAGCTTTTCATTTCGCCTCTCAACACGGTCAACGAAGTCAACAATGATGGCATCCGAGGTGCCATTACGGACCTAAAAAAGGAACATTTCCATAACTGAGTTTGTCAATAGACAATTCCGAGGACAATTCCAACTTTACCTGAGCTGTTAAAGATTCGGCAATGGCAACCATACATTTGCGGTTGACGCATATTCAAACAGTTGTCAAATCGCCAGCAGTCAGTGATTCAAACGGTTTTTTCGTTTTTCTTATTTAAATTTGACAGGAACTTCACAAGCTGTAACCACCCTGTATTAAGATAATTAGGATTCATAAATAATAATTGAAGTAAATGACACACGTTTCTTGTTTCCAGACAGCAGGACCGTACAGCAATCAATTTCGGCGGGGGGCTGCACCGAAGCCCTCTCGGTCAAGAAGTCGGCGGAAATCGCAGCCCTCTTCGCCGACATCAAGCTGAGCCAGACCACGGACATTGCCCACCTGGGCCATCACGCAAGAAACATGGACATGATATCGTCCAGGAACGCTTACAACAAACTCATCACCCAAAACGCTTACGGCCCTCTGAGGAACAACGCCAGGGAGGCGATCTACGGCGGTCAGAAGATGGTCCAGAACGCTCTTTACGGCGGCCGAAACGCGACGGGGGCGAAGATGTACAGCGCCAAAAACGGTCTTTACACCATCCAGAGCCAGTCGGACGAGTCGAGGAGGTCGAGCGTGAGCGACGAGAAGCGCAGAGACGGTGGTGGCGGTGGTGGTGGTGATAGGGACAGAGACTATTTCGATATAGACGGGCAGTTCCAGAAGAGCAGCCTGGAGAATTCGCTGGGTTACTTGCCTTGACTAGTGCTCTGCCATTTTTTTCTTGTACAGAGAGAGGGACGGATCAAGAGAGGATGAATAAAACGAAGCTGTATCGCTGATGGGTGGGTTTCGGGGGTTAATAATGTAATTCTTGTGTGCAATATCACGTGCAATAGTAAGCTTAAGAGTTGTTATTTCAGTGCAATAAAGTTTTATCTCATGTCGATTGTATGTTTTTTTTTTGTTGATCCAGACTCTGGGGTCGTGATTCAATATTGTCTATTTTAATTACGAATGTACGTTAGGTTATTTATTAATGGAGATGTCAAATGTATCGAGCATCAAGATTCCAGTAAATTTGTCTTCGAATAGCCTCTGGAGAAGAGTAGTTAGGGCTTGGGTAGACTATAAGTAGGTGAAGCTGCGATATTGACGTTTAAAATATAAGCTCATCACAAGATCAAAGGCGACGTTTAGATATTAGCTTGTTAACTTTGAGAGGAAATTCATTTAAAGTTTCGATACAACCGAACGCCATTTATGCTGGATATAGTCCAGGAGCTTATGTGATCCCGTGGGATTTTGAATGAAGGAGCCTAGCGACTATGTGGAATACATTCCTTAGATGGCCAGCAATCACACTTCATGTTTTGCTTGAATGTCTTGCAGGGGATTTATACAGGGTGAACAGAAAAAAATAGATGAATATTCGTAACTCTGGACTGGGAAAATGTGGAGACCTTGAACTGCACACGTGATTTGATTCTGTGGTTGTGTTGATTCCTGCTGAATTTGGTCTCAATCCATCGCATAAAGTGTTGAATAATTGAATAACAAAGCTTTGAAGTTGAACAATTTTCAATATTTGACTGATGACATGCGAAGAGATACGTTTAACAGTTTTGTATACAGTTTTTTAAGGGCTTTTGAATGACATATCGCAAGTTAAGTTTCATGACAGATGCTTTTTGTCATTTTTGATGGTTACATTTCCGTTCAACAGATGACAATCAAATCATGATAAGCTCATTTGACAGCAAAACCATGTCCGCATATCGAATTTCAAGTCGATCGGATTAACGTTGCGGCTGTTATCGTGGAAGATTACAGATACAGACACACACATATCCGTAATCTTCTCGGAAAAACTTTGCCATTTGATTATTTAATATCTATCCGATGGATTTAAACCAAATTTAGGTAGGGAGCAACAAAACAAGAGAACCAAATTGAGCTCGCAGTTGCAGCTTTCCACCCAGTTCCCAGTTGGACGTTACGAGTTTTTAAATTTTCTTCTGGCCATTACCACCGGAGAGAGCCGCTCGCTCAGAATTCGACCAGGACGACCTGTGTCTGGTGCAGGACTCAACTCAGCCGTCCTTTCCTGGTGGGGGAGTGGCTTTTTTCTAATCATTTCAACTAATGTCGGAAAGAGATTGCATTGGGCGTCGTGTAGGCCTGTTGTCAAATCCGACACGGTTCCGGTTTTTCGACGGTGATTTTTTCAAAATAATAAAATGAATTTTCAATTTTTCTTGTTTTTCACCCTATTTACCAGGAACGTCAATTTTTTAAGCAAAACCTTTGAAAGCATATAAAGTCGGGCATCCACCTGGTGATTTGTACCGCTCCACCTTCTATAGTTCAGGGTATATATTTTTTTTGCTGTTTCACCCTGTATAAATCCCCTGCAAGAAACTCAAGCAAAACACCCGGTGAGGTGTGATTGCTGCCCATTCAAGGAATGGATGTATTCCACATGGTCGCTATGCTCCTTCATTCAAAATCCCACGGAATGCTTCTTAATTTCATAAGCTCCTGGACTAAAAGGTACCGTATGATCAAAAACTTTTCTACTTGCGGTAGGCTGTGGCCTGGTCATTGGCAGGCAAACGAGGCTGATTTTGGCCAGGCCACAGTCTACCGCAAGTAGAAAAGTTTTTGATCATACGGTACTATTAATTTAGAATTATTATCAATCAGTTATCGCACTTCATCGCTCTTGACTACGCAAGGTGAAGATAGATCCTTGCGAAAAGTTCTCGTCCCAATAAAACAATACCGATGTATTCCAGCATCTACCTCTAGCTGAATCGCGAAGGCTGTACTGTAGGAAAGTTTAGTTAGTAAAAATAGCCTTGGGAATATTCTGTCAAGTTCTCAATAATGTACGGCTCCTCCACCAATTGAGCAGGTTTGTGACTTATCCTTGAGTCGGAGTCTCCAGCAAATACCGCAGTATGAAGTGTAAGATAGATATTTCGATAATTATGATAAAGTCTCGATTGAACATAAAGTAATCGTGATGCGAGCTTTGAGATTGACGCCCTGTTAGCCCTGCGTATTGTTACGAGCGGCGATCACGTGCATTCTGGTAAACACGCGATCTTTCTAGATTCTTCCATCCATTAGATCGCGGTGTAGATACAAGTGTGGAGCTCTGGATATTTCCAGACGATATTACGCGAAATACGTAACACGCAAATCCAGATGATTTCTGAAACCATCATAACTTTTGATTGCCGTCAGCGATTTCGTATCAGTTTACAGTGTTCGATAGTTCAATTTTTTGTTTTCGTGCCTTTATCACGTCAAATGAGAGCAATTTTTTGTACAGTTTCTACAAGGTGGTCGATGGAACACTGTAAAATTGCCGTAAGTTCAGTACGAGCGTGATTTCCCAAAAAAAAAGCATGCATCACAATAGCACAGTTATGAAGATTGGCATTTTAGATTCAGTAACGTTATTGAATTTTGAAAATCGAAGGTGAAATGACGAAGATATGGAACTTCCAAGGAAGTGAGCATAAAGTGATCCGATTTCATTGAAGCTTGGAACACACTTATGTCTGGCCTGGATAATTGGAATTTTGAAGTCAAATGTCACTTTCGATCACTTTTGAGCCGCCATATTTTCCCGTCTCCCGGGAAAACATGGTCACCGTATTTTTCAGTATTGTAATACTCTAATACTCCACATTTGCGAATTGGGAGTTACAATAAATAGAGCGGAAGTTCAAGTTTTTGTACATAGGTATTCGTCATCATAATTCAGTCCCACAGATATGGACTGGTCAGGATCGCCCGAGGGGTAAACCACCTTGGAAATCTGGTGTTCCTACACTTCCATGGAAATCATTGGAAATCATTTGGAAATCATTTGGGAATCATTGGAAATCATTTGAAAATCATAAGGAAATCATTTGGAAATCATTTGAAAATCATTGGAAATCTTTGGAAATCAATGGAAATCATTTGAAAAATCCGAGGAAAAATCCAAGGAAAAATCATTGGAAATCGGTGTACAAAAATTCTGTCAGTGGTTTACCCCTCGGGATTGCCGGACCGCAATTGTAGCCTAGCCTTTTGGCCAAAAAGGGCCTCAAAACTTGGTCTATGAGGGGCATACAGAAGTCGGAAGAGAAATAGATAGATTCAATTTTGTTCTTGCTTTGAGCGAATTATCATGAGCACGAAAACAAAATATTGATGGTGATGGGCTCCTTTCTGTTGATTTTTTTAGCAACGGCGGACAATACCAGCTGCCAGAACAGCGGATAGCGGTAATTTTTCAGACTGAATTCATCAGTTTTGTACATTTATGGAGCCTTGGGGGCCCCCAAAAGACCCGGGGCCCTGGGCACAGGCCCTTCGGGCCCATGCCTTAAGACGGCACTGTTCATTACTCATTGTTTTGATTTTTGTAGTCTTCGTTACGACCAATTTGAGGTGATCAAGGGGCTGTTTGTCCTTCTTGAACATGCAGTTGTGGATTCCTTCACCTACTGCAATTCTTAGCTAGGTCCAGCAAGAAAAACCTTAATGTATTGTAATGGCCCGACTTCAGAGAAGAAAGAAAACGAGTTACGAGCCTAGTTATTTGAATAACTAATAGTTTGTCGATGCAAGTTTTAGAAATTTAGTCGAAGAGAAAAGCTTAGTCTTTGTAACAGCCTCGAAGCCGCCAGACCAAACAGATGTTGAAGCTATGAAAAAAAGGGGCAAGGTTTGCAAAGGGAGAGTTTTGACATTTTTCGGGTGACAAGGCAGCACTAATAGAGTGAGAAGAAAGCAGAGCTGAGGGTGAGTCTGACCGATGGTCGGAAGAAACGAGGAGTGCCTCTTGAGCATCCATGTGGGTTGGTTCTCAAAGGGAAGAAAAGATTTAGCGAATTTCTCGTAGAGAAAGATGATATTAATTTGATTGAGATATTAGCACCGTCCTTGTTTGAAGTGATTTAGAGATTTAAATATTTCGATTGAGTCGCACAGGACCTATTTGTTTGAAGTAACTTAAAAACAATCGCGTCAGGACGGTGCGCCAAGGGGTTGATATTTGTGCAGTAACCATGTGCCCAGAGGTAGTTGTGGACTCGATACAATCTCCCCTCAACAAGAGGTTAGTGCACGTCATATTAAAAGAAAAGCGAAAGGTGTATTTTGAGTGAGTTATGCTTGTCGAAAACAAAGTAATTAAATTAGCGACTAACGCTCTTGACAGGGTGAATACTTTTGCCCTGGCCGAAAAGGCCGCTTGTATTGAATTGAGTGATTAATAATAATGAATTCCGTGTTATTATCCATCTGGTGGTGTGGTGTTTCGAACACAAGGTTCGATGATTGAAAGGGTTATTGAAGAGGTGACCATCCAGTCAATCCGATGTCTACCACACCTGGCAGTCCGCAGTGCCGCTTCCCACAAAATTGGTTGTGCCACAATGGCGCTGGAGCGAATGAGAAAAGTCAACATGCTGTGAGATCCCAAAATTGTACCAATTTGTTTTATGCTGATAAGATGGTGACTCCCTGCAAAAAGGCTACAAGTGACATATGTGTGACCCAAGAAAGGGCCGGAGTCTCAAGTCATGATTTGAGTTAATACATTCATAAAAAGAGTTACCTGACGGAATTCCGGGCGATCGTATATCGGAGGGTTGTGGATGGAATTTACATGTTGACTCAAGCCGCGGGGTCCCAATCGTGAAAACCGGGGAACTAGAAATGATAGATTTCATCCAGTGGTCAAAAGCCAAGCATACATCGTAAATTGTGTCCTCCAATTATCTATTAGAAATCTGTCATAAGTTCCCTATTGCTGGTTACGCCAGCTACCCCTTTCCTAAATGAGATAAAGTAATCCACCGTGCCTGTTTGAGCTAGTTCGCAATTTTCAGTCTGTTCCAGCCAACGGCAGCATACGCATCTTTATCTACAAGACGGCCAAAATATTGTTAGCTAGAATAGCTGATGAGGAACCTTTTGTAACTAGACCTCCCAGAGTTATCGTAAAGAAATAATTAGACGAGACACCTCGTAACACCATATGGTATTTAACAAGCGGAAATTGTCACCACGAAGACGAGTTTAACCGTTCCAATAGCTAGTGACTATTGTTTGAATTGAGAAGTCATTAATTATCAGAAAATTGATTGATTGAATAATTTGTAAAGGTAATCCTTTGAAAATAACCAGTAATTGAACACCGAGTCAGTTTATTGATTGAAAGAAACTCAACGCTTGAACTCACTCAAGATAACGCCAGCTGTGTGCACTGCTGGGTCATGTAGAGCTTGCTGTGAGAGTTGTTTAAGCTTCACGATTTGAATTACCTGTATCGGGAAGATGAAGAGTTAAGTCGAGTTTCAATCGGAAGGCGAAGTGTCCGTCAAAGGGTTGAAATACATGCAAGATTAGAATAGGCTTTCTTTCAGCTAATTAGACCTCTCACTGTGTGTGGCGGTACAAGTTGATGATGTTAAAGTAATTCTAAATTAATTAAGCAATAGAGGTCAACCACCAGAGTTGATAACTGGTCAACTGTGGCCTCAGAAGTATGCCATTCGTGATCTTTGTTCACCGAGGGACTTTCAGGGTAGTATGAACTTAATAGCAGCGCCGAGAGCAGCGCCAATTAGGCCCTGAATTCTGTATCCTAGGTCCTCGGGACGGGTCATGCCAATTAGAAAATAGACAGGACAGTGTAGTCCCGAAAATTAAAGAGAAAATTTATTGTTCCGATCTAAACGATCTTGTTGTGGAATAAATTGAATCATTATCTTCAAATTCGTTGGTTATTCTTGTTTGATTCATGTCCTAAAGCTCACGCCACGATTCCATAGCGCACTGGGGCTTGGGGCTTTCGGGGCACCGAATAATTTAGTGTCATTAAGTATTTTTATAATTAATTGATCTCTACTTAATTAAGAAAGAACGCATCGTAGGGTCATGCCGGGAAGATATAAGTGGCGCAACGTCGATCTGAGAGAGTGCTGCACCTAGAGTCAGCAAAAGAAATAAAAAAAAAGGGTAAGCAATAATTTATCTATCATCACGAGTCAATTAAGTAAAAGAGGTGGGCCTGTCCCATTACAGTATTCAGAATACATGATTTCTTCGAAAGAAACGTGACTTCTAGCTAATCCTTTTCCCAAACGAGCTGTAGACGGCGTTTAGGATTTGGGCCAACTTTTATCAAAGTCTTGATTCTGCATGGTTGTCTCGAGTCAATTCTGATCCTGAGGTCTTTTTAAGTACAGTTTCAGCTTCAATATGAGCCGCCAATTTTTAAAATCGGTCAACGAGAAAAAAAGTTATGCATGCCAAACCAAAAAAAAAATGATTTTTTGTGCTCACCCTGTGAATAATGGAGACAAGCGAGAAATTCAAATAGCACTCTGTACTTTGAGGCCTACCTTGTCTTCTTTGTGGTGAAAATTCAGGAGAAAAAAATTATTTTTTGAACGGGAGCTTCTTGACGATTCAGAAAATTTTGCACTGTCTCATTGAACAGCCTGTAAAAAATTTATGTGAATTATTTAGTACCTTGCAAAACCACAGACTGATAGCCAAAGGATCAAGTCAGCGAACACTTCAAACAGAATACAAAATCATTGTAACAATCCAAATTTACATCAAATTGAAAAAAGGCAAAAATTTTTGGAACGACGTATTGACTTGTGCGTAGTTTAATTACGTATCTGGACTGGACTGGAATATTTCGCTCTTGTGGGTAAACGCACATAGCTACCTATTATTATTCTTCTATTATTCTCAACAAAGAAATTTCTCGAGGAATTCATTAGAACGCTATCATTTCTTTTTTTATCATAGCGTACGAATACGATGAGATCACAATCGTTATACTTAGAAATTTCGGTAATTGTTGACGACGACTACTTCTCGACTACCATTTTTTAAGAGTTAGGCAACCACTTAAACAGCTATATAGGACGTCTCCTTCTTGCATGTACTTACGTCGTAGGACAAGTAATGGAAAGAAGGGGCATTTTACAGTGGAAATAGTGGTTTCCCCAGGAAACTACGGTCGACGAACGTGATGTTGTGGTGGTGTCTACCTACCGTGAAAAGTTGGTGGCTGAAGTCGAGAAGTAGTGGTCGTCAACAATTACCGAAATTTCTGCTTGCGTAAGTACAAGACGAGGTACAAAAGCTCGCCGCTTCTCAGAAAGTATCATACAAACTTGATCCACAAACGCCATCCCCATCGCGTGCGTACCCTGTCGATCACTAGGTTGAACACGTCGGCGAGATTTTCCGCCTTCAAAGTAAAGCTTCCAGGCGCGCATCAAAACAAATAAGAAGGCATTATCTGAAAATATATACGAGCCAGAAACGACGAATTCGGGGAATTCGCCGAATTCCCTTGGCTACGAACGCGAAACTACGGGGATGATGCAGCGCTATGGCACAGCCCACCGCCGCGCCATGGCCTAATTGGCTCAGACTTCAAGACTCAGGATATCGTTTTAATTCCGATGGGAGCGCATCGGCCCGGAACGATCGGATTTAAGGGGGTCAATCTGGGTTCAAAGCCAGCCGGCGAAACCGACCCCGCTCTCGATGGCGACATCGATACTCCTCTCCGATTCCATGTATGCGGCTTTATGTAACCCGATTTTCCACTTTGGTCTCCTCTCGGTCTCTCCGCGGGGAGGCCGATCGCCACCGCACGCCGAAGGACGAAAACACCGGCGACGAGGGCTCGACAATGACCCGGATGATAAGGCCGGCGGCGTCGCGGCGACACCCGAGACGAATCCTGATTGCCTCATTAAGCGTCATCCGCGTACTTGGAAAAGATGACCGAAGTCATCGTCAGTTCCAAATGTAATTCCTCGAGTTAAGGTCGCGGCGTGGTGCCGGACGACCAGGATTACAGGCTGTCGGTGGAATTGGAAAGGACTGGACGCGGACGTCCGGAATAAAGCCTCTTACGAGGCATTTTAGCTTGCAGGGGCTTCAATTTGTCAATCTGGAAATTCGCATGACCGTTCTTTTACTTTTTATACAACCATCTATCTATCTTACTTTAATTTTATGCACGTATTCGCTGGTGACCCTGCGACTCGAGGATGAGCCACAATTACAAACCACAATGAAAGGATTGTAGAATGGAAGGTGGTAGATGGTCCACAATGGTAGGAAGAGCCATATATGAATATACGGGTACCTTAAGCTACTAGTGTATTATTTCTACAATAAAGGATGTTTCAGCGATAGTGACAAAAAAAAATAACTGTGGCTAGATCTCGTCAAATAATGACGAACTAAAGCCGCATCCACATAGGATTAGTGCAGTTGGACTGCAGGGGAACTGCGTAGGTAATAAACCAATCTTACCACGAGCGTTCACATAGAATTAGTGCGGAACTAGCAACGTGACACGTCAGCTGCCGACCTGACGCAACAACCGTCAAACGGCTCTTTCTTGTAACGTCTAAAATTTGGCATTTGCATCTCACAGTAGCAAATTCGCATTATCAGTCAAGTCATCACGCCGCAATAATAGCTAAGCAACGGAATCGTGAATTGTGATTGGCGATCACGAAAATCGGCAAGGGCAGTGCGGAATGCCAGAAAACTTCAAACTTCTGCCATCCCAACTGCACTCCCACAGCCACTCGTTTCTTACCGTAAGTCTATGTGAACGCTCAATGCAAAAACACCTATAGTTTAGCTTTTTTGCCATACCGTTGCCACTGCACTAATCCTATGTGGATGCGGCTTTAGATATAATAGCAAAGTTCGGTCTAAAGCTCAGTCCGCACGGGCGATATATCGCTGAAATTGGGCGATATATCGCTGAAATTTGGCGATATACCGCTCTTTTTGACATAACGACAATGACAACCATTTACCGCATTTCAGCGGTATATCGCCGAATTTCTACGAATCTGCCGCCCGTGCGGAGCGGGTTTAATGAAGAAGATATAGCCCTTCAAAATTCATTTTTCTCGGTGAAACGACCCCATTTATCGTCTTGTACCGCTGAATGGGTAGGCAACCCATTATACTGGCATTTAATTCAACTTATTTGAATTAAATCACTTCTCCCGCTTATGGAACCGCTTGGCCGATGATCATCTAGTATCAGGACGACATCCCGTTGTGCCTCTCTTCTTGTTGTTCGATTATAGAGTTCTCGAGATTGTTGAGACAGGTCTGACTACGAGTTTGAACGCAATAAGACACAGTTAAAGTTTTAACATAACATCAA
Organism: Anaspis maculata; assembly: GCA_949128115.1. Lineage (NCBI taxonomy): Eukaryota > Metazoa > Arthropoda > Insecta > Coleoptera > Scraptiidae > Anaspis > Anaspis maculata. Next base: position 23,570,707 of record OX421967.1, read on the forward strand.
TCTATTGACTTCTATGTACAATTCAAAATGTTTAAATAATGGCTCGCTCCTATACCTAGTCCTACCTTCACATCGCAGGCTAAATTATCTAAAAGATCTAACCTATTCCCGAAGAGATAACTTTCCCCTAATTACTTCAGACGTCCCAGCACTCAACCCTCCGACGAACACCTGACTCTACACCTTGACCGACATTTAATTCTGACTGTTTTCGCGGTTCAAAGTTCTTTTTGTGATTAAATCAGATCCAACATTTATGTTAGTGTTAGAGGTTATGTTAGGGTTAGGCCCGGCTTCTAGACACTGAAAAGAGAAGAGTGACTTCGGCCACGAGTGCTATCCAAGATTTGTGGGCCGGTGTGTGTATGGTAGCCCACCTAGTTGTGGCATTCTTTTCAAAGGCTGTTGCTTCTTTTTGGGCCATGGTCTCTTTTGCCCGTTTGGAAAGGATTGGATATGGCTACCTTTGTGGGGGCCTATTCCCTTTTTTCACCGTGAGTCGCCCCCAACGCTTAGAAAAATTCCCGCGGTCGCGCGTGTCTATAACCGGAAATGTTGAACCGAATTTCACCCTTCCAAAAACTTTCGAACCGATGGTGAGCGCGAAACAATTACTCTAGTCAAGATACAAATTTAATTTGGAGAACGTTTCGAGCACGCCCCGTATACGCGCTAGTTCGTTGTTGTTTAGCAGTTTGTGAGAGAAGGCCGCAGCCAGGAGAAACAAAACGCAAAGGATTGACTATACAGGGTGTTCGTCGAAAAGCCGATGCGGAGAGGCGTCGAAATAATCTTTACCCTAACACGAAGTAATCGCCGTCTACACTATTCCTGATCGAGCCCTAATAACAATTCATTTTTACAAAGTCCCTATTTGAACGATGGCGTCGTTGGGTACCGGATTAAATTCATCAGTTTCGAATAAGAACGTCTTCATTCCCGTAACAAGCTCTATATGGAAATATCCGGAACTGTCGTGGCACTAAAACAAAATCATTAGTTTCAAGGAGGGGGGGGGTGTCCATCAATCCGATCAACAATTGCGACTCTACGGCAGGGTCCGAACCCCGATCTCAACGCGATGCTATTTTATTTCAATTACTTGATTTTTCACGTAGTTCTCAAAATTTACATTTTCCGAATAACTAGGAGCTTCAGAAACGCAGAGGAAGCTCACCCGCGAGTTTCCAGATCTAACCCACTAGGTCCGGGGCTCTGAGTACCGCAGTCACAAAGCCAAGTCCAGAGGGCCCAAGAGCGCGAATACCTTTCTATGAAGGTATCCAACAAAGGACGAGGCTTGAAAGTGGCTGTACCTGACGGCAGACAGTAGCGCAGACACCAGCACGTGCAGGCAGATTCAGAACGCACGCGTGAGCCTCATCATACATTTTCCCGACAAAGCCTAACCGTAAGCAACTATCCCAACTCACCAAGACTAACCTCCCGTTCGTCGAGGTCATCACTCCGCCACACGAGATACCGAAACGAGAGACCTCATTTCTATCGGGCCTGGTTCATTTAGGGGTTTCAACTCGACATCCTCGAGGTGGGCTAGAACTCACCGTGGAGGGAACGCGACTCAGCATCCTGGAGGGGGTTCGAAACACTTCGTCAACGGGTCCCAACTCTACGACTTGGAGAAGGGTCGAAACTTAACACCGGAAGGGCCTTGGCACATCGACCTGGAGAAAGGCTGGAACTCGTCGTCGGAGGGCTCTGACTCGACACCTGGAGGCGGATCAAGACTCAACGTCCAAGGGCTCTGACACGACATCCTAGAGACGGGTTGCAACTCAACGGGGGAAGCAACTCATCAGTCTCTCGGAGGGTCAAAACTCAACCTGGAGGGTTCTCGACTCAGCGTGCCCCCAAGGGGACCAAAACACGACTCCGAAGGGCTCCAACTCGACTTTCTCCAGGGGGCCTTTGAGACACATCAGCCGGGGGAAATCGACTCGTCATTTTCCAAGTGGGCTGGGGCTCATCATTGGGGCTTCGACGCTTCGGCCTCTAGGAGGGTCGCGACGCAACATAAACGGGTTCTAACTCAGCTTCCTCGAAGGGGACTAAAACTCTTCGCTAACAGGCCCGCAGAAGCACTCGGCAGCGGACGTGACAAGTCGGGAGCGGACGGCAGCCCAGGAGGATTGGTCCAGGTACCACGGTCAATCTCCGGCGATATCCTCCATTCCCAGCCATCCGGAATATTTTATTGCATTCAAAACGATCGCGAACGGCGTATAGCCGTGGAATTCCAATGGGTAATTCAATACACTGCGCTGGGACACCGGGTGACATCACGTGGACATCGGATGATGGCGGCGGCGAGCGGGCGGTAACACGGCGCGTCAACATAGCAGGAGTACGGCAGCAACTAGCTGGGTCAATATGCGGGTGCTTCACTTCATATGCACCAATTCCCCATTTCGTCGGACGTCAAGCAGGGACGGTTGTTGAATGTCGATGATGGGCCAGTAAATTATGTTATAGAGCTTTGCGGGATTTACACGAATGAATTAAATAGCTAGCGACATCTTTTTATGATGCCTTGACTCTGAATATTCACATTCTCATACCTCGATTTCACGGCTTTGAATTATTTTCCTCCGGAATATTTTCGGCCCGCCAAATGCGAGTGGCTTCATCGGATTTCAAAATTTTAAACTCATAAACGTTTCAATAAAACTAGATCAGATTCACCACAAGCTGGTTTGTCGAAATAATTTATCCACCTGCGAAATTTTGAAAAAATTCAATAAATGGCGTCGTAGGTATGGAGGATCACCTTGAGTCTTTAGTCAACTTTTCTTTGGATGCTTCTAAATTATCCCCCCCATAACTCCTACGCCACTGGTTGAATTATCTCAAAATTTGGGAGGTAGGTAGACAATTTAGAGAGCCGGATTATGCTCAATTTAGGCTAGTTTTGTCGTAACGTTTCTGAGCTACAAATTCTTGAAATCCGAAAGAAGTGAAACTTACAAGGCTCTCTCTTTGTAACCTATTAGGCAAAACTCTGCAAAATGGTAATGTAAATGGTAAATACATACCATGGTAAATGGTATTGAGTTTTCGTCATATTTTGACTCACAGCTGCTAACGAGGCTGCTAATCAACATATCACTGTTCGATGGTATCTTCTCGGATTTTAACATAACAAAGTGTCGAATAATGCACCCAGACAAAGCATCAGGAACAGCATGTTTTCTACCTTTGCGATGTACCAAATGAAACGAGAATAACTGTAGTCTGAGAGCCCAACGAGCTAATCGTTAACTTGACTTTCACTGACAAGGTTTACAACATATATTGCAGTCTTGAAAAACCAAAATACAAAATTCTTAGATTTGCAAAAAAAATCAACAAACGAATTCTTATGAGAGGTTGATACATTATCTTTGGCTTTATGTCGGCGCGGCAGCTTTTCACCTGTAGAGGGTATTCGTGGGTCCATGAGGTGAAATTCTAGATTCTATTTAGGGCGCCACGTAGTTTTGATAAACTAAGAAAAGAAGAAGAAATATATAGAAATGAAATTTTTAATACAAATATTAGGAACGACGAGATTTATGAATGATTTGAGTATGTGGATGAGAGTTCGGGGGAAAAATACTGTTACCTACGTTATGAAAATTGGGGAAACTGAAAAGGGTAGATACGTGTTAGTTACTATTGATTAGTATTGCTAGCACTTACCTTTTTGTTCCTTATTTGGTATATTTTTAAAACTACCTGTTATAGCTGTATTACACTACACAATTTCTTGTACAATTTCTTGTACAATCTGCCAAAATAGTGTCAAAAAACAATGAACTTGATTGTGTAACTGACAGATTGTACAATAAGTTGTACAAGAAATTGTGTAGTGTAATACAGCTATAACACCCGTGAATGATAGCAATGATGGGAATGACAATGATGAGGGATGATGGATGATGAAGTTAACTGGACGGGTATAATAGAAGTAAGAAATCTTCCATGCAGACAGGATGGGTATAGACCCGTGGTATAGACTCAGCAGACTCGAGGTGATCCGCTTATATTTCTGGTACCGGTAGTACTGAAGTCGAGAGATGCGTCTAGTCCGTCTGGCTCCACGACACCACTAAGAGCGAACGTAAATGAGAAACACCGTACCTCTCTTGAATCCTTTAAGTAGGTACTGTACAGGAATGGTTCTGGATTCTCGAGAATCGTATCTACACAGAGCCAGAGACGTCAGACTCCAGAAATAAGGGACTCACGTAGGATAGGAATGCCGATACAGGTAGATGATTGTAGGTACACACGATACAAAAAGTGGGATAGGTGGGATAGGAGAAGGACTCCTCAAAGGACCCTAGAAGAATATTTTAAATAGCACAATGAATTTGGAAAGATAATGTACTTACTTGTTTCTAGTTATCAGAGGGTATTTTTAATCCACAAATCGATAATACGGCAATTGGAGATATAATACCTCAAATCGCTTAAAAAATTTAGAAGTGGTGTTTTCAAGATTGCTGGATGCAGGATTTCGTTTTAAGAAAAACAAGTGTTGTTTTTTTCAAGAAGAGATCACTTATTTGGGACATGTAATTAATAAGGAAGGTCTGAGAAAGGGGACGCAATACTGAATTGTACAACACCAGAGAATATTACAGAGTTAAAGTCTTTTCTAGGAATGTTGAACTATTATTCAAAATGTATTGAGAATGTTACAGATATTGTGCACTCACTGTATAAATTGTTGAAGAAGAATACACGTTTTTAATGGAGTAAAAGAGCTTTCATTAAGGCGAAAGAAGCTCACTTCAGATGTGGTATTGATTCATTATAATCCAGATCTACCTTTGAAAGTAAGTTGCGACGCAAGTTCATATGGAGAAGCGAGAGTATTATCGCACATTTTATCTAATGGGAATGAAAGACCAATTTGTTTTGCTTCAAGAAAACTTGGAAAATGTAAAATGGCTCATTCCACTTTAGACAAAGAGGCATTATCAATTAATTTTTCCGTCAAAAATTCTTATCACCATCTTATGGGACGCAAATTTCTTTTGACAACAGATCACAAACCTTTGATTTATTTATTCGGAGACAAGAAAGGTATTCCTGTGATGGCGGCTGGCAAATTACAGCGCTGGGCTGTTTTCTCATCTCAGTTTGATTTTACCGTCAAATATCTGAAAGGTACGTTGAATGGAAATGCAGATTGTTTGTCACGCTCACCTTCGTCTAAGTCTGGCGAAGTGGAAGAATTGAATTATACTTATGTGCATTTCATTTATGATAACCATGACCTACCACTTACGGCAGCAGATATTCAGGATGAAACAAAAAAGGATGGAGTTTTATCCAAGATTTTATCTGAAATCAAGGAGGGATGGCATAACAAATTGGAGGGAGATTCGTTCAAGCCTCGGTTCAAGCCTTTTATTAGTCGAAAAAATGAACTGAATGTAGAAAATGATACAATATGTAATGTGGAATGTGGGGTTACAGAGTTGTAATACCGGAAAAGTGCAGAAAGTTGTTGTTAGAGGAATTACATATTGCGCACCCGGGAATAGTAAAAATGAAAAGTAAAGCGCGATCCTATTTTTGGTGGCCAAAGTTAGATATGGATATTGAAAATTTGGTTAAGGCTTGTGAGGCTTGTAGCAAAGCAAGGCCTAGTCCGCCTAGAGCATCATTGATCGAATATGAAAAACCTAATTACGTTTTTGGAAGAGTTCATATTGATTTTTTTGGTCCTGTTAGAAATAATATATTTTCAGTTTTAATAAATGCATTTAGCAAATGGGTGGAAATCCATGAAATCAAACCTGTTACGTCTACAAGTACCATTGATATTTTGAGGAAAATTTTCTCCTGTTTTGGTTTACCTAAGCAAATTGTGAAATTGTGATAATGGTTCTCAATTTACTTCAGAGGAATTTTCAGTTTTTTGTAGAAGGAACGGGATAAAACTAAGTTTAACACCCTCATATCATCCGGCTAGTAATGGAGCTGCGGAGAATGCAGTAAAAAGTGTCAAAATAGCTTTAAAGAAATCTTTCGATGATCCACAAAACGGTTCTAGCTCGATTTCTTGTATCTGTCAAGATATCTTCCAAATTACAGGACAACGTCTCACTGCATGACTGGTACTCCAGTTGTAAACCCCTTGAGTTGAAGTAGCAGCGTTGGTGCCGGGCGACCAAGATTACAGTTTGTCAGTGAAATTGAAACTTTTGCTACTTTGTCACTTTGACATAAAGCTAAGAATTTCAAAAATCAGTACTTTTTGCGTCAACAGAGCTGTACGCGTTTTCAATGGCGGTGACCGTACACAAAAATAGACTCCAAGAAAGAGGTTGTGAGGTAACGTGATGTGTGAAGTGAATATATAAAAGTTAATACCGTCTGACCTGGGTGACCAGTTCAAGCCGCTCATGGCTTCGGGGCAAGGAGAATCGCTCCTCGGGTATATACCCCTTGATGGTCTTGGCCACGATTAGCTCATAGTCTGGAGTGAGTGTGGGTTCGGGTTATGGGATTTCGTGCATTCAGCATAGGGTCAAGGATAGGAAAAGCAAAAAGGAAACAGGTCAACAGTTATATTCATGACGTAAGGTTACATAACAAAAGGAATACAAAACAAACTGTAACCGTTTCTGGTGTTACGAAGAAAGCAAAATAAAATAGAAAAGATACTTAGTAGGTCCCAGAGTGAAGCTCATAACCATCCTCGACCTTTCTCTGTCCATCGGTGAAACCATCGTTCTTACTGGAAAACTGCCACGGCTACAGGACTCGCCTCGTGGTGTTAGGTCTCCGTCAGCACTTGAGAAGGTAAATCGGGCGCCACCAGTGTAGCAGCGGAGTAGACGGAGCCCTACGAGGGTCCTAACGGCACACTGGAGCCAGCCGGGCAATCCTCCAGTAAGACAGCTTCACCTAGAACATCGAAAGGAATCAGAGACACATACACTACTTTGGTATCTTTCCCCAAAATTTATATCCCTACCCCAATTTTGATGATATTGCCGAAAAAGGTAATAATAGGTGGGTAATAGTCAAATGATATAGACGATAGACGTCGACAGATAATTTAGAGTTGGTGGCGGCTCAACCTTCCGTGAGCAAAGGCCAGGTCAACAGACATGTACGCTGGCATGCCATTATAACAAAGCACCACTTAACTGGACTGTGCTGTGGCGGATAGACGCCGACTGAGAGATGGATCGCCTGGTGATGTCTACGATGGTACCACGACGGGGCGTATTCTGTAGACGCCGGCGCTGTCGTATGGTGGCCCACGGTTGACTGACGAAGCGAAAGCAGACAGTTGGAAGTCGCTATGGTCATCTGGCAGCATCAATATGTCAGGAACTCTGATTTTCAGGAACAGCACAATACCAGTGACAGGCCATGTCAACGGGCAACAGGAGAATTTGGATGATCATAACTGGCAAAACAGGAAACAGGACTGGGAAGACTGGAGCGGATGACGATGAGGATGATGTTCAGTCAACGCCGGAGGAACAGCAGCAATCTCGACGGCGGAGACGAGGTGGTGGATTGGAATCTAGCTCGACACCGGAATGGATGAAAGCTTCATCGGTGGAGGGACAATGGAGATGTGGGCGGCCGGGGCGGCCTAACTAACGTCTTCTTCTACTCGATCATCTTCTTCTTTCGAACCAAACTCGAAAACCAATCTCACGAGCAGCGCTCTTCTCAAAACCCAAAAACTGTCTCCCCTCTTGTTATCCCTACCAACCACACCTTCACTTTTTTTTTCTTCCGCCTACTCCTCACATTTCACACCGTTTCAAAGTGACAGATTTAAATATTGAAAGGTCTTCTTAGATTTGTTTGTCATTGTCAGCATAGGCAGTTGAATACAGGCAGCTGCGACGCGACGTAAGCAATCGCACGGCACGCCGCCCAAATGATTTATTACGATATTACTGGATCACAGTTGGCACGCTGCGCTCGCTTTTCAGCGTTTTACGGAAATGACATCCCCTGTGGATTTTTTCAAGTCGGGACAAAACAAAGTGGACATTAATGTAATTGAATTTAAAGTTTACGTCTCTTTCTGCACTACAAAAGGAGATAAAATCGCGCAGTTCTCAATTGTTCCACTTGCCCTACGCCAGAACTCACGGGCTGACCTTTTCTCCTCTCCACCGGATGATCCGCTCCTACTCCTGCATTGAGACCCGTTGTGATATTCTTGCCACTTCTGTTTCGGCCATCAAGGAGGTTTTCGGCTCTTTGTCATGATTGCTTCGGGCTTGTTCTGTCTTCTTCACTGTGTTCCCTACTTGTATTATGTTCTATGCATTCACACATTCTATAAATAGGCAATGCCCTGTTGAATTTCCATCAAAAAATCGACTCCCTCTTTGTTATCCACATATTTTATGGCCATGGCTGATGTGGACAAATTAATGCGCACTAGCTGATTAGTTAGGTAATCAAGAAGGGATCAACCGCAAGGTAAACAGAACCAAAGCCGAAAAACACGTAATAATGTGCGTGATCATGAAGTCGATCAAAATCTAGTCTCTGGACAACAAAGCGCGATTAGCTACAACGTAATCGTTTTCTTTTCAATATCGAAACAGTTCATGTTTTTTTTTTTGGGAGAGAGGGATTGGAATGATGAAAAAAACGCTCGCTCAAGCCCGACAGGAAACTCGATAAGAAACTTCCAAGCGTCCCCCGAAGTATACCAACCAACCTTTTTAGTGACATTTTCGCAGCCCCCTGGGACAGTCGCTTCTTTGATCTTATATTGGACCGATCCGAATATTGCCAATCTCTCCCCTAAATAACTCAAAGGCCAACTTTTTGGGGGAAATACACAGTAGGTATAGAGGACCGTATCGTCACCCAGTGAGGGGACTATTGCAAATAACGCGCTCTCGAGAGCTAGTTGATGGCATATCGATCTGTGACGTCACCGGCACGTCGCGACGCTTTTCCAGCAACAGGCAATATCAACAGGCGGCAGTGTCGTGCAGCGCGTCTCGACGTCAACACCTTCCACGTCAGGCCACACTCCGGAACCGCGTGTGCCAAAAAAAAGTGCCAATTTTTTTTGTCGTCGAACAACTCACTTTTTAAAGTTTCTTCCATTTTTGTCGATAATTGTACCTATGGTTGTCTACCGGGCTGCTCGAATTTTTTGTCAGTTCTATAACCACGTGTCCGGTCACGTGTTTGTCAAGTAAACAGTACAACAAAAAGAAACCGGAAGTGTCGGTAAACACGATGGTCGATTGCGGACAAGGCAGCGAATCACCTTCCAGCAGATTTGTTTGTCCCAACGATCGACAATTGGCGCTGCGGGCCAAGTGAGTAAGCAAACAAACAATTACAAAGCTGTAAACACCTGGTTATCAGTGACAGATGTGGGTATTACAACAAGTTAATTGCCTATCAACTCAACGCTGTCACTAGAAGAGCCAAGTTTCCGGCCGATATGATTCCCCTTTTATTGGAGGCAATCCGAGAAGAAGGCAATAACATACACAAAGCCACAGACAAAGCCTATTATTAACCCTTGTTTGTCTGGTTCATGCTTAGGTTTAGGTATCGCTCGGAAATGTATTGTTTTCCGAACGCACATATGTGCGGGAGAGAATGGAGATATTGGAGAAAAGGCTAATTAAATTTCACAGGGAGAGGCCAATTAAAATTCAAAAAAGCTCTCGTCATGGGAGGCGCGCGCTGGAATTCTAAGAGATTTTCCTGGAAGCAACTGAGGAGTCAAGAGTAACCGAAAATAACTTTGGAATTGCTCAATTAACGTGGACGTGACGTGGGCGCACGTGTTTCAGAGAGACAAGAGAGGAAAGCTCGTTGTTAATTGAGCTTTTATGAGTTAATGAACCGAATGATTCTGATTCGCACTTCTTGGACGCCGGCCGTCTTCGTGGAGGTGGCTCCACCCAGGGACGGGCTGGCCCAGATGGGCAGCACACCCTTAGTGGGCTTGTATAGTACCAGCACCAGCCTTGCGGGACCTCGACCCCAAGCACAGGACAGCCCTAAAATCTGAAAGTTTTCAACATAAAACTTCACATCTGTGAAATAAAAATTCCCAGGGACTAAAAGAACGACGATAATTTACACATCCGTGGAGGGGTGCAATGGGCCCAATAGAGAGGCCTACGTGCCAGATGGAACCACGTTCCATCAACTGGTTCCATCAACTCCTTCTAATAGATCCACGATGAAAATTTTACAAATTTGATACAACACAATACAAATTTCAAATGCTGCTTCTTATTTTGCTGGGCTGAAGAACAAAAACACGTCGTATCAACGATCAATGCCTTGGCATTATCAGTTTTGCCAGCCGAGGACGCTACAATACCTAAGGATAAAATCGATAGAATTGGCGAATCAAGAATGAAAACTGAATTCTTAACGTATAAAATTTGATATACGTGGTCCTTTCTGAAAGGACCCACGATTTTCTCTCCGAGGAGGCATGTAGCCAGCATATTTTCAAATGTACGGTTCCATTCCCTTACACAAGGTGGACTAACTTCGAAAAATTTCAAATGAGACAAGAATTGTTTTGAGCCGGTTTCAAATTTTTTAATTTGAGTTAGGTAGGTACTATTTTTCACTCAATGGGTGGAACTCAGCTATGGTCTTGGACAATGGACGTACCTTATCTCCGTAGAGCTACCAGCTACCTCCCTCCTCTCCGTTAGTCCAGAATGCAAACTGCGTATGTCTTTAACATTTTGACCTCGGCTAACTATGAATACTTAATTGAAATTAGGTACAACAGGCCCCTTTGTATACGCCATGATAATTACCGGCCTTGCTGTTAATTGCGCGATTCTCTTATAACAAGAACAAGACCTTGTATTTCGACGTCACTGAACTGCAAGAAAAGAGCAGATTCTAATTATTTCATTAGCTGATGAAGTATTAACCGACTAATATGTAGTTATTCGAATAATTTTAGTCATTTGAAACATTTTTCTCTCCTAAGTTTATTTAATAGCCCAGGCATTTTGGTTGGAGAAACGGCAAAACATGAAACTGTATACATCTCAAGGTGCACTGTCTGCTTCAAAATGATCCATCCTAGTATTCTAGTTCTCAACCACTGGGTCGATTTCTATAACCGTGATCTTGACGAACGAAGGATATTGAATCCGAGTGAATGATAACCGGTAGCTATATTGTCCCAAATTCAACAGTAGTGATGACCACGAGACTCCAGTTTTCGAGACGAGACCTGAGACGAAACTTGAAATTCTCTCAACGAGACGAGACATTCTGTTGGTCTCGGTTGGTCTCGTCTCGAAACTCTCACAAGAGTTCCGAAGTCTTGTACGAGACTCTTGTGACAAATAGATACTGATACATATTTGTGAGCTATTCAATTCAAGTATCTTTTAGTCGTAAGGACTTCTCAAATTATACTAAAAATATGCTTAATTGTAAGGTATAATCGCCGCTAACCCGGACGGACTCTGTTTTTATAAGCAATTCCAAAGATAGTCGGAGATTTTTATGCGTCTTTAGTACAGTTAGATCAACAATTATTTTCAAGGGTCAAGGGTGGCCCTGACGCCGTGAATGCAGCAGCGTGAGTGGTGTATAGACAATACAAATAGAGAAGACCATATGTTATCACCACCGTCGTCACGGATATTGGGGCATCAAAAATCAGCAAACCTTTTTTTGAATGATGGACTCATCCCGATAGTGACGATAACTTTTCGAATAATAATTTCACATAATTGGGACTTTGACATTATGGAGGCACTTTTTAGCGCCTTTTCGTAGGAAATCCGCTATTAGCCGTGCTTTGAAGTCCGTCCGTCTGTCCGTCTTGTAGTTGAACTCCTCCCAAATGAAAAGTCGTAGCGGTATCGGGTTTTTTGCAAATTAATGCTGATTGTCTGCGGATGGGAAAAGGCACAAAAAATATTTGATTGTACAAATCAAACACAAATCTGTTGTGGGCGACACAAAACTTTCCCGACTGGGTATCCAGGAATCTACGGAAATTTTTGTCTCAGTCGTTCCTTCGGGTAGGCACTTGGGAGTTTAAGAGATAAATAGATTCAAGCAAAATTTGCAGGAAACTGAACATTTTATTAAAAAGGTTTTTGAATTTCGCGGAAAAATTCCAAGCTTCTTCTAATTCCATTGTAAAAATCGTCAATTAATGACTTCCTTTTGAGCTCTCTAATTTGAGTCAGCCCTCGGCGATAAGCAGATTTTAAATTTTCGACTGGAAAACTTTTGGAAAATTGGGAAAAGAAATTGTTAGAAAATATTCAAGAACCAGTTACCTCTTGTTTAAAAAAAAATTGGTGAAAATCTGTTCACGGGATAAAAAGTTGAAAATTTGCAGTTTTTCGAGAGTGGAAAAATCGAAAACCGTTGATTCGATTTCAAAAATTTTCTTTTCAAGAATGATTTTTAATCCTTTCTCCAATTATGACTCTCAGCAAGTCTGCACCTGAAATCAATATTTCGTAGAGCTTACCGCATGTCGAAATTTGCTCTGCAGTTTTTTTGGAAATTACGGAATGTGGAAGTTCCATTTTGAAAAAATCACCGCCGGAAAACCGGTACCGCGTCGCATTTGAAAATAGACCTACACGACGCCCAATGTGATCTACTTTTGATATCAACTCAAACGCGGGTCGTTCTGATCAAAATCCGTGGGTGGCCGTCTCTGGCGGTAACGGCCAGAAGAAAGTTCAAAAATTCGTAACGCCCGACTGGAAAATGGTGGAAAACTCGAACTTCAGTCTTAGTTTGGTTCTTATATTATGTTCTAGTTCTAGTCAAATCTGGTTCCAATCCATCGGATAGATTCTGAATAATTAAATGGCCAACTTTTTAACTTTGACATTCTTTAATTATTGACAAGTCACAGTTAGAGGAATACTTCAAACTGTTCTGAATACAGCTTTTTCAGGGCTTTCAAATAACATATTGCAAGTCAAGTTTCGTGGAATAAACCTTCTATCATTTTTGATAGTGACACTTCAGTTTGCCTGATGACAGCCAAAAACTAATCAGCTCATTTGACAGAAAGACCCTGTCTGTATACCAAATTTCAAGTCGATCGGGTTAACGGTTTGGCACCTGTCAGAAAGGTCTCCTGCATCATCACATACCTTTCTCTTCCGAGTGAAGGGACAGGTCGGGAAAGTAAATTTAAAATGTTTAAAACGTCGGTATTCAACGCTACGGTGTAAACTTCTACATCTAAGAATCTTGCAAACCGTTGTAGATACATGCATACACCCAGCAAATGAAAGATGCAGAAAGAGATGAAAAAAATTTAGTGAAAACATTAATTAACCTGATTGATTGATTTTCAAGGAAGATATTTTCATTTTTATGCGAAATATATATGCAGATGCGATTTTCAAGTCGCGGCGCTGCGGCAACAGTGAACGGTGTACTTATCTGCACTCTGAAAATGCGCTCATGAGACTCACCCTCGTGAGGACTTTGCTACTTGTTTGAGACGAAATGTTGGTCGAAAATGCTGAAAAAACAACCAAAGTCTATGAGAAAAACAAAAGTTAACAGTCACATCTTGGGAATAAAATAAAATAAGAGAAACCTGGTAACCTGTTTGAACGCGTCTTGAAAAAGTGCCTCGATAATGTCAAAGCTCGAAAACTAAAAACTTATCAAAATGTATGTTTACAGGATTGAAATATTTAGTTATGAAATTCCAAAAAACTTCTCCAATCAACTTCTCCGCTTTGTATGTACTATAATGATGAAGTTACCTATAGAACAGACTTCTTGAATCTGGGAGACATTGTATCGTAAGTACATAAAGTCATAAATCAAGTGATCTAAGAGGGTATCTTGTTATCAAAAGATTATTCCATCAAGCATCACAAAAATTCCCAAAAATCGGGCAATCCTTTGGGGCAACCCACTTCAATTGTTTTGGCCAGTTTATTTAAGAACGTATGTTTAACGAAGAGGAAGTATAAATACTCTTACGGTATTCGGGTTCACCTATTTCTAAATTGAACGCGCGGATTTACTTGTAAACAAACTGCACTTTATTCACTACTACCGATACAACTAAATAACGCACACAATTATTAATCGCTTAGAAATTCACAATGTCGCTTGAGATGTTATCGCCACGGTCGCTCGATTCCAACTCTGTCTGTCTGCCAGGTCGAGTTCCTCTCTTATAGTGGCATCGAAGGTTTTGGATGCTTCCTGTTTGATCGTTGGAGTTTCCAGCACACACGGATTTTTCTGGTATCTGCGTCGAGATGGGTTCCAGAGCCGAATGGAATATACGCGTACCTTCTACGGCACCTCCACCAGAAGTCTCGATGTGTCGTGACCTACTGCTGCAGTCTCTCGATGCCTCCCGAATGCGACGCGGAAACCTAGATTTCTCCGGAAAGAGCCGGGATGGTCGCAAGCAGCTCTAACAATACGAGCATTAAGGCCCCAGGTGTCGATTTTGTACTCGTGAACACTTAACTGACGTGAAAATAATGGCGGACGACCGACAAAGTTGATGTTGTGTAACGCAACTACCTATACCTACTTAGAAGTATTTGAAACAGGTGTGAGGATGATGAAATAGGTAGTTGATGTAAATCCAGCTTGTTTCATGAATAGCATTTCTGTAGAGCTGCCCTTCCTCACGTGGCAATTTTGATCAGTCGTCAAGACTTCAAATATGATCTACTTGATGGTGTACAATAGTTGACATTTTTTAACATTAAATTAAAAACTCTTGTCTGTATAGTTGTATAGTCTTTCCACATGAACCGTAATTCGAGTGACCTGCGAGATTTTTCTCAAGTTTCCAAAGCTGAACAATGGAAAATCCCCAAATATATATTTACGGTTGGTTGCACTGACGAGTGGTGACATTCGGCTCGATAATTCACGACGAATGAAACGCATGTTTGGTAAATTTCCGCTTTATACAAAGTTTCTACGATATCGTGATGTCTGGCGCTTCTTTTTATTTTAATGGAAAAATTACGTCATTTTTCGACCTGTTTTAATTTTGGCAGTGAACAAAGGAATCAATGTAAATCCTGCGACATTTGACAATTGAGAAAAATACTCTTAACCTCTTGAAGCGAGTTCGATTCTTCGACGCTTCAGTGTAAAAATGCGATGCATCGACCATTTTACATGCTTCAGTCAAAAAGACGCATCAAGTCCTGAAAGATATGACAAAATAACAAACCCCCGGCGTGGTGGTCGCAATGGGCAGCAGGATTTACATCTCAAAACTCTATCAATCTAAGTTTCAAAGAGCCCAGTAGTTCAATGTTGGGTATTGAACAGGAATTAGTGTAACAGCCTTCAATTTGCCATTGCAACAACTTGCGTTTTGGGCCCCGCGCGAAACAAGTTTGTGTCAGCACTATGACTCTGGCCATCAGGACGGTTGAGAGGCCCGTGCGGTTTTGGTGCCTAAATGACGGTAACACGTTCCTGCGGCCCTCGACTCGCATTTCCAAGCATGACCCGGTGAATTTTCCAACGTTCAACACGTTTCAACGTTCAAATGCTGGGAAACGATCCGTTAGCCTTGAGCACGCAACTTGAATTCTTTACCAAACGAACGACTCGTGTTTTAGAAAAAAAACGAAAAATCGTCTATCTGTGACATTTGTCGTTCGGTTTTTTGTTTCGTTAATAGTACCTCCCTCTAGGTAGGTTCAATTACTTTAAACTGCGTAGGTCTTGAACAACCTACCTTCATCCAACTTGAATATATTGCGTTGCAATAACATCCAAATATAATAATTCCTACGCTGTAATTGCCGTTGAAGTTTTTAATTGCACATTTAACTAAAACTCGAGTTTCAACTTCACTGAACTGAAATGAAACAGTTGCGCTGATGTGGATCATTATTCTTATTAGCTTAATGAATATCACGTCTCAAATTGTATTTTTTCAAGCTTTGAACTTTTCTGGGGCTTTTCTCACATAAATACAATAAAATTTGAAGTGTAAAAGATTCAGTTGTCTTTTTCTAGATATAGACAATAATTCATAACTTCAATAAACTTGGCTTGACACAAACAGAAAATTTGTGGTGTAGACTTGGACAAAAATATCGGGAATTGACTTTATAGTACCATGTCCTCCAGGTCGGAATATGAGTAAAACGATTAAAAGCACAAGAGATTCCAATAAAAGCACTGATGTGTCTTGAACAGAAATAATCATTTGTGAACGCCATCTTCATAGATTTTGCTTCTCCAAGCTCCAGGTCCCTATCAATGCTCAAGAATAAGTTTCATAATACTTAAGCTGGATCAAGTATAAAAAGACTTGAGCTGAGATGTTTCGAAAGTTGAGTTTTTCAGGCACTCATAGAGTTTAGTAAAGATACAGTTTCGATCAAAGCTTTTTGGCACCGTTTATAGTAGAGAGAGAAGAGGGCGACTGAATCAAGTTTCATTACATGTAATTACAGAGGAGGTAATTACGACGTCGGTAATTAGACCGGTCCTACCGCTCTACAGTACACTCTTTAGGGTACGACGCCGGGTGCTATAGAGACGTGATATGGGTCAGGATCCTGAAACCGAGCTCATTAATTATTGAGGTAATTACTAGAGAGGTAATAACACCCTGAGAGTATGTGCACACCAGTTTTACCGTTGCGAGCTTGAACCCGCGGTTTACCTGGACCGTCGCTTTAGTCCTCCTCCTCCTCTTCATGCCTACCGCTGCAGGTGCAAAGCAGAACAGTGGCAGGTGCATGTGCCATCGTGTCTTCTCAGTCGAACCTCCTCCGACACCGTTTGCGCTATATTGGTAAGAGCGAGATGAAGCGCTGCCATCCTCTTAACACAGCTCGACCAAGCGCACAGCGGTGGGTCTTCTCCTCTCGCGCTCGGTTCTACCTGCTCTGCACGGCACAAAACCGCCGGATCGTGTTTTATGGCTGCTTCCAATCGAACATGCGAAGGAGTCGCAAAGGTAGGTCCTTCGCAAGGTCCTGATGGTCGGAGGTCCTTGCACATATTGGGGGCATGAGCGCTGCATCTGAGAGAGAGAGAGAGAGAGAGAGAGAGAGAGAGAGAGAGAGAGAGAGAGAGAGAGCTATTTCGCTCCCCATCTCTGTCTATCATCCTATGCGCTGGCGGTCCAGCCAAACGCAGGTGTTTATGCATCGGTGAAATCGGTGTACGGTTTCATTTATCGACGCTCACAACATGGGAACGAAGGGATGCACGGCGCTTTAAAAAAATCAATGAGAGGAGGTACCTAATTTTTCCATATGACCGCTACGTCGCAATGTTTTAATCATAGCAAGGAGGGAGAATATGAAATAGATATGGAAGCAGAGGTGAGGCGCACAGCGTTTTAAAAAAATTAGATGAGGTACCTAATTTTTCTGAGATGAGGTACCTAATTTTTCTATTTGCTCGCGCTTCGGTGTACGGTTTCATTTATCGACGCTCACAACATGGGAACGAAGGGATGCACGGCGCTTTAAAAAAATCAATGAGAGGAGGTACCTAATTTTTCCATATGACCGCTACGTCGCAATGTTTTAATCATAGCAAGGAGGGAGAATATGAAATAGATATGGAAGCAGAGGTGAGGCGCACAGCGTTTTAAAAAAATTAGATGAGGTACCTAATTTTTCTGAGATGAGATATCTAATTTTTCTATATGCTCGCTACGTCGGAATGTATTAACCAAAACAAGTCGACATGCTCTGGACAGATGAAGCGATACATAGCTAACTGTTGTACTAATCATCATGATGTTTTTGATGGTAGGGGGTAATAGATACCTCGGTACATCATCTAGCTGTGTTTTAACGGCCATTTTTACCTTCGTCACAATTCAAAAATTCAAATATTCAAATCCGGTATTGGTATGATATCCCCTGCCAGAGGGTGGAGGGTAGGGAGCGGCGGGTGGTAAACCGGGATTGTTCGATGAGGTGAACGAAACTGCTGGTTATATAGATATTGCTCGTTTATGGTTTTGTAAATTGCCGAATTAAGGGCTTTTTCTCGCGAGAAGACCTAAGCGCCGCATATGACAAAGCGCGCTATATCGGCTCCATCCCTGTCTATCATCCCACAGCGACATGGATATATTTGAGGCCTGTTAGATGCATAAGGTGAGGTTTCCGACCGAGGGTCTGCAGGTATAAAGTGCTATTATCATACAAAACCGATAGGTACCTGTTCTTTAAAAAATTCATGCTCTCAAAGCTCGGGGTATATTATAGAATTATATGCCATCATAGTTTCGAGGAAAATGGTGATATGATGGTGGTGTATGGAGATAATTCTACGAGCACTTTGGAAAAACCATTTAGCAACACAACGAGACGGCTTCTATACCACTTTCTAAAGCATGGGGAAGCAGTGCCACTTGAATGAAAACTACGAGTGCACTCGCTTTTTTTTTTATAAACCCAGCTGTGAATGAGCATAATGAGCACCGTTTACCTGGGATCGCATGGTTTAGCTGTAAAGATGTTGTGGGGTATGAGACAGTTCGGCATGCGTTAATTAGCAGTAGCCGTTGAAAAAAAACCAGGCAATCATTTTTTCAAGAGTTTTATTCAAAAATTAATACATGTCTTCAGTCGTTCATAATCCGATAATACATCGTCGTAGTGTAGTTCGAGGAACTCTAGCATGCATGAAACTTTTTCATTAGATTTGAAACCAGCCAAAATCTGTTTGAGAACTTTATACATAGAAACGTTCGAGTTCGATACATCGCTCGTTATTTTAAAGGAGCTTGATAATAAATCAGTATAAAATTTTTTAAAATTCATTGATTCTAGAGCCTCTAATCTATAGCTAATGATATCTCTCATTCGTGCAATTTGTTGTAGAAAATTTTCATGCAGATAGACGGTCTGGGCCCTGCTATGTAGATGTCCGATGCCTGCAGATGAACCCAATTTTAGAGTATAGTTCTCGAAAATTTTCATATCACCATTCGGAACGTTCGAAGTTGATGCAGTCGAAGAGGGCAAGAGCTCTATTAATTCACTCCATTCCCGCATGGTGAAAGATATTCGGCTCGAATTTGCATGCGATATGATGATGATTGCTGGTGAGAGTCCTCTGGCGATGCTAAGCCCAACTCGTATCCTTGCAGCTGATCCGTTCAGAGTTGTTTGATATAGTAATTCGGTCTCTTGAACGATGGCTTCGTCATAATACCGTAACATTTTTTCGATAGACTGCCAGGGGCTGAACAAGGTGGGCATCTCTCTTTTTGTTTGACGTTGGTGCTGGCGATGCTATGAAGATGTTTACGATGCTTATAATGCTAGCTGCTTATCTCGATATGCCGGTGATGATCCTTACGTTGATATGACGATAGAGGTGATGATGCTTGCGATGATATGACGATAGCGAGGGTGATGAATATGATAATATGACGTTGTTTTATGATGAAATAACGTTAGCGGTGATGATGCTTGTGATGATATGGCGATAGCGGTGATGATCCTTACGTTGATATGACGATAGAGATGATGATGCTTGCGATGATATGACGATAACAGTGATGTTGCTTTATGATGATATGGAGTTGCTGGTGATGTTATCACGTTGTTGGTGATGATGCCTACGTTGCTTATGGCGATAGCGCCGATGGAGTTTATGACGGCTGTGATCGGGACGTTTTTGCTCCAGACACCTTATTTCACCGGCTCTCTGACGTTAAGTGTGATCGACGAGGTTGCTGGTTCAAACAACGTCTGCTCTCGCAATCCACCCTCGATCGGGCATGCCCAAATATTTAACGTAAAGCCTCGAACCGGTTTTTTTCAAAACTTTTTCCACCAGATAGATCTCGGGATGTTTAGTTTTCTGTAGTTCTCGTTCGTAAAAACATCCCATGATCGGCGAACCCTTTAGATCTTCAATAAGATATGTAGGTGGATTGCTGTTCGGTTTCACTCGTCTGATGCGAAACAGCTCCGTCGTCCAGTTGGGGGTATAACCTTTTTCAAAAAGTACTTTGTATTTACCCAGACGCGCTAGCAGCCCATGCCGACTCGGCGCTTAAATGATTCTATTAATCTATCCATCTATAATATGCCTCATTAGATCAGCCGGCTGAACCATGCCTAATTCCACATGGTCGTCGGTTAAAACATCACGAGCTGATTATGGCATGACGAGCTGCCAGTTAAATCATGACGTCACTGTTGACAGCTCATGCCGACTTATGGCATGACGCGCTGGTGGTTAAAGCATGACGTCACTGTTGACAGCTCATGCCGACTTATGGCATGACGCGGTGGTGGTTAAAGCATGACGTCACTGTTGACAGCTCATGCCGACTTATGGCATGACGCGGTGGTGGTTAAAGCATGACGTCACTGTTGACAGCTCATGCCGACTTATGGCATGACGCGGTGGTGGTTAAAGCATGACGTCACTGTTGGCAGCTCATGCCGACTTATGGCATGACGCGGTGGTGGTTAAAGCATGACGTCACTGTTGACAGCTCATGCCGACTTATGGCATGACGCGGTGGTGGTTAAAGCATGACGTCACTGTTGACAGCTCATGCCGACTTATGGCATGACGCGGTGGTGGTTAAAGCATGACGTCACTGTTGACAGCTCATGCCGACTTATGGCATGACGCGGTGGTGGTTAAAGCATGACGTCACTGTTGACAGCTCATGCCGACTTATGGCATGACGCGGTGGTGGTTAAAGCATGACGTCACTGTTGACAGCTCATGCCGACTTATGGCATGACGCGGTGGTGGTTAAAGCATGACGTCACTGTTGACAGCTCATGCCGACTTATGGCATGACGCGCTGGTGGTTAAAGCATGACGTCACTGTTGACAGCTCATGCCGACCCGATGCTTAAATGATTCTATTAATCTATCCATCTATAATATACCTCAATAGATCATCCAGCTGAACCTTGCCTAATTCCGCATGGTCGTCGGTTAAAACATCACGAGCTGATTATGGCATGACGAGCTGTTGGGTAAGGCATGACGTCATTGCTAGCAGTCCATGCCGACCCGACGCTTAAAACGTGATGATCTAGGTGATATGGCATGACGACTGATGGTTAATGCACAGCGCTTTGACTCTCAGACCATGCCGTCTCTACGGATAAAACATGTCGACTAGTGCTGCTGGCACATGTCAAATTATCTAGCAGAGCATGCCGACTTGTTATGGTTGAAACATTGCACCATAGCGGTTATAGCTATAAAACCTCGAACACCTCCGATTAATAGCCAGTCGCGAGCGATCTTTGTTCAGTGAATGAAGCTGCTGATCCTGAAAGAAACATGAGAAATCAAATTAGTTCTGAAACAATTCAAAAGGCTGTAGCCGAAGTCCGACGTGGTGGCTCGCGCAGAGCGATCGCTAGGTCATTATGTATTCCCGCATCTACACTGGGGCGGCTGTTGCGACGGGTTAAGAAAGTGAACGGCGTGTATGTCTATAATCCAAATATCGGGAATAGGAGAATCTTCTCAAAAGATGAGGAGTTGATGCTCGCTGATTATATCAAAGCAGCATCGAAAATGCCACATGGCGTGACACGCAAGCACGTGTGTAAATTCGCTCTAGAACAGGCTAGGCTGCTAAACAAGAGCTATCCACAACGCTGGGATAAACAACAAGCAGCATCTTTTGATTGGTGCAGAGGATTCATGAAACGGCATCCAGACATTTCACTTAGAGGCTGCAGGGAACGCAATTTGCAGCAAGTGGTAGATCCTGACAAAGCGGCTGAGACCGTCTCTTGTAAAAATCTCGAGACTTTTGACGTCAGCTCGAATAATTCGACTATGGTTATGAAGTATCCAACCAAAGCTTCCTCGAATACGTCGCTACAGCTCCTAGCATCATCAGGGCCTCAACCGGGACCTTCGCCAGTGCTGTCATCATCAGCCAGCATGATATCGGAACCATCAGATGTGTATGATGACGAGGATGCAGATGGTTATGAAAGAGCAAATGAGGACTCCACTACCAAGTTCTCCGGTAATAAAGAAGATTTTCACAGCTCTCAGGTTGGGACGTCCAAAGCCTATAATTATGTTAGCGTGTTCAGACCACGTTTTTCATCGGGAGATCAAGTCAAATCACGTCTCGCTTCTAAATATGCGAACACTGCTAAATCCTCGGAGGACTCTGTCTTGAAAGCTGATAGTGACGATGTGTTATACGATAGCTCTGGTGATTTCAACGCTGCCAAAGAACTTTCTTCGAGTTCGCTTATCAATCCGCGTACGGGGTATAAAAATGCATATGAGCGCCGTTTTTCATCTGAGGACGAGGATCAAAACATGTGGTGTAAGAGCTTCAGTAATACAAAAGAAGTTTCTTCAAGGGCGCGACTTACACCGAGTGGCGGATATCAGAATGCGTACAAGCACTGTTTTTCATCTAAGGATGAAGATAAGAGGTGTTCGGGGAGCGACTTCGAGAACATTGATGATCGTGCGGGGAATGGCTCCTTTATGAATGATATGGGACGACGGCGATTTGCGAAGAGGTCCCTAGTAGGTGAATATTTCACTGACATAAATGGCGTTATAGATCGATTAGTAACATTGAGTGCACAGCGGAACACCGGGGACGTCGGAGTCGTCCGAGAAATAGTATCGCTGGAAAAAATTCTCCGAGATGCTGAAGTAATATACTAACATTTTTT
The DNA here is from genome assembly GCA_949128115.1 of Anaspis maculata. Classification (NCBI taxonomy): domain Eukaryota; kingdom Metazoa; phylum Arthropoda; class Insecta; order Coleoptera; family Scraptiidae; genus Anaspis; species Anaspis maculata. Next base: position 23,593,386 of record OX421967.1, read on the forward strand.
TTTTTGGATACCCTCAATAGCGTAAAAATGTCCATATTTTATTCACGATCGAATGGGACATTGATCGGAAATTTGTATCAACTAATACCTAATACCTACCTACCTACCTAGCCATTTAAAGATGTAGTGAATATTTCCGTGGAAATAAAGATATTGAACACTTTTGAATAGAGCATATTTCTTTCACTGTCATAATCACCAATCCTATATGCCTGGTTGTGATGCCCATACTTGTCTCAATAGCGAATCATAAGGTGAGGGTTTGCGGAATGCCTGCCTCATGGACACATTCATATTTATCAAAAAAAAAAAAAAAAGAAAAGAAAAGAAAAAAGAATTCAGAGATGTCAAATAAATAGAGTGAGCTCGCGCGAAAGAATAGTCTCGACTGTAGAAACCCTCCAAAGCTCTTGTACTTTTTATCCCACCCGAATCAGTCCGAGCAGAGTCCAATTCCGGCTCTGTTAGAAGTCTATAATCTCTCATTCAATATATAAAAATGGTGCATTCCTTGATGCTAGAACATGGTATGCAAGGTGAGACATCCTTTTTGGCTCCCTTTTACTTCTCCTGAGCCACATCAATTCGGATGATAGCCTTACCCACTTCGAAGGAACGTCTACCGTATTTGGCGAGACAAATCAAAAATTTATATTTTTGCAATCACTGCGGGTACTAGCTACTGTAGCATCATGCATTTTTGCAGATTTTGGCCATGCAATGAGTTGCTAGAGACAAATTTCCCTGGCAACTCCCTGCACAAAAGAGGCGAAGCAGCACCTAATTCGAGCTGTATATCAAGTCAGGGAGATATTATAAATACAAATTTTTTATATGGTTTGCGGAAATCTCTGAGCTTTCGAGTAAACTAGATAATATTATCCTATCCAATTTTATTCAGAAAATCAGATAAAACATATAAAACATGTTTCACCCTCTAGCTTATCGTCAAAACCGATGAATTATTCTCGGAAATGCTTGCAAATACCTTCAAACATGTGAATGAAAATTTCTATGCTCTTGCTAGTACGATAAAATCCATCGTGTTTAACACTTGGGGGATATGGAAGATGCCGGTTCTCCGGTCATTTGGTTGGATTTTTTCCAACATTCCCATCTCAGATGGGGGGTTTTTTCGAGTCGAACTTTGCGGTCGAGGATGGATTACGAGAGCAGATGTTGTTTGAACCGTCAACCTCGTCGATCACGCTTATCATCAGAGAGCCTGCGAAGTAAGCTATCTGGAGCGTAGTGTTCCGACCATCGTATTATTTAAAATTATCGTAGCGAGAATAATCCAGCTTATTATACATGATTTTCTCTTAAATCAATGCTTTCATACGTATATCATATTCTTTTCTTTCCGTATGTGGTTATTTTGAAGCGAACTTGGGTATTTAGGCAAATACTTATCACTCTATACTCTACTATTTTCACGCAAGCATCCTGGGTTGAAAAAAATTATTCAGTGCTGATATTTTCCAACTCATGGCACTATGGCATGCAAAAGAAAGAAGTAGCTTTCAATTAAGTTTCTACATAAATATTTACTATATAATTAACTCCATTAATAGGTCTGAAAGAGCGTGCGCCCGAAGCTTCTCCTATAATACCTGCATATGGCCAGGACTATGTAGGTACCTGCATCAAAACAGGTGGCATGGCTGGGATTTCTTCGCGAGCTCCGAGATTCTTCTACGGTCCTCATTATGATGTCATCGCTCGAAATTGCGCTGTTTTGTTCGACCCGGGGTAAATTGGTTTTTATTCGCTAGGCATTTACAATACATCAGCGCTTACTATATACGTATCGCAATTTTACACCAGCAGCCATGTTGCATGCTCAATTAGTCATGGTTCAGCCGACTGATCTATTGAGACATATTATAGATGGATGGATAGATAGATAGAATCATTTATTTGTTCAAGATGAAAACAGACAGGCAGGTTATCACGTGGGTACCTACACCCAGATCATTAGCGAACTTATGACATCCAGTATGTACACGCATGCGGTGGGATAGGTAGCCCTTCTCACTACATAGCACTATATATGGGGAGTTATGTTTGAAGGTGGATTCGGGTTTTATTTTAACAAAAATCTCGCACCGGTACGACCCTTTTTTTTTTTTAAACCCGTAACACCATGATAAACAAGACGGGAGATTTTAAATAAGGTTTTTATCTATCAAATAAATATTTCTCGGTTCACTCAGTTCTTTGCCATAGGAAAAAAATAGCTGATGCGACTAGCCATTCTTTCAGAAAGGAGGCGATTCCAGGTAAACGGTGTTCATTATGCTCATTCACAGCTGGGTTTATAAAAAAAGCGAGTGCACTCGTAGTTTTCACCCAAGTGGCACTGCTTCCCCATGCTTTAGAAAGTGGTATAGAAGCCGTCTCGTTGTGTTGCTATATGGTTTTTCCAAAGTGCTCGTAGAATTATCTCCATACACCACCATCATATCACCATTTTCCTCGAAACTATGATGGCACATAATTCTATAATATACCCCGAGCTTTGAGAGCATGAATTTTTTAAAGAGCAGCTACCTACCGGTTTTGTATGATAATAGCACTTTATACCTGCAGACCCTCGCTCGGAAACCTAACCTTATGCATCTAACAGGCCTCAAATATATCCATCTCGATGTGGGATGATAGACAGGGATGGAGCCGATATAGCGCGCTTTGTCATATGCGGCGCTTAGGTCTTCTCGCGAGAAAAAGCCCTTAATTCGGCAATTTACAAAACCATAAACGAGCAATATCTATATAACCAGCAGTTTCGTTCACCTCATCGAACAATCCCGGTTTACCACCCGCCGCTCCCTACCCTCCACCCTCTGGCAGGGGATATCATACCAATACCGGATTTGAATATTTGAATTTTTGAATTGTGACGAAGGTAAAAATGGCCGTTAAAACACAGCTAGATGATGTACCGAGGTATCTATTACCCCCTACCATCAAAAACATCATGATGATTAGTACAACAGTTAGCTATGTATCGCTTCATCTGTCAAGAGCATGTCGACTTGTTTTGGTTAATACATTCCGACGTAGCGAGCATATAGAAAAATTAGATATCTCATCTCAGAAAAATTAGGTACCTCATCTAATTTTTTTAAAACGCTGTGCGCCTCACCTCTGCTTCCATATCTATTTCATATTCTCCCTCCTTGCTATGATTAAAACATTGCGACGTAGCGGTCATATGGAAAAATTAGGTACCTCCTCTCATTGATTTTTTTAAAGCGCCGTGCATCCCTTCGTTCCCATGTTGTGAGCGTCGATAAATGAAACCGTACACCGAAGCGCGAGCAAATAGAAAAATTAGGTACCTCATCTCAGAAAAATTAGGTACCTCATCTAATTTTTTTAAAACGCTGTGCGCCTCACCTCTGCTTCCATATCTATTTCATATTCTCCCTCCTTGCTATGATTAAAACATTGCGACGTAGCGGTCATATGGAAAAATTAGGTACCTCCTCTCATTGATTTTTTTAAAGCGCCGTGCATCCCTTCGTTCCCATGTTGTGAGCGTCGATAAATGAAACCGTACACCGATTTCACCGATGCATAAACACCTGCGTTTGGCTGGACCGCCAGCGCATAGGATGATAGACAGAGATGGGGAGCGAAATAGCTCTCTCTCTCTCTCTCTCTCTCTCTCTCTCTCTCTCTCTCTCTCTCTCTCTCTCAGATGCAGCGCTCATGCCCCCAATATGTGCAAGGACCTCCGACCATCAGGACCTTGCGAAGGACCTACCTTTGCGACTCCTTCGCATGTTCGATTGGAAGCAGCCATAAAACACGATCCGGCGGTTTTGTGCCGTGCAGAGCAGGTAGAACCGAGCGCGAGAGGAGAAGACCCACCGCTGTGCGCTTGGTCGAGCTGTGTTAAGAGGATGGCAGCGCTTCATCTCGCTCTTACCAATATAGCGCAAACGGTGTCGGAGGAGGTTCGACTGAGAAGACACGATGGCACATGCACCTGCCACTGTTCTGCTTTGCACCTGCAGCGGTAGGCATGAAGAGGAGGAGGAGGACTAAAGCGACGGTCCAGGTAAACCGCGGGTTCAAGCTCGCAACGGTAAAACTGGTGTGCACATACTCTCAGGGTGTTATTACCTCTCTAGTAATTACCTCAATAATTAATGAGCTCGGTTTCAGGATCCTGACCCATATCACGTCTCTATAGCACCCGGCGTCGTACCCTAAAGAGTGTACTGTAGAGCGGTAGGACCGGTCTAATTACCGACGTCGTAATTACCTCCTCTGTAATTACATGTAATGAAACTTGATTCAGTCGCCCTCTTCTCTCTCTACTGTTTATATGTATAGATTTATCTCCTCCCTCGACTCCGATTGTCCTTGATACTTGTCTTGGCACTTAACAAATAATAATAATAGGTATGTGCTAAAAAGTGGGCAAATCAAATTTTTGCCACTGTTGCAAATGCGGGAAGAAAAGCAAAAGGTCTCCCATAAGGTCGCTGCTGCGTGGCATTCTCGGCTATGTCGTAGCTAGAAGAGCCATTTCTTCTTGCTGGAGATAATGTGGGCTTAGTTGGTAAAGGCCACAGGCTTTGATACAAAATACTTTTGTTGTCTTCAACTGCAATGTTCTTAAGTCGATATTCGCAATTTTGACGCTTCAAATGAACTCCGACAAAAACAACAATTTGATGCTCAAGAGCCATATTATATGGGTAGATATTGGAGACGCTTTCTAGCGACATTTGAATCTGAATAATAAATAGGTACCAGATGTAAAATTGACTTACTTGTTGGGCATCATCTCTGTAGGATCGCAGGAAAGCCTTCTCCAGGTGTTTATGCATGCTCTTTTATCTAGTTTCTCAAACAACGAGACTGTTGATAAATTTTTTGACTTAAACTCAGCTGCCTACTCACATTTGCACGATATTACCAATAATTCCTTAAATTTTCTCACGAGATAAATTCCTGAACAAGAGCAGTTTCAAGTTAGAAGTGTACCCCGGCTAAAAGTAACGATTTGAAACTCAAAGCATGTATTTGAGACGATAACTAGATGAAATCTAGAAGAAAATCGAACAAACTTTGTGGACGACATCTCCAAAGAGCAGCCTTCTCCAGGTCACTGCACGTTTAGTTATTAGTACAAGAAAAATAGATTTCAACCTCGGAAAAAATATGGACGTCCTGAAAATTTTATATTTTGTTCAGAACTGAGTGCTCTACAACATATCCAAAATCGCCAAAAATCGCACCCGGGGGTTTTGAGTTATTGGAGGGGGGGTAAAAAATTGCAGGTAAAAATGGAGGGGATGGAACCCGTCAATCCATTGGATGCGAATACATTATAGTTCGACGTATCATATCCCATTGATACTATTTTGGCATAAAAAGTGTCCATCATTGTTGAAGGGGAGTAGTGGGGGGGCGAAGCTCTGCTAGGTGGTCGAATTTGTTTTTATAGCCATGTAGAACCGATCACGACAAGTTTGGTATCTTTTCCAACTAAATTCAATCTTCTGAACTCATATTCGATGTGTAAATCTAAATGAAAACAAGTTTGAACAAGTTATTTTGAGAAAACTTGTTTTTTCTTTGACAATTTTGACGAATTTTTGTTTTACTGTTGGAGGCGTTCATTTTTAGATAATTTCCAGGGACCATTAAATTGAAGTGTATTCTCCACAAAAATCATCCACCCGTTGTATAATTTTGTTTCTCAAGTTTAAAAAATCGATTTGAACTTGAGCCGGCGCGAAGCGTCGCACACAAGCGGAATTTCAAAAAATCGTGGACAGAATTAAATTTTAATTTTTCTTACTTTTTTTGCAGGAATTCGCTTAAAATAGCTAGATTGAATGTAATTCTTCAGTAATCACCAAAAAAAACTTTTTTTTTGTGAACAGAAACAAAATAAATGTTTTAGAACGTCGCGTAGACCTCATGGAAAAATTATTTCGTATAAAATGTTGTTTTGACACGTAGATTTGGTTGAAAATCCAGTATATTGTAGATATTCAATAAAGTATCAGATGATCCTATAGCTAAATTCCATTTAATTGATTCCGAGTTTAGCGAGTAGGGCGGAGAGAAGGTGTATTTCCAGTTATTCGGCGAAAATTTTGTAATTTACGTAACTGGTCCAATACCAAGCTCCAGATTACAGGAAAAATAGTGGAAAAAAGTCTCCTTGGGTTGATGAGGGTAGTAAGTGGGGTTTCAAAATTTATTGACTTTACATTCTCCAAAACAGCTCTGTCAAAATTATTAAAAGATTTTCTCACTATCTTTCCTATACCTCCTTCACAGCTTGTGTTGGACAAGTTTCACTACTTTTGAGAATCAATAATTTTTTTGGTTTTCGATGACAAGTCCTGGTCGTCACATCCGGTAACTTGTTTGATTTGGCTCAGCAAATGGCTTGCACTTATCCATGAAGTTAGGAGCTTGACAAAATTGTAAGATACGAACTAGATTATTTTTTTGCTACGCCTACGGTAATAAACTCTGATCGGGAATCTAAAATTAAAGTATTGGTTGAAAAAAACTAAATTTTTGTCTTTATAATTGAGAATTGAGGAACACATACAGGGTGTTACACTTTTTTTGTCAATATTTCAGGAGATAGTAGAGTATCAAAAAATATGTGGACTTTCTCGAAAAAAAAAAAAACATCGGAAACGCATTATAACGGAGATAGAAGTTTTCAAAGTTGAGTTTTGCAAAGGATTTTTTTTTATTACTTCGAGTTCAATCAATGAATTTTTGATAAAATTTAGTACACATCATAAGTTGATGTATGCATACAAGATGGTCATATTGGTTTTTGTCACATCTCGAAAATTGTAACTTTTTATTTTTTATTATTTTTCTTTTATTTGCGAAACTACTTATTTTTCGATGCTTTACCATATTCTCAAATATTAAAAAAAAGTGGAACACTCTGTATAGGAGAAGCGGTTCAATAGAACCAAGTTTTCAAATTTGGTCAAAATTCGAGTGGTGCGTTATTTTGCGATTTTATGTACTCCAAAGTCAACAAAAAAATTAGTTTCTCGTAATATAGCAAGTTATAGCAAAATATGTTGCCTGGAACATGTACAGTATACATTTTGGCTTATAAAAATATAAAAATCGCTGCTCGATCGTGCTCGATAGGATACTTTTTGTCTACAGGTAAACAAAAATTCACTTTTTTCGAAGATTGAAAACTCTACTTCAAATATTATTTTTTGGGGATGACCAGTGGATATTTTCCAATGAAATATCTATATGTAAATGTAATACAGACCTCCTGCTATAGACTCCATATATTTGGATTGGATAAATTCACATGGCAATGCGTCGAGGGCCATTCGAAACGAGTAAGAAAAAGTCCAAAACTGATAACTGGTGACAGCTTTTTTTCAGCATGAACTTCATATCGCTGTATCTTTTTTATCCTTGCACCTGTTAAGCTGAGGGTACCTGATAATTATAGCTAGATTATCCAAGAATATTTCAAAGTGGATAGTTCCTGATCAACTCAATATTTTTATTTTTGGTTTTTGTCCACGATTTTTTGAAATTCCGCCTGTGTGCGTCGTCTACTACTGACCAGAACACTACAGCATGCACCTTTAAATGAAAACATCTCAAACTATTGAAGAAATAGCAACTCATCTTCGAAAATTGGAGGATCTGTGGAGAATTGAATTTGCTATAACATAAACAAAATCGCCATGAATCGCACTGCAGGGTTTTGAGTTATTTAAGTGGGGAGGTAACAGTTCATCGAGTGTGAATCCTGTCAAAGTGTTATCCTTCTCCTCGAATAACTCAAAATCCTGCATCGCGATTCATGGCGATTTTGTTCATGTTATAGGGAATTAAGTTCTGCACAAATCCTCCAATTTTCAAAGATGAGTTGTCATTTCTTCAATAGTTTGAAGTGTTTTCATTTAAAGGTGCATGCTGTAGTGTTCTGGTCAGTAGTAGACGACGCGCCGTGCCGGCTCAAGCTCAAATCGATTTTTTAAACTCGAGAAACAAAATTATACATCGAGTGGATGATTTTTGTGGAAAATACACTTCAATTGAATGGTCCCTCAAAATTTTCTGGAAATCAACACCTCCAACAGTGGAAAAAAAATTCGTCAAAATTGTCAAAGAAAAAACAGGTTTTCTCAAGTTAACTTGTTCAAACTTGTTTTGATTCAAATTTACACATCGGATACGAGTTCAGGAGATTGAATTTAGTCGGAAAAGATGCCAAACTTATCGTGATCGGTTCTACATGGCCAAAAAAACAAAATGGACCACCTAGCAGAGCTTCGCCCCCCCCCCACTACTCCCCTGGAACAACGATGGACACTTTTTGTGCCAAAATGGTATCAAGGGGATATGATACGTCGAACTATAATGTATTTGCATCCAATGGATTGACGGGTTCCATCCCCTCCATTTTTATCTGCAATTTTTTACCCCCCCTCCAATAACTCAAAACCCCCGGGTGCGATTTTTGGCGATTTTGGATATGTTGTAGAGCACTCAATTCTGAACAGAATATCAAATTTTCATGACGTCCATATTTATTCCGAGGTTTTGCCGATTTTTTTACTATTTTTCCTGTACTATATTATATAAGTTGTATTTTCGAGAACAGTAAGTCGTGCATCTATTGGAGAGCTAAATTTATTTTTAGATTAAAAACCGGATGGAGCGTCAAAACTGCTACCATGGCCTACCACGGCGGCAACATCAACCAACCCCTAGGACCCGAAGAACAAGCCGCTATCGTGGACGTCATCAAGCGGGCGGAAGAAGTCGAAATGACGGAACAAGAACGCGTCGGCCGCCTAATTGAGCGTCTCGACAACATGCGACGCAACGCTTTGGGTAATTCATCAGAAAAATTGTTTCTTTCAATTCATTAACTTTTTTTTGTTAATATATTTTTACTAATTTGTGTACCCACCTATATTCTTTCACAACATGTTCAGTAGGTACTTGAAATATCATAAAAGTACAAATTCCGGAAAGTGGATGAAAATTGAATGAAGTATTTTATTAGGTCGCAACCCTTCTCAGTGCCTACTTTGCGGTGATGGATTTGGCCTCGTGATGGGCGCCCACAAGGTGGTCTGCATGGACTGTCGCCGTTTGGTATGCCAAAAATGCGCCATAGAATCCTATACCACTAAAAATACTTGGTAAGAAAATATCAAAACTCAAATTCACCCGGTCCTAACCAGGGACCCGGACCGGACCGATTTTGGACCGAAAACCGGACCGGAACCGTAATTTTTATCTGGACCCGAACCGAAACTGAACCCATATTTCATGTTTTATAAATTTTAGGGAACGAACCCGAACCCTTAACACATTTTTCGGTTTTTTCGGGTTTTTTTCGGTTCTCGTCGGAATTTTTTTTTCGCGTTTTACTTTAGGTCTTGCTCTGTAAATAATCAATTAAATAATTGTATTATCGTTACGCAATACCTACGCTTATCCACCACCAACGAGGAGATGGGCACATTCGCACCACTACCGACTGACCTCTCACCCCGCGCCCGCCACGCACGCCTCGTGACTCCTGGGACAGCGGAACAGGCAAGAGCTTGTGAATTTCCGAATCCGCGTGAAAATCATATCATCATGGGGCGAAAAAGCACAAGTTCCAGTGCATTTTGATTTTGTGGCAGCTTAAAACAAATCTAAGTGCAATTATGCGGTGAAACTTTAAGGACGGAGTTGAATAATTGGTAAAATAAGCGTTGCGAAATCAATCCCGGTGGGTTTATTCCTTGACGGATTCTTACCATTTTGGTCTCTTTCGAAAGCTTAAGGTGCGTTCAGTCAGCTTATTTAGCTGCAATTTTAGTTTTAGCCGTAAGCGCTGCATCGCTTATTGGCTGTTCCGAGGAGGCTGGTTCATAAGAGCCAATGGGCGTCGCTGCGCTTGCGACTAAAATTAAAACTTGCGGCTGAATAAGCTGACTGAACGCACCTTTACAAAGATGTACTTTGGTTTGAGCCCATTGGCATTTCCAAAATCCAAAAATAAAAAAAAATTATGTTTGAATTCTGGAAATGCCAATGGGCTCAATCCAAAGTATGTACATCTTTGTAGATTTCGAAAAAGACCAAAATGGTAAGAATCCGTCAAGCAATAAAGCCACAGGGATTGATTTCGCAACGCTTATTTTACCGATTCAACTCCGTCCTTGAGGGTGAGTGTTTAGTTTAAAATGACTAATTTGTTTCCTCAAGGTAAGGGCCAGTTTTAAACTTTTACAGAAGCTGATAGCGTTATGGTGGCCCTACATTGAGCATCAATGAATGCTGCAGCTTTTTTAGCTGCTGAGCTCTCATTGGTTACATGTTGGTCATTGACAGAAATTTCAGGGGTCAGTTTCAAGTTCCAATCAGAACTTTGCAGCAAAAAAAAAACTGCAGCATTTGATGCTCAATGTAAGGCTAGCATTAGGTATTTAAGTGCCTGAGAAATATGTGAGTAATTGTCAGTTTGGTATCACTTGACCGTTATTTTTGAGTAAGATTTTATATCCACTACCTATAATTTATATTTACTTTTGAATTGAGGCCGAAAAGTGCTCAAGGTTACGCTAGGTTTAAGTTTACGTTACCAAGAATATTTTTTATGAAAAAGGCTGAAGTGATAACCTTATTTTTCCGAACCGAAAAAAACCCGTTTGGACCGAAAAAACCGGACCGGACCGGACCGAAATATTTTTAAAATGGTGTGGTCAGAACCCGAACCCAAATTTTCGATCTCGTTCCGAACCGGACCGGACCGGAACCCTTATTTCATTTGGGTCCGGGTCCCTGGTCCTAACGCTAAATCGGCTTAATCGCAGTACACCATTCTATTACTCATTAAGTCATTTATCCAACTTGACGTTAAAATTTAAGGTTAAAATTAGGAAGCTTCAGAAATATTTGTCCAACATTTTGGCAGGTGCTTTAGCACGTATTAGGTGCCTGCTGGCTTATACGTTGATTTGTTTAACTAATCTGGTTGTCTTAATATGACAATAACATTAGTAATTTCCATGCACAGTTTGACAGTTTGTCAACTAGATTGACAGATGTTTTGCTCTTTTACACGATGGCAAATACAATATGAGACAAATAATATTGAGCCAAAACGGTTATTGCGTGTGAATATCAGAATGAATCAATCCAGACCAAAATAAATAAGTATTAGAAGTACCTACCCACCATAATCGACAGTATCGATGTTGATAACGGAGTACATATTGATAATTTTCTAATTACTACAAATCACAAAAAACAATATCGAGCAATTATCTAGATATGCGGACACCATCTCTATAGAGTTCAATCCACCGGGCACGAAACTCTTTTGATTGCTGATTTTGAACATATTCTGATATAGATAATATTTTTATGAAAGAAACCATCTTCATGAACTTACTTTTTCCAAGTTGAATGAAGTCTTTGTGCTTTCTCCACTCTACATAGTTTCTCTTTTGGTAGTACCTATACCTAATGAGTAATAATAGGTACAACAACTGAATAACAAACATTTCACAAATCTGCGGGCGTCAGTTTTATAAAGTTTATTCGTCAGGTCACTCAATTTTTTTCCGCATAAATGAACTAAATAATTACAATAATTGAATCGTGAGCTATTCTTGGTAGTGTTTAATTTAAAACGAGATTTTTGGTCGTCAGCTTCATGGAATTACTACAACTACATACAATCCTTGCTGTAATCTATTCCAAGCTTGAAAAAAACACAGCTTGCCATGATTCGAGTTTAGTTGGTATCCTTGATTTTTGATGTTTAATGTCATCTTGATAGGTGCTAATAGTATAGGCGATTAACCTTATTGGGGAAAATGGCCGTTTCGTCGAGGAAGTATTAGGGGATTGATTTTTAGAACTGGTGTAAGTTGCCGTCCGGCAACGGCGGTGGTTACGTCAATTGGTGGCATGTCAAAACTGTCACTTTGCTGTCTTGTGCAGTACGCTACAAGCAAACTTTCGTTCCTGTGAACCCTTGGGACCCCATAGGCTCGTTATTGGGCCCCATGTTGATGACCAGCGTCGTCGCAGACCTTTCTCTAAATCATCCATAGCTTCCGCCCAAGGAAGAGCAACAGACTCTGTCACACCCGCACGGAGGGAAACACACAAGCCCGTCGACCAGCCTGCCAGCCAAGAAAAAATCACCTCGGGCTGGCCGTGCAGAGTCAACCACCACCTACCTTTTTTCCTCGCTTTTTTCTAAAGATTTCCTGCTTCGACTTCAGCTGGAGATCCGCATTTTTCATTCTAACAAGCTCGCCGTAGCTACCTCTGTGTTCGCGACGTAAACGTTGTCTTTTTTATCGCAATAATGTAGTGCATTGCTGGGGGCGTAGTCTTTCAGCTGCGCACCTCTGGAGCTAGATCTACAAACCTACTAAATACGCTAACCATAACATGAAATAAGAGAGACAAATGCAAACTCCTTTTTCAGATTATTTCTACTTGTCAAATTTCCATGTCAATATGTGGGTATTACAGGTATCCACTAGTGCCCACCTAGGCTACTAGACGTCGGAGTATGTTTTCCTCGCAGAAACGTCCTCGACGATCAAGTACCGAGCTCTACACCAGGTGGCGTTTTTTAAATGTAAATCTAGGGAACCTAATTATCACGCGACCGGTCGGCCGGCGTAAGGGTACCGCATTCTGGCCGAGCGTTTGTTTTCCGATCGGCCTCACGGAGTTAGGGACTGACGTCTGTCGGCCTCACGGAAGGCCATAGGCGTCCGTCTCAACGGGCTCCAGCTGTCAAGAGCGTGTTTATTTTGGATTTAGGTGTACAAATTCGTGTGAGTGGTGGATATGACTTGCCCGATGAGTTTCAAAACACGTCTTTTATGCCGCTATATGAATGAAATTTTCATGTATGTTCGGTTGCGGACATCAAGCAACAGCACCGGACCCCGCAAATTTCCTTTTCTCTCCGCTCATGATAAATTTTGACACAGCTGAATTTTAGCCCCTCCCATCGGCCCTTAGCAACGGATGATTGCGTAGCCCTTGTACAGCCAAAGCTGTCGATAATCTAGCAACCCTATGTAAATCGCCTATAGTGCTAGGTGAGAATTTGTGTCCCTAAAACATGAAACCTGAATTACGCTGTATTGTTAAATTTTCATTCTAGAGACCACGTTGCCGGTTTGCTCACTGACCTGAACCACTTTCATTCGGCCAAGATTACAGATCATGATTCTGGAACAGAAAGTGAATTGACGTGAATTTTTGACCTACGAGGTCCCTTGCTCGTAAAAATCTTGCGTAAAAATCTGTGAATCTTACCTCACCTTACCTTCACCTTCATCACTTTACCGCGCCTCTCGGTTGATAGTGAAGGGCTATCCCATAATCACCTGCGACGAAATCGCACTGGGGTGCTAGAAATGCGTCTTACTCGGTCGTTTTCGAAAATATATTGTTGCAATCACATCTTGTGCTTATATTTTTGCTACTGTTGCACCTTCCAACACTTCTCACTACTCAAAGTAATTTTCTTTCAGCATCAATTTCAAAACAAGCCTGGTACGTGAACTAGAGCTGAAGCTACATGGGGAGTGTTGAACTTCGAATAAGTTAATTTTGAACATAATTTTCTCAAAGGTGCTCGGGTATTTGATACCTGATTTGCACTTCTGAAGTTTCGTCACTCTTCCACTCTAATGTGTCCTGAACACTGAACAACTAATCATGGCTTTGAGTACTATACAGGGTGATTCATGAGTGACCTTACATAGGCTAATGGGAGATAGAGGACTTCGACGCGAGTCAGGATCCACTGAAGAAATTTTGTTTTCTCCATTGGTTACGAAGAAGATACAGGGTGTTTTGTGAGTTTCGTATGAAACTTTGATAAGCGATATTTCTGAAACGGCAGAGATGTTTTCTTGAAATTCACCAGTAATATTGTCAAAGGTCACCGTCGTCTTACCTTTTCATGGCTTCTATCCGGGACATTCTGATATGCCCGAATACCGGACGATCGTTGCCTCTAACTGGGTGGCATAGGATTTCACTCCACTCGCTTGGCTTTTTAGTACATTTCGGTATTCTAATGAGTGGCGCAAATAACCCAGCAAGGGGAACGTTTGAGACGTTTATTAAACATTAAAGATCATCGAAAATAAACGAAGTATAATAATTGAATGACTAGAGTAAAGTACTTACATTATACACAACATCCCGTCGACCCCGTACATCGCAACGAACCGCAGTCTCGCACAACCACCACACCATCAGCCCCGACCAAAAAGAGGCCTTCCTCTGTGTCTCCAAAGGTTTTATCACCTGGGTTCATTCTTCACCCCTCCTTTGGATTTTTCCATGGAGGTCGGTGGACGGTGTAGATTGTGCCGGATGTGATGATTCTGCTCATCTTTCCAAAAGTTGCAACTTTGCGTTCCCGGATCATTGCTATGCGAGAGGTACAACATACTTATATTTACTGTATCGGGTGCGCCGTAAGTCGGTTACACCGAGACATACCGGGTGAATCCTACGTTCAAATTGTCATTTCCGACAATATTTCTCTATTGGATCTTACCCTGAAGCCATACTGGGTAAGTCAAAATCCAGGGCCGGGATTGAAAAAAGGTGCCCCTTTTTTATTTGATCAAAAAGTATATTTTCTGACCGCTCTCCTAAAAAACTGCTATCGGATTCGAAAAGCTGAGGAAAAATGCTTCAAGAATCACTTCAATTTAAATGGCACACCTAAACCGTTTCGACATAAAAATTGAAAGTGAAATTTATGGGTAAGTTTCCATTTTTGACCGGACATAATCGACTCATTGTTTGATTGAATTCATTCAAATTCATTTCTTAGCTTGTCTCTGTGGAATAGAAGAGCTCGGTAGGGAAAAAATTTCATAGCCGAAGATTTTTTAGACGACCAATTCTGAGTCTAATTTTGGTTTCACTTTCGATTTTGTCATTGAAAAAAATGGTCGACTCAGGAATTTTTCTTTTAACCAAGCTCTTCTATTCAACAGAGACAAACCAAAAATGAGTTTTGATGAATTCAATCAAACAATGAGTCGATTAAGTCCGGTCGAAAATGGGAAGTCACCCACGTATTTTACTTTTAATTTTGTTGTCGAAACGGTTTGGGTGTGCCATCTAAATTGAAGAGTGATTTTTAAAGCATTTTTCCTTAGCTCTTTGAATCCGATAGCAGTTTTTGAGAAAAGCGATCAGAAAATGTACTTTTTGATGAAACAAAAAGAGGGCATCTTTTTTCTAGCCCGGCCCTGGATTTTGACTTACCCGGTATGGCTTCGGGATAAGTTCCAATAGAGAAATATTACTGGTGAATTTCAACAAAATACCTCTGGCTGTTTCAGAAATATCGCATTTATCAAAGTTTCATACGAAACACACAAAACACCCTGTATCTTCGTAACCATTGAAGAAAAAAAAATTTCTTCAGTGGATCCTGACTCGCCTCAAAGTCCTCTATCTCCCATTAGCCTATGTAAGGTCACTCATGAATCACCCTGTTTACCGGATGTCCCAGGAATGATAAAACGTACTTAACTTTAGACTTTTTTATTGTTTTATTTATCCTTGCGCAAATTATTTTTCCAAATTCGGATCCATGACACCACAGATATCGCTTTTTTCATTTTTTTGTCCATTTCAGAAAAATCTTCCTGAGGTGAGTGACAGAAATAATTAAAAAACAAGAGTCGAATCTCCAAGAATACCTACTCTCGATTATTTTAGGTAAGAAGTCTGAGACACCCTTGTATAATGTAGATTTCAAAAGTAATTTTGTGTCCACCTTCATTGGATTCAATCCCCACGTCACCGACTCTCAATAATCTTCCATCTCCCATGTAATTCTGAAAATCATGCTGAATTTATATCCAAAGTTTTTTATAAATAAAATATTGAGTCACTGGAAGAGCTGTATTATCTTCACCAACAATAACCGAACAAATTCATAATTACTTTACATTGTATTGTTACGTATTTCGCGTACGGCTTCGAATATAATTGAGACGATCGTTTTAAAACACACACTGTTTATTACTGCGTACTGCAATAAATACACGCCCACAATTATTTACTTGGGAATATCGCTGTGATTACAACTCGCTTTCAATCCGCTCGCTACCACTTTGCATTCCAATGCAATACTGCCCGTGAGCTGGCAGTTGATGCCTTATACATATAGGCCTCTGAATAGTGTTCCCGAACTTTTCATCATCTTCCAGCAAATTCGACAGTGACCCGGCATACGATTTTCTAGGCGACTCCCGAATAATCCCACACATTTCGCATATAATTCTGCCGTGCTCCAGAGCCGGCGCCGCCGCCAAATGGATAGATAGATGTGTCTTGATCAGGCGTTGGAGTCTCCATGTATTTCAATGCCATCACGTATACTCTAGAAATGTCCAGAGCTCCGCGCATTTGTACACTGCGGCTGTGGAAGAGAGTCTAGAAAGATCGCGTGTTTTACAGATTGTACAGGAATCGTCGCTCGTAGCAGTAGGTATTTATGCCGAAATTATAAAAAATCAAAACGGTTATTGCATTATACACAGCAAGCGGTACTCTTTGCTATAAGAATAGTACCGTATGATCAAAAAACTTTTCCACTTGCGGTAGGCTGTGGCCTGGTCATGGCAGGCAAACGAGGCTGATTTTGGCCAGGACACAGCCTACCGCAAGTAGAAAAGTTTTTGATCATACGGTATTATTCTTTTGAGCAATAAATGATTGATTGATTGTTGCATGTAGATTGTAGGTGTCACAATAAAACTAGTCCAGACTGCAATTTGCTAATTTGCTATAATAAAGATTACGCGGTCATAATCGACGTTGATAACGGAAAACATTTCGATATTTTTCAAATTAATAATTCAAATCGAAAGAAGGACATAAAGCTATTAGCTAAAGCTATGCGGACATCATATTCCATAGATGTCTCTTTGTCTCACAGACGACTCGTCGCAAAATAGTTTTCTTCATTTGTCTCAGCTTTGATGAGCCCTTTGTATTTATTTTCTCGTTGCTTTTCGAACTCTAGTAAGCTCCCTTATGCCTTGAATTGTTTTGCCATCCGTTTTATTCAAATGGGCCCTTAATAGCGTATCACGCAATTACCTGCACTACAAGACTCCCAAAGAAACTCTGTGAACACCATCAAATCTAAACCACCAAGTCCACCATTCGTTTTTAATTTTGAACTAAATCTGGTGTAATAAAAAAAGTTGTACACATTTTATATTTTTGAAACTTTTTTGTCATGTATCCAAATGTACAATAGTAAACAGAGATGATTTTTAGAGAAAATCTGTGGACACCATCTCCATAGGGTTCGATCTTCAAGTCACTGAATCTCTTCAAATTTAATTTCTGTGCAAACTCTGGTATAAAAGTTGACTCTTGAGCTGTCCTGAAGATGTCAAACTTGAAACCGGCAATCTGCGCGCAACATCTTTATGAAATTATTTCTTGAAGTTACACTGAAGTAAAAAGTTGTATTGAAAATTTTGCTTTCTATTGAGCTTATGCTCAAAGAGGTTATTCTCTTCCGAGAGACTCTGGTCAAGTTTTCAGAATGCAGACCAAGAAAACTCCTCTGGAGTGTAGGTGCTAGCTCTCAGCAGTGCCAGTGACTCGTGGTTCGGAATCCAAATCCACTTTGTTGATCCCTGGTTGATATCAATTGGCAAAGAAGTCAGCCAAGGGCCTGAATGGCTTGTAGAGCTAAAGATTATCATATTCTTCCGAAGCTCTGACGCCCACATTCAAGTATAATCAGAAATATTTTGGATATTTGTAATGAACTATGCAGGCGCTGAATAAGGAGAAATGCTTCATAAATTATGAATAATAATTAATAGTTATAAGGATATAACAGTCGGGCTATTTCGAAAAATCAATACTCAAACAATACGCCAGAATAATTTAGAACACGATTTCAAGTCAGAAAGAATTGAAACGCGATCAATTTGTGGACACGATCTCCTCAAAGGAAACCCCTGCCTTTTTTTACTGGGTGCTCACTTTTTTGATTCCACTGTTTTGAAACATCTATAATCGTCACGAACTTATAATCAAGTACTGTTACGGATTTGTGCTGGGCAGTTTTTATAATTGATAGACGAACGTTTAAACACTCACTGTTTATTACTGCGTACTACTAAACACACCTCAATTATTATTCCATACTTGAATAATCGCTAGCTCAACTTCTCCGATCACTAGTTCGTTATCGTTGTGAATTCAAGTTTGGTGTTGGTCGGTTCGACTGTGCTTATGCACTCCGACTGTTACCTTCAGGAACATTCCACTGGTTCTCTAGCATATTCCACATTGACCGCCACCAGTAAATTGTCGTCGGCTCTCGAAACGTCCATCACATTCGCGCGTGTATGCCGGCATGCTCTGGAAACGTGGCACCTCCGCCATTTGTGCAGGGAAACGTGGCACCTCCGCCATTTGTGCAGATGTGTTCTACTCGCCTATTGGGGTCTCCAGCTTTCGTGAACGATCTAAGGCTACCGTACATGCTCTCGAATACATTGGAATCGCACAAGGGCCTTGCAACTCGTAACGATACATAGAACTGAACTGCTGGTTGCATCACCAAAAAAAAAACAACGCACCACTATGCATGTGAGAGATTGGCAGCCACTGTGAAACTGATATGCCAGCAGTTCTCAATCAACTACTGGGACTCTACTCAGTTTTATAGCATATAGTGAGTAGCATAATGCTCATTCACTGAAGTTTCAATGAAAGCTGGAGAAAAAAAAATTGGAAATTTTGCTGAAACTTTCCGTAACGACTTCGAAAACGAGAAAAATGCTTTGCATTTTTTTGATTAAACGGATGATTCAAAGTCATATTAGATCATTTGCAAATATTCAACAGTAATATCACAAGTGCTTAGATTTTCACGATAATTTTGGTCAGGCGATCGCGAGTGCTGATTGTAGCGATAAATGCCCGACTCCGTAGGAGGAGGGCATTTATCCAGGGACAATCAGTCCGAGGGAAACGCCTGGCCAAAATTATCTGGGAAAATCTCGAGCACGAGTGATATTTTGAAGATTATTACATAAAAGAAGTCCGAAGTGACAGCTGTCAGATTTTGTTGTTTACATGAATTTTATTCCGTTGCTATTGACAGTGGGATTTAGATAAGTGAATATTATCCTTGTAGGTCTAATAGTCAAGGGCGTTGTATGTAATAATCGAAAATATTAATTTACAAAAAATCCTAACCCAACAAATCTTCAAGATTATTAAAGTTTTCTTGACAGCTCAAGTCACCGATTGCATTTTTCCAAAATGAAAAACAGTATGCGCAATATTCTATCAAAATGTTTCGTCCTCGGTTTCGTCTGAAGTTTGGCGACACTGTTCCAAACGACAGATGAGTCAGAAGTTATGACAGATGAGACGATTATACGAAGCACAAGCCATTATAAGGTACACGCACCACGGCACAAAGTCTCGAAATTTTATTATTAATGTACTGTAGGTACTAAGAACAAATTTCAACCTTCATGCAAATAAAGCGAGGTTATTAATCTTTTGACATGTCTTTCTGTCACATTTCAGGTACCTATTTTTAATTCCGTAATATTTCAGCCCCTGATTTAGAAAGTTGTCACGTGGCACACTACCGGGGCCAATCAACTGGCATGAATTCAATTTAAACTAAAGTGTAGGCCGGTCCTGGAAATTTCAAACTTATCAATAAGGGATCTATCAGTAGAAGAATGAACCTACAAAATTTCAGTCGAATCCATTCAGCTATTCTGAAGAAATGGTTCATCAAAAATTCGACAAAATACCTGAATCGCCCGGTAACTTCAAAACGAAGAGCGTTAGAAAAATGTCAAAGTTATATTTAGATCCTGACTATTACCTGGAAGAACTGGACCTACCCTTAGGCTATGTCCATCTGATGGTGAAACACCCTGTACCTATAAACTGAAAAAAGTCTTTCGCATTATAGAGTTTAACCGCCACTGACTCCCCGACTCTAGTACACTAGTACAGAAAACATCTGCTTGCTTGGTATAAGGGTGTTCAAGAAAATTGAAAACAGATCGGAAAGAGTGACGTAGCGTAGGTAAATGATAAATTGATAGCCAGGATAAGAACTTTTCATTGATTTCAACATCGTAATCCAGGATTTCAAAGAAAAAACAATTCCAAACCAAGTATTTAAAAACCCTAGAAGACTTCATCATAGCCACTTCATGGTCAATTTCCCAAATAGCATAATGAAAGGATTGTCGTGAAACTAATCATCGGTCCAGTTCTATGTATAAATCCGCGGTAATAATAAACTGCTTGACAATTGAACTGCAACACCTAAAAATTAGGTGCGTTTTCAAATTGAGATAGCTCAAAAAATATTTGACGGATTCCAGAAATTCAGGCATGTGAGGAAAGATAATTTCTTTGACTATCGAGTGCTGGTATTGATGATAAGTTTGATTGCACAATTTGTCATATACAGGGTGCCAACGGAGAGCGTGCAGATATGGGCAATCTTTCACCTTGTACAACTTTCGAAAAAAAAATCCTAGGTTTTTTCTATTGCCTGCTTTTGAAAGGTTGAATCATTATGCCGAAACGGTTTTGGAATTTTGACCCTAACTTTTTTTTTCGAAAAATTGTGCTCAATTTTTTGAAATATGCACTTTCTGATCGAGAAAAAGAAATAGAGAAATTGTCTGTTTTCAAACGGCCTCCATATTGAATTTGCTTATGAAGATTTTTATTCGAGCCTCCACATCCCCTAGAAACTACCCCTTTTGGGACACCGTCTCACAACAAGATATGCAATGCTTCATTTAAAAGGCATAAGGTAATTACTCGTCAATAATTGGATTGAAATAAGGATACTGCGATGACCCCACACGTACTGCTCCATAAAAACCACCCCTTGACTTCAAGGGACAGGGTTGGTATGATGAGACATGCAATATGTACATGAAAATTCCAAAAAACGTCTTTTTCAACTGTTCCACTAAAAAAGTGATGCTACACGATGACCCTCTGCGTAGGTCATCCCAACAGTAGCTACCCTCTCGGAAAAAGAACTACCCTTTAAAAAACCAGTACATACTTTCGCAAAACCTCATTTGTTGGAATTTTTTCATAACCTGTCGCAATAGTTTGCCGCTACGATGATTTCATTCACATATCTACCCGAAACTACCCCATTCAACTACCCCTCCAATATCGCATAGCCTTTACCTTGACGCGTGTAAGGTCATCGCGAAATCATTTTGAACTTATTCAATCGCACCTTCTCTGAGCTTCCAAATGAGGTATTGCATACCTTTTACAAAAGGAGCGATCGCTAGGGGTAGTTTCAGGAAAGGTTTTGTACTATCATCGTAGAAAACACCATCATTCCAATGAAACGGTTAGTAGGCAGAAGTTCTTTCAACTCGTAAATAACGCATCAAGGTAGAGGCTTTGCGATATTGAAGGGGTAGTTGAAGGGGTAGTTTCGGGTAGATATGTGAATAAAATCATCGTAGCGGCAAACTATTGCGACAGATTTTTTAAAAATCTCAACAAATGAGGTATTGCGAAAATACTGTTTTTTTAAAGGGTAGTTCTTTTTTCAAGAGGTTAGCTACTGTTGGGATTACCTACGTAAAGGGTCATCGTGTAGCATCACTTTTTTAGTTGTGAAAGACGTTGAAACACGTTATGAACAGTTGAAAAAGACATTTTTTGGAATTTTCATCTATAGCATGTCTTATCATACCAACCCTGTCCCTTGAAGTCAAGGGGTGGCTTTTAGGGAACTGTACGTGTGAGGTCATCCTAGTATACTTATTTCAATCCAATTATTGATGAGTACTTTTCTTAGGCCTTTTAAATGAAGCATTGCATATCTTGTTGTGAGACGGTGTCCCAAAAGGGGTAGTTTCTAGGGGATGTGGAGGCTCAAATGGAAATCTTCGTGAGTAAATTCAATATGGACGCCGTTTGAAAACAAACAATGTCTCTATTTCTTTTTCTTAATCAGAAAGTGCAAATTTCAGAAAATTGAGCACAATTTTTTGAAAAAAAAAGTTAGGATCAAAATTCCAAAACCGTTTTGGCATATTGATTCAATCTTTCAAAAGCACGCGATAGAAAAAATCTCGGACTTTTTTTTCGAAAGTTGCACAAGGTGCAAGATTGCCCATATCTGCACGCTCTCCGTTGGCACCCTGTATATGACAAATTGTGCAATCAACCTCATCATCAATACCAGCACTCGATAGTCGAAGAAATGATCTTTCCTCACATGCCTGAATTTCTGGAATCCGTCAGATATTTTTCGAGCTATCTCAATTTGAAAACGCACCTAATTTTTAGGTGTTGCAGTTCAATTGTCAAGTAGTTTAGATGGTGCAACCGCTTGAGGGTCTGTGCATCTGATATTCTATGAGCGCCATCTCCACAGAGTCCTATCTCAAGGTGACTCAATCTTGATTAGCTTTAATTTTGACTAAAAACTGATATTCATTTTGAACTGTTCTAGAAAGTGCTAACTTAGAAAAAATTATTTGTGTCTCATCTTCACTCAATTGTAATTTCCTCCAAAGCATTCTAGAGATTTCTGAAGTCTTGTCAACCATTTTATTCAAATGTACAGTAGCAAATGGAGATGATTTCTAGAAAAAGTTTTTGGACACCATCTCCATAGGGTTCAATCCCTAGGTCACCTAGGTCTTCAAACTTCACTTCTGAGCATAATCTGATGTGAAACTGGCATCTGGAGCTGCTCTGGAAACGTCAATCTTGAAAACGGCGATCTGAGTGCATCACCTTCATGAAGCTATTTCTTCAAGTTACACACTTTCAAAGTTATTGGATGCTCTTGCATTGACTATGTCGTATTTATTGAATTTGGTTATATTTTTCTGAAGTGTCGACGCGCACTTCAAAATATCAAAAGTATCTTGAATAATAGAGTATGAAGGCGTTGAATGATAGAAAACCAATCACTCATTAAGGAATAAATAGTTATTAAATTCATAGTTCTGTGAATATTAGTCGTGTTTTTTTGAAAAATCAATCAACAAAGAGCTACAATTATTCAGTACAGGGTGTTCACGTTAAGATGGACTTTCCCCACTAGCTGCGTTATCCATAGGACAATTTCAAATAAAAACTTATTCTTGAAGAATTTTTGCTACATTTTTTGAATTTGTCCAAATTTCAAGACCATTAATTTCAGGGTGTCACAAAAAATATTATTTTCATTACATGCAGTCCATGCAGACTGTTATCCCGATTACAACGAAATATAACACTTACGGGTTCATTAGACAAAAAATCTGTCAAAATATTATCAATGGAACAGTTTAGAAATATTAAAAATCACAATCAAGACGACTTTGAGAATTTTATTTGGAAAATCTATTTTTTTTTGGCCAAATGAACCCATAAGTGTTGTATATGTTTGTAATCGGGGCAAAAGTCTGCACCGATTGCATTGTTTAAAAAATGTAGAATGTAATAAAATAATACATTTTTTGAAACATCCTGTAAGTTGGGGATCCAGAAAATTCTCAGGATCAAATGTGAAAAATTGAACACAAATCCTCCATGAATCAGTTTTATTTTTGAAATTAGTTCAAGGATAAGGCGACCAGTGGGGGGGGTCAATCTTAAGGTGAACACCCTGTCCATGTTTTCAAGTCGGTAAGAACTGAAATGCGATCAATTTGTGGACACCATCTCCGTAAAGGTTTTGTCACCCAGGTCTTTTTTAGCACCAATCAAGTATAAGCAAGATATTGATTTTTGAGACTTCTTAAATATTTACAGTTTCTATAAATAATTTTTTCGATTAAGCTGGTTTGGCATAAGGATTGTGATTGTCTTACACGTTAGTGATAAATATTGGTAACTTCTAAATGTTTAAAGTTCAAAGAACAGCTGGTTGTGCATGATCTGCGCGGAGACTCGCGAGATTTGGAAAAAGTCCGGGGCCTGGTTCTTCAAAAGCATTCCAAAATACATCTTGCCGGGAGAAAAGAATTCCGTTTATAAGGTTGCCAGCGCTGGAGTCGGTAGTAAGCTGAAAATGTACAGGGAGGACGACAGCAGCTCGGACGAGGATCACTGGACTAGAGTGCACCGGAGGCATTCGAGTACGGAAAGCACGCATGGTAAGTTCAATTGTTATTGCAAAACGTTTATCTCTGGCGCCGGTGAATGGCCTCGTCGTGGAAATAACCAGGCATTACGTAAACAAACAGTAAAAAACTTGTTGAGCCAATCAATCAAGACGGCAGAGGTCTTCGTTTAATAATTCAACGCCTGCTCAATAATGCATGGGCGCTGAGGAGTGCAGATGAAAAAATCCCTAAACCGGATCATTACCTCAGCGAAATAATTCATGTTATCAGGTCGATAATTTACGTTCCCAACAATTCGTGCGTTTCAGATGTCCACGAGTCGGTCCAGGACACGGGTGCCATGTCTTACCAGTAAGTGTTCTCCCTTCAACTTGTGCTTTTCTGCTTTCATTCTTTTGGTTTTGTTAATTTATCGATTTTGTTTTTTTGGAACTCAAAACGTTCCTACTGAGACTCATCAGTTTCCACACAATTCTTAATTCTTGGGATTTGGTTCTTGCAGCAGACAAACTAGCAGCAGCGAATCTCAATTGTCCAAAGATCTCGGTTCGGTTTCACTGAACGAACCAAGAGAAGAAGAATCGGCGGAAGACTCTGAAGCGTCCAGGAGAGAATCAACCACCAGCCGATCGCTGTCGGAATGGAACTGGACCGAAGGCAGAAGCGACGAAAAGGTCTCGCCGAGCACTTCGAGCGTGACGAGCAGCTTGTTCAAGGTGAGGCCGTTCTTCATGTCCATCCTGGATCTGTTACAAATTCCCTTGCAGAGCTCGCAAGACTCGAAGCCTTCCCACGACTCGTCGCTCGGCACCATCGAACTCTCCCTCACCTACGACCCGGTCACCACCACACTGCACTGCACCGTCTACCGGGCCAAGAACCTGATCCCGATGGACATTAACGGTCTCTCGGACCCGTTCTGCAAGCTCAACATCCTGCCCAACGCCAAGATGTCGACGCGCCTCCGCACCAAGACCGTCCACAAGACGCGCAATCCGGAGTTCAACGAAAACCTGACGTTCTACGACATCACCGACACGGACCTGCTGAAGAGGTCGCTGCACGTCCTGGTGGTGGACGACGACAAGTACGGGCACGATTACATGGGCGAGACGAAGGTCAACTTGGCCAAGCTGAAGCAGCAGAACACGATTTACGTGTCGGCTCCGCTGGAGAAGCTGAGGAACGAACCGAAAGGTCCGCTGCCCGCGCCAGAGATGAACCAGTGGTTCGACGATTTGTGGTCGCGCGGCCAGATTTTGCTGTCGCTTTGCTACAGCACGAAGCGCAGAGCGTTGCTGGTGATGGTGTGCAGGTGCGCCAATCTCTTGCCGATGGACAACAACGGGTTTTCGGATCCTTTCGTCAAACTGTAAGTCTTTCATCTTATAAAACTTTTTATGTATTTTGTGTCTATATTTTTTCCCTCGCGTTTCCCATTCTCTAATTAAACGCTCCAGATTCAGTTTGATCTGTTAGCATTTCAAGTTGATAACAATGTGATTTATTTTTTTCCAAAACAAATTTCAAGTACCTACACGTACACGTTTAGTAGAAATTAGAAAAGCTTCATACAGGGTTATTCAAAAGTCCAGAATAAAATTAATAATTTTTGACCATATTTTTCCCGGAAAAACGCTCGAACAGGTCGATTTCTGAAAAAGACAAGCCGTTTTTTCATAATGCAGTCTTGATCTACCGTCAACCCCTTGACCCCTAGCCGCCCTTGGTATTTTTTTTTAATGGCACCCTATGACTTGTGGAGGCTCGTTGGAAAGCTTGTCAAAAACTGTATTCAGATCTACTATTGAAAGTTAGATCGAACGCTTCACCATGACGTTTTGAGAAATCCCAGGGTTACTCAAAAGTCCGGAGCAAAATTCATAATTCATCACCATATTTTTTCCAAAAAAAAAAGCTCGAACAGGTCGATTTTGAAAAACGGTAAGTCTTTTTTCCATGATACGTGTCATGATTTATCGTCAACCCCCTAACCCCCAGCCACCCTTAGTACTTTTTTGAATCGCATCCTATAGTTTGTGGGGGTTCTTTGGAAAGCTTGTCAAAAACTGTGTTCAGATCTACCTTTAAAAATGATTGGACGCTCAAGGGGTTGAGGGTCAAGGGCTTAAGGGTTGAGGGGTTGACGGTAGATCATGACACGTATAATGGAAAAATGACTCACCGCTTTTAAAAATCGACCTGTTTGAGCGGTTTTTTTTCAGAAAAAAATATGGTAAGAGATTATGAATTTTGTTCCGGACTTTTGAGTAACCCTAGGGTCACTCAAAACTTCATGGTGAAGCGTTCGATATAATTTTCAGAGGTAGATCTGAACACAACTTTCGACAAGCTTTCCAACGAACCCCCCTTAGCCATGGGGTGTCATTAAAAAAAAATACTAAGGGTGGCTAGGGGTCAAGGGGTTGACAGTAGATCATGACACGTGTCATGGAAAAACGGCTTACCTTTTTTAGAGATCGACTTGTTCGAGCGTTTTTCTCGAAAAAAATATGGTCAAAAATTATGAATTTTATTCCGGACTTTTAAATAACCCTGTATGTTGACAATCATAACAGAGACCTCGAAGCGGCATTTGTAAAATAGATCTTACCGCGACTGCAGGTTTTTAGAGCTCAATTTCAAGTCCAACTTGCAATCGACAAAGTTGCGCCATCTATGTAAACGTCAAAAAATTTCAAACTTTTACTTCAATTTGTAGCCTTCTTCTCCGCTACTAATCGCAAGTTGTATCGGAAAAACATGTAAAAGTTACTTGTACGAAAAAAAAAAACGATTATTCTACCACTAAATATGATCTTTTCCTGTGGCTAATGAATCTTGATAAATAGAAAAATAGAATAGAAAAATAGGAACAATAGTAAAAAAAACGGCTAAACCTCGGAAAAAATATGGACGCCCTGAAAATTCGATATTCTGTTCAGAATTCAGTACTCTCCTACATATCCAAAATCGACAAAAATCGCACCAGGAGGTTTTGAGTTATTGGAGGGGGGGTGAAATATTGCAACTTAAAATGGAGGGGATAGAACCCATAAGTCCATTGGATGCAAATACATCGTAATTCGACGCATTGTATCCTTTTGATATCATTTTGGTACAAAAAGTGTCGGTGTCGATCATTGTCGAAGGGGGCTCGTGGGGAGGCGAAGCTCGGCTAGGTGGTTCTTTTTTCCCCTGGGCCTTAGTGAATCGATCACGACAAGTTTGGTATCTGTTACGACTGAATTTAATCTCCTGAACTCGAATCCGATGTGTAAATTTAAATGACAACAAGTTCGAACAAGTTAACTGAAGAAAACTTCTTTGACAATTGGAGGTGGTTGGAGGTGTTCATCTTGGAAAATATTTCAAAAGCTATTTGATTGAAGTGTGTTCTTCACGAAAATCATCCACTCGATGTATAATTTTGTTTCTCGAGTTTGAAAAATGGATTTGAACTTGAGCCGGCCCAACGCAGTTTCTACTAGTTCTACTACGGGCCGGTACAGGGCCGATTCTGAGTGGTGTGCTGGGTGTGCCCCTGCACAGGGGCGGCCAAAATTCACGGGCGGCGAAAAGTCGCCAATTTTTTCTAACGATAAATTGAGTGTCGAAAAAGGAACTGATGTTATGATTTTCGAGACCGACGGCAGCCGCCCTGCGTAAATTGTGATTTTTTAGTACCGAAAAAATACAACAGGTTGTCAAGAATGGAGGCGAGGCGGCCGCCCTGCGTCAACTATTATGGATATCAGACTTCTTTCTCAGATAAGTATCTGAGGAAGGGCAAGAATTTTCATCTCTTGGTAACATTTCGGATAGTCTGTTTGAAATCGGATCGGCGTGAAAAAATGCGGTGTAGTACAAAAAAAATTCACAACTTTCAAAAAAACCGCACTACGATCAAAATTCGAAAACCGTTTAGAGATATTGATATGTGCTTTTCAGAACTGCACTTAGATAAAATCCGGGATCTTTTTCACAGAAGCGGGGCATTGAATATTGCGGACCGGTTTTGCACTTCTTCTGTTTTCACCCTGTATAGCTCACTCAACGTCGTTGAACCTCTGTACCATCCAAGTATCTTACAGCCAAAAGAACACGCTATCCAGCATGACCACGATTTTTAAAATCGATCTATTTTTACCTGAGATATTCTCATTTGAAGTAAGGCAAAATTTTCCAGTGAATCAGTTTAATTGTTGCCCATTTTATTTGAACAGCTTTTTCTGATTCCATCCAACTACAAAATTAATATGCTTACCTATGAATTGGTATAAAGGTGCGTTCAGTCAGCTTATTTAGCCGCAAGTTTTAGTTTTAGTCGTAAGCGCAGCGATGCTCATTGGCTGTCACGAACCAGCCTCCTCAGATCAGCCAATAAGCGATGCTACGCTTACGACTAAAATTGAAACTTGCGGCTAAATAAGCTGACTGAACGCACCTTAAGTGCCTAAAAACTCATCTATAGGTCACGGGAACATAACTGTCACCTTGGCACCCGCTATGGCAACGTTGCAAGTATGCCTGACGTGGCAACTCCGCAATGCGCATTCTTTTCGTCGTTGAATTGACATGAAACGCTCGCGCAAGCGCAGACAGGGTGCCAAGGTACCGCGACTCGTTTGTTTTTAACATTTCTCAGACAAATCTTGAGTTTAGCACAATTATTTTTTTGATAAAGTGGCAATTGTTCAATAAATCATCTATATAATTTATTACAACTCAAGAAAACGGTATTCACAAGTACTAGTGACAATAACATTATACCATATACCCATCTTTAGCACGCGATTTTTGCTCCCACGACCTATAGGGTGTGCCGAGGGATATGTTGAAGTGAGGTGGCCATGGACGCACCTTGATCCTCAGCGGAAAATAGATCATAATTGTTCATAATTTTGTTTAAAATGAGGGGGGCTTTGGCGGTTTTAGGCCCGAAAAAGTGAAAAAAATCGCCTGCCTGCGGTTCAATTTCTAGGGAGCCCAGACGCCCCCGCTAGAAAATTGCTGCGGGGTTACAGCTGGCGGGCGGCCAAATATTTTTTGCACAAGGGCGGCCGACGAGCCAGAATCGGCCCTGGGCCGGTATTTCCATCTCCGGATAAAGTTCCCGACAACTATCCTCCGAACAACTTCATCTGGAGGATTTATCCGGAGAGTTGTATCACGATCTAGGTACCTGGGTTTTATCTAGATCATATGTTAAATCTATCAATCTAACTATCTATCTATCTATCTATCTATATATGTCAAATGTGCATTGACGTGTGTCTATGTTGACTATTTATGTGCATACAGGGTGATTCACAACTTATGACTTTCCTTTCAAGGGGTTATGAGGCCCCAAAAACTTGACTTCATGTGCTTGAAAATAATTCAAAAAGCCATATGGTTTACGAGGGAAAAAATAATGAAAATAATAATGATGTAATGAATATATAATGAAATCTGTTGATGAGACATACGATTACATACATACATAATAGTTTAACGATAAGCGAAAATGTTTCTATGTAAACACTCCTCCTTTAGCAATAATCGGAGGTAAAAATAAATAATTTGTCAGTGTCAACCTCAACTGATGATGCCTCGACTTACTCCCTTTCCTCGTCTCTTTGTCCATTACATAAGGTAAGGACCCTTATGTTTGGTTGATGGTCGGGGTCGCAATGATCCACTCGGGTTACCTATCTAACTGTATTTGTACCCGCTACTTGTAAATTTTAGTTGAATAGGTAATAATAATGGTCAACTAACGTCATTCTTGACAATAATACCTTATTATCGATCAACCATTATTGAGTATGTTTCCATTGTTATTGTTTCCATAGTACCAGATTAGAATTATTCACGTGAGGCATTGCATCGGCGATCCCCAAAATTTTCTTCGATGTTGAGTTCAAATAAGTCAATATTTCAGGATTTTTTTTTCAACTTTTTGCCCTCAGAAATAGTTTTTCTGGCACATCCTGAGCTCACCCGTGAAAGGAAAGTCACAAGTTGTGAATCACCCTGTATAATCTCAAATCTGTCTTCGTAGTGTTACAAGTATTCGCTATCGGCAATGGTTGGAAAAACCACGGGAAAAACGAGCTAAATGCCCGCAGAAAAAGGAAAACGTGAACAAGGTGTTCACGTATAATACCCCCCCTCTTGGAGGCTTCTTCTTGAAGATAATTCAGAAGACGAAAAACGATTCCCATAATATAATTTTTTCCATAGGTTCCGAATTTGTCCACAAAATGCTCTGTGCTTTAACGCTTACAGGGTGCAACATCGAAATTTTTTCTCAATTTGGACACGCTGTATTTTAATATAGGAATCGATTCCGCTTTTTTCGCTCATCACACTTTAACAGAACACACGTTGACAAAATTTGTTGGAATTAAAAAAAAAATTGCTAAAATTTCTGAAAATATAAAAAAAAAATCGAGTTTGTAGCGTTGAGTTTAGTTGAATGGAAGTTATAATCAAATCCATTTTACGAGAATGACAAAAAATTCACTCGGCCATTTTTAAAAAAAAAACATTTTCCAATATTTTTAAAACTTAATCAATTTTTTCACAAGTGTTTTGTTGACTAACCTATCAAGTCTGACATATTCATAATTGTGACATATATTCATAATCAGGATAAAAAGTAGAATCGATTCCCATATTAAAATACAGGTTGTTGATTTTTGAGAAAAACTTTCGATGTTGCACCCTGTAAGTGATCACAGAAAATTTTTGTGGACAGATTCTAAGCAATGATGAAAACGAGTATACTTGCGAGTATGTCAGAAATCTGGAACAAAAGTTTTCACACGGTCACAGGGCAGGGGCGTAACTAGGTACCCGCAGCCCCCGCGATTGCGGGGGAGGGGCGATTTTTTCAAGAATTCATGGGGCCCCCAAGAAGTCTGTGTTGAAAAAAATTCAGTCGGAAATGTATGTACGTACAATTCATTTTGGGGGCGCCAAACTCGGTCCGCAGTTTTGTAACATGCTTATTTTTGAAATACCTATTTATTAGGAGTCGAACTTTCGTTAAGATTTTTTTGATCCCTCAAATGTCCTAAATTAATCCACTTTGCTTAACACAGGCTCCAACTCGGCGAAACTCTGCACTACTTCTACTTATTCTTTATGATTCTAGAGAATTTTTTTGACATTTCCCTTTCGATTTCAATTTTTTTTTTTTTTCATTTAGGGCTTCATTCCAACATATATCTGTTACTGACGAGAACTAACAAGCTCGAAACAAACGTTTGTATGCCAGTTATGGGGAAATTAACAATTTTTCCAATGAAATAGTCAATGCGAATCGACATTTAATTTTAGCTTTTGTACCTGTATTTTTCCCAAAAATGAGTTTTGTCGTTACCTAGTGAATTCAATAATTTCTGGCGTTCAACGTCAACGAAATCCAGGCGAGTCCTTGCCCTGTAGCCTGTAGCCGTAGAAAAGCGGCTTTTTAACTTTGCAGATTTGGTGGAAATGCGAAATGCGAGTGAATTTGGAATTACTGCTCTTTTGTTTCTTGAAATTTTTATTCATGCTTAGCTCCCGCCAAAAAAAATCAGCGTTGACTGTTTGGGTCGCCAGCCCCCATATATTAAAAATATCCTGTGGCCCCTTACCGCGGAGTGGATATACCGGGTGGGCCATAAAAAACCGTGCTCTGAATTTTTCCTTCTAAAATTTTTATTCCTCCACTGATTTTATCGAAACTTTCAGCATTTGATAGCCAATTGAATAGGCTATCATTTCTGTATTTCAAAATGGCCGACATATCAAAATTCAAGATGGCAGAAACAATTGAAAATAGGTCTTCTTTTGTTCTTGTTGCTTTTTATTGAAAATTACGGGAAGGTCAAAACCAATAATGTATTATAAAGGATTGGACCTTCCTAGTCAATTCAAGACCACAACCAATGAAATCGGGTTATCTGCTGAGGAGCTATTGCGAGTTGAAGCGAAGCCTACTTTACGTTTTTTTCATTTCCGCATAATGGATCCTTTGGGTATCCTGCCCGCAAATCCGCCATATGCTTATTTCTCAACCGATTTTCTTAAATTTGGTATCAATGGCTAGCCAATTGGACAGGCTACCTTTTTCATATTACAAAATGACAGACCTGTCAAAATCCAAGATGGCGGAAGCACATGAAAATAAAAAAAAAATTGTCGTCATTGCTTTTCAATAAAAATGAGCGGAAAGTCAAAACCAATGATTTTTATGGAGGAATAGACCTTCCTCGACAATTCAAGACAGCAACCAATCAAATTGGTTCATCTGATGAAGTGCTACGGCCAGTTGAAGCGAAGCCTACTTTCCGTTTTTCTATTCCAACAAGGACGAATAAGACCTATTTTCAATGGTTTCCGCCATCTTGAATTTTGTCATGTTGGCCATTTTCTTATATGAAAATGGCAGCTTGTCCAATTGGCTAGCCATTGACATCAAATTTGAAAAAATCGGTTGGAAAATGAGGATATGGCGGGCAGGATTCCTAAATTTGGGTCATTTATGCGGGAATAAAGGAGCCGGTAAGTAGACTTCGCTTCAACTGACCGTAGCTCCTCAGCAGATGACCCGATTTGATTGGTTGTGGTCTTGGACTGTCAAGGAAGGTCTATTCCTTCATAATAATTATTGGTTTTGGCTTTCCGCTGACTTTTATCAAAAAGCAATAAGGAAAAAAAAAACTCTATTTTCTATTGCTTCCGTCATATTGGATTTTGACATGTAAGTCATTTTCTCATATGAAAAAGATAGCCTGTCCAATTGGCTAGCCATTGATACTAAATTTGAGAAAATCGGTTGAGAAATGAGCCAATGGCAGATTGGCGGACAGGATACCTAAATTTGGATCAATTATGCGGAATTAAAAAAAAAAACGGAAAGTAGGCTTCGCTTCAACTCGCAATAGCTTCGCAGCCGATGACCCGATTTTACTGGTTGTGGTCTTGAATTGACAAGGAAGGTATATTCCTTCATAATACATTATTGGTTTTGACTTTCTGGTAACTTTCAATGAAAAGCAACGAGAACAAATAAAGGCCTATTTTCAATTGTTTCTGCCATCTTGAATTTTGATATGTCGGCAATTTTGAAATACGGAAATTATAGCCTATTCAATTGGCTAGCCAATACTGAAAAGTTCAATTAAATCAGTGGCGAAATAAAAATTTTAGAAGGAAAAATTCCGAGCACGGTTTTTTATGGCCCACCCGGTACCTTTTTGTCACAGCAAAGGCCCCTGTCAGTTCTTGCGGGAGGGGGGCAATTTTGAAGTTACGCTACTGCACGGTCATCAATCCTGTACAGGGTGAAAAGAGTAATCTGACTGGATCAAGATGAAGTCAAAGATCTGAAAAAGATCGCGTTTCATCATAATAGTTTTCTGGCATACTTGCAAGTATATTTGCGAGTATACTTGTTTTCATCATTTATTTCATCCTAGATTTTCTACGACAAGTATGATTTCAATGACCATGTGACAGAGGCTTTACACAAATGACTAAACCCAACTTGGGAACTCAACTATTAGTTTTTCTTTTGAGGGTGGGCGGGTATCCGTGTAGTCACTGGCAGTACCTCCTTAGCGTCACCTTAGACTAAGAGCGGCGCCGGGTGATTCTCACACCACCCACCATTTACCATTTTATGGACGCATCAACAGCGAGGTTATTAGCACCCTTTTTCGGTGTCGTTCTCGTTTCACCCTTTTTCCCTTGACGTGACTACACGGTAATACACGCCAAGGTACTAAAGAAGGCATGTTCACCTGGCCCGAGCCGGATTCGAACCCACGATCCCTAGAATTGCTTCCAAAGATGGAGTCCGCCGCGCTACCGGCCGGGTTCTATTAGTTTTTACTTTACTTTGTTTGATTCTTACTTTCACCACATAATGAATGACAATCACTATTTGTTGAAGTACCTTTTTTCTCATTTATTTTTCAGTGAGCTTACGAGAATCTATTTTGGGAATATTGTTATTGATTGACTAGCTTCCGCCGGGCCCGCTTTGCGGCCCCTGAGCGAACCCCTAACGCGAAAAGCGAACTTGGTTTGTTCTACATCCTCAATTTGGAATATTCCAAGGAGCTATCGGCTCTTTTGGAGATGATCCAAAGATATTTCCCAAAAATTCACCCGGACAGTGCATCAAAATCTGAAAAACTAACCTAGTCAAAAAAGTGATTGCATTGATCAAAAATTTGAATTAATTTTTTTTGATTAATTTTTCATTCTCATATTTTACGGTTCTTATTTTTGTTCATTTTTCAATGTCAGTTATTAAAATCATTGTCCTTCCACTTGTTTGTTTTTTAAGGCCGACGTCACTTTCCAACAGTTTAGAAGTATCTAACAGCTATTGTTTAAGTCACAGCTTACAATATTGTTACGAAGCTCGCGACCATCCCGGCTCTTTCCGGAGGAATCAAGATTTCCGCGTTGCATTTGGGAAGCATCGAGAGGCTCAACGGTAGGTCACGACACGTCGAGACTTCTGGTGGAGGTGCCGTAGAAGGTACGCGTATATTCTTGACGCAGATACCAGAAAAATCCTCGTGTGCTGGAGACACCAACAGGAAGCATCCAGAACCTTCGATGCCACTATAAAAGAGGAACTCGACCTGGCATCGGCAGAGTTTGAATCGAGCGATCGTGGCGTTAACATCTCAAGCGACATTGTGAATTTCTAAGCGAATAATAATTCTGTGCGCTATTCAGTCGTATCGGTAGTAGCTAATAAAGTGCAGTTGTTTACAAGTAAATCAGCGCGTTTAATTTCGATATAGGCGAATCCGAATACCGTAACAATATATAAAATTATTACAACGGATTTCGAACGAATTGTCAGGCGTTTCCAGGCAAAAGAAGTTACGTGTTGAATATTTGAATATTTTATTTGACAACAACAAAAAATATCAAATATATTTATATACATTGAAACATTGCTCGTAATCTCGTATAATGCAGCCTCAGCTTTTTGCTTGAAAACCTTGCTTTGTTTTGGTTGCAATAATCTTGTACTAAAATGTGGGTATAGTCCTTTTCAGCTATTTTCGGTGGGTGGCAAAGTTATACACATCAGGAGCTCTGTAGCACCCTGTATAACCCCCCGCCCGCCAAAATAACTGAAAGAACTATATAGTAACTTAAAAGAAAAACGAGAATACTTATACCTACCTCGCTGGAATTTACTAACTAATATAGAATTACGTTGTAGATATACGTTGTGAATTTACATTGTGAATTACCAAGGTAATTTGAATTTATCTTGTGAATTCACCATGAGCGGATGTGAAATATCGTTGTGTATAGTCGGCAATTCCCATGGTGAATCCACAGTTTTCACTGTAAATTTACAAATATCACAATATCATAGCTTGATGTAAAATCACATCTCAACAGAGGCGGCGGAACCGGGGGGGGGTCAAGCCCCCCCCCAATCTCAGTCTTGGGGGGGGGACTGGCTCCTCCAATTTTCTCGATAAAGAGTTTTTCTCCATGTCAAATAAGATGATCACGCCTCTTTTCTGAAAAAATTTTCGACTGCGGCGCTTCTCACTTCACTCGCACTTCTTTTCCTCTCACTTGTGCCCCCCCCCCCCCCCCCCCCCCCAATAATTATACACTTCCGCCGACCCTGCATCTCAATATGTGAGAGTGCAATACTGCGTGAAAATACAGTAGAGATATATTATATATTCATATTAAATACAGAATAATTTGGAACCTATGATAATTAAGTGAATTTACGTAAAGACTTCTATCAGTGTACTAGCGGCATTTCTCTGGACCGGTTGTTTCAGCTCCACCATATCGGCTTTCATCGCTTCCATTTTGTTTTTTCGGCCTCATCAACAGAGAAGATAGTGAGCAAAAAAAATGTGCAGTTTACTGTCATGCCTTTTGGGCGCTGTAATGCATCGGCCGTGTTCGGCCGTGTTCAAGCGTTTGTCGGGGTAGGTCTCTGGTGTTGCTCGCAACGAATAGGCTTCAGACTCGGCCTCAGAGTAGGATAGCGTTAAGAAACTTGCTAGAGAATAAAGGTGCGTTCAGTCAGCTTAAGGTGCGTTCAGTCAACTTATTTAGCCGCAATTTTAATTTTAGCCGTAAGCGCTGCATCACTTATTGGCTGTTCCGAAGAGGCTGGTTCATAAAAGCCAATGGGCGTCGCAGCGCTTGCGACTAAAATTAAAACTTGCGGCTAAATAAGCTGACTGAACGCACCTTTATTTAGCCGCAAGTTTTAGTTTTAGTCGTAAGCGCAGCGATGCTCATTGGCTGTCATGAACCAGCCTCCTCAGATCAGCCAATAAGCGATGCTGCACTTACGACTAAAATTAAAACTTGCGGCTGAATAAGCTGACTGAACACACCTTCAGACACACATCTGCACAATTGGCGGAGGAGCCGTGAGCCATGCATCGAGCCGGCCCTGGCCATGGACCTGAATTAGAACTTGTGTATGGTCAAGGCGAATTCAACACCTTTTTCGAATTATGCTGGCACTGACTCAGTTCAAAGCAGTTATTTGCCTTAAGCCATAGGTAGATAGATACATACATTTATTGCCTTATATAAAACCATTTTACATGGTTAAAAAATTCAAACCACCCAATAGTGGACTGGCACAGTACAAGTGCAATCTACCTTTCCCATGAGAACACCACGCATACCTGTGAGGACAGAACTAGCGGTCTGTAGTAGCCGTCTGCATTAGCGGGAATCTGCGCTCACAGCTATGCGCGCAAGTGATTTCTCTCATGAGAAAGGTGGATTAGCTCGGAAGCTCTATAAAGGTGCATTCATCCTACAGAGTTTAAGGTGCGAAACAAATTTAATTTCCGTTGAATAGTCACATTTTGCATTGACATCTTGAACTTCTGCATTTTCACCCGACCAGATTTAAGGTCCAAATTCAAAATTTTCCCAAAAGAAAATAACGAGGAGAATAATAAAGATGCAAATCAAATTTGTTCTTTTAGGAATTTTCAAGGCACTAGTGTGTATTTTATTGAAACAAGAAAACATCATCATCATCTGCCACCATCCCATGGCCACCCGTCCACCATCAGTCGTTTCGTCCAATGGATAAATTTCACTACGACGGTTTCGCTCAGGGGCCGCGAAGCGGGCCCGGGGGAAGCTAGTCAAAAAATAACAATATTTCAAAAATAGATTCTTGTAAGCTCACTGAAAAATACATAAATATGAAGAAAGGTATACTGCAAGAAATAGTGATTATGTCATTCATTATGTGGTAAAAGTAAGAGTCAAACAAAGTAAAGTGAAAACTAAAGCCTCTGTCACACGGTCATTGAAATCATACTTGTCGCAGAAAATCTAGGACAAGATCAATAATGAAAACAAGTAGGTATACTTGCAAGTACGCCAGAAAACTATGATGAAACGCGTTCTATTTCAAATCTTTGACTTCATCTTGATCCGGGCTGGGGCGTCTAGGATCTTTTCGGATAAAAAGCAATGCTAGAGGAAAGTCATGTTAAAGTTTGGCAACATGTGTTTTAAGGGTATTTGGACCTCGCTAAATACGAAAACCATTGTTGCCAAGCCGAATTTTGCACCGGAAGCCCGTAATGAGGGGGTAAAGGGAAAGGAAGACCAAAAATCACTATTTTTCACCATTTTTGATGTCGGGACTGCGACCTGTCATTAACGTGGAGTGAATTACATCATATCTTGATTCACTGAGGTCTTATACTACCATATTGACATAATTACTGTCAAAATTTCTAGAGGGGGAAGACTGGTGGGGGAAATGTTGACTGTGTAGATGATTCTTCTTTTCTTTCGATTTTGAGTGAATATAAACATGTTTGGTATCGTTTCCGACTAATTTCTATATTCCCTATTCAACTATGGTGTTCAAATTGCGATAGAAGCGAGTTAAAACAAGTTTTACATGATAAAACATGTTTTTTATCAATATTTTTTCACGTCTTTCAACTGTGTTATTTTACTGCAAATCGACATTTTTTCTCAAAATTCTTGCGTAGTTCGTTAGTTTCATGTATTTACCATGATATAGGCATCCAATTGATTTGCCTCTACTTTTTTAAATGTAAAGAAAAAAAATTTTGTGTGGAAATTCTTTGGCTCTACTTTTCAACTTTGTTTTTTGCTGTATGATGTATGTTTAATCAAAACTCAAGTTTTTCATATTTTAAAAAGTGAAGACACACTTATGCCCGATTGCACAAAGGTGGTATCAAATTTTAGTTCGGTACTAAACACGGGATCAAATTTTTGAAGTGGAACAAAATGCAAACCCAGTTACTTCAAGGAGAGATTATGATGGGAATACAAAATATGGCTTCAAGTGATTATTAGGATACCAAAACACAGGTGAGACAGCCTTTATTCTGGCTTGTAGAACAAATCTTGCCGGAACTGTCAGATCTTTTCTTTGTAATAAAAATTAAGCGACAAGTGCGTGTTACCCCTTCTTTGTTTTTGTATACAAATAATCGTAAGGGGTTATATTTTGTATTCCCATCATGTTCTTTCCTTGAAATGATCGGATTTGCATTTTGTTTTACTTTTAAATATTTGATCCGCTGTTTGGTACCGAACTAAAATTTGATACCACGTTTGTGCAATCGGGCATTAGTATGTGAATGTATTGTGTAAAATACACCAGACTAACGAAATACGCAAGAATTGTCGAAAAAAACTCCGATTTGCATTGAAATATCATGATTTATAGAATTAAAAAAAAATACGCTAATGAAACTGAAGAGAACTTGGTGTAATCGAAGGCAGATACATTACCCTAAACGTTAAGTTGAATGATACAATTAGGTTTTATCATTTACATTTATTACATTCGATTTCAAAATCTCTTCTACCTCTTCTCTGGGTATTATTAGAGGAATGCGGCTTTTTCGAATATAGGTACATCTCATGAACGTAAATTTTGAGGAGTTGTTCTTTTTTAGAGGTTGATGGTAGAGAACACCTGCCCAAGACGTTCGAAAAAGGTAACTTTTCTTGGAGGTTTGATAGATCATCTCACGGAAATCCAAAACAGGTAACCTTTTTTAGAGCATAATCAAACATACCAAAGAAAATTATGATTACTTTTTTTTTGAGCTGAAATAGAACTTCTTAGAGAAGTTGGAGAAAAGTAACCTCAAGGGTAACTTTTGGAGCTTTATTATTTTATGAAACATTTTGGATAAGGTCTAAAAAGTAACCTTCTTTGGAGCTTGAGAGAACATCATAGAGAAGTTGGAAAAAGGTAACCTCTTTGGAGCTCAATAGAACCTCTCAAAGAAGTGGAAAAGTGGTGACATATTTGGAGCTCAAGAGAACATCACAAAAAAGTTGGAATAAGGTAACCTCTCTCTGTATCTTAATAGAGCATATCAAAGCCGTTTGGAAGAGGTAAACCGTTTCTCGAGCTCAATAGAACATCTCCGGCCTCTCTGAGAGGACTCTTGCCCACTGGGCATCAGGTTCTAACATGAAAAACTCTTCTTTTGAAAAAAAATACATTCTAGAATATCTCAGCTAAGGTTTTCTTTATAATGATGGGGTGGAGGACCACAGTTTTTCATCATACAATAAAATAATAGCAAAAAATAAAGTTGAAAAGTAGCGCCAAACAGTTTTCACAAAGAAATATTTTTTCCATATTTTTAAAGTTGAAGGCACATCAGTTACATGACTGTATTGTGTGAAATAGACCAGACTAACGAACTACGCAAGAATTTTGAGAAAAAAATGCTGATTTGCAATAAATAACACAGTTCAAATTGGTAGAAAAATATTGACAAAAAAACATGTTTTATCATCTAAAACTTGTTCAAACTTGCTCCTATTGCAATTTTGACACCATAATTGAACTGAGAATATGAAACTTGATAGGAAAAGATACCAAGAATGTATATATTCACTGAAAATCAAGAGAAAAGAAGAATCATCTCAACAGTCAACATTCCCCCCACCAGTTGCCCCCCTATGGAAATTTTGACAGTAATCATGTCAAGATGATAGTATAAGACCTCAGTTAATCATGATACGATGTAATTTACTCCACACTGATGACAGGTCTCAGTCCCGGTATCAAAAATGGTGGAAAATGGTGATTTTTGGTCTTTCCCCCCCTTTACCCCCCCATTGCGGGTTTCCGGTGCAAAATTCGGCTTGGCAACAATGGTTTTCGTATTTAGCGAGGTCCAAATACCCTTAAAACACATGTTGCCAAACTTTAACATGACTTGCCTTTAGAACCAGTTTCCAGGCCACTTTTTCAAAAATGATCCTAGTCTATTATAGCTAACCATCTGACTTAGCTGTAGTACTACAAATCGGAAGTTTAGTACCCAGATTAATTTCTTTTATTTGAAATTTCAGCCAGCTACGTCCAGATCCCTACCACAGAAAGCACAAAACCTCCATCAAATGGAAGAACCTGAACCCGACATTCAACGAAGAGTTCGCTTTCGAAACGCGACCCACGGAACTGGCCACGCAAAGCCTGTACGTCACCGTATACGACAAGGATTACGGCAAGAGCAACGACTACTTGGGAGGGTTGATCCTGGGCGGCAGCGGGTCCAAAGGCCAGCGTCTCAAGCACTGGCTGGACATGATCCGCTATCCGGACCACAGGCACGAGGCGTGGCACAACTTGACCGAAGAAGTCTTAGATTGAAGGCAAAGAACAAACGATTGAGTAGAGTACCTACCCATTTATTTATTAAATGTTGTTATATTGTGTAAGACCAAAATTTATATAATTATTAATAAACATCAAACTGCGTAAACATATTTTGGTGGTTATGTGAGCTTTTTTTAATTCATATAACCTTCGACAAATCGGCCCTCAAGCAAGTAAACATGTTTACGGCATAAATATTCAAATTTGAAGGACAGGTATGCCTATGTA
The DNA here is from genome assembly GCA_949128115.1 of Anaspis maculata. Taxonomy (NCBI): domain Eukaryota; kingdom Metazoa; phylum Arthropoda; class Insecta; order Coleoptera; family Scraptiidae; genus Anaspis; species Anaspis maculata. The sequence goes on from OX421967.1 coordinate 23,634,495, forward strand.
AGTAACTTAATGGCGAGGAAACTCATCTAGTATAGGCTCGTAATTTCATACCTTCAGGATATTTCAGCATCAAAGCATGCATCCCGTTATGATCGAATCCATTAAGCCAGTGCTTGTTTTACAAACACCTACAAAGACTTTGGTCTAAATTCCATCTTCGCTTTGAAGCTTTCGCCGATAACGCAGCTCTGTTTCACTCCTGTGATTCCATCTGCCAATAGCAGCAGTATATTAGAAATTACGTGCCGGGATTGTTGTTGTGTTTACTTCTCGACGTGGGACTTGAAGATTCATCTTCAGTAGAGAATGAGAGCATATACGCAAGGAATCTTCAGTCAATAAGACCGACAGACGGGTACATTTTGAATAAAAAATAATTATTTCATTTGGAAGGGTACTTGTAGAATTTCTTATCTATAAACCCAGGTCTTTTTACAGTTAGAGATAAATTATTTCGGTTGGCACACAAAAAAGCTTGAGGATTTATGTGAGAACAAGTTGGCCATGCCCCTTCTTTCGAAAAAATTCATCTTCGGCGCTAGTTTGCTCGCTTCGCTCGCACTGCCAGCACCTTTTTTGCAATAATAATGATTGTTGATCAAACATTTTTGTCGAGGGGGCATGTAGTCGTTCAACATTTCCCGGTACGATATCAGGTACTTCCCAATAGGACCATTGCATGGTGTTGGTTCAGCCTGTCGCCGCTTGGTGGCTACCAGTCGCGACTTGATGTCGGTGGCACAGCGCTTGCGCCAAAATTATCAATCGGTTCCCTATATGGATTTGGTTTGTTTATGTTTGGTATGCAAATTGGTCAAGGTTTAATGTCAGTGGGAGTGGTTAAATTTTAGGTTATCTCTCTTCCTTGAACTTCGAGCGCAGTGCGGCACACAACAAATGTAGGCCATTTTTCAGCGTCGACAATGACAGAGAGATGGTGGTAGGCAAGTGGCGAAGTGACATAAATGTCAGGTTATTTGCCGTCTGCAACAAAGTGTCAAAAATGACGCGATTGACAGACGATTTGACGTTTCGCAATACCAACTGACAAACTTGAAGTCCCTGAGTGGGCAAATTTTGCCATAAGCACTACGCAATCGCCCGATTCGGCCTTGATCGTTTACCTTCCCCAAATACCTAGCTCTTTTTGCATAGCTTGAATCACTGCCAAGCATTCATGTTCCGTCGACGTGTATAGTTTTGCTCAGCTGTATTTATTGAACGAATCAAGCAAAAAAAAAACATCTTGATAAATTTTTTCTTACCAATGAGGGTTTTTCGAACACACGCAATACAATCCAAGTTTCTATAGATGAGAGCTTGCAGGGTAGGCCAAAAATTATTGTTCAATCGCTCCTTGGCCTCACCACCCATTGAGGGTTCCAGCTTCCTTGACAAGCCTCTCCCATGTGACTTTATCATGCTCTTATAGAGCTCGTTTTTTTGTCTGATGGCTCACGAAGTGCGATGACAGAAGCAGCAGCAATCCATATTAACATTTATCAGCCAAAGATATTCTTCTGGCTATTTCTATTGCTCCTGATCCATCCTCTGTTATCAATGTCCCAAAATTAACAAAATCTTCTCTTGAACGTGAAACCAGTCCATCTTCTGCAGCATCTTTGCATTTTCCTACCTTTAATTTAATCAGTTCAGTATTTTCCTGCTTGATTTGAAATCCCATTCTATTGGCTTGTTTCTCCAGTGTCTCAAAGCTCTTTCTTACAGACTTTTTGCTCTTCACATCATCACCTCTCAAACGCAGTTAAACAACGGTGTCGTCACGGATTCTTTGTTTCAAATCAACCCTAAAAGCCTGAAAACCGTCAACTTCATATTGCTTCGCATTTTGCGCTTGGGCTCTTTTATAATTGAGAGACGAACGTTCAAACACACACTGTTTATTACTGCGTGCTACTAGACACGAGTCAATTATTATTCGCACTAAGAAAACGCTCTAAATAACTTCGCCAATTACTCGCTCGATGTTGAATTCAATACTGGTGGCTTATCGGTGCCTACATTCTCCGACTGTCAACTTCTACAATTTTCCACTGGTTTTCTGGCAAATTTCACATTGACCGCACCATCTAGATTGCGACGGTTCTCGAAACCTTGATCACCTTCGCGTGTAATTCCGGCGTGCCTTAGACCGGGCACCTCCGCTAATTGGGAAGATGTGTTCTACTCGCACGTTGAGGTCTCCAGGTTATTTCGAACGTTCCAGGGCCCACGCGTATGCTCTCGAATGCACTGGAATTGCACAAGAGCTTCGTAACCCGTAACACTGTGTTCAACCTGTCTAGAAGACTCGCGTGTGCTCTCAAATGCAATAGAATCACACGAGAGCCTCGCGATACCATACTTTGTACTTTTCAATCATAGAAGGCTACATGGCTTGAATCATTGCCAAGCATCCATGCTTCTTCCAGGTATAGCTTCTCTCTGCTATATTAATTGAACAAATCAAGTAGCAGGATACCAGCTTTATCTTTTTTTTTACCGCTGAGCATATTTCGAACACAAGCAATACAATTTAGACTACTATACATAGATGAAATATTGTAGGGCGGATCAAAAATACCTACTAAGCTACGTTATTGTACATAAATCACTGGAATGAAAAACTGAGTTGCCCCTTAATATACATACTAGAGGAGGCCACGGAATTTCGTACATCAATTTTTTTGTCAATCCAAAAAAAGCGACAAGCTTCATTATTGTAATTATGACCTGATAAAATAAAAGACGACTCCTGGCTTCATGATGAATATAGGTACTATAGTAGGTTCACTTCTACTGTGATTCTAGTTGGCTGGGCAAATTTTCCACTTCAGCATTGTAGGCGTGCTGCCGTTTTACCAGGTGTGAAACTGGCTTCTCTAAAAGTAAAATTATGTTTCTTATCAAAGTGGTATTGAAACCTTGGAAAACTGACCTTGTCATACGTGGAAGTGCGACTAGGGGGGCGCAGAGCTGTATTACGGTGATTCAGACACCAAAACCACACGGGGTCGCATTCATTCTAAGTCATCTTGACGGCGGTCATTCAGACAGGGCTGACAAAAACTCGTCCCGCTTAGCCCTAAAACGAAAACAAATTGCAAAATAAAGGTACTCACGTCAATTCCGGTCTAATACGCAACTTTGAGCGGCTGGGTTTTTTAAATTGTGTTTACGTTTACATATTAAACTTTTACACGAAAATTCTTCTGCCCACGATAGACCGCCGCAGCGATCCTTGTTTCGGGAATAGTTCAGGGCTTGGCGTGGCTTTTTGGCTGGAAGAAGCGAAAGGGTTGATAATTCCATAGCCACAGAGTCCTTTCTTTTGGACGAAGGTCTTGCATATTCTTTAGTTTGGAGCATAAGAAAGTTGAACAGGCTTGAAAATATTTTTGACAATGAATGTCAAATGTCAAGGCAAGGCTGCTTTGATGTATTTGTTCATCGGCGAAAATTGAAAACAAGTCGAAAACTTGCTGCATTTTCCAATAAAATGGAAAAAAGCGCCAGACATCACGCCCCGCAAAAATGTTCCGTTCATCTGCAGAAAAGATCCACAAAAAATGTGTCTCCAAAGTGATCCGGACGACTTCGTGTGTTGTCTTGAATTATTGTGCCGAGTATCGCCGCATAGCAGCCTACCGCGAAGAAAGTTTTAAAGCTTTTCTATTTTTCACATTTGGAAACTTGGAAACAAAATCTCACAGCCGACTAGAATCACGGTAGAAGTGAACGTACTATATGTGGAAACTCCTTTTATTGCCATATACCACCTTTTTAGAACAACAAAAACTTTGATGTATGAAATTCCGTGCTCCCTACCATACCTACTTTATGACGTTCTTGAAGGCTTCACAATAAAAAAGCTTCATTGCTGATAGCATATGAGATTTTTAGGTTCGTCCGCAAGATTTCCTCTCAGTATTGACTCCAATTTGAATACCTACCCCCAAGGAAGCGCTCACAAACTTGAAAAGAAATTAAGTGCCGGTATATAGCCAAGCATTCTTGTGGAAATTGTAATACCCACATGTCCAGAATACCAATAAAATGGCGCACTTTATGCCCTCATGCATAATATTGTGTATATGTACGAAAAGCAATCAAAAAACTTTTCCAATTACAAATTCCGGCACGTGTCGGAATTTATTTTTATGAAAACCGACCGGTACACGCCAGATCTGATTTATTGAAACATGTTTTTCCATTATTGTTTCCAACAAAATGCTTTGCATATTTATCAACGACTGACCGCCAAGTATTTTCGACCGATGAATATTTAATATAAAAGGCGACCCTCCGCTATGTCGATGCTGGGGGTGAATCCCGCAATCCATTCGTATCGTCCGACCGTCCCCATTCGAGAAGAATCAGGACATAAATGAAAATAAAATAAAACACGCCGGGATTATAAACTGTGACCAGGGGAAACTGAATTTCTATTCAGCAAAATTTATGCAAAAAAAGTGGTCATTGTCATGAGAAGCCTTTTTATGTTCCCTTTGATAAATATACAGCAAAGCTCTGCCACAAAATCATATTTCATTTTTAAAGGTGGTCGCTGTATAAATAGAAGCCAGCAGAGAGATTTTGGATTTTATTCTTCGATTTATATTAGGGGTAGGTAGTGGCAAAAACATCAAGCAAATATTTGAGTGAGTTTCCTCCGAATGTTCCCCCTTTGTTGTTTCAAGAGATCAGGAAGGGGCTGGGATATAGGATCCGTGTGCTGAAATATTAAACGTTTTATTGATATTAAATTTTTATTACCTACCTATCCCTGATGATGTGTCTGACAGTGAATTATTCATGCGAAAAAATTTGGATCAGGATTAAGATTTAATAGAAGAAGAAAAAAGTAATAAACTCAATATACTGAGCTCAAAGTCTTATTTTGTGGTATTAAAAAAAAGGTTAAAGTGGAACGCCGGAAAAATCCAGCGCTCGATTTATTTTCAGCGTTCAAATTTGATTGCATACTTAATTGAAAAGGAAATTGCGAACAAGAAGTGGCTTAATGATAAATTGATAGACACCTAGTTAAACTACTTGAACACAACACGGCTTGGAAACGGACGAGAAAAATCAATCAAGTAAAAATGTTCAATTAAATCACGGGAAGAGAATTCAATGTCAACATTATCAATCCAAATATGGAAAACATTTTCGCTGGTGTTGAAGAGTTGTCGTCCCTAGGGATGGGCGATATCGTCATCCGGATATCAAAGTTTGATAAGAAAAAAATATCGATAATTATTGATATATCAAATATCGATAATTATCAAAGTATCAAAAATTGACAATTATCAAAATATGTATGAAAAATCAATAATTATCAAAGTATCAAATATTGATAATTATCAAAATATCAAATATCAATAAATATCAAAGTATCAAAAATTGATAATTTTAAAAATATCAATATAAAAATAAGGATATTGTAATAACATGAAAAAATTTATCACTATGTTCAATCTTGACTTGCATGATGAGTGAAACTTATTACTTCTTTGGCAGTCTTTGGTCTTTATATTTTATTTAAAATGATATTTTGATGTTATGATAACCATTGTCTATGATATTCTGATAATTATCAATATTTGATATTTTGATAATTATCGACATTTGATATTTTGATAATTATCATTATAGGGCTATCTGTTTTGAAAAATTCTATATACATACTACGAAATCATTTATACAATAAGTAATTTCAATTTACACTTTACCCTTTTACTCTGTTCATATTCTTATTATTATGTTATACCTTTTTGAAATGTATTCTTTGTTGATATAGCAACCCAAAGTGTTGGGAAGAAGTAATTTTTAAATAAAATTTCTATATATACAGGGTGGTCCGACTTTTAAGTCATTAAATTCAAGGATTGATAGAGAATGAAAAATGAAGGGGACTTTCTTCAGAAAACATATTTGAGAAATGTCTAGTAACAGAGATACAGCCCTTCAAAGATGGAAATAAATAATCGTTTTTTCCGCATAACTTTTGAACCGTTCAACCGATTTAATTCAAAATAGAAGTAAAGGTTTACTGAAATTATCCCCTGTCAAACAATCATAACATGTTCCATAAAAAGTTTCAGGAGCGTAGACATTACGGGGTGTCCCTACTTTTCCCCCCCTATTTCTCACCCCCCTAGTTATTTTTGGAAACTGTTCATAATTTTGAATTCCACGTTCAATTTAGAAGAAAAAATCAAAGGTTGCAAAATTTTGATTAGAGGCTTTGTTTAGGAGATATTTAGGATTGAAGGTTTGGAAAAGATCTCAAAAGCACAACTTTCAAAGGTCTAAAAATTAAAATCCAAAAAAACTCATGATTTCTCAGCTGAAATAGGTTTTCTAGAATTTCTAAGTTGATAAACCACCATTTTTTCCAAAACACGAGAAATTTTCAGGAAAAAAACAATTTGGGCTCTGGAAAGTGGCGATTTCGGGATTCCAAAGTTTGAAACTTAAATATCTCCTAAACGAAGCCTCTAATCAAAATTTTGCAAGGGTGACTTTTTCTTCTAAATTGAACGTAGAACTCAAAATTATGAACAGTTTCCAAAAATAACTTGGGAGGTGAAAAATAGGGGAGGAAAAGTAGGGACACCCCCTAATGTCTACGCCCCTGAAACTTTTTTATGGAACGTGTTATGATTGTTCGACAGGGGATAATTTCAGTAAACATTTGGTTCCATTTTGAATTAAATCGGTTTAACGGTTCAAAAATTATGCGGAAAAAACGATTATTTATTTCCAACTTTGAAGGGCTGTATCTCTGTTATTTGGCATTTTTCAAATATGTTTTCTGGAGAAAGTCCCCTCCATTTTTCATTCTCTATCGACCCTTGAATTTAATAACATAAAAGTCGGACCACCCTGTATATACAGGGTGTCCCGTTTTTCAACGCTCACTATTGGTATCTCGGAAACGGTGAGAGATACAGAGTCGGTTAAATTACAAAAAAGTTGCGCAATTTTATGACTATTTCAAAAATGTCAAAATATCAAAGATATCTTATATCTTATATTATATCAGAAATATCCCAAAAAAACAGAAAAATGCCGAATTCCTAAAATTGAAATAACTTTTTTATTATGACAGCTATCAATTTGAAATTTGGTATCCTGACATTTTTTAAGGTCCTTGATCGACTGACGTCAAAAATTGTTTCCTACACCTACTTGTTTTTGAGATATGACAATTAACTTAATTTTTTCTTATGGGCACCATATCATTTATCCACCCCATAAAACTCATCTTTTCTTTCCCTTTACAAAGATATAAAACACTCGTGGAATTTTTGTCAAAATAACCTGTAAAAATTGAAAAAACCATTTCTGGGGCGAATAAATCTAGTTACCGGTTCGGTTGCCATGCTCTCGTGGCATAATAACAATGGCATTCGGTTGCCATGGTCTGTTGATTTTGGAAAAAGTTGAGTTACATCCGTTTTTCAACAGGTATTTGATAATGATAATAGATAATGATAAAACAAATACAAAACCAAGTATAACACAAAATAACATCGCAATAGCAATAAACATTTATAATTTACAATTACTCGAAATGAGTTCCATTTTGCGGGGAACGCTCAAAGATCGAATTTGTGGTTCATGACAGAACATCCCACAAAGCAACCAAGAGCTGGAAGTAAGGAGCTGATGATGCGTTTCAGTCAATTAATAACCCGCACGATATCAGCGCAGCCGTTGAAAACATGGCTAAAAGGCACACAACTCGCATAAAGCAAAAAGAGAACCAATTCAGACAATTGTAAATTATGAATGTTTATTGCTATTGCTATGTAATTTTGTGTTATACTTAGTTCTGTATTTGTTTATTGTTATTCATTATCATTATCAAATACACAAAAACGGAATATACCTGAACATTTTCCAAAATCAAACGACCATAGCAACCAAATGCCATTGTTTATATGCCACAAGAGCATGGCAACCGAAGCGGTAACTCGATTTTTTCGCCTCAGAAACAGTTTTTCCAATTTTTACAGGTTATTTTGACAAAAATGCCACAAGTGTTTTATATCTTTGTAAAGAAGAAGAAAAGATGAGTTTTATGGGGGGGATAAATGATATGGTGTCCATAAAAAAAAATTAAGTTAACTGTCATATCTCAAAAACTAGTAAGCGCAGGAGAAAAATATTAACGTCAGTCGATCAAGGACCTTGAAAAATGTCAAGATACCAATTTTTAAATTGATAGCTGTCATAATAAAGAAATGATTTGGAATTTTCGAATTCGGCATTTTTCAGTTTTTTTGGGATATTTCAAAAATGACAGAAGATATCTTGGATATCTTAAAATATTTGAGATAGTCATAAAATTGCGCAATTTTTTTGTAATTTAACCGACTCTGTATCTCTTACCGTTTCCGAGATACCAATAGTGAGCGTTGAAAAACGGGACACCCTGTATATATGTTTTTAAAACGATATCATTAGTTGATATATCGATATATTGATAAATTTATTGATATATCAATAGTTTTGCCCATCCATAGTCGTCCCTGATGGACAGTCGGTCAAATAGGGGCTTGAAAGGTCGGGTGCGTCTTGCCGTGACTAAGATGCGAACACCTTTTGGACGCTGACTCGGACGCTGAGTACCTACCTATATCCTGTACACTTTTTATTTTCAGTAGAATGACTTTTTGAAGCAAAAAATAAGTGACAAGCTGAAGCGCTAGGAGGATTCAGCTGATGGCAGCTGATAGTTTCGCTCCAAAACTTTGCAGGTGCCATCAGCCGTAGCCGTAGCCCCCCAGATTGTCACTTTATTTTTGCTCCAAAAAGTCATTCTACTGAATTTAAAACGTGAACGGCATATACTGCTGAGCTGAGTTTCTTTCTACGCTACGTTCTGACTCTCCCTTTGGGAGTTGAGCCACATACTTAGTTGAGCTAGAGCTGTTTGACTGTCGATGAGAAAATTGCCGAGAAGCGCGGTTAGAGAATGTTGGACACTTGGATCCTTTGTTTGGATCAGCCCTAGACATACAGATAAATCTGAATTTTTCGCCACATTTAGAAATTGACACGCAATTTGTTAAATGAAGTGTGAAGTCTACTAAATCTCGCACGCTCTACAAGACGGAAAATCTGTTGAGAGCGGAATAAAACTTCCCCGGCAGTATCCAGAGACGTCAGTAATGATTTTGATCTGAGCATCCTTTCGGGAAGATGAGACCTGATTGGAAAATTAAAGAGAAAAATCGACCAAGTCGAATGATCATCTTGAAAGACTAGCTTGTGCATACACATCAAAAAGCATCGCGGTTTGAAGAGTCTTAAGGGGCTGCAGAACCTCATTCGTCAGAATATTCTGTTTCATAGGAAGAAGATTCTCTAGGTTTCTCCATCTGGGAAACACTCGGGAAATTGTGAAAAAAAAGTTCGAAAATGTTCAACAACCAATCAAATACCTATTGTTTGAAAAATGATTGGTGAAAATCAATTCCCGGGTTACTACTGGAGTTTTGAAAGCTACAGAAAACACGAGAGGCTTATCGGAGCCCCAAATTACATCTGAAGGCACAAAGGATAGGGGCCCGCTGTTGTCCTAAACAGCACAAAAGGGGACACGCTACTACACCAGTATTTGCCACACTCATGCGGCCTGTCAATTTGACATAGATACCTATAAAATTTGTCAGACCGATGAAACAAAATTTACAGGTTTGGTTGCCAAGGATAATATGAAATGGTCCAAAAGCGGGTGAACGGTTGAGTCCACGTGGTTTCGGCTAGGAAAAAGTTTTAAAATTCTTAGCACCCATCCGAGGGATGGTATAAAACTCCGCCCTACTGCAGGCTTGGTTTGATTCTTTTGTTGGGCTCTGCCGAGTTCCAATCTATCGGATATATGGTGAATATAATTAAATGGCAAAGTTTTGAAAAAATGGCGGCCAAAAAGTGAATGTTTCGAAAATTTTCATTCAATAATCCGTCATGAAATTTTCGAATTAATAACATCTAACTTATGCTAGGAACCGTAAGCCGCACATAGGTATAAGCATAACTTATGCTTATACCTATGTGCGGCTTACGGTTCCTAAACTATATCTCTTCAAAGTCAATTAGCTCTTAAAGTTTACTCTGTAGTTGCATAACAACTAAACTGGGCAAAAATTGAAGTGAACCACCCCGAAATTGTGCCTCGGTAAAAATAAGGATATCTGGAGAGAAAAAATATCCCGATTTTGGGAATTTTTTTGGTACTCGATAGATTAATTTTCTGACTGCAATGCAACATCTTAGATCACCCGATTGTGGTCTTTATATACAGTATACAGGGTGAAAATGACAATAAAAGGAGTGTAAAAATGACCGGACTTTGGCAGGGTGCCGTTTCAAAAAAACAAGTCGCAGAATTTTTTTATCACATTTTCAAAAAGCCACCATCAATATCTCGAAAGAGTTTTGGATTTTTATTTGATCGTACTTTGCTTTTCCAAAGAGTTATTGATTTTTATATGATTTTTTGATTTTTGGTACAGACTCTGCCAGAGGTCTTGCTCATCTTTGAAATTCGACAGGAACGTACACAATAGATGAATAAAATGTACCATGAAAAAATTTGATCCCACTAGCTCCCAGAAATGGTAAAGACTTTTACTCCTTTTGAGCTTATGACAAATCAAGCATGCTGTGACATTGCATTACATGGTAAATAGCCCAGGGTGGTTCAAAATACACCACTGGTAAGTATCCGTTGCATCAAGGTTGTCATAGTTACCAGTTTGTCCCATCATGATGGGTGCTAGTTTTACTGCTCAAATCTCGATCCATAAATTACAAAACAAACCGAAACAAAGAATAGGTAACTTTTTGAAAAAAACAAAATATGATCAGAAACCTAAAACTATTTTTGAGGTATTGATATACGCTTCCCAAAAATGTGACCTACAAAATTCTGCGACTTGTTAGCCCAAAACGGGACCTTGATGAACTCAGGTCTCTTTTCCACTTCTTCCATTGTCCCATCATCCAGTGGCGTACCAAAGGGGAGGGGGCGGGGGTACGGTCTGCACCGGGTACCAGCAGTAAGGGGGTGTCAGTGTCGGATTATTCGAAGTGCAAAAAGAATCCCAGATTTTAAGCGCAAGGCCTTGGAGGGTGTTAAACAAGCTGGTGAAGACCCGATTTCCAAAAAAAAATATTCTACGGCGCTTTTTTTTCTCACGTTAGTCGCTAGTGTTTTCCGGTTTGTCAAGAAATCGTTCTTCTATCTGAATATACCATGTCAACAATTAGCTGTTGCGCGATTTTCCGATCCTAAAAGTCCCATGGCGCAAAATTGCTTAAATCGGCAGAGGGGGTGTCACTACAGTCTGCAGCTCATTCTCTAGGTAGGTTTGGGGAAGGGGGGTGTCACAGGATAGTCCGCCCTGGGTGACAAATACGCTGGGTACGCCACTGCCATCATCCAATAGATGAGGTCAACAATCAGGTGATTAAAGATGTTAACTTGTGGTTAAAAGATTACTCTATCGAGCACCACAAACATTTTCAGAATCGGGCAATTTTTGCTTGAGAGATTCTCATTTTGGTCGAGGCAAAATTTCGGGGTGGCCCACTTCATTGACATTTCTGATAGCGTTTTCGAGTCACTAGAACCGATCCAGTTCGGCTCTAAAATCAGAGGATTCGAGTGGTTCTCAAAAATCCTTACCCAATCAGTAATAGCGATTTTCGAGCTGAACTGGCTCGTTCTGGCCAGTCGAAGACGCCATGATTTTCTGAAAATTAATGATCTGTGGTTGACAAATAATTATTGGTGCGATTCTCTAAAAAATAAAATAACATTCCATAAAGGCTCTGTTACGCTGTTATTAGGTACCTAGGCAACAGCCAATGGCCGACACGAATTTTCACATAACACAGCGTTTCTGAAATGTTATTTTTTACAGAATAGCACTATAAATGTTATTCATGGTTAATTCGACTGCCACATGGATCTGGGATCAACTCAACATGCTGATTGGATGCTAAAAGTTGATACTCCAGGTAGTTCTAGAAACCATAACTCAAGAACCGCAAGTAGCACGTAGACGATTGAGATGTCAAATTGTAGAGAATTTCAAATTTCATTCGTATGTAAACGTATCAACCTCACGTTGACCAATAAAATTGAAATATTGATTGAAAAAAAAAATCGGGCGCATTTTTTTCAATATGGCGCTGGCGGCCAGAGCGGCAGAGATACAATGTGAAAAAGCAGAAATTCCGAAAAGACACCTCAAAGTCTATATTAATGGCAAGTTTTAAAAATATCGGATAACTTGAAAAAGCGCCGTATTTTAGCGTATCTTATAAAAGACAATTTTGACCGTTTTCCGGTACATGTTATTCAAATTAAAGTATGAAGTGGTAAAAGAACTTATATGTCTACAAAATGACGTTCAAGTGTTGAAAATCTGTTGAAAAATAAACGAGATACAGCCAGTTTCTTATTACCAGGCAGAGCCCTTCATTGGCGCATCCACCCAGCCCATGTCAATGTTCCCCCATAATTTTTCATGATCCTTGATGGTCCAGAGTGAGCTGTAGATCCATACAGGCTGTCCCAAAACCATCTCACTCCGAGTCCAGAACGACATGTATGAAATCCACTAAGAACTCGAAAAAAAAAATAGTGAAAAAATAATTACGTTTATTTTTGAAGATATTTGGGGTCAAAGGGTGAGACTTCGCTGCTCTCTATTTTCGTTATTCGAAGTGATTTTGAAAACTGAGTGTCATAGACTAATCACTTAAAATTATCAACCACTGGATGTGGACAAAAACGCCTGTAAAAATTCTTCTACATGGAAACGAAAAGTGTCATATCTTGTACTAAATTATTTTAGGGAAGAAGAGGATATTCTGCAGGCATCATTGAAGAAAACTAGATCTTTGTGATTTTGACTCACCCTGTATCGTAAGCTAGAATTCAGTCCACTCCCATTAGTTGATAATTTTTACTGGTTGGTCTGGCACAAACAGTTTCCCAAAATCTCTTGAAATAACGAAAATATTGAGCGGCGAAGTCCCAACCTTTGACCCCCCCCCCATACCTTCGAAAAGAAACGTCATTTATTTTTTTAAATATTTTTCTCGTGTTCTTGAGTGGATTCTAAATACCGCGCTGAACTCGGAATGCGATACTTTTAAGTCACCTGTATATCATCACGAATGCTATAAGAAGAATAACTATAAGAACAAAATATGACTCTTTTTCTTTTCATAGGAAAAATTTTTGTGGCGTTTTTAAAGGAAAATGTATTTTTGATATTAATGAATTAAATAGAAGTTCACTGCATACCCAATGGGCCGATAATTTTTTCTGATTAGTCGATCACAAAATCACTTCGAATAACGGAAATAGTGAATGGCGAAGTCCCACCCTTCGATCTCCCATATCTTCAATAATAAACGTCATCAATTTTTTCAATATTTTTTGCGTTCTCGAGGGGATTCCAAGTATCGCTTTGGACTCGAGATGCGCTACTTTTGAGACATCCTCATCCATCCTGTCTGTATAGAATCTTTCACGAAGCCTACAAAAAATAAAAACTCCTCTTCTTTTATTTTCAAAGTTCCGAAGGGTTGAAAAAGGTCGAAGGGTGACCCTTTGAGAGCCCCTCTAGTTTCCTTATTTCAAAAAATTTTAGTCAACTGTTGATGACAGAATTATGTGATAAAAAAATCAGCCACTGGATGCGTGTACTGATTTTATTTGTTTTCTATACAGGTAGGCGCGTGCTGGGACCCTGAAGAGGGCTCGGGCGATTTCATGTCAAAAGGCCCTTTGTCACAGAAAGCCCCCCCCCCTCCCGACTGATACTTCGCCAGGTAAAATAAAGTGTTAGTAATTTTGAAATATTTTCCCCCAAAATTTCTCCATTCAAAAGAATCCAAGTAAGGACTTTCCGTTGGGACGCTTTGTATTTCAAGTACACTACATGTCCATCTTAAATAGGTACCTATTTCACGCCGTGAGTCCGTGACCGACGGCGATTCGATTATTTCTTACAAAATATCCTGAAAAGATTTGAAAGTCTGGAAATCAATTAGATATTTAGGCAGGTACTTAATGTTGTGCTTAAAAAAATATATTCAATTTTTTTAGAATAAAAATAATTTTGAAAAAAAAAACAAGAAAGGCCCCAAAAGGCCTGATGGCTGGGGGCCTACCGGGAAATGTCCGGCTGCCCGGTGGGCTAGCACGCGCCTGTATACAGGGCGAGTCAGACACCTCGAAAATTGTTTTTTATCAAACCTACCTTTTAACTATTCGATTGGTCCTTCAATCCACGTTTCCCGAAAGGCTTCTGCGCATACCTGTGGAAGTAGAACGTTGCCATATCTATATCACGACAACAAGTTGACAACACTGTAATACGGTGTGCGTGTGTAATGTTACGCAAATTTCAGCTGACAGCGCTTGACGTCGATTTGACGTTTCGACAGATCTAACCAAATAACGCTCTTGTTTCGTCGATCGCCTTGCAGCTCGTTGTGTTTCGTATCACCTGAATCTTTCCTGCGTCTTTCTGCCATACGGCACGTAACATTTCATTCTGAACAATATATTCACGGAAGATTTTGCCGTGTTTGCTTCCGAGCTGGACGTGTCTGCGGTGTTCTGTGTTTGCGTGCGATTTTCTTGGACTTGCTGTTGAGCGATTTCCGGGCCGTTTGGACGGGGGTTCCTTTCGGACCTGGGGAGGGTTCTGTATACCTCTAATCCGCCATCGTTCGCTGTTGTGCCAGAGTTTGGTGAGATCGTTGCATATTTTAAATTGTTGAGTTGTGTCTGTTTCCTTATCACTCACTTTTTGTGCGATAAGAGCCGTGCTGTGTGTTTTTATTTTATCACCTTGTTAAATTTGAATTTGTTTACATTATTTTAATTATGACTGAATGCGGCAAATGCAAAGCAACTAAGAAGGATGCCCTTTTGGTTGGCTGCGAGGGAACTTGTCGGAAATGGTTCCACCATGTGTGTGCGGGGTTAACCGAGGCAAATTTCAGGTTTTTGAATAGCAACAAGTCAATTCTTTATATGTGTGAGTCCTGCAGACTGAGTTGCGACATTGTTGACAAGTCGGCTATAACAAGGATTGTCGATGATAAGCTTAATTCCTTTAAAACTGAAATGGTTGCCCTGTTGTCTGACAAAATTGATGATTTTACGAACAAGATTAGTGACGAATTGCTGCGAAGGGACGACGCACAGGCTGCTTCTGTTTCCTCAAGGTTGGACTCGAGGTTGGATGAATTTGAGAAGTGTCTTGATGGCTCTGCTGCCGGTGGTCGTTTCGGGGGTGGCGCTGCCACATTTTCATCAGTGGTAAAGCAGAAGTCTTCTTTGGTTGTGCACCCAAAAAAGTCTGACCAACCGATTGGTGTGACCAAGTCTGAAGTGTTGCGGAAGGTAAACCCTGTTTCGACTAATATAGAATTTTCTAGTACTCACGAAACACGTGACGGTGGTCTGGTCATCAGGTGCGACAACATCAGTGATTCAAAGAAAATTATTGATATCGCTAGCGACAAATTGGGTGATAATTATGTTGTAAAGCCACTGTCGACGATAAATCCTCGCATAAAGGTTGTCGGTTTGTCGCAGAAGTTCGACGAGGAGTCGTTGTTGGGCTTTTTAAGCTCACAGAATAAATCCATACTTCCTGAGGGATCGGCCTGTCAGGTTGTATCGATTAAGCCATTGAGAAAGAACAACAAGGTGTTTCAGGCAGTGCTTCAGGTCGACGTGGGTGCATACTCCAGAATGATCCGCGAAGGGCATGTATTTGTGGGGTACGACTATTGCCGCGTATTCGATGCCGTCGAGATTACGCGTTGTTTCAAGTGTTGCGGTTATCAGCACTTTGCTGACAGGTGTGCAAAGTCGGAGCCCTCATGCCCGAGATGTGCGGGATCCCATAAGGTTGGGGAGTGCCAGTCCACCAGTATCAAGTGTGTTAATTGCGCCAATTCGAACAGCACCAGGAAGACACAATATCTTACCGATCATTGTGCCTGGGACACGGATAAATGTCCAATTTACCTTGATTCACTCTCCAAGTTCAAGTCAAATATATTTGGCCTGAAATAGCAATTACCCGAATCCAAGCCAGAAACGCCAAAGAAACTTAAGATCAGAAACATTAACATGTATTATCAGAATGTTAGGGGTTTAAGAACCAAGACTACTGAGCTGTCCAACTGCATCACAAGCTTGAGCTCATATGACATTTTTCTTTTCACCGAGACCTGGCTGCACGACGGCGTGATGGACGCCGAGCTTTTCGATCCTGAGCGTTACTCGGTGTTCAGGTGTGATCGCGATTCTGTGGCGACTGGGGCTTCTAGGGGTGGGGGTGTTCTCGTCGCGTGTGGCCATGATTTTCATGCCGAGGAGGTCGTTCTGAATCGTGCAGCGTTCGGTTTGAATTTTGTCGATCTGCTAATTGTGAAGGTAACAATCAATTATCAAGTACTATATCTCGCTCTTTTATACGTACCCCCATCGGGTGCCACAGCAAGCACCTATGATAGTCTTATGGATTTGTTCATTTCACATCCCTTTCTCAATCACTCAAATCTTTTACTCATCGGTGATTTCAATACTCCAAATTTCACTATGAACACAGGCGATTTAGCTTCACCACCTGTTCTGAGGTCTGTTTCTGGTTTAGCGGATTTTTACGAGATGGATCAGTACAATGGTGTTCTGAACGAGAGTGGTAAGTGCTTGGACCTGATTTTTTGCACGAGACCCTGCATTGTTAATAAAGCTGTGGATATAGTCCTCAAAGAAGACTCGCATCATCCGGCACTTTGTGTAGAATACGAGATTTCTGACCATTCCGTGAAATATGACTCCGGGTCGAGGG
Organism: Anaspis maculata; assembly: GCA_949128115.1. NCBI lineage: Eukaryota > Metazoa > Arthropoda > Insecta > Coleoptera > Scraptiidae > Anaspis > Anaspis maculata. Next base: position 23,651,411 of record OX421967.1, read on the forward strand.
ACTGCTCTTTTAATTTCAGAAAGGCTGATTTCATGTCGTTGTACGGCGAACTGCGCGATACCGACTGGTCTGCACTTGTCGGTGGAAATGACGTTGATGAGACGGTTTCAGTGTTCTACAGTATTTTGTACTCGGCTCTCGATAAGCATGTTCCCAGGAAAAGAAGCAAATCCACTAGCGGATCCACGTCTGTGCGTCAGTACCCGAAATGGTACAATCATGATCTGATTAAGAGAACGAAGTACAAAGAAAGGGTGAGACTGAGATTCAAGAGAACGCAATCTCAGAGTGACTTGAGAGAGTTTCAAAGGGTCAGGACTTCTCTAAACAGTGATATACAGAGAGCTCACAGACTTTACTCAAGGAATGTTGAGACTAACATCAGGCAGAATCCAAAACAATTCTGGTCATTTGTAAAATCCAAGCAGGGGGGTCATGGCATACCAACAGTCATGAAGTTTGGGGAGGGCTCAACTTCTAACTTGCAGCAGGTAGTCGATTCGTTTGCTGACTGTTTTTCTGAGTCTTTCGCTGCCTCCGGTAGCGGTTCTTTTGGTGCACCAGCCTCGCCCGATTATTTTCTGAATCACCTATCTATAAAGCGAATCGGCCAAGATGACATAATGCGTGCCATTGCGAAGTTGAAAAATGGTTGCACAGCAGGTCCAGATCAGATACCCGCTTTTCTGATCAGAGATTGCCGCTGGATTCTTGTCAGTCCTTTGGAGACCATTTTCAATTTGATTCTCGAAACGTCCCATTTCCCCTCAATCTGGAAAACTTCTCGTCTGTGTCCCATATTCAAGAAAGGTAACAGGGCGGAGGTCTCGAACTACAGGCCCATTGCTCTTTTGAACAATTTTTCCAAGGTGTTTGAAACGATTTTGCATGGCCTCATATCTAGTCATGTATCTCACTCCGTCACAGTTCATCAGCATGGTTTCATGAGGGCTCGTTCCACTGTGACCAATCTTGCAAACTTCACCCAATACCTCAGTGAAAAAATTGATGGTGGACAACAGGTTGATGCCATATATACTGATTTCTCGAAGGCATTTGACAGACTAGACCACGGCATCTTGCTCCGCAAATTGAGTTCTTATGGACTTTCTGACCCACTAATATCCTTGTTTCGCTCCTATCTTTGTAACAGGTACCAATACGTCTACCTTAAGGGCTTCAGATCCCGCAGGTTTTTACAGGCTTCCGGAGTTCCTCAGGGTTCTGTGCTAGGTCCCTTACTTTTTATCCTTTTTATAAACGATATAGTTATGAACATCAATGCGAGGTACTTGCTTTATGCAGACGACTTGAAGGTTTTTAGTGTGGTGTCTTCCCTCGCAGACTGCGGGCGCCTGCAGGCAGATCTCAATACAATTGTTGCTTGGTGCAGTGAGAATGGCTTGCCGATCAATGTGAGTAAGTGCAGCGTTATGTCCTACAGCAGAAAACATGCAAACGTCGTTTTCGACTACACTTTGGGGGGAGAAATATTGCAGAGACCTCGGACGGTGAAGGACCTTGGGGTAGTTTTTGACGGCGGTCTATCCTTCAAGGAGCACATCAGTTATGTCTCGAGCTCGGCATACAAAAGTCTTGGCTTTGTGCTGAGAAACTCAAAGGCATTTACCAACGTTGAAACACTGAAAGCCTTATATGTTTCTTTCGTCCGGTCCAAACTTGAATACGCCTCTCTTGTCTGGAGTCCGATTTATGACTCCTTCGTCAATGATTTGGAGAGAGTTCAGAGGAGGTTTTTGAAGGCGGCTTATTTTATACTGGACAACCAATACCCTCCACGTGGTTTTCCTCAGGAGATCATGTTGGAGCGGTTCAACCTGTCATCTTTGAAGTCTCGAAGAGTGTTCCAGTCAATCCATTTTCTTTTTGGTCTATTTAGCAACACGTTGGATTGCCCTGATTTTCTTGGTGCTGTGGGTCTCAGTGTTCCTCGGCTTTCCTCTAGATCACACAGTTTATTCCACCTTCCCACAGCTAGAACCAACATCCTAGTGGCATCTCCTCTCTATCAGATGATTGTCAATTACTCTGCTTATGAGAGCGAGGTTGATCTCTTCAACTGTTCTCTGTCCGACATAAGAGCGAAGGTTTTTTCCTAAGTATGTACCCCCTCTCGGTTTTGTCTCTGGTATCCCTCACCCTTTAACTGGGCTTTTTTGCCTGTTGGGTGCAGTACAATAATAATAATAATAATAATAATAATAATATTAAATGTTGAATGGTTAGGAGGTTATGTTCGTTGTTTGTTTACATTTCGATTATTGATTGACAGTTGCCATTGACAGTGACACTTCGTGCGTCAAAATTGAAATTACCGCGCTCTGCAGGTATGCGTTCTCATGTGTGCGCTGAAGTGATGTACGTGATGGTAAACGTGGATTGTTACAGAGAGCAGAGGATCATATACGGTTTTGTGCCAATAATTTTTTTTTGTCCTGCATCAACAACTAGGTTATTAGCAGGTTTTTGCCGTCGGGGTTTTTCCTTCAACGATAACAATGAGGACGATAACAACGAAGTAGGTACTGTAAGATTTGAATCTTTGGATCAGTGGGGGATTTATCAGTGGGGTTTTGTTTCGATGGCTTTCCCGTTTCATCCCTCTTCCCGGGGTATCACTGCACGATAGTAGATGCCCCAGTACTAAGAGACGCGTGAAAAAGTCCATCTGGCCCAGTGCGGATTTGAACCCGGGACCTTCGCTTTTGAAAGCGAGGCCGAGCTCACCGTGCTATCGACTGGGTTACCAAGAATATTATTTGGAAGGTTTTATGAGATAAATTGGATTTTCATACTTCATGACTCACCCTGTATAATAAATAGAATTCTAGTACACACAAAGTACTTGTTTATTTTTCGTTCATAGTGTTGCAACTAACGCAACAGTCTAGGTACTAAAATCTTTTGAACGAACGAAAACTAAACTATGTAGAAGAGGTTCCGAAGGACTACCCTTTGACCCGCTTTGACCCTTCATATAACTTCGTAGATGTAAGCCGAAGAATTTTCTTCCGACCTATTTGCGGTTCGTAGGTACCTACTGCCCAATGTTTTGATCCATCCCAATAAACTCTCCATTACTATTAATATTATTATATCATGTTGTTGACATCCAGAACGGAATAGGATGATTGCCAAGAAGCAAGGAGCACGACGCTAGGCGAAAATAGCTCAGTTTGCACTTGAACGCACTTGAAAAACATGGGTAAAGGCAACAAGGGTGGAAAAGGTGCCCAAGGGGCGCAAACTGACGTAAGTTTTCCTTCTACTTTCCTCATTTTCGCACATCCGCAATTTTTTTGGGGGACGACTAAATATTTCTTGTTTCATATTTGTAGAAAAAAGCACCTGCTGCTGCTACTGCTGCCGCTGCTCCCAAAGGTGGTGAAAAGGCGGCCACGAAAGAAGCCAAAGGTGGAAAGAAAGGTCAGTGTGTGTTACTTTTTCAACGAAATGATGTTTTCGATAACTATTTGATAGTTGTAGGGAAGCTAAAATTAATATAATGATTTTGTTTATTATTTTTCAGGTGGAAAGAAGTGACGTAACGCTGTTGGGGTTTTGAATGTTTCAAAATTCGTCACACCAATTTAGTTTGTAAGATTCTAATCGTAAATTATGTCAGGTGTCAGGTTCCCCAAGGCCTAAACTTTTTTGTTACTCTTGTTATTATATGTAAAATATTTTATAGGTAATAAGATTTATGTAAGCAAAAAATATAAAATAAATCCAAAAATTATTGCTGTTCTTTGAATCAAACAGAGCAAGAGTTAGAGCGAGAATGAAACATTTTGGAGTGCACAGTTGTTCAGATGCGTGAGTTTTGAGACAAAAGTTGATTTTCACTTAACGGTTCAATAAATGAAAAATTGGCTAGTGTCACCTCAAAACAATTGGTTTTTGCGAGGGTTTTTGAGAATGACGGATATATTTGACGATGGATGTCTCCATTTCAATTTTGGTGTTCTCACTAACCTAGAGTAATGTTACGAGTTGCGAAGCTTAGTGCATTCGAGAACATACGCGTAGCGTAGGCTTTGACCCGTGGAACTAACCTGGAGACTTCAACATGCGAGTAAGACACATATGTCCATTTGGCGGAAGTGCCGGCTCCAGAGCACGCCGGAATTACACGCGAAGGTGATCGATCGTTTCGAGAGTGGTCGCGATCTACATGCCGCGGTCAATATGGAATTTTCTAGTGAATCGGTGAAAACTTCCAGAATAACAGTCGGAGGTATTATAAACACTGATGGACCGACTGACGGACGGAAATTACATTAGCGATCATTGATCAATCGGTAAATAAAAGATTTGCGGTTTTAAAGGCTTTGTTTATTCGCAATATATTTATTTAATCGTCCTCTTCCAAATTATTGGGAATTTATTTAAATAATTCAGGTGAACGGGTTATAAACTACGGCACAACAATACACAACGTAAGGGTCAATTGTTTCACGCTTGAATAATTGGGGAAAGGGGGGTTTTTTACTCTAGGTTACAGTGGTCAATTCTGTCGAATGCTTTAGAAAAGTCCGTGTATATGACATCTACCTGTGCCGCCCTGTCTGAGGTCTAAGCGCTCTGAACAGGGGCGGCGAACCAGAGAGGCAAGAGGGTCCATGGCCCCCTCAATCCCAGCCTTGGGAGGGGGCTGCGTCTTTCACTGTTGCCTACGTCGAGCCCGTGAAAGCCCATCGAGAGTTTCGTATTGGCCGTGCATGACACAGAAGCTGAAATATCTGGTACGTATTCTGTTTCCTTCTTTGCAGCATGCACTTTGAGAGGTACAACAACCTGCAATGAGCTATGTTGCACGCAGCTGTCGGCTAGCTGTCAAACGTTGACAGTTGTGAATGAAACGTCAATTGTCAAAAAAAAAAAGCAGTGAGAATAGAGTGGTTGTACCATGGCGACGAATAAAGAAAGTGAGCCCATGTTCAAGTGCGAAAATGGAATGGTCAACGTGAGTAAATCGCATTCCGCCGTACCTAGATCGACTCAAAATTGCATAAGGAAGATAATGGTGGTAGAATCGTTACCGCAAATGTGCGGCCTCGAGTCCCCTTTCTGACACGGTCGCACCGATTTTTCTTCATACTGAAATGAACTGCAAACCTTAAAGACAAAAAATCTCACGAGTTAACAAGTGTTAAAATTTGTGAACTTGGGAGGGTTCAAACTAGGTTGTAACGTAACTCCTTATTGATTAAAAAAAATACGTATGGAAAGTTCATTGCTTTGTGATCATTTCTATTTGAATAAAATTTTATTCAAACATACGGGGGGCTATCGTTGCATGGTTTAAGTAAGTATATCGATTTAATTTGGATAAAAAGAGATTTTAAACTAAAATCGTTATTAATTCATTTTTTGAAAATGATGTGTCTAATCAATAGATAGAAGTAGCACTTTTTTTTCATACGTATCATTTTCTCCCCTTTTAGATGCAATGCCGTTCCTAATACTCCAACCTTCAACCAAGGCTGGGCAAAATACTTCGAATTATGTATTTAAATACAAAATACACGATCCAAGATAGTCTAAATACAAAATACAAACTACTTCTTGAAATGTCTCCAAAATAAAAAATGCGTATTTTGAAAAACCAAGAAATTCCAGAATACAAAATACAACCTAGGTATTTCAAAATACAAAATACATACGTATTTCAAAAATTTTGATGAAAAAACCGGGAAATGAAAGTATTTCAATGGAAGCACTCTATTGATTTAGTCGCAACAATAAGTAAATTATTACGAATTATAAAAAGAAAAATAAAACAAACATGAAGTAAAGGAAACTTTATATGCAAATTTGCAAAATCGCAAATGTTGCTTCTATGGCGCGATGTGACGGAGAAAAAGTGTCCGCCCTGACCGGGACTCGAACCCGGGTCTTCCATTTGCCGGGTGGATACTCTGACCACTAAGCTATCGAGGGAGACAACAGTTCCTCCGTCACATGCCCACATGAGAGCCGCCACAGTACTCCCCCTCCAGAGACGTCGTTCGTCTCGTATGTACCCCTGCGTTCGCCGTACTTATGGATCATTGACCGTTGTTCAGTACCCCCCACCTAGGGCGACGGATAGGACGTGGGTCGACGTAGGACAGGGAAGTGGCGGTGCTGTTTATTTGTTCGTTGCTTGCTTTGTATCTCTTTGCTTGAGTTGCATGTTGCGTGCGTGCTGCTTTTGTTCGGGGTCACCATTTATGGCGCGATGTGACGGAGAAAAAGTGTCCACCCTGACCGGGACTCGAACCCGGGTCTTCCATTTGCCGGATGGATACTCTGACCACTAAGCTATCGATGGAGACAACAGTTCCTCCGTCACATGCCCACATGAGAGCCACCACAGTACTTCCCCTCCAGAGACGTCGTTCGTCTCGTATGTACCCCTGCGTTCGCCGTACTTATGGATCATTGACCGTTGTTCAGTACCCCCCACCTAGGGCGACGGATAGGACGTGGGTGGACGTAGGACAGAGACTGCGGTGCTGTTTACTTGTTTGTTGCTTGCTTTGTACCTCTTTGCCTTCTGCATGTGCGTCGTTGCTTGCTTTGTACACCTGTTTGTTTGAGTAACTTGTTGCGTGCGTGTTGTTTTTGTTCGGGGTCACCATTTTTGGCGCGATGTGACGGAGAAAAAGTGTCTGCCCTGACCGGGACTCGAACACGGGTCTTCCATTTGTCGGATGGATACTCTGACCACTAATCTATCGAGGGAGACAACAGTTCCTCCGTCACATGCCCACATGAGAGCCGCCACACTTCCTTTGAGGACAGCCAGCTTTTCCAAAATATTGTCTGACATCCGACATGGGACCTCTCGTGGCTGACAGGATGCATTCACCAGTAAAACGTGAAAAAAGTAATCAAACTTATTGTCGATCCCAGATAGTGTGCGAACGCAAGAAATGGCAATGGGGTAAAGTTTAGTATCACCATTATTGTATTATACCAAAACAATCTCAGCCCAAACAGACTGCACAGCGTGGGAAACAAATGTATTTTGTATTTTAATCAAAATACTTTCCCGAAAAATGTATTTTAAATACAAAATACTATCTGCCTGAACTATTCCAAAATTCAAAATACAAATACTTCCAAATCAAATGTATTTAAATACAAAATACAAGATACTGAAACGTATTTTGAAATACGTATTTCAAATCCTTGTATTTGAAATACCGCCCAGCCTTGCCTTCAACTAAAGCTATCACAATAGCTACTCAAAAAAGATGTTCACGCCTTTTTTTCCCGAAAAAAGTTTCGGCTGCGGCGCTGCTCGCTTCGCTCGCACTTTTTTCTTTCTCATTGGTGCCCTCCCCCAATAATTATACACTTCCGCCGCCCTTGGGTAGCCTAATGGTTCCTGTCATTGCTGTCAATGACCAACATGTGACCTCTCATTGGTCACATATACAGGGTGTCCGTTTTTCGAGGCTAAGCATGGGTATCTCGCTTATCTTTAGAGATACAGAGTCGGTTAAATTAGAAAAAAGTTGCTAATTTTCATGACGATCAATGATCCAAAAAGATATTTGACTTTTCAGTTTTAGTTTTCGAGATATCGAGAAAAAACAGAAATTTGTAATTTTTGTTATTATTTTTTATTTGAAAAACGGTTGAAGATAGCTTTTTCTAATTGAGCCATTGTGAAGGCACTTTTTCAAGGGAAATTCAATGTTGCCAAAATCCTCATTCTAGCTCTCCAAACAACCGAGATATGACATCCAACTTTTTTTTCTCTTATGGGCGCCATATTGGATTTTGACATTTTTTAATACAATTTTATTTTCTGGTTACAACGATGTGTCACATGCCACTGTTGAATTCATGCTTTAGAGCAAAAAATTAATTTTTTATTTTTCAAAGAGTGCTTTGGAAACAAAATTAGCACCGACATTAAAAAAAAACGTAAATGTCAAACATTTATTCAACAATGACATGTGGCACATCGTTCTAACCAGAAAAGAATACCGTATTCAAAAATATCAAAATCCAATATGGCGCCCATTAGAGAAAAAAGTTGAATGTCGTATCTCGGTTGCTTTAAAAGCTAAAATAAAGATTTTGGCAGCTTTGGATTCCCCTTGAAAAAGTGCACTGACAATGTCTAGATTAGACAAGGCCACCTTCAACCGTTTTTTGAATAAAAAATTAAAACAAAAATTCAAATTTTTGTTTTTTCACGATATCTCAAAAACGAAAATCGATACGTCAAATTTCTTTTTGGATTATTGATCGTCATAAAAATGCGCAACTTTTTCCTAATTTAACCGACTTTGTATCTCTCAAGATAAGCGAGATACCCATGCTTAGCCTCGAAAAACGGACACCTGTATTGGTCATTATTGACAGCAATAACAGGCTTCAGTTCCAATCAGAACTCGGCAACTAAAAGACCTGCAGCATATTTGATGCTCAATATTTCATTCCATTAGCATAATTTCATATACCTTTATCCTTGCCTTTATCCTTTTCATCGACTCCACTGCTTCGGCTAACGGATAAAACTGAATCACCCTGTATTTACAGTTTACACGATGTCAAACCTGTCAAACTCAAGAAAGGATCAAACCAAACAAACATGAAATTTTGAATTTTACCGCGAAACCGGCAAAAAATTACACATGGAGCCAGTTCGTATTACAAAATCACTGGAGAAACAGCGCACGCCTAATTTAAAAACAACTTTTTTTCTTCAAAATTACACAATTTTCGAGTCCAAGGCCGCCCGCTTTGGGGGAATTTCGGCGCCACCGACAACCGTTGGCCCCCCTCGTCTTCGTCTTCGTCCATCGCCAGCTGTCATTGGCCCTATGTGACGTGACGTTTGTTTTTTTCGCTCGTTCAAGTGGTATCGTCGACCGTAAAAATTTGTAAGTACGATAGAAACGCCAACGAGTCCACGGGGCAAATTCCGAGTGCCTTTTTCCAGAAAACAATGGGGCGCAAAGTGCAATAGCTGTCATGAAATCAAACTCGAACGTCGATCCAACCTCACTTTTCTAGTCCAAACTAATGTTCGATCTTGGGAACAGAAAAATGCCGCTCAATCAAAATTATGCAGCTATATTGGGCGCCAGCGTGTTCGGCATCTTCTGCGCGGCCACGCTGTACGTGGTGGAGCACTGGCGGCAGGACAGGCGGCGGCACGTACTCGAAACAGACGTGGCCCGGCTCAACCAGGACATGTTCCAACTGAAGCGAGAACTGGAACAGCTGATGAAGAAGCAACACGAAAAGTATGACCCTTGACCTGACTGTCTGTCATTGCGCTAAAATGTTGGCTTTCACAGGAGTAAAGAACACAAGAAACGGAGTGGAGGAAGAAAGGGGAGGACTGACACCGTGACGAGTTCATCGACTACAGATGAGTACACAAGCGCGCTCGAGTTGGACAGTTCTGATTTGGAGTTCTACGATTTGACTGATGAAGACGATGAGCCTTCTATTTCCATACTGGAAAATGTAGATTTAGTAGGTGACTCAATATTTACACGTAATCTAAGAGCTTTACCTTAGTCTGTGGCATACTTCAGTTTCTGTTTTTTTTTTATTTCAAGCTCCTGAAAAAACAAGTGAAAAGCTCCCTTTGATACACTTGTGGCTTCTCTAAAATTTCAGTATTGCCTTGATCTGTAGAGGTCAAAATTTATTATTTGTTCAAATATTTACCTTTTTTTTTATCTTATTGTTTTTCATATGATTGACCAATTATTATTGCAAGTCATCAAAAAATTGTTGCTTCATCACTTTAATCTGAATTCTTGAGGAACTCGTTTTTTGAACAATTTTCTTTGCTGTGTACTACTGTGTAGTGGTAGGTAGGTATAGTTGTATGGGTACTAATTAATACCACTGACATTATGGAGAATATTTATGCTCTGTTTTCTGTGATATCAAAATCCAATATTCAATGTATTAAAAATTTAACTGGAGGGGGGAGGGCAATTGGTTGATGACATTTTGTTTTTCCAAATTCGAATTTGGAAAGTCCCATTAGATGTCTCAATTCGACAATTCTTTTTTTATATGTATTGTATTATTCATGAATGAGTTGAAATGCTGGACTAACCATTCAGGGTGTCTCAAAAGTATCGCATTCCAAGTCTAGAGCTGATACTGTACGGAATCCACTCGAGGGTGAGTTTATGGGTCAAAGGGTGAGACTTAGCTTCGCTCTATTTTCATTACTCAAAGTGATTTTGACGAACTGTTTGTGAAAGACTAATCAGTAAAAATTACCAATCATGCTCGTGCACGTGCACCGAATTTGTTTACAGTACAGGGTGGGTGAAAATGACAAAAAATAGTTATCTTCAATAATGCCTGTGAAATCCCAGGGTCCATGACACAACGGCCACACGTAAATCGAAACGACAAAATAGGCAAATCACTCAGAATGGCGTGTGGAATGATAATGTAAAATAAAATTTGCGGATTATCCAGAATTTTTTGCAGAAAAAAAGGAGCAACGCGTTCAAAGAAAAGTGTTAAGTCTCTGGATGTTGTTGTATCGTTGGTTGCCTACATCACTTCAGTGGAAAATTAGAGCAGGTACGGGGTACAGTGACTCATGACTTATCAACAAAACAATGTTGCGCAATTTCGTGCGTAGGCCTGCCTGAGATGTGCACCGCAAAGAAGAGCAGTACGACGTAAACAATTCAACTGCAAAGAAACTATAAGTGTGATCGTTATTTCTCCCTCGGTCGGGACTAATCATCGTGAGTAGAAGGCAACAGAGTTTGTTTCGTGGTTGTAAAAAGTGTTTACAATGTAGCGGTGTAGCCGTCAAGTGTCATGGACCCAAATCCCATTCATTCATTCATTCATTGTTCCCTGAAATAATTTAAAACAAGATATGACTCTGCTTGTTTTGACACCTGTATACTACCGTCAAGCGGAAGAACAACGTATGTGTAATTTAAAAAAAATGAGTCTTCAGCTGTGCTTTTTTTTATTTTTTTTGAAATTAGTCCAGTCACTCTGGTCTTTCTTTTTCGGAAAAATTAGGAAAGAGCTGAAATTTTGTACACCAATTTCTTTGATTGTTATAAATGACCTGTAAAAAGTCCCCTAAAATCTGAGCTCAAGAACTTTTGATAAACGCCATCAAGTAGTGTTGAAACGTCGTTTTTTTTTTGCAAAAAGTCATTGGTTCATCCCAAGATTGCCATTTTTGTAATTAAATGATTGCGTATTACCATCCTAACAATCACCATACACTATTCCCACTTTTACATGGATCGCTGATCCAAAATGGCGCACAAGATGTTGAATAGTTCATTCTCTTGAGTGGATTCCATAATTATGGCTTTGGACTTGGAACGCGATACTTTTGAGACACTTTATATGTACATAACAATGTTTTAACCTGTCAAACGTCAGGAAAAGGCTCTCCTAGTCCTCCCGGGTCCCGAGTCAGAAAGCTTTAAAATCTTCGTACGACAAAAAAATGAAGATTTTGTAGCAGTTTGAAGGACAAGTCAAACAACAAAATTGAAATGATTTACTCAAGGTGGCCGTCGAGGTGGCCATGATCAAATGAAAAAATTACAGTTTTTCTTCAAGTACAAAGCAAAAACTCAACTGATAATATTTCTTTGACGTGAACCAACTTGAAACGACAGAAATTTAAATTTTCTTTTGATCGCGGCCACCTTCGGCAATTAATTTAAATTTTGTTGTTCGAGCTGTCCATATTTCAAACTGCTATGAAATCGTTATTTTTTTTTCATGGAAAATCTCTATTCGAATGTCAAAAAATATACGGGTGTCCCATTTGAAAATCAAAAATACAAAAGTTGATGTCACTTTCGGTTACTTCCGGAAGCGCAGTTAGGTCCACGATTGCTGGAAAAGATAGCACAAGTAGTCCCAAACTCCTAGATACCTCATAGCCATTTCAAAACTCCGTGCAAGTGGGCGGAGTCAGCTGCAAGCGCTCGCGGTGTCTAAATAGATAACTAACGGACCCCTAAATTTCAAATTCCTGAGTTACATCGCGCGATCAAACTCCCAGTTAACTTTATACATAAAAGAAAATAGGATAAGACAAAATGACGTTCCAAGTACAAAAGACGAGAAATTATTAATTTCCCGCCGTCATAGAAGCTAATTTTTCAGTATCAGTTTGTTATCAATCCCAGTTCGTAAAATATCGTATGCTGTTACGTTTGTCCCTCGTTCTGTCCCCAGTGCCAATTTATGGGGCGATGTTAGGTACCTGCTGACGGAACAACAGAGACCATCAGAAAGAAAAATGTGGGTTTTCGAAGTTTAGGTAAATAATGGGCTGGAAATAGTGTGTGCATATAATGTGCACCTACCCGTTCTGTCGTCCCTTTTCCCTTTGCTGTTGGTGTGCTGCATCCTTGCTTGCATGTGTTCATATCACATTCAACAATACATATGCAATATGCAATACAACATACCTCATCTTCATCCGCCAGTACCTAAATACACCATCACCAAAGCTAGGTCCTCGACTTTTCGAGACCATCAGCCTACCATATCACTATTCACATTCGATAAAATGTCAAAACGTGAAAACAGAGGCGATGATTTTACCAACGACCTTCCATGCGGTATGATATGAACAATCGGAACTGTAAATGGAAGGATTGCTCTGCTCTAGTATATCTCGTTGTTTCGTAGCGGTAACTGCAGATTACCTAGCAAAATGCTATTATGTGTCGTTTCTAAACAGTATAAAAATATCACCAATACCTATTTTTTATTACGAGCTTCAACTTTGATAACTGTTCGACTCTTACGCAATATTGATGCGAACATTCGGAACAGTAGATGTGTTGACAATTTGTCAGTCGGGCTTGTTAGGATAATTACAGCATAAAATTACCATATGCAAAGTCCTCCTGAAGTGCAGGATTATAAAGCAAGCTGCTTTTCTGAGCAGAAGTCACGTGATGGTCGACTCAAAAGTGAGGTTACCTGTCAAAAGGATTGCAATGATTTAAAATTCACGAATCCGACAACACTTTTTATAGAACCAAATTTCATGCAGTGATGAAACGACAACTCATCGTTCAAATAAATGTTTTTTAACTACCTATGACCAGTTTTTTGCTTGAAAAAAATTAAACTGCATTTTTCAATGTGCAACTTATGGGCTTCTGGCGGTCACTAGGGGCACATTGCACCGGTAGTTGGCGCTTCAGTCCAGTTGCACAGAGCTCATAGAATGCTAATGGGCTGGGGTGGTTTTCTAAATACGCGGTGTATTATATTGCCTCTATCTTGCTACCTAAGAAGGATACAGAGTGTCAAGTTTGGAGATTTGAGGAATGTCGTATGTGGTATGTCATGTGGCTCACCACCGAGCCTAACACCTAACACTTTCGCCCTGTACGAACACTTTGTGCACTCGAACCATATTCGATTCGATCGGTCGCAAAGTGTTTCGATAATGTGTGCGGTTTCAAGTTTCTTTTGTATTTCGTCTGGAACGCCACCGTTTCGAACTTTTTGTCTGAAACGGTCGATCGTGCGAAGGTAGTGTCGTTCCAAGTAATCCTTGCGCATGGACTTGAACGAACACTCCGAGGAACAGTCTGTGCGCCCGTGTGTTTTGGCTCCGTGCCTCAACAAATGGTATTTTGAATACTGAAATACCGTTCTTTGTGCATCTGATACCACTATTCGGTGCAAGAAAAAGCTTTCGTTAGCGCTTTCGCAGTTCTTCGAATGTCTGGTGACTTGCAAATTTCAACACGTTTTGTCGAAAAATCTTACTGTTTACATTCGTACAAGTTAGTGTTCGTATCCTGAATGGAAATCAATGTAATGTGTTGTTTCGAGTGTTCGTATTCGAACAGCGTATTATTCGCATTCGAACAACCCAGGGGTCCTATTTCTAGAAAGTATGTGATCAGTTCACATGCGAAGTTGCTAGGCAATCAGGGCTGTAATTGGCTGCACCTCGGGCCTTGTTTCTAGAAGGGAGCGATCACCAGGCGATCGCGGTGCAGCCAATCACAGCCCTGGTTACCTTGCAACTTCGCATGTGAACGGATCACATCCTTTCTTGAAATAGGGCCCGAGCACAGATCGATGCAGTATGCTGTTTCGAGTGTTCGTATTCAAACAGCGTATTATTCGCATTCGAACACCCCAGCACATAACAATGAACACACCCATACCCATACCGATATCCAGTCGCTGAACAACACTTGCTTCGAACTATCATGATATTTACTTTTACGTCGGACAATTTTATTTATTTCTCTTGACTTCGTGGGGTCATGTTAAACGTCAATGTCGAATAAAAAATTTCAAACTGTCAACAATGTCAACGTTACTTTTGACATTTATCCCGTCAACGTCACTTCTGACATTATTCCATCAAAGCCACCAAGGTACCCGCTTTATGCACATGCTTTGTTGCAACATTTCTTTGAATGATTCCATGGTCAACTGAAAAATTGATGTGGCCAATTTCAGTTTGCACGTTGTTTTAAGAAGCGAATATATACAGGGTGGTCCAGGTTATAGTAGCAATAATTTACCATTCGATGGTCCATCGAAAACTAACGCGACATGCATAATTTTATTTTTTTCCAAAACGCTTCCCAAGTTCGGTTTGGAGATTTTTTTTTGCAATAACTCTTAGGTCATCAAGGCGATTTTGACCATTTTATAAACTGAAGTATCAAATTCGAGATCAAATTTTTGGCTCCGCGGGGTATCTCTTTTTATTTTTGTTATCATATACCTAATAACTCAATTATCTTGTAAACGGAGCCTCAAATCAAAATTTTACAAGTGTTATTTTTTCTTCTAAGTTGAACAGGGAATTCTAAAAAAGTAGAACTTTTCAAAAATATCTGTGGCGTAGAAAATAGGACAGGATAAGTGAAACAACCCCCCCCATCCCCGTTTCTACGCCACTGGACAATTTTGACAAAAGTTGTCTACGTCAAGTGAGGGGCATCTATTTCATAAGTATTTGTACCAAATTTGGTCAAAATCGCTTTGATGACCTGAGAGTTATTGCAAAAAGAAGATTTTCATTACTGAATTTTCAAAGGCCTGCATCTCTCTTAGGGAGCGTTTTGTAAAAAAATAAAATCATTCATGTCCACTCATTTTTTGATGGACCATCGAATGGTGAATTATTGCTACTATAATAATAACATTAATAATAATAATAATAATAACATTTATTCAGAATGCCATTACAGCGTTGAATTATATAAGTTATTTGATAACAATAAGGTAACATTATAAGTATATGATAAAAATGTATATAACCTGGGCCACCTGTATATGGAACTCAGAGACCTAAATCCAGTGGTCTGTAAAAGCAAAAGTCACCCCGAATTAGGTAAGGAATCCAGTAAATAACAAAAGATCTTCAGAAATCACTGTGGCGTACTTTTTTCCTTAGAATAATTGAGATGTGACCCTATTGCACGCCACTGATGCCTCCCTTGAAATTGAAAATATCTTCATGAAATGCCCTTAGAGAGGAGGATGACGAATTTTGACGAATCGAGATAGAGCCATAGATTGTATACAGGGTATTTCACTTTTTATGTCAATATTTTAGCAGGTGGTAGAGTATCGAAAAAAAGTGGACTTTTTAAAAAAAAAAACAACATTGGACGTAGAATTTAAAAATGTTTAAAATTTACAAAAATAATCATACAGGTGTCTCAAAAGAATCGCATTCCGGTCCAGAGCAATAAATAGAATCAACTCAAGAACACGAATAAAATATTAAAAAAAAATTGTGACATTTATTTTTGAAGATATGGGGGGTCAAGGATGGTGCTTCGCCCCCTTCTATTTTCATTATTTGATGTGATTTTCAGAAACTGTTCGGAATAGACTAAACACTACTAAACAGTCAAAATTATCAACCACTGTGTGTGCACTGAATTCCTGTTTGAGATACAGGGTGAGTCATAAATCACAAAAATCCAGTATTCTTTAATTATGTCTATAAATTATTACATTGGTCCCCAAAATAATTTAGAACAAGATTTGACTCTTCTTGTTTCCATAGAAAAATTGTTAGTGGCGTTTTTGAAGGAAAATGAATTTTTGAAATTTATGAATCACCTGTATATTGAATCAAAATTCAGTGCACACCCAGTGGTTCATAATTTTTACTGATTAGTTTATTACAAACAATTTCCCAAAATCACTGAAACTTACAAAATTAGAGTGGGGCGAAGTCTCACCCTTTGATCCCCCCTAACTTCAAAAATAAACATCACAAAAAAGTTTTTAATATCTTTTTCATGTTCTTGAGTAGATTCTATTTATCGCTATGGACTCGGAATGCGATACTTTTGAGACCCCCTGTATAAGTTGGCAGGGAGTAAGAAAGGAAACCGCCCAATATCTACACCACTGGATAATGTGACAAAAGTCAATGTGACCAGCTTGGTGTGCATCAACTTTGGTCAAAATCCAATTAATAAAATAAATTTGGAGTTGTTATAAAAAAAAACTCAACTTCGAAGGCCTCTATCTCCGTTATAATGCGTATCTGGTACAATTTTTTTTCAAGAAAATCCACTTATCGTTCGATGTTCTACCGTATCTCTTGTATGATACTTTGTATGATACCAAAAATCGCCTACAGGTGAGGTTCCCCGTTTTCCTCGGTGGTGTAGTCGAAGAAGCTTGCTGCACATGCCGCACGCCGGGGATAGATTCTCACCTGTGAACAGTTTTTTTTTGTCGAATTGATACTTCTCAGAGATAATAATCAGACGATTGCACAAAGCTGCAATACAACAAATTTACTCTTATTTTGAATTAGGTTTGTTAAATCAAGGTTATTCTTGATTCCAGGACCTGACTGATCTCGACGACAAACTCGAGAACGGCACCAGAGACGAAGTGGAAGAGAGCCTCATCAAGCTGCACGAAATGACCATGGCCCGACCGGACAGGCCGCATCTGTACTGGCGCGTGGGCAAAGCACAATACCGCCTCGGTGAAAAGGCCCCCGACAAAGAAACCTGTCTCAAACACTACGAACGCGGCATCGAAGCCTGCAAAGCGGCCTTAGATCTGCAGCCCGAGCTGGCCGACGTCCACAAGTGGTTGGCCATCCTGGTGGGACGACGCAGCGACTACCAGCCCATGAAGGAAAAGATCCTGGACGGGCGGCTGTTCAAGGAGCACGTCGACCGCGCCATCGAACTGAACCCCTCCGATCCGCCACTGCACCACATGCTTGGCCGGTTCGATTTCGAGCTGGCCGGTCTGAAGTGGTACGAGAAAAAGATCGCCTCGGCTCTGTTCGCCGAAGTGCCCAACGCCACGTACGCCGAGGCGCTGGAGCATTTTCTGGAAGCGGAACGGCTGACAAAGAAGAACTGGCAGGAGAACAAGTTGATGATCGGCAAGTGCAAGATTGCGCTTGGCGAGACCGAAGACGGCGTCGAGTGGCTGGAAAAAGCCGCTGCGGTCGCGGGGGAAAATGCCGTGTTGGTAGGTATCGGCTACTTAGCAGCGTTTCTCGCGGCTCCTGGTGTGTGTCACTGTCTGGAACTGCCTTGTTTCTCACGCCCTCTGGTGTAATCTGTTTCAAACGCGTTGGAAAATTTGAGTTATTTGTAAAATAATTACATGTCCTGAGTGTCTGTTATTGTTCTTTGAGATCAGCTTGCACGTCCTTTCTGCCTGTCGTTGTGTTATGGGTGGGCTGTACTGGTAACAGTGCAGGTGTCAGTCAATGAGATCTGGTCAGTTGAAGTTTATCAAATGACGAAACAGTCTGATAATGTAATTGTAAATGTCACAGTCGAAATCTGAACGAAGGTGATGGTGTTTGTCGTGGGTCTCGAGTGTCCTGTCTTGTTTGTGGGGTAAAAGGATGTATGTGAGGAGTATGTCGAGCTGAGTGAGAAACGTGACGATGTCAATGGGGAGCGTGCATGACCTTCAGTTATGGAGGCGTAGGACACACAGAGCCCATGGTGGTGAAAATAAGAACCACTTGTGGACTGGCAGAGTGGAGGGAATGCTTGGGGTGTTCGCATCACGCCGGCGTACTTGTGTATCTAGAGAATATACCACCGAAGTTCACACGCTCGTGCTCTACGCGGCGCTACTTGTCTCGCACATAGCCCATACTTGTGATATCCCTAGGCCTCGGGAAGCACATGAAGCCGTTGGTCCTTTTGGGTTAGCAAGCAACGTCGGAATTTGAACGTAGTTGGGCGAAATCTATCAGGGTTCTCCGCAAATAATCAATCTCATTATTTATTACGTGTAATTATAATAGTGGCACACATTGTCAGAGAGCTATTGGAAATACTTGCAGATCAAAGTTTTAAGGAAATCCTATGAAAATTGTGAAATTTCTATATGATGGCTGCCTTAGTATTGTGATAAAACCGCCCTTTCCTTAATCAATTAGACGTGACATACCATTATTGACCCTTACGTTGTGTATTTTGTGCCGTAGATTTTACCTAATCCTTTTTGCCTGAATCACTTAGATAAATTCCCAACTCCCTTTTGATTCCCAAATCATCCTAGTTTCCCAGGTTCTTTTTGAAGAGGACAATTGAATAAATATTGCGAACAACCAAAGTCTTTAAAACCACAAATCAATGTACATTCGGTTTCTGAAATTAAAATACATCCTAATTACTTGCGAAAACCCGCACCTAATTAATTCCACTCTCCCAATTAAATTTCCGTATTCTCCTGATTTGGAAAGATGCTGATGAGCTAAATTTCATAACGCCCTTCTAACGAGTTTGATTCCTTGCATAATTAATCAATCAATCGTTGATTTTATTTCAACCCTTTCTTCTTTCTAGCCCATTTTGATTTGTTTGAAGAGAAATCTTGATTATTTAGTTGTACTTAGGGAGAGATTATCATTATTATCAACCTCTTGAGTATGGTTTTTGTATTTCGGAAATTATAGCCATTATTTTAATTACCGATCGAATAATTTGCATAAACGTTGGGTGTTTTAATTTGATCAATTTACGTCCAGCTAGTAATGTGGACTTTTATCACTATGTGTATCACTTTGTGTTACATAACTGCACTTAGACGTGCAATTAGGTATGAGCCTTCAATTAACCGAGACAATTGTATTACTTTTCGATGTCTTGTAGATTTTTCGGAGCGACACTGCATTTCTGGGCATGTTTAAAGCGGTTCTCTTTCTAGGAACTCTACTTTGAATGCTCGTGAAACCTCTTGTCGTTGCGAAAGGGTTAAATCTCTTTTATTCTATGGGGGAAAAATTACGCGCTATATATTTTCGCCCAGGTATATTGCAATATGTTGCTAGTGATTTGTCTCAAGCGAATAGAACCTACAATCACCTATCGAAGGCTAGATCTATTTGTGGAAGGGTTATTGCGGCCTCTACCATTTGCTTGGTGGCTTGAGGGAAGCTGAAAACAAGGTATCTAAAAGCTCACAGCTATTTGCACACTATGGACTCGGTTTGACACTACCTGTGGCTGTTCAAAACACACAGAACCAACTCAATAAGTAAAATTTATAAACAAAACAGTTGCTTTCACCCCTTTGAACAATTATCATTAGATTACATAAAAGGTAACTTGCCTTGATGCAGTCTGCCACTAGAAGATGATACACATTAATTATTAATTGTTGGTTTCGCTCTATTGTTGATTGATTCTTCACGAATACAAAATCTCCTCCGGCCACACATCCGTTCGTGTCGAGCGCCCCTACGCCAGTCCTCTCTCACTCCCGTTTTTTCTTCCGGGCCGATTCTCTCTCCACCCCCCTCTCAAGTGTAACAACCCCTGGCCAACAAACCCCGCTTCTCTGTAATACGGCGCGACTACACCATCATCCCTTGTGTAATTTCTTTCTGTCCCAATATCGCCCGTAATGTTAATTTATTCCGACAATTTTATTCCTCTTTATGAGTTCAAGCTGGCCATCACAGTATACTGTCAAAATGACGGCTCTTACATGTGCACTCTTATTGGCCATTGGTTTCAAATTTGAACTTGTGGGGATGAATATTGCAGGATTTCAAGATGACAGCAGCCTTTGGAAGCGTTGACATTACTTTACTTTGTGCATTTTGGTTGTTTATCAAAGACAGGCTCAAGTTTGAAATTTGAATGTAATCAGATGAAAATTATAGAATTCCAAGATGGCACGGACTCTTGTGACAGCGGTTTTTGCAAATTGGTCAAAAATTAATTTGCATTGGAGTTTCTCTCTGAAAAGGGGTCAAGTGTCCAATTTGAATGCAAACGGATGAACGTTACAAAATAGACCTTTCCAATTTTACCTGAGCTGTTAGGGTTCAGCAATGGTTACCATACAATTCCGGTTGGTGCGTATTCCAGCGGCTGTCAAATTGTCAACTCAACAGTGATTCAAACGGTTTTTCTTTGTTTTTGTCTTCTAACTGCAGTGGTTCAATTTTGTTCTGTGTCCGTGTTGTATTTGTGAAGGTCTCTGGCCCATTGAAAGCTCCCAAATTCATTATAAACATTTGAAAATGTTTGATTTCAATACTAACCCAAATGTTGGCCAATCTTCTTTTTCCCGCCAGCGGGCTACGAGGCCGTGCTGTCCCATTCGGGGTAGATTAGAGACTGAGGATTCGGTATGCACTAACAGGACACAAGCACATGGCTCTGGAAAACGTTATAGAGCATTTTCCACATGATTCACACACAGTTTCAGACTGTTCCGAAGCTCATTTTTCGCTATTGAGTGCTCCTATAGATGAGTTTATAGGTCCTGTAGCCGGCGAATTACATGTTCTGGATGTCTGTCAATAATAATTGTTTTCAAAGATAGTGGTCCTATAAATCAGTTTATGGGTCCTGTTGCCCTAGAACACGTCCCTTAATCGCTTATTGTTTTGACGGTTGCTAGAGCTGGGTTTACGCATCCTTTGTGATTCAAATGTTCATATACTTGTAGAGCTATTCTGTAAAAAATAACATTCCCTAAACGCTCTGTTATGTAAAAATTCGGGTCGGCCATTGGCTGTTCCCTAGGTAATAACAACGTAACAGAGCCTTTATAGAATGTTTTTCGAGAATCGCACCATTGGACTAATAGCCTTGTCTGCATTTCTGTAAACATTCCACAAATAAATTTCTCCCAGACCGTTTTTAATTTTTGATTTTTAAATTTAAACACAAACTTCTAATTGCAGTTTTCACCGTTTCTAGCGCCTACTATATTTGGTTGAATTTATAACGCTTGAGAATAAGTAGGTAGTAGTGAACGGTTTTGTCTCGTTTTTGGTAACGCGTCATTTTGGAAGTCTTTTTGGCTTTTCCCTTTTCTTTTTCACAAAGAGAACCCAAGAATTAATATTTAGAGTGACTTAGGCGGTCACTCTCACTCAGCCCTATTGCTGACGAATGGACGGTTAACAAACGTCACCTCACAAACGGCTTTATGAGCAATAAGTGTGGTTAGATCGTCATATACTTACCTATCTATAAATCAGTTTCACGACTTTTTTCATTAGAGCAAGCTATGGAGAATTTTTATTGTGTTGGTACAAAGGTAACCTTGTCGCAACCAGTTGTGTAGATGTGGTATATTATGATCAAGGATGTCGTATGATTGTTATGACGTGGGTTTCCTTCAAGCGGAAATTTGCTGCGACCGATAACTAAAGACAAAGCGCGGCAGCCTTGAAGAAAATGGAATGGGAAATGCCCAATGGTCCCAGTGAGGTTGAGAGAACGTTCTTTCTTGCTTAGGACATTAATGAACTTGTCTTTTTACATAATATACCACATCTACAGTTACACAACTGGCTGCGACGACGTTAGCTCTGTACCAACACAACACAACTTTTACATGGCTTACTGTAATTAAAAAAAGCCGTGAAACAGATTATAGCTCTGATGTAAATATTTAGTATATTTCATTTGTGTTACGAGTATACTAAAATGTTTTTTTTTCTGCTTACCCCATAGGACGAAGAGGTAAGAATAACTCACTGACTCACTTATGCTAATCATTCATATCATAAATAATGTTAGGATGTCTAGGTCTAGATTCACATGTTGGATTTTTGTTGCTCAATCAAAGATTGAGTTCAAGATCGAGAAATTACCACAAAGAAGTAATAGGACCTCGTGTTTTGTTCCAGGATGCTAAAGTAGAAAAGGAGGTGAAGGAACTTCTCGCTAAATACAGGCGGTAATTGGCCGACAAAAGACCGACTCTTATTTATACAATACACAAGGTAATATTTTAAATTGTACTTTACAGAAAAAAAAGGGGAAAATCAATCAATAAGGGGATCTATGATATTGTAATAATAAAATAGTTGTTTACATGTCTCTGGTATGAATGCAAATACTGTCGTAGTACACATTGTTGGCAGTTTACTTGCAGACGTTTTTATTGTTATCGTTTTGAAGTGTGTACTTTTTAGAAACATTCCATTTTGGGAGAAAATAAACATGACACTGGTTTTAGCAGTAATGTACTTGGTTGTTTTATTGTCCTGGCGTAAAAATCTTGGATGCTTCTCGGGTCCAAAATTATAACTACAATCGTTCAGAGAAGGCGGATTAGGTGACGTTACACTTCGCGTCTACATTTGATACAAAATTTACAGTAACATAACAAACTACATTGGCTTCTGAAGATTGCTGGTCGATCTAGGTACGGAATTCGCCACCACAACGTATTGCTTTTGACTAATTAAAACGTTCTTTGCAAAAATTCCACTTGTTAATTTTAAAAAATGGTCTTCTACACGTATTCCATTACCTATAGAATACCTGGATATATGAACCCGTGGTGTTTTTGCGGAGGCGACGTAATTCCAAACCCATCCTAGAATTTTTCTACACTGGTTACAAAGAGATTTATTTAGTGAATTGAGTCTAGCATGGTCCCAAATATCCGCAAATAAGTTCTACCAAGAAATGACAAGTGGGGGTTTTACTTATTCACCAGAATTTTGGGTTACACAGATTGGCAAACTTGGCATTTGCGGAAGGAAAACTCGCTATCGCAGACCTGTTTTGCCAAAGACATCTCCCGGAGTTGGAGATGTGGCGAGAAACTGTTAGGGAAAGAGCGTGACAACAGTAGCAACAAAAGCGTTTATAATGACATAATCAATTTCACGGCTTTCTGCATTAGAGCAAGCTATGGAAAAAATGGGTTGCGTTAGTACGAATGGCACGTTGACGACTTGTTGGCAGCTAGCTGTCTTCATGTGTGATTTTCAATGTGACATTGCACCGTCTTGGAAAGTCATGTCCGCGAAAGTGAAAATTTTCGAGAATATGCGAGGAATTGTTAGTTTCTTTTGGGTGATTTGCAGTGTAGACGATAAGGGACATTGCCTTCACTGGTTGGTGGGTCTTCGCCAAGGCCCCTGAGAAAATAATGCCGGAAGTCCGTGATGCCGTGAAGAAATGGGATGTAAAAAGGAAAACCCCACTGCCCAAGAAACTTATTCTTCTAATGGACAATATGGATAGTAGGACAATAATTTATGGAGTTGAACTGTACGGAGGCGAGACAATTTGGGCGTGAGTAGGTAGGTACCGTAATCCGGGGTGAATTCGAACGCACCAGGCGATTTCGAACGTTTGGTGGTTTTTTCAGTTATCCGCCATTTAACTAGATGTCACTGATTATATCGAAACGTTGTAAACTATGTTTAGTAAATAAGAGTCTGGTGTACATGTCGAGAGGTGTTAGACGCATTTGGACCGTAAGGTAAGTGAGCAAACAAATCTAGCAAATTATAGTCACTTTGTCATTTTGCAACAACATCAAAAAGAAACTTCTGTAACTCTATCTTTGCCTTTAATATTTTGATACATAGATCACCTTGAAAATCACTTATTTTTATCATCCTAGGGGTCAAAATTTATATTTTTTGAGAAATGCTGTTCGATTTCACCCATACATAAATAAACCTTACTTTGATTATTCCTACAAATAAATAGGCGTTCGAACTCACCCCGCCTAGCGTGGTGAATTCGAACACTAAACAATAAAATAAAAAAAAATAAACGGAAAAGTTACAAAATTTGTAATTTGAGTAATCGGTAGGTAAAGGTTTAAGCTACCTTCATTAATTTTTTCAGATTTTTTAAGGTTAATTTCGCAAAGTTATCTTCAAAAAACCTTAGAAACGTGTTCGAATTCACCCCGGATTACGGTACACTGTGTTGTCTGCCGGCATGTGTCTTCATACCTTGCTTGCTGTTGCAGTAGGTATAATAGGAAGAGCTAGAGTAGGCACCTAGTACTGACTACTGTAGTGATGTGCATCAGAAGATGTAGCCTTTTGGGCGGTGGGCCTTTCATCCGAGTAGTATCTTGCCGATCTTCGGCATCATTCATTAGTAGCCGCCAAAAACCTACAACCTTGGCGGAGACCCACTAACCAGTAAAGACAATCTCCTTAATCGTCCACACTGCAAAGTACTCTAAAGAAACTCACGATTCCTGGCGTATGCTCAAAAAATTTCACTTTCGCGTACATAATACCTCGACACGGTGACAAGGTGTCACATTAAAAATTGCACGTGTAGACAACTGGCTGGCATTCCCTTGTCATCGTATCATTCGTACCAACACAACACAATTTTTCCATAGCTTGCTGTAATGCAGAAAGCCGTGAAATTTATTATACTGCTTGTCTTTCGTTTATGTACATATTATTTTCTTTATTCACGCTTTTCCGCGATGGTTTATTTGCTTTGTGTTGTTTGAAAGGCGAGAGTAACAGTGCTGCGAATCGTTTTAGTTTCTCCCCGCTCAACACTCCATTTTTCTCTCCAGTCTCGTTGGCGTGGAATTATTGTTAAGAAACTACGGGATAATCAGCTTTTTTTTTCTTTCCTCATTAAACTACACTTTTTTTCGAGGTGATTAGTGCTTGGCCGCTAAGTTAAATGGACCCGCGAAAAATATTGCAATTCGAATTTCGTTGATAAAAACTTACAGTCATTCTGAATCTTGAATTGTCAAGCTTCCGGGCCGGAATGCCCTTGCACTAATGAATCCCCAGCAAGAGGCCAAAACACGAAATTTCCAAGTATTGAGGTCATGAGGTCCCATGTTGAGCCTTGGGATTTTGATTTATGTCCACTTGGCAAGTGGTTGACTTAATATCTTAATTGATAAGAATGATATCATTCTCAATCTGTAGGTAAAGGTTGAAATAATAAAGTAGAACTTTAAACAATACCTATTTAATTATTATTTTCAATTCGCTTAAAACATATAATTGTTTTTTTCTCATTTATAATAATAATAGTAATAAAAAGTAACAACATCATCAGGTTCAAAAAACAATGTGTCTCACGGAAACGCAGGGGTTATTTACACCCCTATTCATCATAATAAGATGCGGAAATTGTGTCTACAACGAACACGTCTATCTATTCACCTATAAATAAATTATTTTTTTATTCAATAATAGTTTTATGTTCATAAGTATTGGCGAATTCCTGAATTTTTCTTTATTCCTTTCTTCTACAACACTCTCGCATTCAACTTTTTTTTGTTGGGTTGACTCTTACACAATAATAAAATAAATAAATATGTATTATGGTTAATATAACAAGCGACCCTTTAATTGCTATAAGACTAGTATTACTGGTAAAAATGACGAGATAAAATTATTCTTTTTTTTTTCATTTTAGCTTTTGAATCAAAGCTACCGATTTTCTCTCGGGGGTGGTATGGGAGGAACAACGGCCCCCTCGAAATAAAAGCATGACGATGGAAGGTTTTTTTTTTAATTTGCGCTTTTAAATTTTGTTTTGTTTACTTGGAAAACACTTGGAATGAGCACAAAAAGCTTCACGCCACGCACTACCCTTGCATTACACACAAATATCTACAATACACACACATTTCGAGATTTAGTACATCTCAAGTCTAGAATTGCCGTAAAAACAACGTGATACAAAAACGTTAAATTATAAAAACAAAAGGGAAGAGCGGGCGTGCTGTTGCTGTTGTTGTTGTAGTGGTTTCAGAGCCCCGGTAAACCAGAATAACAACGCTAAGATAAAATGAATGATCGTCTTTTGTTCTGTCCGTACACCAAGGTCATTTGTAAAACTGGAGAGGCAAATCATCGGTATGGTCAAATTAGACAGTCCTGAATAATATGAACATCTTATCTTCTTCACTTTGGAATTTAAAAGAAATGGAAAAGGTGCAAATTTGGAGTTTTATAGAGCATTATATCTTTTGCAGGAAAGCACTCTTCACAAGAGCGAGAGATGAATCGCAAGCATACATCTGGGCGCTGGAAGTATCTGTTGTTACGCCAATTTGTTATCAGATTGCTTACCCCGTGCAACCCAATGACTCATTGCTACCCATCTCGGAAAAAACATGCTCTATTCCAATTACTTATAAAAGTTCAAACAAGTACTTCATTTTATTAGGTTTCAATGGACTAAGAAACGTTTAAAATCAGGCTGGAAAGCAAAGTTCAACTGACCCAGACCTCAAACAGTATCAGAATTGCGGCAATGACACATCATTACAGATACAGAGCGTCTTGTAAAGCGGAAGCTGTTCAAAGCTTTCTATCGGTTCTACATTGTTCAGAATAGCGAAAGCGCACAAATTTATCCCCTTTCCATCCCAAAGAAAGAAATTGGCAACACCGCAATTCAGGCAAAGTCTATCAGAGAAAAAAACCCAGAAAATACCTGATCATTTAAGCCCCTCTCGAATGACCCCGGCCTACGCCTTCACTCTAGATGTTGTATTTTTTCTCTGTTTAAAGTTTTTATATCGTTAATAAATATTTTTTGTAAAATAAAACTAGGGGAGGGGGGATGATGATTATTATTATACAAATGGCAGCATCCTGGCTAAGTGTACGAGCAACCGCAGGGCCTGACCCCACAGCTGCCGCAACGGAGCGTATCTCAGCGTCAGAAAGTGCCACATGCACATGACCGAGATCACTTGCATGCAGCGGTACATCCAGTAGAGACGGCCGACTTGCTTCCTGGCTTTGGGCAGGCTGGAGACGTCCTCCTTGAAGATGTACCGGCGGATGCCGAGGACGTAGTCCTCCACGTAGTTGTCCCAGTCGATTTTCGCCACGTCGAAGCAGAACTCCTGCGCGTCCTGCTCGTTCAGCGTCAGACTGAGTTTCCGCACGTTTTCGTCGTTGAATGCCCACTCTTTCGTCGTGAAGTACTCGAGGCAGGTGGCCGCTTTGCTCAGTTTGTCCTGGATCCGGACCATTCTGCAAGAAAAGGACGTTTCGTGAGCCACCACATTTTACTCCCTCCCATAATTTCAATGAAACAATGAAAATGTTTCATCAACCGCAGCTGCCCACTTATCCATTATCCAATGTTTTGAAAAATTGCTTTGCGAGTTCCTTTCCGCCAAGCTTCAGGTCGGTCGATTGATGAATTAGTTCGTGGGATGGTATTGCTTGCCACCAAAATAAAGTCCTGATGATACACAACAAATCATCAGTACTTTATTTTGGTGGTTATTATAGGAAAGCTTGTGTTGTTTGAAGTTATGCGGAATTAGGGTATGGACGAATGCTTAGATTTTGTAAGGGGATTTATGGATGTAAAATGATGAAAGTCGTTTTTTTATTGCTGACGACGGTAAATTGACGTAAAAACATCCTGGCTAGCTATTCTTGAAAGTGTGGGAGAAATTCCCTGAGAGTAAAATACATTCCGCAGTACACTGATGTAGCGAATGTTGCCTAAAATCGTGTTTTTCAGGCAACTTTCTCTACAACAGTGTAGTACGGATTATATAAAACTCCCAGGGAGTTTCCCCCACACTTCCAAGAATAGCTACCCTGGAGAGATCACATCTGCTGTTCCTGCAGATGTGGCAAAATACGCTTAGCGTGTCGAGGCGTGATATGACAAATATCTAAGTCAGAGATGACTTTGGGACGGTAAAAGGCGGCCACGCTCACTTTGAAACTTCCATGTAAATTTGCGGAGTTAGAATGCACAAATCGGCAGAAATTTCCAAAACTGAATGCAATTATCATCGTCAAGGTGCAACCAAGTTGGCTTCCGCCAATAGGGTGTTTTCACTGTATCAAAGATCCCCCAAAATCACACATAATTATGTACTTATACAAACAGGGTGATTCAACGTAATATGGAGGTGTAGTAGAGAGCTAGAATGTTGTTAAAAAGATTCTATGTCTTTTAATTTTGAAGTTATGAAGGAACAAAAGTTGGTCCTTCGATCGCTTCCATTTTCGTTGTTCCAAAAGATTTTGGTAAACTGGTTATGGGAAAACAATGAGTAGAAAAATCAACCTCTGAATCTGTAATGTATTTCTGTTATGTATACAGGGTGAGTCATGAATTCTGAAAAATATTTTTTCATAAAAATGCCTGCAAACAGTGGTCCCATAACCTATATGTAGAGCACAATAGAACCCTATTCATTTCAATAGAATTCTTCTGCTTCTGGTTCTTGAGGATAACAAAACTTTTCTAGTTTATGACTCACCTGTATAGAAAACTGAAATTCAATACAAATTTAGAGGTTGATTTTTTGTACTCATTATTTTTCCATAAGCAGTTTACTGAAATCTTTTGAAACAACGAAAATAGAACCAATCGAAGGACCAACTTTTGTCCCTTCATAACTTCAAAATTAAAAAGCACAGAATTTTTTCAACAACTTTCCAGCACTCGACTACACCTTCATATTATGCATTATCAAAGATGGTCCGACACTTTTGAATCACCCTGTATATGTGAAAGCTTGAATAAGTTATTATTTCATACAAAATACTAATTGGTAAAATATTTGAGAAATAAAATCACCTGGAATTCGAATTTTCCAGTTACTTTCAAAACGCAGATTCAGTCAAGCTGCGGTGATCATGACGTCATCAATTGCATTCAAGTTATGACTGACATATAATGTCATGTTAATGTCGTCAAATTTTGTGTTTGTGTCATGAATTTCGTTTGTATCCAATACAAATGTCTTCAGATAACTTTACTAAAGCTTCAACCAAGTGAACACTGAATTCATCAAAAACTACGACCATTTAAACTCGGCCGAATTTAAAGGGATAAGGAACGTCCACTCCTCGGACTTGTTGAACGCACATGGTGGGCGTCTAACCAAAGTATCCTCCACGTAGTAATTTATCTTGAAGCCAGCCAGTGATCCTCGCAGCACGATAAGTGTTTGATAAAGGAAAATCACGCTGAGGGGGTGTGAACTATTGTATTTTCGAAACTGATTCAACTTTCGGGAACATTCAGGAAGTATTTTGATGAGGCACTTTTGGAGGTGTTTCTACACCGAGGCACAAAATACCACCTATTTCTTCGAGATCTGTTCATGCAGAAGTTTGATGACAACATATGATGACGTCACATGCTGTTTTTGCCGGGAAACATTTAGTTCAAATTTGTATCCCCTTTTAATCATTGTGAGGAATTTTTTAGCAAAACTAAATTTACTAGTGGGATACAGACCCCAAATACTTTCTATTTTTCGATTGATAAAAACGTGTGAAAACACCCTATTGGCTCAATTTTCAGCTTCCATGATTCAAAATTAGGCAGCTACAAAAATAGATGCAACAGGATGAAAAAATAAATGTAAAAGAGACGTCGACATTTAAGGGACCTTTTGCCCCATCTTTCGCAGCCTTCAAATTCCCACGCCAACTTGTAAGTTCTCAAAAGTGTATAGATACTCAGTTGATGATTCAATACAAAAAGAAAATAGTCAACAGAAATCCCAACTTGCACAAAGGTCTCAGAATTTTCTTGAATACAGGGTATTTTTTTAGTAATGTCACTATTTCAGTAGCTTCTGGCAACAAAGTACGCAACTTTTTGACAGTGGCATGGCAGCATCTTGTATTTTACAGTTTCAAGTTTTGTTTGACACCAGACCATGGTTGGCAGTGATCAACTTCGCGTACATGGTGCCATAAAGCCTGAAAGTTGCATATTTTTTGTTTCTTAGTTTTGAAATTCAAAGTTGTCCTACATTTCTGTATCAATTCACTTGAAATTTATAACAAATTGAAGCCTAAAATTTGAATTTTGATATGGTGAAGTTGTTCTTGTGCAACTTCAGGGTGATGGCCGCAATTTTCCAAAAAAGTTTTTCATCAGAAATGAAGTGCTCGGCGGGTGTCACAGAATCTCGAGACGTAACTTCAGACATGTTTCCTTCTATGGCCAAGCACAACTTTTTGTTCTGTCGCACCGTCCAGACAAAGTTGATGGCTGACAACTGTGTTTGTAGTGTCAAACAAAACTTGAAATTGTCGGTTACAAGGTGCTGCCATGCCCCTCTTGATAAGCTGCTAACTTTGCTTGCCAGAAGCCATTCAAATTGTGACATTACTAAAAAAACAACTTGTATCATTGCTTTTCAGCAATTCTTTCAGGGCGTGATGATGGCTCATTCGGCCTAAATTGGTGGTCGAAGCCTAAAACAAGCCATATGACCTGGCCGTTCCTTAGCAATACCTAGCGCAGAAATAAGCAACAAAAAGGACCGGAATCAAAATACCAGTTCCGTTCTTCGACAACAAATTGTTTCGCTGCAAGAATTCAGCTGTGGCATGAGGGAATCAGCTTTTTCGTGGTTTCTGAATCCTGTGACCCTCCTTTAAACTTGACGCGAACGAGTTTTTCCACCCATATTTATTGTCAATCGTCGTTGTTGTAATCTTATTTTTTCGCGATAATTATTGTTCCGCGGTAGATTCTTTCAAGCTGTTGTTTTCGCTGTTTATTTTTTTTTGCGAAATTATTTGCTGTTAAGAGAAAGTATTCTGATCGTGCAGAAAAATCTGTTTGAGATCCCCCAAGAGGAGTGAGACCAATTTCCAGAGTGATGTCTGTGTGTCTGTAATCTGCTACGATAACTGCCGAATCGTCGAGCTGATTGAGTTGAAATTTGGTGTGTAGATATGGTTTCAGCTTGGAATGTGCTGACTAGTTTTTGGGTGAAGCTCGTTGATGAATAAGGCCAAATAAGGTGTCAAGCTCTCAGGAGCTACGAATCGTGAAATTGCGATCACCAGTCATTTCTTCAAGAAATCTCTGTAAATGTGTTCCGAGAGAGTTCCCGATGTATGGGTTTCTCTCTTCCCAAAGCGGAAGGATGGGCAAAATGGAACCGCCTAGCACTGGGACATCATTTGTCAGTGGATAGTGGACCAGAAACAATTTTTGAAGTAGGTACGATTGTGATAGAAGTGTCCCGCACCGCAATCTTTTCATGTGTCAATTCAACCTTGGCCAGTGTCCCAATCTTCATGATACCATCTTCTTATGGAACTTGGAAAAGGTAATCCGCCATTGTGAAGGCGGATGAGAAGTGGTTTCTGAGGGCGCCAGAATTCAGGCTACCTTATAACGAAATCAGGCGAAACATTTCGATCGCAACTGCTGTACCTACCTTGTTCCACAGAACCACATTTCGTTTATGTCCTCAGCCCCTGATACTTCTTGAGCCATAGTGATTTTTGATGGTTCTAGATAGACGCAAGTTTTATTCAAGGATGCTCAATAATTAACTTCCTAAGTTTTTTTGCAATTATTTGATCAGATCCTGACCTTCTTTCGGAGGGGGCGCTTCGAGCAAAAAATTACGTCCCCGGATACTCGCCAGGGAAGTATCGATTGTGGTGCCACAACAGATTTTTCACTTGTACGTAATAACAGGGTATAGGGAAATCGGTTTTTTCGTGGTTTATTGTGAACCGATCCGTCTTTCCGTAGCTTGGTAACAAACTGAACAAAACAGAAGTCAGAAAGAATGCCTCCAAAATCAATAACTCAACTATAGTTATTAATTGCTTTCACAATAATTTACAAAAATAATTATGGGTATTGCAACAGTTATTATTCAGTACAGTGGGTCGCTAATGTGACAGTAATTAAATAAACATTAGGCAAAGTGACAAAATTTCCACACGACTAAGCAAAGAAGTATCCTGGAAAAAAACGAGATCGAGGGATGCAGCAAAAAATTGAGACCAAGACCAAGATCAAGAACGTAATAATCAGCTGATCGAGTCTGCAAAAACTCACAGCTGGCCTGAGCAACCGCGACCGAGACCCACATTCGCCGGCGTTCAAACGAAAACAAAACACTCAGGCATGCAAGGAAACGAAAGAAGACACCTTACTGACCAACTTTCAGCCGATCCGCTGACGGCCCCAGGGCGTCCCATAACGTTATACAAGACGTTATAGGTTCGAAGATGCTACCAGAAAAAAAGACAACAACAACAACAAAATAAAACCAAATTCCGTTAGTTACAGCACCGAAAGCGTGCGGCATAAATGTGAAGACATAAAAAAAAAATGAATAAATGAATACAATCAAGTTAGTACCTGTGTATGACCATCGCCTTTGTTTTTTTTTTAATTAGATCCGTCTGCGCGCCTAATGGGTTTAATGGTGAAGAGTGCCTATCTACAAGTACGTGAAGAGCACGGAATAATTACGAAAAGCGTTTGTTCAGGTGTTGAGGATACGTTTGACCTACAGAAATTCATTCCAATTAACGGAAAAGCGGATTGGAATGTCTTGCGATTGAAATTCTAAAGGTCCTGAATCTTATCGCATTTACTCACGACACCTACTTCTTTTTTCCTTATTTCTTTCAACGTCAGTCTATTTCCGCTGCCAGGGTCAATCACCCGGTGAATATGCCTCCCTCCACCATTCTGGAAGCTCTGGCGTACTCCTGTGTGTTTCAACGCAAAGTAGGGATCTTTAACGACCACCAACATCGCACTGAGTCGGCACCACTGTTCAAATTTTAAGTCCTTTGCGACATTTTTTGCATTTGGCAAGCATTCCAAGTAAATCAAGGAAATAGTTTTTGGGACAAGTGGGGATCGAACCC
Organism: Anaspis maculata; assembly: GCA_949128115.1. NCBI lineage: Eukaryota > Metazoa > Arthropoda > Insecta > Coleoptera > Scraptiidae > Anaspis > Anaspis maculata. The sequence continues at coordinate 23,684,322 of OX421967.1, forward strand.
ACGAGCCACAGCATATGGCAGTCGGACGCGATAACCACCATGCCATAAGCTTCTCACTTCCTTCATTTAAAAGTGTGCAGCCGAAAGTTACTATAGATTAGAAGACGTAATTGGAACTACCCGCAAGTCCGTTTTTCAAGGATAAGTAAATACTTATCCAAATCACTTAGTTACTGAAGAGGGTCAACAAGTCAGCACTTCAGTTTTGTTCTCGCAATATCATGAGCGTACTTCGAAGTTTCAGCAGTTTCTTATTTTGCATTGAAATAACCTGGAATGAGTGATGACCATTTTGCGGGTATTAACTAGATTACCTCCACAGTGTGGATCGAAACTTACATCGGTTTGCTACCCGAAATCCACGCCAAACTGTCGATGATATAGGCGGGCAGCCAATGGAGGAAGCACTGGTTGATGGAATTCCAGGTCCTGGACGCCGTCACTGTGCCATCCGGGTACCACGTGACCTCCGAAAACGGGTGTTTCCGCATATACTTGAAGCACAAATCAATGAACGCCTTCCACGTGATCGGTTTCCTTTGACCTGGAAAGAAATTCGATTTAATCCTGATTACCTCTCTGCGAGCCATGCGTTCCATCATCCCGCCCTTCTACATTTTCTCATTACACTCTCGCTTTGTTTGCACAGGAGCGATTTGCATTGTCGCCATTCAGTCCTTTGACACAGGGCCACATGCGGCCCTCAACTGCGTGTAAGTTCAACTGACCAAACCTCAGTTAATTTCACTCATCGACACTTGGAGGAGGAATATATTAATATACCTGTGCTGCAATTGTATATGGGCAAGTCTTTGGTTTTCGTCGTGCCGATCCGCCACGCGCTGACCATCATCAGATTGATGACCATGTCGACGGGCACCAGGTCGGCCGTTTTCCTCGGGTCGCACAACATGGTCCTGAACAGTCCCTTGCCGGCAGCCGCTATGATGCCGGTGGGTCCGTTCCAGTTATCCACCCATCCTTTCAGGGGTCCGTGGACGCTGCTCAGGACTATGCTGGGCCGCACTATGACCAGGGGCAGATCGCCTTTGTTGTCCTTGAGCCAGCACTCGGCCAGCGCTTTGGTGAAGGTGTACGTGTTGGGCCGGTTGCCCACCAGCCTTGTCGTCAGCGAATCCAGCAGCGTCTCGTCCAGACAGTCCACCAGAGACGTGACCTGGTCGGGACCCATGGGCGGCGGGTAGATCTCCTCCTTGACCTCGCTGCGGTCGCAGTTGCAGTAGGCCGTGGAAACGTGCACCTGCACAGAAGGTACTCAGTAAAAACCAGTGGTTCGGGGCTAGCTAATCTTGAAGTTTATGACTCATCAAAGTTAACAGTTAACGCAATGGTTATCTTTTGTGGATTCTGGAATTTTACCTCTCATCGAATTACTCGAAAAATTAGTGGTATGGTAATCGTGGATTATTTTTATCTGTTTTTAGAATATGCTAAAACGTCTGGATCTGTCAAAACTAAAGAAAAATTCCGTGTCAGTCTGTCAGGTTTTTTGTCCCTTGATCTATTCATAAACCGTACAACCGATCTCGATCAAATTTTTGGTATGCGCGTAGGATCTATAAAACGTAAAAAGGTGAAAATAAGCTTTTCGCCGTAATCTGTCAAACAGGAATGTCACTGTCAACGAGTGACAGAAGGATTCTCTTGCAAGAATTTTGAGTTCGATAGCTCACTTCCAAAAGCCTTTGAAAAACTCTATTCATAACATATCTAGGGTGCCCGGGAAAAACAGTATAAGTCAAAAAAAAAAGGTCAAAATGAGATAAGTCGCTATAAAGACAATTGAACCAGCTTTGAAATGATGTATCACTCAACCCCAATTGTCATTTAAAATTTTCGAAGGGGCTGCCACCCTGACTACGGGGGTGAAGCTCCACGGTTAAATTAATAGCAGTTGAACGTCCCCCTTGAAAACAAAGTTGACCTGTCCGGGCTTATTCCGAAAAAATGAGGGCGAATGCCCGAAAATATGTCTGTTTTGTTTTGTTTTCAATGGGCCACCCTGTATTGTGGTTTACTATTGTACTGTTGTTTTAAATGTTTTATAATTATTGTTATCGTCTGATTTCGAACCAAAGTGAGGAAACAATATGCACCTGCACACTAAGGGCTCGATACCAAGTTGGAGGCGCAAAGTTTGGGACGGTGTAACTCGCCAAATACAGCGGTCTGATTGGTTGGTATCCGCCGTTGCTATGGTAACCGCACTTACGACGGTCTCAGCCCCAACTTGGTATCGAGCCGTAAGTTCTTTATATTGACATCAACTGTTATACATATTACATATTAGATATATACCGTATGATCAAAAACTCTCCTCTTCTATGCAGGCTGTGGCCTGGCCAAAATCAGCCTCGTTTGCCTGCCAATGACCAGACCACAGCCTGCCTAGAGGAGGAAAGTTTTTGATCATACGGTAGGTATGTATAAGAAAATTCCCATTGTAAGTACACCATTTAAAAGGAAATAAATTATTATTGTATTATTTTATAATTCCAAAAGCACATCTTCGAGACGTTTTCATTTCCCAGGAGAGATTAATAAACTAGTCATACAAACCGAATGGGCTCTGTGAACCAAAAGTTCAAACTATCCAAATTTGAGCCAAATTCACCACGACTCAATTACCCTAAAAAATGTGCAAGTTCCCTTCGAGAAGGTTGTTTTCGAAAGATTGAACCTATGAAAATTGTTCGCATGCAAAACGGTAGAGAACTTGACAAAAAAAAAAGGATTTAATCTGCATAATACACGATACAAAATTGAATCCTATTAACAATGAAAATGAAACTTCGAATCCAGGTATAATCGCTGAATTGTGCTACAGGTGTCCTCCCGATGCTAAAAATACACAACTAACTAGATCCAGCGAATTCTTGTTATATACACGGAATGTGTATTTTTAACACTTCCATACTAATTATTAAGAAGTGAGTGTTGAGATCTATCACCGGTTCAGACAGGTAGGTACGTATTGTATCAATTACTATAAGGTAGAGGTGATAGGTAGGTAGATACATCAAGTATGTAAGCAAATTATAATGTTATGATTGCATTTTATTTCAGTATCTGGATTTCAAACGCGTCATGTACAAGCTGATTAATCCTCGATCATCAAACACCTTCACTTATCGGTACTTACAATCATAATTTCACCTGAAAATAGTTTTTTTTTATTTCAATTAGTAGCGACTGTTCAAAAGAGTTGAGAAAAGAATTATTAAGTAGCTATTATAAATAATACAGACTTGTGAGTTATTAATTTGTGGTGTTCTCGAGGGTGTTCTAGTCAACTCGACTAAATGTGCGTTCAGTCATCAGCTTATTTAGCCGCAAGTTTCAATTTTAGCCGTAAGCGCTGCATCGCTTATAGGCTGTTCTGAGGAGGCTGGTTCATAAGAGCCAATGGGGGTCGCTGCGCTTGCGACTAAAATTAAAAATTGCGGCTAAATAAGCTGACTGAACGCACCTTGATAGTTTACCTATTTACTTCATAAATTTTATAAAGTACAGTCACAGGAACGGAGTTTCAGGCAGCTGTCACTTGTCACTTGTCACTAACTATCCAAAGTGAAATTGGATCGTTCAAATCAGATATTCATATGAGAAGTATTTTTGCACAATAGACGTATATTATGTGAAATGTAGAAAAATCAAGATTGTCACTTGAATTGCCAGATATCACCCTGTACAATTTGAAACAATAAGATTTACATCGATGAGAAACTAGACGGCGGGGTTTATAAAGGTGCCTTCTTGAAAATTGAAAAACAAACCTGATTGTCCTATTTTGCCAATTTTCAGCTCCTTATCACAGCTTGATATTATTTACTCTTTTTTTGAAATACTTTCTCTGTTTGCACCTTACGTTCTCGGTATACCGGTGAAAGTAAAGAAGAAATAGAGAACGCAAGCAAACACATCACACTAATGAACCAGCCACAGTATAATATTGCGATCAATCAGTCGGTGGTGAAGTGTTGAAAATTGAGTTTAGCATCATCAAACACGCTTTTCTCAGTTTCTCCTTTATTTATAATAAAGGATCGAGCAATAATAAATCAAATCGCAATTTTTTTCATGTCGCAAAAGTGGCACAAGAATGCATTTTCAGTGCTCATAGGATACTGAAATAACTTTTATTATTAAATGCAACGTCGTGCTACTTACTATTGTCCGCGACAATGGGAGAAATTATTTTTGAAATAATTATTATTACTGATTCGCGCACACGAAGAAATGCTGTTGGCTACCCTTCAAGGCACTGTTGTCAAGTTCACATAAATCTGACACTTCATATTCAGCATGTCCCTGCAACTGGATGGGAAGCTTGGCCTCGAGCTTGGCCTGTTTTGAGTTTTGACCGAGGTTTTGACTTGGAAAGTTGAAGCCGAGATTTGACAATCCCGACGGGCAAAAAGTCATCACTGTCATCGTGCTCAGTCGGAGCTCGGAGCACGCTCGTCATTTTAAAGTACGCTGCCGTGCTCCTGTGAAATGTTTTTGGCACACATTTCCACAGGAGATGGGCCGCTTCAACTTCAACTTCAAAAATCGCGAAGACATACCGGCAAAACATTTTTTATTTAAACAAATATGAGTTGTTGAGCTTGTCAGTATCAAATGTGTTCGAATAATAAGAAATACCTGAAAGCTGTATTTACACTACCCAATTTCTTGAACAATCTGCCAAAATAGTGTCAAAAAACAATGAACTTGATTGTTTAACTGACTGATTGTACCTACAAGAAATTGTGTAGTGTAATACAGCTGTAAGAACATAGAGGGAAACTGATTTTGTCATTCAAGAAAGAACTTGGAATGCAGAAGGTGTAACGGAAGGATCCTTTCACTCGAAAGATGCCACTTGTGACGTTTGATGGATTACCACATTCTCAGATATTTTATGATACTGCTAGTGCGCGTCATTCATATTACGGATTTGCCTCCATTTCGCTTCAACACTATAAACGTGACGTCACTGAGCGGGCTGATTTTCTATCCAGCTATTAGTATAGACTTCCTTGGTTAATGCAGCCTTAAAAAAAAGTTAAATTTACGTGAAGTCGGCAAAAGGGCCTTGAATGGTAGCCAACTTGATAGCCAACATAACATTTCTTTGCGTACGCGGGCTCAAATAATTTTAAAAAAATGCTACAGACTTTTTTCCGAAAACATATTCTCCAAAAATTGTTAGGTACCTACCCTTTGCAGCCAATATTTTCTAGCCTCAGATTTACGTTTTTCATTGAAATAGCAAATAAGTCTGAAGATTACCCACATGTCGAATCCACATGGAGTTGGCACCACGGCTGTGCTTCAAGCTCGATGTAGAATTTTAGATCTGATAACGTTGACAATTGAAATGAAAACTATACCTTACGTTGACATATGACATATACTTGACACATACTCTCAGTTAAAAAAAAAACTGAGACTATTTGACACGGAGTTTACCTTCATAAACTCGTGCCCAATCAAATTTGGCACTATTTACCAAAATGCTATCTATAGTACGTTCACTTCTACCGTGATTCTAGTCGGCTGTGAGATTTTGTTTCTATGTTTCCAAATCTATATAGAAAATCCCCTAAACTTTGTGGTTGGCTGCTCTGGCTTCATTTGGCATAATAATTCACGAAGAGACACGAAGTCGTTCGGACCACTTTTGGAACATATCTTTTACGCATTTCCATTTTATTGGAAAACGTAGTAATTTTCCGACATATTTTTAATTTTCGCCAATAAACAAATAAATCAAAGCAGCTTTGATCTTTGTCAGTTGTCAAAAAAATTACCTTTCGAAGCCAGTAGTTCAACTTTCCGATGATTGAAACTAAAAATACACTAGCCCTTCGTCCAAAAAAGGGGGCCCCATGAAATCATCGAAAAGACACGCCAAGCCATGAAGAACTTTTGGCAAGACAAGGAACATCCCAGCAGGTCTACACTCGCAGCAGGATTTACGAGTTGAAAGTTTAATAAACCAAATTGGAAAAAAGAAAACAGCCGCTCAAAGTCGCGTATTGAACCGAAATTCATGTGGGTACCTTCAATTTGCAATTTGCTTTCGTTTTGGAGCTTGGCGGGACAAGTTTTTGTCGGCATTTAATGGCCGCCATCAAGATGACTTAGATTGAAGGCGGACCCGTGCGGTTTTGGTGTATTAATGACGGTAATACAGCTCTGCGCCCTTTTAGTCGCATTCCCACGTATGACAAGGTCAGTTTTCCTGAAGATTTTAATATCAATTTGATAACAAACATAACTTTACTTTCAGAGAAGCCAGTTTCACACTAGGTAAAACGGCGGCAAACCTACAATGCTGAAGTAGAAAATTTGCCCGGCCAACTAGAATCACAGTAGAAGTGAACCCACTTTACCTACCATAACAAGTCAGATTTATAGGTAATGTCATATATGCGAAAACTTTCACCAGTCATTGGCCAATTGTAACTAAAATAAATTTCCTATCTACAATGGAATTATTGTTATTGTATAATGCAAATTAAGAATTGAATCATGTCATTTTTGTGTTGAAGATCAATCCGACAAAGTCATTAGTGATGACTGTAAAAAAAAACAGAAAAGAAAGCTTAGAACTGTTAGAAAAAATCGTACCATAGCTTCAAGGTTCGTCATCCTTTTGCACAGCTCGACCAGCCTCTGGGTGCCCAGCATGTTGATCGTGACAGAAAGTTTGAGTTTTTCATCGAATTTGACAGTGGCGGCGCTGTGGAACACAATGTTGACGGTGCGCTGGAGTGTGAGCCTGTCATTGGGACTGATGGCCAGTTCCGGTTGCGTGATGTCGCCCTCTATTGGCAAGACTTTCTGCAGGTCCGTCGGCCGGCTCTTTCTGATGGCGTCGAACAGCTGAAATCCAACAAATTGGTTTTTGAGGAGTCTAATTTCGTCAGTTCAACAAGTCATGCCATTATTGCGCATTGCATAAATGGCATTTACGTGGCAGAAGAGAAAATAAGCTAATTATGTCATTTTTCTGTCAAAAATTCACATCACAAAGCCTAGTTTATATAGCGACGAATCGCAAAGACCATTCTTGAAGACCAATTTCTTATGGTGATCTGATACTTGTCAATAAGAACAAAACTTTTTTGCCAATTCGCAATCGCAGCCCGCGATTCGTTGCTATATGTATGTAATCGTCAGGAACACAATGTTACATACATCAAAACTGGTGTCATTAGAATAAAAGCGACAGCTTAGTTCCTGGCTTCATGGTAAATGTACAACTATTCCCATGGTAAATGAACAACTATTCTATGTATACAACTGAAGGGCTCCTTCATAACTATGTCACTTTTTTTGGAGTTACAAAAAATGTAATACACAGTGCCCCTGACAGTACCACTAAGCTTAAAACAGCCTACTACACGACATAAAATGATAATGCAGTAGGCAGGTTGACAGCTTGTGTCACATTTGATCAATGACAGTTACATGACAGCGAAATAGGCTAGTTATGCATTACAAGGCAGCCTACTACGATACATACCTAATAAATAGATTATGCGGGCACCTTAAGAAGAGGATAAAATATACAAAGACAGATAAATATAAAAGTGAAAAATGAGTCTTTTGGATGCCACACATAACACTGCCTGAATCCTCGAGAGAACTTGAATATGTGGAGCGGCAGTTGAACTCTTTTGGTAAAAGAATGTTTTACCGTACCTACTTAAATTCTTTAATTGACTCAATGACGTCAACGCAAACAATAACGGAAAAGTTCTGAAATTAAGAAAAAGTTTTCTAAATAGAGTTGCTAGAAACCGAATCGTAGAATATACTGGAAGAAGAAACTCAATTCAGAACATTATACGACCGGCGAAGAAGACCAAGAGTCAATGCACCGGAACTGATTCCTTTCGATTTTTTCCCAGTTATTGAGAGACCGTATGCCAAACAAATTATTGTACGTACCTACAGCTCCATATCTGATATAAGTGCCGAATAAAGATCAAAATATGAACCAGACATAAAAGCAAATTGAAAAGAATAGTGAAAATTCCCACTTATTCACTGGAAATTACAATGAAAAAATCGAAAGGGGTTCGATTCCGGTTCAATGATACCTCTGATTCATTGTTCCGGTTTCTTTTTTCATCATGCTTTCCACAAGAAGTCATTTATTGTGTACCTAAAAGTGTAGAAAGTTCTTTGTACGCCCTCTTTACGTGCGACGTCAATGCAATAAATAAACCTCATAGGTAATAAAAATGCAAAAATGCAGAGTAAAAATTTTCTTTTTTTTTTCTGTTGATCATTTTCATATGTTTTGCAGTAGGTACAGGTCGAGGTACAGGTGTTTAAAAATGAGTGTCCATACCGCTATGCTGAAACAAGGCTTGATAATAGCTTGTACACTTGGCCAGCATCAAATGGCTAAATATGCCAAACTAACCATGGGAAACATATCTAGCCATGTTAGCCAGAATCTTCCCAAAACTGGTCGTGTCCATTAAGCTGGAGTCGGTGCAATAGGTTGCAATCGAGGTTGCAATAAATGTATTTATAGAAAACTGAAAATAGGTACAACTACAACAATGACTATGAACTAAAGCAGAAGATGTCGGGTGTTTCACAACATTTTAGTTTTCTGCATAGCTTTTGTAGTTTTGGTTTTGCCAAAAATATTTTTTTTATGGAAAAAATCTTCGGCTGTCCATAGCTGCTCACCTACCCTAGGGTACTTAGATAACTCGACTTCTGGTTCCCGCCTGGTTCTTTAACAGTAATTGCGTAGAGTTTGTAGCAGTGAACACCTAAATATTTCTGTTATTTGTCCTCATCGTGGACCAATAGGATGTATCTACAAGCTAATAAGTAATAACTGACAGGCCCTGTACTGATATCTTGATTACAGAGAGTGATTCGAAAAAAAGAGCTTTTCAAGCACAGGCTGTTACCTACAGGGAATGAGTAGGTATCAAGTTTATGGAAGCTCGTGGAAGTTATAGACAGAGAAAGTTGTAAGTAAAACCGTTGACGCAAAAGTCAGTGAAAGTTTGTGGGAATCGGTGAAAATGGAAGTTCGTTGTGCCTACCTAGCAGATTTAATCTAGGGCTGGGGTTTACCCATGAACCTGTGGCTTATCACTCGAAAAAGCACCAACCAAAGTTTAACTTATTCCAGTCAGGTCAGACCAAGGTACCGAAGTTTTTATCACAGTCAGGTCAGGTCAAGGTCCTTTTGAATATTTCTATTTCCTTTTTTTTCACCGATCGCCGATCACGATCAAAAATAAGGGTACCTTCGCTCTCGTTCTTGTTTCACAAAAATTACCAGAATGACAAAACAATTGATAGATTTTGAAAGAACAGACATTGCTTGATAATTCAAGACTAAAAAAAAGTAAATCGGTTTAGCCGCTGATGAGATGTTGAAATTTGACGCCTACTTGTTACTTTTTATCTAAAGGTAAGACTTTTGGGACTGAGCTTTGAAGGGCTGTATCTCTCTTACGAGACGTTTTGGAAGAAGGGGAATTATCGGTGTCGACCTAGTTTTCGATGGACGGTCGATTGGTGGATTGTTGCTGCTGTGGTCTGGACCACCTGTGTAGAAACTGTACTTTGCTTGGTATTTAATTTTCATGTTTCTGTTGTATTTCTGATGACGAGCAATTTTGGGAATATCTGTTTATATTTTTGGTTTATTGTTTTTTTTTTCATACTATTATTTTGTACCTACTTAATTAAGATGGACGTATACTTAAGTTCTGTCAAAATATTGAACTTCTTGCTAAAAACAAATGTTTGTAGAGCAATAAACTATTATATTCTATTCTTCTTTTTATCTGGAAAAAATTACAAAAAAGTGGTTTTCCTGGTATTAGCTTTTTATTTATCAACCGATTTGACCAAGCTTGGTACCAACGGATAGCCAAGTGGAAAGGTTACGATGTCGATACTCTAAAATTGCTGAACTTTTAAAATTCAAAACGGCGGACATGATTAAAATAAGGGTACCTCGAAGGGTACTTTCGCACTCGTTCTTTTCCAACAAAAATTGTTACAGTGATGAAAAAATGATGAGTTTTGAAAGAACAGACATTCATTATGACTGAAATGAATTGAATCGGTTGAGCCGCTGAGGAGACATTAGGATTTGAACTGACGCTTACTTGTTAGGTTACGTTTTCATCTGAAAAAAGTGGTTGAAAATTTTGGTTTTTCTGGTGTTAGCTTTTTATTTGTCAACCGATTTGACAAATAAGAAGCTTGACACCAATAGAAGGTCAACTGAATAGGCTACCATGTCAATACATATGACAATATGACAAAATTTGTGGAATTCAAAATGGTAGACACGTTCAAGAGAAGGGCATTTTCGCACTAATTCTTCTTTGATTGTCAGAGTGAAATTACAATCGATGAATTGTTCAAGAACAAACAGTTCAAATCTCAATATCTTCTCTGCGCCTAAACCGGTTCACTTTATTTTAGTCATGAATTATTAAAAAACGTCTGTTATTCTTTCAAAATTTATCAATAATTGTTATGTCACTTTGACAATGTTTGTTCAAAAAGAACGAGTGCGAAAATACCTTTTTGCCATGCTGGGATACTGATATGATAGCCCATTTAATTGGCTATCCATTGGAGTCAAGCTCGATCAAATCAATTGACAGATAAAAAGCTAACACCCCGAAAACCAAACATTTTTGAAACTTTTTCCAGGTAAAGAAGTAACAAGTTGGCGTCACGTCAAAACTCAATATCTCCTCAGTGAGTCTTGAATTGTCAAGAGATGTCTGTTCTTTCAAAATACATCAATTGTTTTGTCATTTTGATGATTTTTGTTGAAAAATAACGAGAGCGAAAGTGCCCCTATTTTCAATCGTGTCCGCCATTTTAAATTTCAAAAATTTTGCCATATTGGAGTATTCTGATGGTAGCCTATTCAATTGGCTATCCATTGGTGTCAGACTCGTTGAAATCGGTCCAGAAATAAAAAATCGAGAAAGAAAAATCCAGCGTCCGGCTTTTTATGGCCCACCCGGTAGGTAGGTAGGTAAATATACATGTGTCCCAGGTTTCTATGCACAAAATTCAACTACAGGATCCTCAGCTGATGCCAAGAACAACTGTTCAATTTATTTTACGTGTTTGTTGTGTTAATACATGAGATGTAATGACTTTTATATAAGTTGTATATGGATATTACAGTTTATGTATTAAGGTTGACACTTGTCAAAATAACCTCAAAAATTACAAAAATTTCATAATTTTCAATAGAACAAACACGTAAAATGTTGTACAACACTCGTGGCTTGTTACACAAGATGCTTTCCGACATTCAGCCTCTACAGAACTCGGGCTGCGCCCTCGTTCTGCAAATTTCGACTTCGTGTCTGAAAACCACTTATGTAACAGCCAACTCGTATTCTAAACTACTATTACGTAATTCAGTTCCATGACGAAGACTGGGCTCCTCAAAGTTTGACTTTTTCAGCGTTTTTTGTCAACAACTCAGGGATAGCTAGACGAATGTGACTCTAATTTGGCAGAGCGAAGTTTTGACACCAGCGGTTCCAAAGCTGGATGACAGAAATGACAAGAAAAATAGAATTGGTTTTTGGAATCTACACCTGTAGAGAGACACGAATTCTATATGGCTTTTGTCTCTTGGCTTGGGCTAACTCTTGCTAGGGTTAATTTCTGATTGATTGTCCCTATGCCGTTTTTGAGAAATTTGAATCTGAAGGAGGTATGAATTTGAAGAAATCCATCTTGTCGCCTGTCAGATTTCTATATAGTTGCTAAGCAAATTTACTTATCTGACGATTAAAATAACGGCATTTTGAGCATTATTAACATTTACTCTAAATTTACCTCTGAATACTTACCTACGTTTATTTTCTTTGTCAATAAAAATGTACAGTCCCATTATCTACGCCAGTGATTTTTTTTGTTCAAAAGTATGAATAAGTCATTCTGGGATCCTATCAAGATGAGTAGAAAGCTACGTTAGTGATGAGACGTTGCATCGGCAACCAGCTCTCTGATAGGCTGTTGCTAGGGCAACGTGACGTCACAAGAAGTAGAATTTATAATTTCTTCTGTGTACTCATTGGCAATCGTGGTTCGTAACTAAGGCCCCAGTAGCGCCTTTTTGAGAACATCCCCACACACAAATTCAGCATCAAATGGATCAACACAAGATGATTGAGTTGACTCGAAACGCGATTAAATCAAAAGAGGTAGTATACAATGTAAAAGAAATTACTGTTCCCACATCGGTACAAACAATAAGATAGGTATAATTGACAGAAATGGAACTTTACGCCACCTTGGTATCCCATCCACCTAATCTGAGGAAGAACTGAACCTACCGGCGAGCAAAGCAGCAATTTGAGTCTCTCGTGCGCGTCCTGTCCCTTCTTCGGCCTGATCAGCAGGTAGATCTTGGCTATTCCCGGACATGCCCTCAGCAGCTTCTCTAGCAGCACCTTGCCCATGAACCCCGTCCCACCAGTCACGAACACCGTTTTCCCATTGTAAAATTCGCTGACGCTCATGTGCGACGTCGTCAGACTGCCGCCCAACGAAGACGTCGTCGTGGCTGCCATGGCTCCGGCCTCCGGCTCGTCTTCTTCTGATCGTGGCGGCGGTGATGATGTTGATGCTGCCGAAGGTCCCCCTTTATTGGACACCATAAATCACAAACGCACGCACAAACACACACGCGCGCACTTTTTTCCTCCTTTCGTTCTCTTCTTCTTCTTCTTGTGGAATCACACGTTTGGGTAGTAGAAGACTGATACTGAGGCAGAAGATCAAATTTGTGCTTTATTCTTTATGCGGATCCCTCTTGTTCTGGTCCGACGGAAGTATCAACTGATGGTGTGGAGGAAGCGCGCCGGCCGTCAATCGTCCATGGTGTGTGGTGGTGGTGGTGTCCTGTGAAGAACAGAGAAAACGTTTTCGTCAAAAAAAAGAAGCGTATTGATCGAAATGTTTTGAGCGTGTCGCGTGGTGCATCAAGCGGAAGACTGAGGTCCGAAGAGGAAATCTCTTGGGTTAGTGGGCTAGGCTAGATTAAGTGGGTCATCGCGCGGTGCTCTTGAGGAGGCACGGGGCGAACGCATCGTCGTCAGGAGACTAGGAGCATGCGAGCATAGGTTCTTCTAGAAGGTCAATGTCTTTGCCCGTTAGTCGCAGAATCATTCAACTTTCGAACGGTTTCGCCACCAGGCTACGGTCAAGGATGCGGCGCGCGATGCGCTTTTTTACGCCCCAATTACAGGTGTAGGTCTCACCGTTACGATTATTGCCATTGTCTAATTTATTGCTCTGAAGGTCAACTTTACGACAATTTATATTCCTCCGACCAAATTCAAGATTGAGGTCCTCGTCGTCGGTAAATAAGTCGGCATCGTCAATATGGAAGTTTATTATATTCAAGTTTTATTATATAGGTACATAGATGATAGATGCAGTCTATAGAAGTTATCAATCATCACATTAACCGCGGTAGAATTTCATTTTTCTTTGGTACAGATAATGAAGAAATAAAGAGAATGAAATCTGAAATTGGTGAGAAGAGGCGTTAACTACCCCAAAAACTTGCTCCAGGTTCAAATGAGGATATCGAGACGGAAGAATGAACCGATTAAAAAAAGGATGCTGTTGATGATTCGGGCGTTTTTCTGACTGCAAGTTTCATAGTCGGATATCATGTTTGCTAATATAGGTACTGCATGATATACAGGGTGACAAAAGAAGGAGTGCAAATGGTCCATTTTTGAGCGTGCGCAACTTTTTTTTAAACAATTTTAGATTTTTTCCAATTATATTTTTGGAGACCCCGCATCAATATCTCGAAACGGCTTATGGCATTCTAATGCTTTCCGTTTCTTATATGTACAGGGTGATCACGCGAGATGGGACCCCCAACTGAACGCTTCCTCTTTGAGATTTTTTTTCAAAATGAAAAACTGATCCCTTATCATTTTTCTTGTACTTTTCGAAAATATCTATCATAATTTTCTATATCTCAGAATATACAGGGTGTTGAAAGTGGCGTATTTATAGGGGTGGCATGGGGGGCATGTGCTCCCCCCCCCCCATCGATCTGTAATAATGATAATAAGAAGGAGAAGATACCGGCAAAAGAACAGGCGAGCTCCGATAATGTTGTTAATGCAAAAATGTATACCCAATTTTGTTGTATAATACTTATATATTTAATTCTTTCCTAATTTTTTTTAACTTAGTGCTGTTTATTGATAAACAGAGGCATTTTGTCTGCCTGCTGTCGTCCCCCCCCCCGAAAATCCCTCCCTCTTACAATTCTTTCATGATTTAAAAAAAAAAATTTTGCCCCCCCAATCCAAATCTCTAAATACGCCACTGGGTGTTGAAGAGAAAGGTTAATTTTTGCGACACCCTGTATTCACTTAGTTTGCTTTGCTGATTACAAAAATGTATGACACTTGTGGATTCTTCTTCAAATATATTGTCAAAAAAATTAATGAAATCTTATTTCGAGGATATTATTCTCTCGATTATTCTAATAAGATGGCTGTGATTACAGCACTAAATTTCAGAAGTGAGACTTGTTCCCATTCAAATCCAATGTTTCGTTAATCTGTAGCCTAAAAATTAGTTTCAGTGTTTTTTGGGTATTTAGTGCTGTAATCACAGCCATCTTATTAGAATAATATCCATGAAATTCAGATTTTATTATTTTCTTGACAGGTAATTCGAGAAAAAATCGACAAGTAGTGCCATACAATTTTGTAATCAGCAAAACAAACTGTCTAGATTACAATAAGTAAATACAGGGTGTCACAAAAATTCAACTTTTTTCTTCAACACCCTGTATATTATGAGATATAGGAAATCATGGTAAATATATTCGAAAAGTACAGGAAAAATTATCAAGGATTAGTTTTTTATTTTGAAACATATCTCAAAGGGGAAGCGTTCGGTTGGGGGGGTCCCATCTCGCGTGATCACCTGTACAGGGTCTTCACATATAAATTATATATTCCCTCCCTGGAGACATATCCTCGAACATAATTTCAAAAATGGAAAACGCTGCTCACACGATTTTTTCATAGGCTTCGAATCTGTCCACAAAAATTTTCTGTGGTATATCACCTACAGGGGGCAACATCGAAAAAAATTTCAAATTGAACACCTGTATTCATTTATGGGAATCGATTCCACTTTTCAGCGTGATTATAAATATACCTATATCACACTCAATAGGTTAGTCAACAAATGACATATGTACAAAAATTATTGAAGTTTTAAAAAATTTCGAAAAAAGGTATTTTTTCAAAAGTAGCTTAATGAGTTTTCTATCATTTTCTTTTAATTTGGGTAAATGGATTTGATTATATGTATTTAGTTTGAAACTTTCACTCAACTGTACTTGAACCGAGAAACTTTTGAATAAAATATTGTTTTTCCATAATTTCTTGAAACTTCAACAATTTTTTCAACAGGTGTTCTTTTGAATGAACTATCAAGTGTGATATACAGGGTTATTCATAAAACATGCTCACCCCAACTTTTCTCAGGAACCGTTTGCGACATCGAGTCGCGAGAAAAACTGTTGAATAATTCATATCTTCATATCTTAAAGGTGCGTTTTCATATGCTACCAGAGTTTTTTCACCAAAACTTTCTGGACGGGGGGGACGACTCAAAAATTTGTAAAAAATTTTTCTCAATGTACAGTGTTGAGTGTTATGTCATCTTAAAGAACTTTAAAAGTTCAATGTTCAATACATATTGCCGTACTGCCGGTTGTAGGCACGCCATTCTCGGGGGTTTGCCCAGGACCACCCGAGGAGGAGTTTCAGCCGGCTTAGAACCAGATGATACCCATCGGCACTGGCACTACCGACCGGCGGCGGCGGTCTCCCATCTAACTTTCGGCCGCACTGAGCGTTGCTGCAGTCAAATTATGGGGAGCGGTGTACTACACGCTATGCTCTCCTTGCCAATCAATTCACGTTGTTATTCTGATTGAAAATGAGTCAGACACTCCTAGATTTTTTACAGCCAAAAATTTTTAAATCCACCAATCACATATCAAAATACTTGATTTTTCATTTTGAGAATGACCCTGAACGTATTCAGCCCCTCAAATAGATCTCTTGTCCCTTAAATCAAGACTGACGGGCGACGTCACGGGCTCGATTCCGCTTGATCCTTGAAAATCGAGTTCCTCGATTTAGTTCGAATGCTCGCTGATTGCAAGGGCGCGTCGTGTGTCGCATAGCACGTAAAATTTGAATGATGGTGCCGACCCCATGGATGTTGGTCATTGTTTCAAAGAGATTCGGAAAAATTTCCAGTTCAGTGGAGGAAAGCATTCACCGTCGTTGGTGTTAGGCCCTGACAACCAAATAAAACTATTAAAATAAAGTTAGGATGCTACTAATGAACTTTTCAACGTTTTCTGCGAAAAATATATAGTGGGTGATTCAAAAGTGTCGGACCAAACAAATACACGGTATACGGAATCTTCTGGAAGCCCACAAAAATAATTAAAGAAAATGTTCGACTTTTACTTTTGAAGTTATGAAGAGTCAAATAGTGGTCCTTTTGACCCCTCTATTTTCGTTGTTACAAAAGATTGTTGACAACTGTTAGTTGTTGCAAGAACTTTGAGCAAAAAATATCAACTACTGTGTGGACTGGGTGCTACGTTTCCATTCGCTATACAGGGTGATTCATGAAGTAAAAAGTCCAATTTCTCTAAAAAAAGTCCCCCAAAAAAATTCCTCGCCACAAGACCATGTTATCTTCGGCTCCACATCGGTTGAGGGACCAACCGAATGGTTCAGAGGCATTTTTGGAAAAAAAATTTGAGGTATGTGAATCACCAGTCACCCTGTATAGAAAATAAAAACCCAATACATATCCAGTGGTTGATTTTTCTTGCTTATAATTCTGTCACCATTAGTTTATTGAACTCTTTATAAATAACGGAACAGGGAGGGTTTGGAGGACCACCCTTTGACCCTTCATAACTTCAAAAATTAAAGACCAATATTTTGTTTGAGTTTTCTTCTGGGCCACATAAATAATTCCATGTACTGTACTTTGTTTTGGTCCGACACTTTTGAATCACCCTGTATACAAGTGTCGTATACCTCGTATACCTATTTGTAACCGGGATAAAAAAGTGCATTGATTGTGAAAATGGCAATGATTCATTTTCCTAAGAAAGAAAAAAAAATGCGACACCTTGTGTATGGTATGAAATGGCAAATCGTTCTCGACATATTCACTATTCAGAGACTACGGGAAAAATCGTTCGCAGTATATTTTTTAATTATCGTAACGGGAAAGAGTTTTTAAAGGGAGTTGATATCCATCTCGCGTGAACACCTGTCATATAATTACGTTAATTTTTTTATCCTTATCGGCACTTTTTATGGCAACAGCAATATATATTTCTTTTATGTTTCAAATGCAGTGAAAAGTTTTAATTTTTACAGCACAACACCCAGATTCACTTTACCGGAAATCTCGACTATTGTGCTGTCGTCCATTCGATTAAACAACTTGAAATACTTACTTCAAATTATCAATTACGTCAAATTGGCCGCCATATTGAATTTTTCATACAATTGATCCGATTTGAATGAAACATGGAACCTACCTATGTTTCGTGTGGATCGAGTTTTTTCATCAACTGAAAGCTACCCACACATTTGGGGCAGTGAGCTAGACAGAACTTTTCATGACTAGAGTTGTAGGGTCGCTATCTGTCATCCGAAAAAAATGTGGCCAGTTTAAAATGCTTCTGAGCAACTATAATCAAGTTTTCTTTTCAAGCAGCATTTTTTTTTGGTCCAAAACAGTTCTATTAATTTCCATAATTAATGCCTGGGTTGCACTAAGAAAATAATCCAATCCTGGTAGGTTGATGATGGGAAATGCAAAAGATCTAGCTAATCAATCAGTGGATCATTTTCTTTTGTGAAACCCTCTAATATTCACCAACGAGTACCGAGTTCGATCGTACAAAAAATCTTAAATAACTACGTATTAAGAAATGCAATGCAAAAACAATAATATTGTTACGAGCGGCGATCCTGTGCATCCGGGTAAACACGCGATCTTTCTGGATTCTTCCTTCCATCATGTAGCAGTGTAGATACAAGTGGGTGCTCTGGACGTTTCCATAAGTATACGCGATGGCTTGACATCGGGAACCTTCAACGCTCGATCAAAACACATCTGTCCATTTTGGCGGAGGTGCAGATTCCAGAACACACGGAAAGCACGCGAAAGGTGTGTATGACTATTCAGGAGTTGTCTAGAAACAGCATATGCCGGGCCACTATGGAAATTGCTGGAAGATGATGGAAAGTTCGGGAACACTATTCGGAGGCCTATATAAGGCATCAACCATCAGCTCACGGGGAGTATTGAATTGGAATGCGAAGTGGTAGCGAGCGGATAAAAGCGAAGCACCTGCGATATATTCCAAGTAGATAATTGTTGGCGTGTAATTATTGTTGTACGCAGTATAATAAACAGTGTGTGTTTTAAAACGATCGTCTCAATTATATTTGAACCCGTACGCACGTAATACATACGTAACAATATATTATCTTATTACTGCATTTGCTTATTTTTGACCGACCCTATACCTACACACAAGAAAATCGTAAAACCGCTAATCTCTCGCAGCAGGTATTGAAAACAGCGGACTATCAAACTCACCGCACGCCAGATTCTCAATGCCTTGTCGGGGAAACAAAACCACTAAAGACAATAACAGCACAACAATAATAATTGTGAGCGCACGGTTGATTCGATCGTTTTCGAAACTGAATACCTACTTTCTATAAACGTATAACATAATATGTAATATAGATAAATAGGTACAGAGGAGATTAATGGGCTGGGAATCAAATATTTCATCATACCGACTCGTCAAAAAACAAATAAAGTTCGTCAAGCTCATTTCCGGAAAAAATGAAGTGGATGGAAAATCAAGCCACTTCTAGAAACATATGAAAATTTCCGGACCTCTCCAGTTCGAGTCGCAGATTATCATTTCCCTTGAATTGCGTGTTACAATCATTAAATTAATAAAGTAGAAACTTTATATGATATTTTGAAAAATAATTATTCTGATAGGTATTCAGGTAAGTCTATTAACCCGAACTAATAAAATTTGTAACAACGTTGAACTGAAACAAAGTAGGTACAAAAATAATATTACATAAAATTAACATAATCTTCAAGGACGTTGCAGGAAGGATGTTGCGATGAGAGGTTCCGCGGCAGACATGACGACTTCTTTCTAGGCCTAGTGTTCCCAAGATTTTATGATAATCCCTGATGGAGACTCCGACTGGGGAATAAGCCACAAACCCGGAGACTCCTACTGGAGAATTAGCCACAAACCCGTACAATTGAAGAGTCGTTTCGAGAGCTTGCCTTGCCTGATCCTCAGCGAAGCTGCTGTTCTATTTTTATAGCTCTTTTAATTAAACTAGACAAAGTCAATACGTCGTTCCCAAAAATTTTGCCTAATTCATATTTGACTAACTTTGAATGCTATACAACCAATTTGAATTCTGTCAGAAGTGTTTGCCAGCACTATCTTTCAACTTGCAGTCTGTTAGTGTTTTGCAAGACACTAGATACTTCATACAAAGTTTGTTAGTTTGTTTTAAGTTGAAAAAAACCCGACCTTTTTGGTTCTGCAGTGATAATTGTTTTACGTTGACCGAGTTCTCAAATTTGAGGCTCATATTGAGGCTGAAACTTCAAATAAAGAGACCCGACGATCAGTACTGAGCAAAAACAAACATTAAAAAATCAAGGGTTCCATCAAATTTGTCCTAAGGTTGTTGGTTCTAGCCAAAAATTATGGGTAAAAGAATACAATTTACAGACAGACAAGGCAGTATAAGTTACTCATTGTTCTAATTTTCCTAGTGTTGTTTACAATCATTTTTAGGTGACCAAGGGGCTGCCTCATGTTATCAAACATACAGTTTGTATTAACTATAATAGAATAATTTATTCCTCCGAGAGAAAATTCTTCTCCAAGATGGAACTTCGGTTCCAGATTTGGGTCACCTTTGATGAAATCCTTGATTTTAAATGTTTGTGATTGATCAATTCTGATCCACGGGTCTCTCTACCTAAACTTTGGGCTTCAATATGCGAACCCCAAATTTTGAAAATTGGTCAACGCAGAAAAAGTTATCACTGCACAACCATAAGGTGATTTTTTGTGATCACCCTGTGGATAAAGAAGATAAACGGAAAATTCGATATTTGAAAGTTAGAATTCGATTTTTATTTTAACGGGATGCTTTCTGACTGTTGACAAATGATGCACTGTTTTATTCAACACCCTGTATAAACTTTATGTTAAGTTCCGCAAAACACGAACTAACAGCTGGAAAATACTGCTAGAAAACATTTTCAACAGAATCCATATTAGTCGTAGCAAACCAAAGTTGCATCAAATTTAAAAAGGGCAAAATTTTCGGCAAGCGTAGTCAAAGGTTGGTGATGTACATATTTGTTGTTTAAACTTGCTTATATTTGACCGATTGTCCTCAAACGCAACAGGTGTCGAGACGAAATATTAACATTATAGCTAATACCGATTACCGCCGAAATAGGCATGATTGGATTAGCGAACTCGATTTATCTTGCACCTGCATGAACTCTTGATAAATCATGAGACGTCAGTTATGATTTTGATCGAAGTGTCCCTTCGGGAGGGGAAGGATTAGATTTGGAAATTGATGAAAAATTCTATTGAGTTAGGCATTGAGCAAGCATCTTGCTTCCATTGTTGGGCCGACAAAACCATCAGTGACAGGTTACATTTCCAAGGTGATGAAATAATTCAAAAGGTGGAACTAGGTATAGCTAACTGTTGTGATATCTCAAAAATGAAATGCTGGTACCACACAAGGGGGTTTACGGAGCCCCAAACAACACTTGAAGACACAAAAAATCGGGGTGCAGTGTTGCCTTTAATGATGCAACTTGAATTATTGTTTAAAAAATAACTGGTGAAAATCAGTTCATAAATTGAAAACCTGGGGCAGAGTTCTAATTAACTGCAATTCAGGGCCCCTAAGTGACCTGTGAAATGAGGCTTCGAGGCCATCATAATGTGAAGTTTGAACCACACCTAACGGCACTATACGAGGGTCGTTTGATAAGTCTTTAGAATGGACATGAAGAAACATTTTTTTGGGTCAAAATTAGTTTTATTTCTCAACATAGTCTCATTTTAGCTCTATACACTTGGTCCAACGATGTTCAAGTCTTTTCATTCCTTCGCTATTGTATGATTTCTCGAGACCCTCAAAATATCCGTTTTCGGCGTCGATTTTTTCATAATTCGATGTGAATTTCTTTCCACCGAGCCAAATTTTCAGTATTGGAAGTAGGGAAAAGTCACATGGGGCTTAATCTGGAGAATACGACGGGTGGGGAACGAATTCGAAGTTAAATTCGGGCATTTTTGCCATTGCAACGGAATGTCCATTCGAGTGCGCTTTTGGTCAATTTTCAGCAATCGCGGCACCCATCGCGCCGATAGCTTCTTCTTTTGCAAATGTTCATGCAGATGTTGAATACACGTTCAGTTGAGATGCCCCCAGCTTTAGCAATCTCGCGCACCTCCACTTTACGGTCGTCTAACACAATACCATGGATTTTGTGGACCATTTCTGCTGTTGTGACCTCATTTGGCCTTCCAGATCGTGGTTCATCAGTCGGGCTCGTACGACCTCGGTTAAATTTTTTGTACCAATTAAAACAGTTGAGTTCGATGAAGCAGATTCCCCTAAAGTTCTCGTGAAGTCTTCAATTATTTGTGAAGACTTCAGGCCTTTCGAAAAATAATATTTGATTACAGAGCGAATCTCATTTTTCTCCATTTTCGCAAAATACCAGGGGTCGTGTATCTCAAATGGGCCCCAAAGATGAACTATTTGACGTATATGTCTAAAATTTTATATTTGGGCAATCTAAGCTTGCTAGATTTCAGTGAACATAGGAACTCCGTGCTAGTGCCGCTATTTCAGTGTTATTCTAAAGATATGTCAAACGACCCTCGTAGCTATGAAAACTAAAAAAACGAGAGGGGGGCTCAGTGGAGCTCCAAGAGACACCCATAGACACCAGGGAGCCTATAGGGCTTCAACCAGCTTACGGAGACACAAGGGCGCCGTTTTGGCCTGAAACGGCAAAATCTGATAGTCACAGGTGACCACATTAGGCCGTGAACGGCAGGAAGACACATGGGGCCCTGGTACCGAATCATACAAGGGAACTGCAGACATTAAAGCTTGCACGTACTTATACGTAAACAGGATGGGTATACTGGAGTTGCTAAAGCTATAGAAAACACAAGGGGGTTTACGGAGCCCCAAACAACACTTGAAGACACACAGGATCGGGGCGCACTGTTGCCTTGAATGATGCATGAAGGTACAAAAGAAAACACCGAGAACCTGCCGAGAACAGCATCCATATTGTCACTTAGACATAGATACGATTCGTAACAAAAAGAAAATTTAATAGGCCAAAAGCCGAGGAACAGGCAAGCTCGACTGAAATCGGCCAAGAAAATTTTTGAAAATCCATAGCGCTTGTTCGGAAAATGGTGGGAAACTCGAACTTCAGCATTAGTTTAATTCTTTGGTATTGTTCCTTCCTGTTGAGTTTGCTTCAAATCTGTTGTATAGATTTTGAATAATTATTGAAAGGCAAAGTTTCAGACTTTGGAATTTTTTATAATTTGTACCGGTGGGGAAATATTTTTAACTGTTCTGGATACAGTTTTTCAAGGGCTTTCAAATGACATATCACAAGTCAAGTTCCGTGAGATTTAGCTTCTGTCATTTTCTGATAGTGACATATTTGTTTGACAGATGTCAGCCAAAAACTAATCCGATCATTCCATAGTGAAACCATGCCCGCATACCAATTTTCAAGTCGATCGGATCAACGGTTCGGCAGTTATCGTGGAAGATTACAGACAGACACACAGACATACGGACAGACATCATTCTGGAAATTGTCTTGATCGTCTTAGGGATCTCAAAATGGATCTATCCTCTCTATGGAGAATATCCCTATTCAGTTGGGCGTAGTTTATAAAGGACGATGGACGAAAAGGGATTGTTCGTAATAGACCCTTTGATCTTGGTTGGGGTGGAATAATTTGAACTGAATATTCAAACTTTAAAGTACCTGATTGTTGATGGCTTTATGTAGGATATACAGGGTGATAAAGAAAGCAATGCAAAAAACACCTGACTTTTGCAAGCTCCGTTTTACGAGAACAGAATTTTGTAAGTCACATTTTTGGAAAGCATACATCAATATCTCGAAACCGTTTTGGACTTCTTGATCGTATTTTGCTTTTTTCAAAAAGTTACTGATTTATTTGTTATTGAAGGATTGAAAATTGAGCAGTGAAACAAGCACCCATGATGGGACAAACTCTCGGACAAACTGGTAACTATGGAAATCTTAATGCAACGGATACTTGCCATTGGTGAATTTTGAACCACCCTGGGCCATTTAACATGTACCTAATTCAATGTCGCAGCATGCTTGATTTGCCATAGTCACGGAAGAGGTCCAGGTCCTACCACTTCTGAGGGTCACTGGGATCAAATTGTTTCATGGTACATATTTGATACAGCTATTGTGTACGTTCCTGTCGAGTTTCAAGGGTGAGCAAGACCTTCCCTCGCAATCAGCACCAAAAAATTCACAAATCACAAGAAAATCAATAACTCTTTGGAAAAAAGCGACCAAAAGTCCAAAATCGTTTCCCTTATCAAAAATGTGACAAAAACATTCTGTGACTTATTTTCTCAAAACGGGACCTCGCTAAAAGCAAGTCATTTTCGCACTTCCTCCATTGTCACCCTGTATATTGTAATCAGGTTGACTAACAGGTGATCTAAGATGGTACCTTGTTGTAAGAAATTTTTCTATCGAGCACCACAAAAATTTTCAAATCTTTTCTCTAGACGTCCTCATTTTAACCGAAGCAAAATTTCTCCAATTTATATAAGTATACACAGGCATTTATTGTAACATTGTCCGTCAGTTCCACAAAAAAGATGATCAGCGATCAAGGCTGATTGCAGATTAACTGAACTTTTTTCTGTTGGATGCTAGATGATTACTCACAAAAAATGCATGAAATCTGTACTAGACCCATCATCTTTCCATTATTGAGGGATAAACCAGCATTTCCATAGATCAGTCAGCTACAAATTGACAAACAAAAATCGCAAATCAACTAATCTCGAATTATCTGTTTTGTGGAACCGACGGTGTGCCAAACAAAAACCTCTGGATTTCCGATTAAAATTATTGAGAACTAACGGAATTAGCAATAGCTGTGGTGCGAAAGGCTCCAGGTTCGATTCCTGGTCTTGTCTGGGTGTTGTGTACGTCTATGATTTGCGCTTGTTATGGATTTTTCAGCTGTTTGTATATTGATAATAAAGCTCAAAAACTCTTATGGCGTGAGAAGCCGATAAAGAGAAAAACATTTATTAAAAAAAAAAATTCGCAATAGATATTATGTTCAATTTGATTATTAATTGTACTGTGAATAAAATAGGATACATACCTCGGTGAAATGCCTCACTCCGCTGGCAGCCAGCGGCTGACTTCCTCACACTAATGTATCCCAACCCAGTTCCCTTGACAGTGGTTTTGCTAGACAGTGGATAGGGGCCGTGCAGTGAGAATCTCGTTACCTAATTTATACTTATCACTATTATATGACAAAGCATTTGGTTAGATCATAGTCAGCATGCAGCTTGTTGCCTTCTGGCTATAGTGAAGCATTTTCCGCATCGGTATGTAATATAAGTCTAGGTAGGTAGGTAGGTACCAATTTCCACTTCCATGAAGAAAGAAAAATTGGACAAATTATCTAATCGAATTTCAAAATTGGAACATCGGCAAAATCACAACCTTGAATTTTATTCAAGCCGTGGATTCAAGCCTTCACTGCCGCTAATTCCCGCGACATAATGAAAGCTTAATGGAATTGATCCGAGTATGCAGTGAAAACAACACAGATTTCCGTGACCATTTATGGCATGATGGTCATGAAGTCACAATACTTGCATAACCTGTGATCGTGCTGTGCATTAATAATGTTCTGAATAAATAACGCGAATCGATATTTTCGAGTTTCAGATTTTTTAATCCAATTGTTACTGTCCGAGCTTCCGAGCACATAATTGAATACATTCCCCGATACATCCAATGTTTCTAATGCTGAAATAGGTACAAACATTAAACTTGATGAATATATAAAAACGCTAATCTGTGGTTAAAACAGTCTATGACAACGTTGAGATGACTGATGATTCAACGCCCACTTGGTTGATTACGTAAAGGTATTGAACGTGTTATTGAATCATAGGTTTTCATTTTACTAAGTACACTAAAAAAAATGCATTAGCTTTAGCCTCGGTTTTGGCGCTATAGGTAAGATAAGAATGTTTGTGGATCGCATTATCAGGTGTAGTTTCCTAGATCATCTGATCCCATAAACCTTGTCTCATATCAAAGTAAACATCACTACGCCTACGGTTGGAATCAAGTGATATGTAGGTATATTTACAACAAAGTACGAGTGTTGAAATAAAGTACGAATTTAAAATTTTGAACTGTAGTTAGCTATGATATTGAGAACGTACGTCCGCGACTTGATTCAAAATGCGCCCTTGAGATGGTTGACCAGGCAACGCAGGGAGACGAATCGAGTTGCTATAGCTCCAATCAAAATTTTAGAAAACACCCGGAACTTGAGTAAATGACATTTGAAATCAAATACTTAGTTTAATACTGATAATTCTTTGATTTTTCACAACCCGGCCACTTCCGAAGAGTATCGGTATCTAACTCCATTGTAGTGTAGGCTCGTACGACATAATTGTTTAGATAGAAGAAGTCTTTTGGAACTTTGCCACCGGGAAATTGATTTTGGAGATTATATGGCTAAGGCGCTTTTCTCCAGAGTTGAAACAATTTTAAAATCACGCAAGTTTCTAAATTGGGTCAAGACGGCGGCGCATGTGACATTTGCTGCTAGATCCGCAGGACGAACCGGACGGTTACAAGGGAAAGGTACAGCGTACTGGCACGGCCCAGAATGTATACTGGTACATTGTTATGTGCACGCAAAGCTGCAAATTACCTTGTAGAGATTCAATTAATCTAGGATATAGCATAGTTTCTATAAAAAAAAATTGAAAACGTACTTATTCAAAAAATAAGAAACCACAACAATTTTGAAAAAAAAAGCGTAAGTGCTACTTTGTAGTATGGTCATCGCCGTGGTTTATTTTAAGAAACGTGGAGTTTCAGAAACCGACGCGAGTATTTCAAGTGGGCTGCGACGAGGTTCCTGTGTGTGGCATCTGCCCACTCTGGAGATCTAAAACACTGCCGTAATGAATGTCGTAAAAATTACTTTTAATCTAGTGGTATGGTAGTAACATTTTATAGTTGGATGTAGAAAAGCAGAAGGGGGATTTTAGAGCCCTGTCAGATTGCTACGGTGCTAGAGTTTGTTACTGGAAGATTTTCATGATCGTTTCATTGGATACATGAAGTAGGAAGTGATACACCGGGTGCTTTTTAAAACTGCGAATTAGAGCTAGCTGTGGAAGTGGAAACGTATGTCCGCTACTTGATTCAAATTGCGCTCAAAATTCTCTGATTGGCCAATTTAATATTCTTGACCTCTCAATTCTTTTTACTGCAGTTAACGTCATCCTGCACAGCATCGAGGGAGAACATTTTCTGGGAAAACAGTGCCACCCAAATTCACCACTTCTCTCCCCCCACCCAAATTTCAAAATCCGAAATGACACTTCCTACTTCGTGATAGATCAAATTGAAAGGAATTGAATTCTCTTCCTGAATAAAATATTTGAAGATTTTCAAAAGCCCCTCTTCTCTCCTAAAATACTCAGAATGTCCAATTTAATGGGGGAGGGGTTGAAAATTTCCAAAAAATTATTTTCAGAAAGAAAATTCAATTTTCTTTGATTTGATGTATCACAAAGTAAGTGATGTCTTGTTGAATTTTGAAGTTGGGGTGGGGGGGAGAGCAAAGAAGTGGATTTGGGTAGCACTTTTCCCACCGGAATTTTTCTTCTTCGATGCTATCTACGATGACGCTGACTAAATCAGCGCAAATAATAAAGAGAATTAAGTGGTCCAAAATATGAAATGGGGCAGAGAATTTCATGGGGAAGGGGGTCGAAGTAAAAAATTCAAAATATTTTTTCCAGGCAGAGAATTTGATTCTCTTCAATTTGAGATGGTGGCATTTGGAATTTCAACGTTTGGGTGAGTGGGGGCGTGGGGGCGAGAGACCAGGGAGCTGAAGATAAAAACTCGCCAATGTATGTTTTCGATGTCCCCCTCGATATAAAATCGAATTGTATTTGCTCGAAGAAATATTCATTAAAAATCGGGAGTTTATAGGCGATTTCCATTTAAAAACCGCCACCTGGTGTAGAGCTCGGTACTTGATCGTGGAGGATTTTATTGAGAGGAACACATACTCCAACGTCTAGTAGCCTAGGTGGGCACTAGTGAATACCTGCAATACCCACATTATTGACATGGAAATTTAACAAGTAGAAATAATGTGAAAAGGGGTTTGCATTTGTGTCTTTTATTTCATGTTATGGTAAGCGTATTTAGCAGGCTTGCAATAGATCTAGCTCCAGAGGTGCGCAGCTGAAAGACTACGCCCCCAGCAATGCACTACAGTGCAGTAAAAAATACAACGTTTACGTCCCGAACACAAAGGTAGTTACAGCGAGCTTATTAGAATGAAAAATGCGGATCTCCAGCTGAAATCCAAGCAGAAAATCTTTAGAAAAAAGCGAGGAAAAAAGCGAGGAAAAAAGGTAGGTGGTGGTAGACTCCGCACGGCCAGCCCGAGGTAATTTTTTCTTGGCTGGCAGGCTGGCTTGTTGCAAGGCTGGTCGACGGGCTTGTGTGTTTCCCTCTGTGCGGATGTGACAGTCTTTTGCTCTTCCTTGGGCGGAAGCTATGGATGATTTAGAGAAAGGTCTGCGACGACGCTGGTCATCAACATGGGGACCAATAAAGAGCCTACGGGGTCCCAAGGGTTCACAGGAACAAGAGTTTGCTTGTAGTGGTCTGCACAAGACAGCAAAATAACAGTTTCGACGTGCTACCAATTGACGGAACAGCCGACGTTGCCTGCGGCAACTTACACCTCTTCTAACAATTAATTCCCTAAAAGCTTCCTCCACGAAACGGCCATTTTCCCCAATAAGGTCAATCGCCTATTGCGGGTGGATAGTTTTCAAATGATCATGCACTCGGTATAGATTTTGCTATTTATGTATTAGGCCTGACATCGGTCACAGGCATATTGTCAAAATTTACAAAAAATTCAAGTTTTCTCACATCTTACAAAACGATTACGAAAAATGTTGTTCGACACTCGAGCTCGAGCGCTGTGCCATTTCAGGCCCTCAGCCTTTTTTGCAGCATTCTGCTGTTGTCAAACAGAGCTTCAGGCCTAAAATTGCGCTCTGGTATCGAAAATAAAATGTCAAACCGCCTGCAAAAAAATAGGGAAAATTGGTGGAAGTTGATAACTATCACTATACTATAACTATCATCGTTGAGAGCAAGTAAAGAGGGCCGCTTATATGGATTTCGGACCATTTGCCATGCGAGCGACCAATTTTTTTTTTCAAACCGCATTTTGGTACCATACGCTTGAAATGGAAGAAGATTCCACTGATTTTTGCTCCCAAGTTCTCCGGAACATTTCACGATTCTTTTCATATGTATTATATCAGTTTCATACCTATAGGTAGGTACGGAATAATTCTTATATTGGACAAGTATAACGGGGAGACAATCATACAAGTCGACAGTTTCTGCATTTCAGTGCTCGAAAATCAGAGTATAACGGCATCAACGCCCAACACCGAATGGAGTTCGGAACTAAACTCCGATGCTAAACTTCATGGAGTGGTGAAGTTTTCCAACAACAGTTAAACCGGTTGCTAGAAGTCAAACTAAGATCCTGACATGTCCTTTGAATGTGTTAACATTACTCTGTGGATCGCACAGTTTGCCAAGCAATTTGCGACTGATTGAGACCTGTGTCGGTTGAACTTGTTCGAAATGGTCAAAGGAGAGTCCAGCAATGGAAAAGCATTGTGGATTAGAATATTTTCGTCTAGTATTCCTTTTTAATGGGTTAGGGTAGCGGCAGCTAATTTGTAGCCGCTTTTGTTTTTGGTTATTTTTCTTGTTATAGGCATTTTAATTTTTTGCAGCTAAATTTTTCATATCTTCCAAACGGTTTAACATATCGAGGTTTTCCCTAATCGAGTCTCATCTATTTCGACTCGACACCTATTGCTTTGAGGACGATTGGTTGACTATCGGGTGATCAAATAAATCCTTAATAAAATTAATTATTGTTTTTTTTTTCTTATCGGCCTGCACTGGCCATGGCAGTTTTTGCCCTTCACTCTTACATGCTCAGAAAAATTGCAAATTGAACAACACAAACAGCCAGGCACTCCCGGGAATCGAACCCGGAGCCTCCGTGTCCGCAAGCAGTCACTCAACCACCTGCGCCACGGGGCCATCAAATTCGACTGGACGCCTATTGCTTTGAGGACGATTGGTCAACTATCGGGTGATCAAATAAATTCTTAATTTTAAGCAGGCTATGCCGTGTAAAACGTATGACTGAACAAGTCAAATTATAATGCTTTGACAGCCCAGCGAGGTTCAGCCCAATTCAATGTTTTCTCGACGTCCTTTTCTTCTGACTACGTCTGTCTAAATTAAGATTTCATTTGATCACATGATATAGGTAAACAATTTTCAACAAATATGTACATCTCGAAGTTTCGTCTAACTAGAAAAGCTCTAAAAAAAAGTCCAGCAGCTTCGGCTACGATTCAGGGAATTTTTCAAACAGCTCCTCCGCCAATTGTACGGGTTTGTGACTTATCCCCGTATCGGAGTCTCCAGCGTATATTGTTCTTGGCCGTCATATCGATATCTCTTTAAAATGTTAATCTCAAATTGTCCTTGTTCATAAATAATCCTTGTTTATTTATAAGGTATAGCCAAAGGTCTAAAGGTGTGCAAGTCCTGGATGGATGGACCTTGCCATTAAAATTTCGGTAAGTGTAGGACAGATGCAGATAGATACCATCAGTGTCTTCATATGACACAAACCATACAGACTCAATATCGTATCTATACGTTTGTTTATTGATTACAATCTCTCAATTCCTGCAATTCCATAAATAAATTTCGTTATTGAATTAGTTTTTAAGTGGCTATACGTTTCCACAGAAAACACGCGATGTTGGAGTAACTAATCCATAATAGAACGGATAGATGAGAATATTGACACAATGTAACAAATTTGTCCTACCACCAGTGTATGTTTCAAGCATACTTCAAGTAGATATTTGGTATAATAATTTACGTGCAGGGTGATTCATAATTCGCGGACACGGAGTCCAGGGCAGTTTACGGAAAACTTAAAAAGTGCCAGAAAAACGTTGACAAAATTTGGCTTTTCTATTTTTGCAGATATGGCGGGAGTTCAGCGGGGGGCGGGGGCGACTTGAACCACTTGTATCTTCGTTATTTAAGAGCTTGAGACAATCTTTATGAACTGTTTGAGTCAGACTAAAGAGGGTTTTCTTTAAACTATATAAACCTAGTGTAGAATTGTAGATAATTTTGAGTCTTCTTCACTTTCTTTAATTCAAAATTTTTAGCGCATTTTCCATCTTGATGAAAATCGTTATTGCAGCCGCTTTGTCCGGTCCGTCCGCCCGTCTGTCCGTTCTTCGAACTCCTTGCAAACTAGACGCCCTAGCTTTCTGGTGTTTTCGCTGTTAGTTGCCACTCCCAAAGCTGGGCTAGGCTATATTGAATGTCGCCAAAACGCCGTCAACATAGTAGCCCAGGCATTTTAGGTTTTGACCTGGAAAAAAATAACGTAAAGCTTAGTTTATGATGAGCGATTTTTTGCCGCGATTTGAGCTGAGCTGAGCGGAGCGGAGCGATTTTTTTGCCTAGGCCAATTACGATGCGTGGAAGTGACATCATGAATGGACAGGATTGGTCCAGACACAAAAAAATCGCTCAGCTCAGCTCCGCTCCGCCGGGTATCGCTCATCATAAACTGAGCATAAGTCTGAAAATTTGTGGAACGCTTCCACTTTGACAACTGACAGCAGTAATGAAAACTGCTAAAACTGGTCTCCTTTGTCAGTTGAACAACATACTAGAAGTCGTCAAAAATCCTATGTCCGTTTCATTGTTTTTTTGGCGGCAGAAAGGTATAGGTGACATTTTTTTTTGTAACTACACATTTAATAAAATACTGGTTGAAGTTTTGATACAGGTGAAAATAATAAGTCTCCTTGGTCAGTTGAGCAGCATACTGAAAGTCCTAAAAAATCCAATGTCCGCTTTATTGTTTTTTGGCGGCAAAAAGGTGTACGTGCCATTGTTTTGAAAACTGTTCAATCAAACAGGCGGTCAGGATTCGATTCAGCTGAAAATTGCTGAAAATGGTCTCCTTGATTAGTTGATCAACATATTGAAAGTCCTAAAAAATCTTCTCTCCGCTTCATTAGTTTCTGGCGGCAGAAAGGTATAAGTGAAATTTTCTTTTGTCACTATTCATCAAAATACGGGTTGAAGTTTCGATACAGCTGAAAATTGCTGAAAATGGTCTCTTGATCAGTTGAACAACACACTTAAAATACTAGGAAAATCCCTGTTCGCTTCAATGTTTTTTGGTGGAAAAAAAAGTATAAGTGACATTGTTTTGGTAACTATTATTTATTGAAATAGGCGTTGAAGTTCCAATTCATCTGAAAATTGCTGGAACTGGTTTCCTTGATTATGTGAACAACATACTGAAAGTCCCAAGAAATCCTATGTCCGCTTCATCGTCTTTTGGCGGCAAAAAGGTATAGGATCATTTCTTGAAACTATTGTTCAAAATTTGTGTTGAAGCTGCAACGCAGTTGAAAATTGTTGGGAATAGTCTACTCGCACTAGTACAGTCAACTAACAAAGGAGACCATTTTTAGCAATTTTCAGCTGTACTGAAATTTTAACCCGTATTCCAAAAAAATTGTTCACAATATATCAATATAATGTCACTTATACATTTTTGCCGCCAAAAAACATGAAGTGGGCATGGGATTTCTCAGGACTTTTAGTATGTTATTCAACTAACAAAGGAAGCGATTTTCGCTGTGTCTAGGTACACGCTAACGTGTACGCAAAAATAAAAATTAGGTGCACGCGAAACGTCATAGTGTGTATATGACGTCAGCTTTTAGCGTGCCCCAACTTATATTTTTAAGGTACATGCGAAATTATTGTGATGGCGTTTTGCGGGCGGGCTGTCATGTCAACAGACGATCGGTACCTAGAATGATAAAGTGTGGACAAACGTTCACGTCGTTTTCCAAGTTTGAGACAGCTCTTAAGGACGGTGTTGAATTGGTAAAATAAGCGTTGCGAAATCAATCCCTGTGGGTTTATTCCTCCACGGATTCTTACCATTTTGGTCTGTTTCGAAAGCTACAAGGATGTACTTTGGTTTGAGCCCGTTGGCATTTCCAAAATTCAAAAATAATCTGGACTATTTTACTTTTCTTGTGTTTTGGCGGAGAAGGAGTGAACTGGCGATGAAATATGCAAGGGCCTTTCTTGTAGACAATAAAATTTCCAACACTTTCTCTGCAGATAGGTACTTCTTTCCAAGTGCCATCGTTCACGAGATTAACGCGAAAAAACTGATCCTCAAGTTCTTCTCGAGGTCACAACGGCCGAAGCTCACACCTGATTCTTGAGGGTTTTTAGTATGTTAAACTACATGGTTAACTGAGCTTATACAAAAATCCGACGGGGTTTAATTTTTTTTCGGTATTTGCGATCTTAACATCTTGAATTTCTGGACTACTTCCGTGTATAACCAGCTTTTCGTTATTTTCGGTTTCATAGCTTTCAAGAGCTGTCTGCTCAAAATTAGAAAACGACGTGAACGTTTGCCCACACTTCATCATCATAGGTACCGGTCATCGAGATTACCGCATTTACTACCAGCCCGCCCGCAAAACGCCATCACAATAATTTCGCGTGTACCTTAAAAATATAAGTTGGGGCACGCTAAAAGCTGACGTCATATTATACACACTATGTCCTTTCGCGTGCACCCAATTTTCAACTTTGCGTACACGTTAACGTGTACCTAGACACGGGGTACTATTTTTCAGCAACTTTCAGCTGTGCTAAAACTTCAACTCATGTTTCAATAAATAGTTCCCAAAATAATGTCACTTGAACCTTTTTGCTGCCAAAAACCGATGAAGTGGATCTAGTATTTTTTAGGACTTTCAATATGTTGTTAAGCTGACCGCGAGAAGACCATTTTCGGCAATTTTCAGCTGTATTAGGCATTTCCACATGACGTCACGAGCTCGTCAGTGTTGCCAACCTAGTTGAATTTATAACCTCAAAAAAGTGTTAGGGAACAACCCGCGTTGTTATGATTGTAAAAAAAGTACTTTTTTGAGATTTTGGATACAGTAGGAAGCAAGTTTGTGCGTGATAATTGTTCACGAAACTCTGGCGCTTCGATCAATACTGATAGTTGGAGATGTGCTGCCCCAAATAGCTCAATAAACAAGAAAGTTTGGTGGAGTGCTTAAATCATTTTCGTCGAAAAAAAAAGAAATCCGTGGCTTTTTTGGAAAACTAGATTCCTGGAAGAAAAGAGCATCTCAGGAAGTATCTCAAAGTTCCAAGAAATGCGACTCAAAGACATCTGGGAAGGAGAAAATATGCCAGTTTATATGCCTGCCGATAAGGTAAAAAGCTGACTAAATTGTTAGAATACAGAATAAATGTGAGATGATTTTACAAATTATCCATTACTAAGCGCCCTTCTGATTTCAGAAAGTATGGCTGTGGCAAAAACTGTGACCTGTGGCGATCGTGAAATGGGAAAATCCAGCGACCAAGGAATTTCTAAGTTGACCACAATGTTACCTCAAACCTGCTTACAAGAAGAAATTTCAGGATTTTTTAAGCAATGTGTCTTGCCGCGATGAAGCCATCAACTGAAAATTCAAGATTGTCAAGTCAGGTGTACGATTTGGTCAACAGAAGATGAAGATACTATCGGAGCCGATCCCTCTGGTTCACATGTGCTTATATCACAGCAAATATTACAACTACAGTGAAGTAGAAAATGGAAACTATTGTCAATTCAAACATCTAGGCTTGTCAAAAGCAATGGAGAAAGCATGGCTAGAAATGTAGATCAATGAACGTGAACGTTGGGTTGGAGTTTGGAGTGGTTGAATCTTTTTTTGAGGAAAAAATGAGAAATTCATGGTTTTCTCGAAATGCTGGGGCTCGTGGAAGTACGAGGCATCACAGAATGTATCTCAAAGCGCCAAGAAATGGAGAGGAGGAAGGAAGGAATACACTTGAAAAAATATACGGAGGTTGTACCGATAACAATTAGGATGGGTAACTAAATTGCTGTAATACAGTTATGATGTTTGCACAAAATTATCTGTTGCTAAGCCTATCTAGTTTCAGGAAGTACCTGTGTCAAGAATTGTGGCCTTCGGCAATCTAAAAATGGGAAAATCTACGGACTGAGGAATTGCTACGTCGACCACAATTTGGAGCCTAGAATCCTAAATAGAACAATTAATATTTGTATTTTCAAGAAATGTGTCTTGACACAATCAAGTTGTAGTTGAAAATTCAATATCGTTAAATCAGGTGTAAAATTTCTGTCAAGGAGGGCTCCGGTGGCCGAACAGCTGTTCGAGTTAAACTTCCATGTTTTGCCTCTGTCTATATTCTACAACCGAAGTGAAGACATTCCTGAACTTATATACGAATAAAATATAAACAAAAACTATTGTTTGTTTCTTTAATTCAGCAGTAAAAGCTGGGCCTCAAGTATTTGGGTGATTGGGAAGCACAAACCGAAGAGGTACATACCTAGCCCCACACAAGGCATATCACTCCAGCAATGCCGGGAATGTAAACCCCCCAACATTCAGGTGAGGGTTGGTGGCAAAGTTCATGCCCAATTTTGTCGGAAAATATGAATTTTCACCACTACCCTGTGCAGTTAACCTAACATGTTTGGCTTGCTTTTTCACAAAAAACACACTTTTCCACGAGAACTTATTTTGCAGGCGCAATAAGGACATTGCTTTGAACTTGATACAAAAGTTTCAAACTCAAACTCAAAAAGGTAGCCGAGGAAAAAATTGCAGAAACTGGAACTCCATAAGCGCCCTGTAGTTCGGTTGTTCTCGAACATTATTTGGTTCAAATTTGGCGGGCAATTCTGGACAGCTGGCAACACTGCTGTGACGTCAATGGAAATGCCTAATTAAAACTTGACCGCGTGTCTAATTGAATAGTTTTCAAAACAATGTCACTTATACATTTTTGTCGCTGGAAAAAAAATATGAATCGGACATAGGATTTCTTAGGACTTCCAACATGTTGTTCAACTGGCCGAGGAGACCATTTTCAGCAATTTTCAGCTGTATTGGAACTTCAACGAGTGATTTAATTATTAGTCTGCAAAGCAATGTCACTTACACCTTTTTGCCGCTAAAAAACAATGAAGCGGATGTCGGATTTTTTAGGACTTTCAATATGTTGTTCAACTGGCCAAGGAGACCATTTCCAAAAAATTTCAGCTGTATCGAAGCTTTATCGCGTATTCTAATAGATAGTTTCTAAATTATTGACACTTACACCTTTTTGTCGCCAAAAACCAATGAAGCGGACATAGGATTTTTTAGGACTATCAGTATGTGGTTAAGGGGTTAAAGTGGAAGCGTTCTAACAATTTTCAGACTTACGTTATTTTTTTTCCAGGTTTTGGTCAATTTTGATCTAAAATGCCTGGGCTATAGAGAAAACCGCCCCCGATCAACTTGAAATAACATGATATTTCAATTTTTCCCAGACCTAATACTCTGGTGTTGTTGTTGATGATTGAAAGAATTTTCATTGAAATCCATTTCATTGGCAAGTACCTCATTCCGATAATAAAATATCACAATGAGTTTCAATTGAAGAGAGTGGACAAAGAATGGTGTTTCTCCTTCAACCAAATTTCTTTGCATTCACAATATACCTCTTTATAAGAAAATGTACTAGTGAGACTCAGGCACGTGAAGGCATACTCACTTGTTTTTTGTTCTTCGACTTTCATTTTTGAAGTCAAAAGGTCTAAGCCCATCGAGCCCTTTTAGTGTCATTACATAGTTATTTAGGGTTAAGTGTTAGAGTAGCTTTGAGCTAAACTTCGCCGAATAAAGTCGCTTTATTATTATTATTATTATTATTATTATTTCAAATAAGATTTACCCTCGGATTTACCTACGTTAAGTGTTGGTGTCGAAGTCATGAGAAAGAAATCAGTATTGTGTGAATGTGTAGATACTGAATTTCCATATTTACTATACAGGGGGAGTCAGAAACTGCAAAAATCATTTTTATTCATAAATGCATCAAACCATTCAACTGATGTCGATGGTCACATGATTTTCTACCAAGGATTTTTTGGAGGAGATTTTAGAGAAATTGGGGACTCACTTTCACTTCATGACACCCAGTATAATGGAAATCTACAGGGTGATTCAAAAATGGCGCATTTCCTTTCGGGCACGTTATAGTGGACGTTAACGGAGCATGAGAAAAATAATTAAAAAAATTAATCGGCTTCGATTTGCAAGTTATTAACAAAAACAAATCTGTCCAATCTGGCAGCATCGCATTAGTACCCACCTGGCACCTTTAGATCAGAGAGGTACATCACAATAGCATTATTGCATTGT
The DNA here is from genome assembly GCA_949128115.1 of Anaspis maculata. NCBI lineage: Eukaryota > Metazoa > Arthropoda > Insecta > Coleoptera > Scraptiidae > Anaspis > Anaspis maculata. The sequence continues at coordinate 23,721,323 of OX421967.1, forward strand.
TACCCTGGAAACTCCGTGAAACCTGCCAGGCCATATCAAACATACTTGCCAAATGTATTTTCACGGCACTTTTGAGGTGAAAGACCAATTTTGAAATTTGAAAATACGACTAAAATCGAGGGGGTAATCACTTGTGCAATATTTGGGACAAGGTGTGTGCAATAGTGTGCAATACTGTGCAATACTGTGCAATATCGTGCAATATCGTGCAATAGTGTGCAATAGTGTGCAATATCGTGCAATAGTGTGCAATATCGTGCAATAGTGTGCAATATCGTGCAATGGTGTGCAATATCGTGCAATGGCGTGCAATAGTGTGCAATATCGTGCAATAGTGTGCAATATCGTGCAATATGTGTACTAACGTATAATATGTGATAAGCATGGAACTCGCATAGAACGCGTGTAATATGAGAAATAAGCATGAAATATGTGTGTAATAAGTGTAATACCGTCTAATATATGAGAAGTAACATCTAATATCTGAAGTGAGTGCAAATTATGCGTGAAATTGGTGGAAGGTTACCCAATTGTCACTCCCACGACATATGAACACTCAGGGAAAGGTGGTCTTCTCAGTGAATCTGGTTAAGAATTGACATAAGTACTTCTATACTCAGATCGAAAGCTCGCTCGAAAGTATAGACAACGTTTATGTACAAGTTTCGCCATATACAGGGATTGGAGGGGGGGGGGGGGGAATATTGACCTTGCTCTTTTCTTGCGATCTCCCATTGGGGCTTTGTCCGGGCTTTGCTCTTACAATAATATAATATAAAATATTATATTATAATTTGGATAATGAGAAACTTTCATTTCAATGTTTTTTACCCACAGAAATTGAATCTGCCCCTCATACGCCCACATTTTTCAAAAATTCCAAATTTGACAGTGTACATTTTTTTCCGATTTTTCCAAAATCATTTTTTGGCACTCAGCTAAACTTCATTGTCGATCCGTCTGGTCACGTATCTCTTCGTCTATCTCCTAAACGGATGTTTTTGACTTTTAAAATTGTTACTTGAAAACAAATGTTTCGATTTTGTTTTTTTCTGCACAAAAAAAGAAGAAAACACAAATACGCAAATATTGCGCCTTTTAGATGTATCGCATTTTTAATAAAACAAAGCTCTCCGCCTGCAACACCAGACGATCAGACCAAAACTGCACAGACGCATGTTTCGCCCCTACTCTACTGGGGGCTCATGTATTGGTGCGCAGGCATCCAATCCGGATGCCCGGCGCTTTGGTAGTCAGATCCTTGTAATGCACACAGTGGGGGACTCATAATATGTAAGTCTCTCAAGCGGCGCCATCTATCAAAGGCATTCCGCGATGCTATATTCCAAAAGCACCAGGAATCTTTGGCATCAGGCAGACAAGGAATATAATACGAAATTCCACGTCAAGCCAAACCGTCGCAGCCTCCTAGGGCCAAAGTCGAGGCCAAAGTGGACCCATTTGCGTGTTTATGTTCTCTAACATTGCTCAACTCGGCTCGAGTATACCTATGTATGTTGCATTTACATTGTACACTTTACCATCGATGCTCCTGGCGACGGTTTGGCTTTGCGTGAAATTTCGTATCATATTCGTTGCCTGTCTGATGCTTTTGGAATATAGCATCGCGGAATGCCTTTGATAGATGGCGCCACTTGAGAGGCTTACATATTAGAGGAGCCCCCAATGTGTACATTACAAAGATCTCTGACTGCCACAGCACCGGATGGTCGAACTGAATGCTTACGCACTGGTGAGCTCCCAATAGGGGCGAAACACGTGTTTGTGCAGTTGTGGTCTGATCGTCTGATGATGTATTAGCCGGAGAGCATTGTTTTGTTAAAAGAAGAACTCGGAAGGCTTTTCAAATGATGTATCACTCGACCCCTATTTACGGAAAATATTTTTTCTATATTTTTAACTTTTCCTCCATTAAATTGGACATCAGAGTATTTTAGGAGAGAAAGGGAGTTTTTGAAAATTTTGAAAATATTTTTTTGGAAAGATAATTCAATTCTCTTCAAATTTGATATATCACAAAGTAAATAGCTCGGTAAATAGGTAGTGTCCCCAAGTGGGGTGGGAGGGAGCGAAAGGGGTGAATTTGGGTGGCACTTTTTTCACCGAAAATGTTTTCCTTTGATGCTGTGCAGGATGACGTTGACACCATTGAAGAGAATTGAAAAGTCAAGGATATCAAATTGGACATTCAGAGAATTTTAGAAAAAAAAAGGGGGTGGGGTAAAAAACTTTGAAATATTTTTCCAGAAAGAGATTTAAATTTTTGATAATTTGATGTATCGGTATCGCAAAGTAGGTAGTGTCATTTGAAATTCCGAACTTGGTGTGGGTGTGGGTGAAGATAGAAAAATTTCGCCTGACAAAAAATTTGTTCAGGGTGGCTTGTTTCCATTGAAACACCTGTATGCAGGGCGTTACACACTTTCTGTTGATATTTCAGGAGATGCAGTAGAGCATTAACAACTTCTGTTTTTTTTTATTCGGCATTTTACACAGCATTTCAATCAATAACAAGTGCTTAGTGTTTTCTCATTGAATCGTTTAAACCCAAAAATAGATCCCCCTAGATCCTTTTGGACACACATTGACTCTAGGAAAAGAGATGGGGGTTTGCCTTCTGCGATGGTCTTTAACGGCACAGAGCTGCGTGGCTCTAGGGCCATGGTGGACGCATTCGCCGACGCATTTGTTGAGAACTTTAACACCGCTGGCAATAATAATAACGTTCCTTCCCCGACTCCAGTAAGTAACGGGACCTCTCTCTTCCTGCAACTAACATCAGTTTCGGAGTTGACGGTCTTATCGTCTCTTAAAAGAATACCATCCAAGCCAACCACGGGTCCTGATTTGGTACCGGCCTTCTTGGTGAGAGATTGTGCTTTTGCATTTTGTGCACCTCTCCACATCCTGTTCAATCTGATCTTGAGAACTTCGACGTTCCCCGATCTCTGGAAGACATCCCGTCTGAGTCCGGTTTTCAAGAAGGGCAACAAAAGTGACATAAACAACTACCGCCCTATTGCGATCATAAACAATTTTTCCAAGGCCTTTGAGTTCATCCTCCATGATCACATTTCTTCTTACGTAAGCAGGTTGCTAACGGTGTCCCAACACGGTTTTATGCCTGGGCGTTCAACGACGACCAATTTAACATGTATCACTCAGTTTATTTCCGAGAATTTAGACCTAAAGCACCAGGTGGATGTCATATATACAGATTTTTCCAAGGCTTTCGACCGGCTGAATCATTCTATCCTAACTGATAAATTGGGATCGTTGGGCTTTTCGGCCCCTCTCGTTGATTTGTTCAGATCTTACTTGAATGGTCGCGGTCAATACGTACAACTTAACGGCGTTCGTTCTGCTACATTCACACAGCCGTCCGGTGTTCCGCAGGGCACTGTCTTGGGACCCGATCTGTTCAACATCTTCATCAACGACATTGTCGCCGGTCTTGGTGTGAACTGTCTTCTGTACGCCGATGATATGAAACTCTATCGATCGATTCACACGCTCCGGGACTGTCTCGAGTTGCAGAGGAGCCTTGACATCTTGAATGAGTGGTGCAATCGTAACCAGCTCTCTCTGAACATCGAGAAGTGTAACATCATGAGCTACCACAGAGTGACGTCGCCTGTGATTTTTGACTATAGCATCGGTGGCAGGGTTTCGGGCAGGCCTTATATTGTGAGGGACTTGGGAGTCACTTTCGATCCCAAACTCACATTTGTTAATCATATGGAGTCCGTCGTCACGTCGTCGCTTAGGATGCTTGGGTTTGTTCTTCGGGGGTGCAGATTTATGACAAACATCATGACCTTCAGGACCCTATATTTCTCGTTTGTACGTACCCGCCTCGAATACGCCTCGATTGTGTGGGCTCCGGTGTACGATGTCCACATAACAGCACTTGAGAGGGTACAGAGAAGGTTTTTGAAAACATCCTCATTTATGTTGACGGGTACATATCCTGAGCGCGGCACGCCGCAGCAACATCTCTTGCGGCGCTTTAACGTGCAGTCACTGCTTTGTAGACGTCATATGCACTCCGTCTTGTTTCTTTTCGGTGTGGTCGGCGGTGACGTCGACTGTCCTGAGTTGCTCGGGCGTATTGGTCTTCGTGTGCCCAGGCCCTCTTCGCGCGCCTCTCAACTCTTTCACCTGCCTTTTGCGAGGACGAACGTCTTGGCGTCTTCACCTGTCCATCAGATGATCCGAAATTATTCTTACATCGAGAAGGAATGCGATATTCTCAGCTGTAATGCTCAATTCATCAGAGCCGTTTTCTCGAAAATTGATGGTATCGAGAACTAGATTGATTTTGTGTTTCCCCCTCCTTCTTCTCCCACCTCAGAAATGGGTCTCGACCTGTGAGGTGGAGTAACCAAATAATAATAATAATACACGGAACGATGAATGTGTGTTTAAGCCTCCTCTTCCAGGACTATGATGAGGTGAAGTGAGGAAGCGGGCTAAGAGTATGTGCGTAATAATGTCATCGGATGGCGTTGGTGTATAAGAGCTAGACTAGTACCGGCAGTTCAACCCGCTGACAGACAGACGTCGCTACTTGTGCTCGACATTGGTACTTGGGTATTACCCACCAATGTTTCTGAACATATTTTCTGATGCATCCTAAGCACTCATTGAAATGTGAACATAGAGGTCCGTAGGAGATAAACACACGGAAATATCATCACCGCTTGCAGCCCCTCCTGATTGTGTTTTCTGATGAACCCTAATCGATTTTGATTCCGGAACATTCCACAGAACGCATTCAAGTTGTCTGTTGTGCTTTTCAGCATGAAAAATGTTTTTCATCAAAAAAATAAAATCGTTTCTGACCGAAAAAGCGTTTTAGGCGGCGTAAACCTCCACAAAACATTTTTCTTCGATCTGACTCTAATTTTACCTTTCAAAAAATGAATTTTTGAGTTTTCATCTCTGGGTGATTAGAATACGTTTCCAGGTGTCGGTTTGACCCGCTGAAGCCAAATTCAACGACAATTTTTTTATGTCCCCTACACCCTCTCCAAAACACCCGCAAAAAAATTTAAAAACCATTATTAGTCGTTCCACGAATCTTCAAAAGAGCTTGCAGCGCATGGAGCAATTCCTCCTTCTTCCTTCCTCCCATTCGAAATTTTTTGAACTTGGATGGATACGTTCCAACATTGTCTGGTACACCGAAACACCCATTAAAATGTCGACATAAGAGGCCATGAGGGATAAACACACTGAAATATTATCACCGCTTGCAGCCCCTGATGATTGTGTTTTTCAATGAACCCTATTCGGTTTTGATTTCCAAACACGCATAAAAACCCATTCAAGCCATCTGTTGTGTTTTTGTGCATGGGAAGTGTTTTTCATAAAGAAAATTAGTTTTTCTCGACCGAAAAAGCGCTTTGGCAAGCATAAACCTTTACAAGACATTTATCTCCAATCTGACTCTAATTTTACTTTTCAAAGAATGAATTTTTCAGTTTTTATCTTTAGATGATCAAAGCACGTTTCCAGGTCTTGGTTTGAGCTGCTGAAGCCAATATCAACGACAATTTTTTCATGTCCCCTCGACCTCCCTCCAAAAGACGCGCGAAAAATTTCAAAACCATTTTTTTTTTCGTTCCATAAATCTTCAAAAGAGCTTGCAGCGCATGGAGCATTTCCTCCTTCTTCCTTCGTACCATTTGAAATTTTTTGAACTTGGATGATGGATACGTTCCAACATTGTCCGGTACACCAAAACACCCATCAAAATGTCGACATAAGAGGCCATGAGAGATAAACACACGGATATATTATCACCGCTTGCAGCCCCTAATGATTGTGTTTCTCAATTAATCCTATTCGATTTTGATTTCCAAACACGCCTAAGAACGCATTTAAGCCGTCTGTTGTGGTTTTCTGCATGGAAAGTGTTTTTCATAAAAAACATTTTGTTTTTCTCGACCGAAAAAGCGCTTTGGCCGGCATAAACCTATATAGTACAAGAAAGATAGATTTCAACCTCGGGAAAAATATGGACGTCCTGAAAAATTGATATTTTGTTCAAAATTGAGTGCTCTACAACATATCCAAAATCGCCAAAAATCGCACCCGGGGGTTTTGAATTATTGGAGGGGGGGTAAAAAATTGCAGATAAAAATGGAGGGGATGGAACCCGTCAATCCACTGGATGCGAATACATTATAGTTCGACGTATCATATTCCATTGATACTTTTTTGGCACAAAAATTGTCCATCATTGTTGAAGGGGAGTAGTGGGGGGGCGAAGCTCTGCTAGATGGTCCATTTTGTTTTTTTGGCCATGTAGAACCGATCACGACAAGTTTGGTATCTTTTCCGACTAAATTCAATCTCCTGAACTCATATTCGATGTGTAAATTTGGATAAAAACAAGTTTGAACCAGTTAACTCGAGAAAACTTGTTTTTTCTTTGACAATTTTGACGAATTTTTGTTTTACTGTTGGAGGCGTTCATTTTTGGAAAATTTTCAGGGACCATTAAATTGAAGTGTATTCTCCACAAAAATCATCCACTCGATGCATAATTTTGTTTCTCGAGTTTAAAAAATCGATTTGAACTTGAGTCGGCACGGCGCGTCGTCTACTACTGACCAGAACTTTACAGCATGCACCTTCAAATGGAAACACCTCAAACTATTGAAGAAATAACAACTCACCTTTGAAATATGGAGGACTTGTGCAGAACTGAATTCCCTATAACATGAACAAAATCGCCATGAATCACAATGCAGGATTTTGAGTTATTCGAGGAGGAGGATAACACTTTGACAGGATTCATACTCTATGAACTGTTACCTCTCCACTTGAATAACTCAAAACTCTGCAGTGCGATTCATGGCGATTTTGTTTATGTTATAGGAAATTCAATTCTCCACAGATCCTCCAATTTTCAAAGATGAGTTGTTATTTTTTCAACAGTTTGAGGTGTTTTCATTTAAAGGTGCATGCTGTAGTGTTCTGGTCAGTAGTAGACGACGCGCCGTGCCGGCTCAAGTTCAAATCGATTTTTTAAACTCGAGAAACAAAATTATACATCGAGTGGATGATTTATGTGGAGAACACACTTCAATTCAATGGTCCCTGAGAATTTTCTGGAAATGAACACCTCCAACAGTAAAAAAAAAATTCGTCAAAATTGTCAAAGAAAAAACAAGTTTTCTCAAGTTAACTTGTTCAAACTTGTTTTCATTCAAATTTACACATCGGATACGAGTTCACGAGATTGAATTTAGTCGGAAAAGATACCAAACTTGTCGGGATCGGTTTTACATGGCCAGAAAAACAAAATGGACCACCTTGCAGAGCTTCGCCCCCCCACTACTCCCCTTCAACAATGAAGGACACTTTTTATGCCAAAATGGTATCAAGGGGATATGATACATCGAACTATAATGTATTCGCATCCAATTGATTGACGGGTTCCATCCCCTCCATTTTTACATGAAATTTTTTACCCCCCCTCCAATAACTCAAACCCCCGGGTGCGATTTTTGGCGATTTTGGATATGTTGTAGAGCACTCAATTCTGAACAGAATATCAAATTTTCATGACGTCCATATTTATTCCGAGGTTTTGCCGATTTTTTTACTAATTTTCCTGTACTAATACAAGACATTTTTCTTGAATCTGACTCTGATTTAACTTTCCAAAAAATGAATTTTCAAGTTTTCATCTCTAGATGATTAGAATACGTTTCCAAGTGTCGGTTTGACCCGCTGAAGCCAAATTCAACGACGATTTTTTCATGTCCCCTCTACCTCCCTCCAAAAGACGCGCGAAAAATTTCAAAACCATTTTTTTTTGTTCCTTAAATCTTCAAAAGAGCTTGCAGCGCATGGAGCAATTCCTCCTTCTTCCTTCCTACCATTTGAAATTTTTTTTTACTTGGATGGATACGTTCCAACATTGTCTGGTACACCGAAACACCCATCAAAATGTCGACATAAAAGGCCATGAGAGATAAACACACGGATATATTATCACCGCTTGCAGCTCCTAATGATTGTGTTTCTCAATTAATCCTATTCGATTTTGATTTCCGAACACGCCTAATAACGCATTTAAGCCGTCTGTTGTGGTTCTCCACATAGAAAGTGTTTTTCATCAAAAAAATTGAATTTTTCTCAACCTAAAAAGCGCTTTGGCCGGCGTAAGCCTTTACAAGACTTTTTTTTTCATCTGACTCTAATTTTATTTTTCAAAATATGAATTTTCCAGTTTTCATTTCCAGATGATAAGAATACGTTTCCAGGTGTCAGATTGACCCGCTGAAGCCAAATTCAACTGCCATTTTTTCATGTCCCCCACCTTATTCCAGAACACCTTCAAAAAAATTTGAGAACCATTTTTTTTCGTTCCATAAATTTTCAAAACAACTTGCAGCGCATGGAGCAATTCCCATTTTGTCCTTCCTCCCATTTGAACTTTTTTGAACTTGGATGGATACGTTCCAATATTGTCCGGTACACCGAACCACCCATAAATACGTCGACATAAAAGGCCATGAGAGATAAACACACGAAAATATTATCACCCATTGCGGCCCCTAATGATTGTGTTTTTCAATTAATCCTGATCGATTTTGATTTTCAAACACAAAAAAGAACGTATTAAAGTCGTCCGTTGTGGTTTTCCGCATGGAAAGTGTTTATCATCAAAAAAATTGAATTTTTCTCAACCGAAAAAGCGCTTTGACCGGCGTAAGCCTTTACAAGACATTTTTCTTTCATCTGACTCTAATTTTATTTTTCAAAATATGAATTTTCCAGTTCTCATTTCCAAATGATTAGAATACGTTTCCAGGTGTCCGATTGACCCGCTGAAGCCAAATTCAACTGCGATTTTTTCATGTCCCCCACCTTATTCCAGAACACCTTCAACCAAATTTGAAAACCATTTTTTTTCGTTCCATAAATCTTCAAAAGAACTTGCAGCGTATGGAGCAATTCCCATTTTGTCCTTCCTCCCATTTGAACTTTTTTGAACTTGGATGGATAGGTTCCAATATTGTCCGGTACACCGAACCACCCATAAATACGTCGACATAAAAGGCCATGAGAGATAAACACACGAAAATATTATCACCGCTTGCGGCCCCTAATGATTGTGTTTTTCAACTCATCCTGATCGATTTTGATTTTCAAACACAAAAAAGAACGTATCAAAGTCGTCCGTTGTGGTTCTCCACATGGAAAGTATTTTTCATCAAAAAAATTGAATTTTTCTCAACCTAAAAAGCGCTTTGGCCGGCGTTAGCCTTTACAAGACATTTTTTTTTCCATCTGACTCTAATTTTATTTTTCAAAATATGAATTTTCCAGTTTTCATTTCCAGATGATAAGAATACGTTTCCAAATGTCAGATTGACCCGCTGAAGCCAAATTCAACTGCGATTTTTTCATGTCCCCCACCTTAATCCAGAACACCTTCAACAAAATTTGAAAACCATTTTTTTTTCGTTCCATGAATCTTCAAAAGAACTTGCAGCGTATGGAGCAATTCCCATTTTGTCCTTCCTCCCATTTGAACTTTTTTGAACTTGGATGGATACGTTCCAATATTGTCCGGTACACCGAACCACCCATAAATACGTCGACATAAAAGGCCATGAGAGATAAACACACGAAAATATTATCACCCATTGCGGCCCCTAATGATTGTGTTTTTCAGTTAATCCCGAACGATTTTGATTTTCAAACACAAAAAAGAACGTATTAAAGTCGTCCGTTGTGGTTTTCCGCATGGAAAGTGTTTATCATCAAAAAAATTGAATTTTTCTCAACCGAAAAAGCGTTTTGGCCGGCGTAAGCCTTTACAAGACATTTTTCTTTCATCTGACTCTAATTTTATTTTTCAAAATATGAATTTTCCAGTTTTCATTTCTAGATGATTAGAACACGTTTCCAGGTGTCAGATTGACCAGCTGAAGCCAAATTCAACGGCGATTTTTCCATGTCCCCCACCTTATTCCAAAACACCTTCAAAAAAATTTGAAAATCATTTTTTTTTTTCGTTCCATAAATCTTCAAAAGAACTTGCAGCGCATGGAGCAATTCCCATTTTGTCCTTCCTCCCATTTGAACTTTTTTGAACTTGGATGGATACGTTCCAATATTGTCCGGTACACCGAACCACCCATAAATACGTCGACATGAAAGGCCATGAGAGATAAACACACGAAAATATTATCACCGCTTGCGGCCCCTAATGATTGTGTTTTTCAACTCATCCTGATCGATTTTGATTTTCAAACACAAAAAAGAACGTATCAAAGTCGTCCGTTGTGGTTCTCCACATGGAAAGTATTTTTCATCAAAAAAATTGAATTTTTCTCAACCTAAAAAGCGCTTTGGCCGGCGTTAGCCTTTACAAGACATTTTTTTTCCATCTGACTCTAATTTTATTTTTCAAAATATGAATTTTCCAGTTTTCATTTCCAGATGATAAGAATACGTTTCCAAATGTCAGATTGACCCGCTGAAGCCAAATTCAACTGCGATTTTTTCATGTCCCCCACCTTAATCCAGAACACCTTCAAAAAAAATTTGAAAACCATTTTTTTTTCGTTCCATGAATCTTCAAAAGAACTTGCAGCGTATGGAGCAATTCCCATTTTGTCCTTCCTCCCATTTGAACTTTTTTGAACTTGGATGGATACGTTCCAATATTGTCCGGTACACCGAACCACCCATAAATACGTCGACATAAAAGGCCATGAGAGATAAACACACGAAAATATTATCACCCATTGCGGCCCCTAATGATTGTGTTTTTCAGTTAATCCCGAACGATTTTGATTTTCAAACACAAAAAAGAACGTATTAAAGTCGTCCGTTGTGGTTTTCCGCATGGAAAGTGTTTATCATCAAAAAAATTGAATTTTTCTCAACCGAAAAAGCGTTTTGGCCGGCGTAAGCCTTTACAAGACATTTTTCTTTCATCTGACTCTAATTTTATTTTTCAAAATATGAATTTTCCAGTTTTCATTTCTAGATGATTAGAACACGTTTCCAGGTGTCAGATTGACCAGCTGAAGCCAAATTCAACGGCGATTTTTTCATGTCCCCCACCTTATTCCAAAACACCTTCAAAAAAATTTGAAAATCATTTTTTTTTTTCGTTCCATAAATCTTCAAAAGAACTGGCAGCGCATGGAGCAATTCCCATTTTGTCCTTCCTCCCATTTGAACTTTTTTGAACTTGGATGGATACGTTCCAATATTGTCCGGTACACCGAACCACCCATAAATACGTCGACATAAAAGGCCATGAGAGATAAACACACGAAAATATTATCACCGCTTGCGGCCCCTAATGATTGTGTTTTTCAACTAATCCTGATCGATTTTGATTTTCAAACACAAAAAAGAACGTATCAAAGTCGTCCGTTGTGGTTCTCCACATGGAAAGTGTTTTTCATCAAAAAAATTGAATTTTTCTCAACCTAAAAAGCGCTTTGGCCGGCGTAAGCCTTTACAAGACATTTTTTTTCCATCTGACTCTAATTTTATTTTTCAAAACATGAATTTTCCAGTTTTCATTTCCAGATGATAAGAATACGTTTCCAAATGTCAGATTGACCCGCTGAAGCCAAATTCAACTGCCATTTTTTCATGTCCCCCACCTTATTCCAGAACACCTTCAAAAAAATTTGAAAACCATTTTTTTTCGTTCCATAAATTTTCAAAACAACTTGCAGCGCATGGAGCAATTCCCATTATGTCCTTCCTCCCATTTGAACTTTTTTGAACTTGGATGGATACGTTCCAATATTGTCCGGTACACCGGAACACCCATAAATACGTCTACATAAAAGGTCATGAGAGATAAACACACGAAAATATTATCACCCATTGCGGCCACTAATAATTGTGTTTTTCAATGAACTCTAATCGATTTTGATTCTCAAACACGCAAAACAACGTATTCAAGTCATCCGTTGTGGTTTTCCGCATGAAAAGTGTTTTTCATCAAAAAATTGAATCTTCTTCGACCGAAAAAGTGCTTTGGCCGGCGTAAACCTTCACAAGACATTTTTCTTCCATCTGGCTCTAATTTAATTTTTCAAAATATGAATTTTCCAGTTTTCATTTCTAGATGATCAGAATACGTTTCCAGGTGTCAGTTTGACCCGCTGAAGCCAAATTCAACGACGATTTCTTCGTCTCCCCCACCCCTTCCAAAACACCTTCAAAAAAATTTGCAACCATTTTTTTTCGTTTCATAAATCTTCAAAAGAACTTGCAGCGCACGGAGCAATTCTCCCTTTGTCCTTTCTCCCATTGGAAATTTCTAGCGCACTTTCCCAAAAAATGGGAAAAAGGCGCTTTTAGCTTCACTTTGTCCGTCCGTCCGTCTGTCCGTCCGTCTTTACCCGGGATAACTCCTCAGGGAAGAAAGATATCGATGTGGTGTAAACGCTGATCAATAATACATATGTCCAGGATGTCAAGTTGACTTTTGGTTTTTTGTTATTCTGCCGCCATCTTCGATCCGCCATTTTGAATTTCTTTTAAAGTGATCCGATTGAGATGAAATTTGTAGGCAATCTAAACCATATCAAGATCTATCCAATTTTCGACAATTGATGCCCCGCCGCCATCTTGTATTTTCACTATTGAACATGTTTCCAAGTGATAGAACTAGGAGAGTAATGCCTCAACGAAAAAAGATATCGATGTGGTGCAAACGCCAATCGAATACGTACGTGACCACCATATAAAGTTGACCAATGATTTTTGTCTTTTGGCCGCAATCTTCGATCCGCCATTTTGAATTTCTCTGGAAGTGGTCCGATTTGCGTGAGATTCACAGGCAATGTGAACTTCATCAAAATACATCCGATTTTGGACAAATGATGCTCTGCCGCCATCTTGGCCGCCATATTGAAATTTCTCATCATTCAACGATTTTCATGGAGCTTGGGACTTACCTCTTACCTCTTTTTCGTATGATCATTCTTATTCTTCAGTCAAATTTCAACATTCTGCAACCATCTTGGCCGCCATATTAAAATATCCTCGGAAATATCTTATTAGTGAAACGATTTTCATGAAACTTGGGACTTAATATTGTCTATAGTACGATTCATTTTGATTTTAGAGCCAAATTTCATGATTCTGACGCTATTTTGGCCGCCATATTGAAATTTCTGCCCAAATAACGGTGGAACCCTAATTAACATTTTGCGTTCACTAACCCTCCTAAAGGGAAGTGCGCTACTTAGCCTAGCCTCATGCCCATGAGGCATATTCGCTTGTTTGAACTTGAATGGATACGTTCCAACATTGTCCGGTACACCAAAACAACCATAATTTGTCGACATAAGAGGCCATGAGAGATAAACACACGAAAATATTATCACCGCTTGCGGCCACTAGTAATTGTGTTTTTCAATGAACTCTAATCGATTTTGATTTTCAAACACGCAAAAGAACGTATTTGAGTCGTCTGTTGTGCTTTCCTGCATGGAAAGTGTTTTTCATCAAAAAAATAGAATCTTTTCTGACCGATAAAGCGCTTTGGCCGGCGTAAATTTTCAGGTACAAGGTGAAAGACATTTTTTTCCGATCTGACTCTAATTTTACTATTAAAAAAAATTAAATTTTGAAATTTTGGATGATCAAAATCGTTTCCAGGTGTCAGTCTGACGCGCTGAAGCTGCTAAATCTATAATAATCCCCTTTTTTTTCTTGATTCCCGATCATTTCATCATGTTTATCCATTGCGGATATTGGCCTTTTGACTATTAAATCAGAGGCGAAAATTCTGCACACGAATTTTTCAAGACTCTCATTCGTAAAATACCTAATGCTTAATTTTTGCCTGCCTACTCTGTCAAGGTACCTAAAGATAGGTAGGTACCTACCTCTAATTACCAATAACCTACGTTTTGGCTGCTGCAGTAATCACTATGATATCTTATTCTAAGGGTAATTTTTCCCAGGGTCTTCACCATTTCTCTTTAATGTTTATTGCCAATCAGAATAGTAGGGGTGAGTACCTAACACGTATTGGGTGACATCTTTTTATAAGGGAAATCAGACGCATTACGCCAAATTATTACGAGTTAATGACGTGTTTCTTTTTTCTACACTTAGGACTATTGTAATCGCATTTATTCCCTGGCGGCAATACGCGATATTACGTGAACATTTTTTGTGTTTCTCTCAACTCTGCACCCACTCCACCACCGGTTGTAGATACCCGAATACAATCGCGGTTGGCCGGTGATAGAGGTGGAGGGCGGAAAGTTGGTCACTCACAAGAATGTGGGCGTAAAAAATTGGCGGGAGAGATGCACCTTGCGGCGTTGCCTGGAGTGGCTAGCATAATTTAGGTACCTTTTTATGGCAATATTTGGTAATAACCCATAGCTCAGGCATAATCGGTGGAATTGACACCTGAAACACGTTGAATATTTCCGACATCATGATCCATAAATCTTTTGAGTGATTATTCACCAAAATTCATCCATCACCGGTTGAGGAGTTCGTTCTTAGCAAGTACCTGAACCACATACTACCTGAACCAAATAAAGCAAGTACGTCTTCAAGCCCATAGCTAGAACAGTAAGTTGCAGCGTCTTTCAAACAGGGATTTTCGGGTTTTTGAAATTCTTTTTTGGAGAAAGCAGCTAGTTATGTTCAAATTCAACGACGATTTTTTCATGCCCCTCCCTCCAAAACACCCGCAAAAAAATTGAAAACTATTTTTTTTTTGTTCCATAAATCTTCAAAACAACTTGCAGCGCATGGAACAATTCCTCCTTTGTCCTTCCTCCCATTTAAAGTTTTCTGAACCTGGATGGATACGTTCCAAGATTGTCCGGTGCACCGAAACACCCATAAATACGTCGACATAAGAGGCCGTGAGAGATAAACACACGGAAATATTATCACCGCTTGCGGCCCCTAATGGTTGTGTTTGTCAATGAACCCTAATCGATTTTGATTTCCAAACACGCAACAGAACGTATTCAAATCGTCTGTCGTGACTTTCTGCATGGGGAGTGTTTTCCATTGAGAAAATTGAATCTTTTTCGACCAAAAAAGCGCTTTGGCCGGCGTAAACCTTTACAAGACATTTTTATTCAATCTGACTTTGATTTCACTTTTCAAAACATGAATTTTTCAGTTTTTATTTCTAGATGATTAGAATACGATTCCAGGTGTCAGTTTGAACCGCTGAAGCCAAATTCAACGACGATTTTCTCATGCCCCCGCCCCCTTCCGAAACACTTGCGAAAAAAATTAAAAATATATTTTTTTTGTTCCATTAATCTTCAAAAGAACTTGCAGCGCATGGAGCGATTCCTCCTTTGTCCTTTCTCTCATTTGAAGTTTTTTGAACTTGGATGGATACGTTCCCAGATTGTCTGGTGCACCGAAACACCCATAAATACGTCGACATAAGAGGCCGATGAGAGATAAGCACACGGAAATATTATCACCGCTTGCGGCCCCTATGATTGTGTTTTTCAATGAACCCTAATCGATTTTGATTTCTCAACACGCAACAGAACGTATTCAAATCGTCTGTCGTGGCTCTCTTCATGGAAAGTGTTTTCCATCAAAAAAATTGAATCTTTTCCGACCGAAAAAGCGCTTTGGCCGGCATAAACCTCTACAAGATATTTTTATTCAATCTGACTTTGATTTTACTTTTCAAAATATGAATTTCTCAGTTTTTATTTCTAGATGGCAAGAATACGTTTCCAGGTGTCAGTTTGACCCGCTGAAGCGAAATTCATTGACGATTTTTTCATGCTTCTCCCTCCAAAACACCCGCAAAAAAATTGAAAACTATCTTGTTTTCGTTCCATAAATCCTCAAAACAACTTGCAGCGCATGGAGCAATTCCTTCTTCCTCCGCCTTCTAAAATTCCCAATCCAAAACCCACCCTGGAACAAGTACGTTCGACTGTATAAGTAGCTAGTTAACTATGAAGGCAGGTACTTGGGTAGATAGGATTATGTAGGTATAGGTACCTATCAAATTTTTCCAACATCAGTCATAATGGAAAGCAGGGGGCAGCAATGGGGTTTTTGGAAACCCCCTCTTGCCCTTTACGCCATTGCACTGCAAAGTCCTTTTCCTCCTTCTGTCCCTAAATCGGGTTGGATCACTATCGATTTAGGTTCGATGCTTTCCCCTGGAAACATCAAAATCCAAATGACGCGTTTTCCCCGAGAGGTTGTCGCAACCGTGGCGTGCCTAGCTGTGAGTTCTGAGACATAGAGCTGCATGCACCACACACTTCTGACGAAATCCAACGCGCAAGGTTTGCGAGGACCAGACGCTAAGGCTAGCTGCTAGCTTTGACTTCCATCTGTTGTGGAGTAGTTTCTCTATTATGGGAGACATTGTAAATTACAGGTTCCTGCAATTTGTGACCCTGTTTTGAAGGTTTGCGTAGAGCTCAGGGGGAGGAGCAGCAATGGCCGCGATGGACTCTTAATGACACAATAATATTACTCTTAGCCTTGATTGGCAGGGTCGGTCAGGGAGACCTAATAACACAAAAATATGCCAAAAGTGATAGCTAATGTGAATAAAGTCATAATAATAATAATAATAATAATAATAATAATAATAATAAAAATAATTGTCAAAGTCGAGGGATTTTCACCAAGATAATATCGGGTCTACTTTTCGAGTGATTGATTGTTTGATTGAGGAATTTGAAACATTTAACTCGAATGAACCACAGAACAGGAGTAAAATTTTGCTGATTGTCGCCTAAATAGATTACTAGTAGAAATGGTAATTGTAATGTATCATTGTATAGTTGAATATGTATAGATGCTATGAAGTGTCTCTTCTCTTCTCACTTGCTAGTATGCAATAATTGATAGCCTTAATTAACGGTATTCTGTGAAAAAAATGAGAAAAAGATATGTTTCTCAAGTTAAATGGATGAATGAACCATTGACGTACATCGCTTGCTGAATTGTCAGTGCATGTTATCGAGTGTATCGCTGTTTACGTTAACGAGTAGTAATGTTCACATATCCTACTGTTCACGTCGAGGTTCACGTTATCGAGCTTATACTGTATTTATGTTTTCCTGTCTTTCTTTTGGCGATAATATTTATTTTTCGATGCTCTCTACCATCTCCTGAAATATTGACAAAAAAGTGAAACACCCTGTATAGTACACGTTTGTTTTCATGTATCACTCACTTAATGCGAGTTCACCCGAATGAAAATTTGTTACTGAGCCCGTGGGGGCATATTCCTCGGCATATTCTCCTATTTTTTTTTCCATGTACACATCGATCTTTGCTTTAATATGCTTGATTTCAATTTTGAGCAAAATAGCTAAATACATAATGGGTGGCCAAACTTCAGGCCAAGTTTGATTCCATATGTGTCCGGGAAATAAGACAGTTTCTAATTTGTTTCAAGTTGGTAGATATTTAATGAGATGTTGTTTCAGCCGTAAAGTCACTTTTAAAGTTCTTGAAGCAATCTAGCCCTTCACGCGATTGTAGGTACCGATTGCACCTCGAATGTACCCACCTACCTACCTAGCTACCTACAATACCATGTGTAATAGTAAGTTTATAATTTGTGTAATCAATAAGAATACGTGTTATATGTGCAAAGTGTGTAATAGTGTGCAATATCGTGCAATAGTATGCAATAGTGTGTAATATGTGCAATATTTGTAATAGTGTGCAATATCGTGCAATAGTGTGCAATAGTGTGCAATAGTGTGCAATAGTGTGCAATATCGTGCAATAGTGTGCAATATCGTGCAATAGTGTGCAATATCGTGCAATAGTGTGCAATAGTGTGCAATAGTGTGCAATATCGTGCAATAGTGTGCAATATCGTGCAATAGTGTGCAATATTGCACAGTTGGGACACCCCTTTCGCGAGTGATTACCCCCTCGACTAAAATCTTAATTGCAAGAGAAATTTTCAATCGGGAACTACTAACGACATGTGACTCTTCGCAAGTAATAATGCTTTGCTTTGAAATCATGCAAACTGAAGAGGTTAAATTCTCAACTTCACCTCTTCATAACTCGAAGGCTAAATGAGCCAATTTTTTTTACTATTTTTTCCGTGCTCCCTCAACGTCTCCCACAACGTACACGGGAGGAAATGCGCCATTTTTGAATCACCCTGTATAGTCCATGGGTATGTACGTAGCACTGTGCGATAATTAAAAGACATCTATGCTTATACTCAACAAATACTCAAAAACTACATGGTAAGGCATGAGGTACAGTCCTCCCAGCCTCCTATTTTCTCAAAATACTATGGACCTTGAATTCAAAGCATTGGAATTTGTCCCACCCGGTTAAGCCAGACCGAAGTCTCTGTTTGCCCACAGTCTCGTCCAATTGTTTATTTTAAGAAACGCATCAGTTTCAAAAAACCGACTCGCGTTTTCCAAAAAAAAAACCGGGTCGTTGGACGTGCACGTCAAACACGTGACACCTGCCGACTAGATGTTCAATGAAAATTAGGTGTGAGTCTAGGTATATTATATAGGCCATGAAACAACAACAATAAAAAAATTGAGCATCGCACACCGCGCCGCACACTTAAATGCCGTTGCCATGGTGATTGTTTATTGTTAAAGCCCGGCGCGCCGCGACGCGCGGTGACGTCACGCGACGGTCGGCCGTCCCGACGCTCGTTTTGGGCATCCCGTCAATGCCAAGCCCTCTGGATGCCGCTTGATTTTTCTCTCGCCGCCTGCCATCCGCCCGCACGCCCGTGGCCCACTCCTTATAATTATTGTATCATAGTAACACCTTTTCTTGGCGGCGCTTATCTATTGTTCTATTTGTTCTGGCACGTTTATCTTGTTTAGCACGTGATTACGTGGACAACGCTGGCTAGATGTTACGTCAAAAACGGGGTTGCCCACCCTTCGAACGAGATAAGGGGTGGGCTGCATGTAGCAGCAGAGGGGTGCGAGCGCCGATTGTAGGTTATGCCTCCGCGATGCTCGCTTTTTTTTTCTCGCAGGACACCCCAGCAGGCCGACTGGGATTTGTCTGGCGGTTGATCGCGAAAGGAAGGGTTTTCGAGCGGGGGCTGGGGGCCCTTCGGTGCAAGGAGTTAGCAAGTGCAAGCATAAATTAGTAATAATTCTCTTACCTAATAGTTGCGGCCCGGCTCGGGCGACTCGATTATTATTTCGCTTATTCCCGTTGTTCCCGGCACGTTTTCCGCCCTTCCTGGCATCAACACCAGCACAGACCGGCCTGCGGACGAGCACCGCGATATGGTACGGACCTGCACTCGAAACACGGACCGGACCAGCGTCCGATTTCGGCTGTTTTATGAAAAAATCAATAGTATAGTATCCTGACACACACAGCAGGCTTTGAAATTGGGCGAGTACCACGGGGGATCTCCGAGATCTGCAGCGACGGTGACCTCTGACCGCGACGGCGCGCAGTGCAGTGCAGAGTGCTGTTTTGCCGGCATTTCCGGGAATTCGCAAGAGAAAAGCTGCGGCCCGTGGCTGCGGCAGGGAAGCAGTGATCGCGGCAGGGATAGCAGGATGAGTCGAGGGGATGGTGACGAAACGGGTGGAGTCTGATGTCTGGTCTGTCGCACTTTGCAATCTGCATGCCTACTCGATTACGATGCATGCGAGAGGTGATGAGTGAATAATCAACGGTAATACCACAAGTGGTAATTATTACCTCTCATCGCATTATTCGTTGAATGAAAAGTATGGTGATTGCGAAAAAAATTATTCGTTTTTTTTTTGACTCCCCGTATGCTAAAACGTCGAGATCTATCTGATGACGAAACTTATTCTCATCGTTGCATCGTTCCTTCCTGCAACCTGCAACGTCCTAAAGCCTTTAAAGCTGGTTATTTCAACTCTATTAAATATCAAATCGAATCAGTTATCTTCGAGATTAATTCTGCAAATTGAAATTGTGGTAGGTACCTATCTGTTATCAAATCAGTGGCGTAACTAGAGGGGGGGCTTTGGGGTCAAACCCCCCCCCCCCCCCATTGGCCATCGAATTTCCTGAAAATATTTCAAATGCGACGCTTATTTCTTCGTTTTGCTCGCATATTCGCATATTTTTCAGTCGTGACCCCTCCCATTGGACACTTCTAGTTACGCCACTATATCAAATGGTCATCACAACTATTTTTGGACCATACATTGCTTCCTAAAGCTTCCACCTAGGTATATACATATGATCTCGCAGATGTGTACTTACATAAATTTCCATTATTCCTAATTACTTGTAGGTAGGTACCCCGTTGCGGCCTGAAACTCGGCCTGAAATTTTCATGTCATTTCACGGAAACAATGGAAGCATGAATATTTTTCAATAACTTTTCAACCATTCAGCTTAATTATTAATTAATAATAATAAAACGAAAACGCCATTATTTACGATTGCATAGCAGCGAAGTTTAGCTGGCGCTATTCTTCCACTCAACTGCCACTCCACTGGGGCCAGGGGAGGCAGTGTTTTCGAAACTCGCTGGAGATCACGACGCGCGAATAAGACACATCTGAACAATAATTGGCGGAGGAGCCGTGCAAACGCTAATTCGTAACAGTATTTTAGGTATTTCTTTTTGAAAACCTTTCCATTTTTCCCCATAAATCTTGTCTCGAACCTCATTCAGGTCATCATATGCCTCATCCCTGACCGTTATGCCAGGGTCCAGGGTCTCATATACTCATACAGACTATTCAATGCTCGATTCAATGCTATAATACTAAAGCCAATGTACTTAGTGGACGTGGCAGGAAAAAACAAGTTGTAATTGATGATAAATGCAAACCACTTTGCAGGATCGTAACTAATATCCAAATAAACGATTTGACCCGCAGTGCTTTTTTTTCGTCCCCTATGTTTTGAATAATAATAGATTTTAGGTTTCGATGATGGTGCAGCCTCATTGCTGGGATTGAAATAATTATATACTTATATTATTTACACTTTTTATGATTATTATTGTTATTATTATAATTATGGCAACAAATATTAACTTTTATAAGAGGATTTGAATAGCGCCCCTTTTTCAAAATGGCGGATTTTATCTAGGGGCAGAAGGTAACAAATAGCCTGGTGATGTCCATCTTAGTGGAAAAAAATGGGATCATATCTCAATCAGGTTCTGGGATATGCAATGACCATGAAAAAAAAATGATGGAACATTCATCTGCCGCAGGCAAATTTGGTGAAGGCGCCAAAATGTAACATTTTTATTTTTCAAAGGATTTTAACCGAAGAAATTTCATTTTGTGAAAAAGTAAATTCTTCTTGTTATCTTGTACTTTCCATTGAAAAAAGACGTTGAAGATTGTTTAAAAAAAATGGAAAATAATGTGAAAAAATAAAATTGAAATATTTTTATTTTTATGAAATTTACCTTATTTGTGGACTTTGATGTATTCTTTCTAAATTTGCGCTTTTCCGATTTATATCTTCGCAGCACGTGCCGCCAAATTGAAAAAATGATGTCTAAAAGAAGTTTTTGACAATATCTGAATTTTGGTCCATGTGACATTGAAATGTTCATATACATACCTACAAAAGCACATTCAATCCTCCACAGTTTGACATCTGAACCAGCTCTGTGCGATCCGCGGTTTTTGAGCTGGAGTTCCCGGAAGTATTATTTTCGGTGTTGAAAAGTTACCACACCTGACTTCACAAATCATGAACATTGGTGGACCTGGCACAGCCCCAAGAGGTGATTTTTATTTCTTTTGGCACCGAAAATTGAAACTTTCATTTCTGCTCCTGCAAAGTGCCTTTATCATCATTTTTAACTTATATTGGTGAACTGTGGACAATACGGCCGACGTTGATTCATTTGGTTCTCGCACGTGCGCTGGATCCTTCTTCTTACGTCCTATTGCTGGAGATGAGATGATGAGTATTATTCAAGGTTTAACAGACTCTAGCAGCAGAGATGTGTATGAGCTCAACACCGAAGCTATAAAATTTGTCGGTGACTTGTTATGTGAATCACTGGTACATCTGGTCAATTTATGTTTTTTGCACGGCGTCTTCCCGGAAAATTTAAAACCGGCAAAAGTGGTCACTGTTTTTAAAAAGGGTGACAGGTCTAACCTGGATAATTACCGTCCTATTTCAATCTTGCCTGTGGTTTCTAAGATTCTGGAGATAGCTTTTCGGAGCAGATTGGTTGATTTTCTGGAGATATTCAAGATTGTGACGTCTGCTCAGTTCGGATTTGTTAGGGGTGGTTCCACGGTCCGTGGCCTCATGGAGATGGTGACTGCAATCACTGAGGCTTGGGAGAGAGGTCAGATGGCTGCGGCCTCTTTCTGTGACTTGTCAAAGGCCTTCGATTGCGTGTCACATGACGTGTTAATCGCCAAATTACGGAGTTACGGTGTGAGAGGCCCTTCCCTGCTTTTTATCGAATCATTTTTGAGGGGACGCTCACAATGCGTTGGTTTAAGGGGAAAGATGTCCTCTTTCCGCAACCTGAGTCATGGCGTTCCGCAGGGATCCATCTTAGGGCCTCTCCTCTTTATATTATATATCAACGACATTGGGAGCTTTCTGTCCACGAACTGTGTGATATATGCTGATGACACCACTCTCCTGACTACGAGCGGCGACTTGCAGACACTCGGGGCTCTTCGTGATGAGGCACTGACAGTCACAGAACATTTCTTTTCCCTGAACAAACTTCGCCTAAACGTGACCAAGACCCAGAACCTCCTTTTCTCACTTGGTAGGGCTCTTTCGCCTCAGGACCCTGTAAATGCCTTGGCCTGCTTTTTGACGGCAGACTCTCATTTGAGGCGCATGTAGACTGGCTGGAACGCAGATTGTCCAAGGTGATTTATCTTTTGCGCTGTTTGACCTGTCAGCTAACTGGGGATACATTTATGTTGTGTTACTACGCTCTGTTTCATTGTGTGATGTCGTACGGGATTTTGGTCTGGGGGGGCTCGTCACACGCCGGCCGGATTCTCATTCTGCAAAAGCGCGCCATTAGAACAATGACGGGAGCGGGTCAGAAAGTCTCTTGCAGACCTCTTTTCACTGAAATGGGGATACTTACTTGTACCAACCAGTATATTTATGAGTGTGTAATGTATGCTTGCAAAACCTTCACCATCCACAAGGGGTTGTATAATACCAGATCTAATTTTGTTTTAGCTCCAAGATTTCGTCTAGAGAAAACCAAATCTACGTTCAGATATCTGTCCATTAGGTTTTTTAATTTGTTGCCGGATGAATGGAAGTGTCTAACTGTCAGCAGCCTGGAAAGAAAACTCAAGCGCTTTCTGAAGACACACTGTTTCTACACAACTGATGAGTTTGTTGATTTTTGGAAAACATCTGATCTGAACAGTTAGTCTAGGCTCAATTTTTCAAAAGTGCTCTCTGAACTGTGTTCAGCGGCATGGAAAGGTTACCGGTTGGCGATAAAACTTTCAGACTAATTCGACCCCGCTGGATCCGAAAATCCCGGTTTCCAGAACGAAAAATGGTGCCTTCTGGGGCGGAGCCCCTATTTTCGACAATTGTTCCAATTTCAAGTTTTTCCAATTTTTTGCGTTCAACCACCTAGAAGTCGAAAATCATAGTGAATACGGCAAATTTTTTACATGGTTCTAATGCTGGGTCATTTTTCAAGCGTTCAGAACAGTTTTCATTTTTCAAATGTTCATAGCTGTCTTTCCAAATCATTAGGAACTCAAATAGTACAAAAATATGACACAAAAACTTCGACCTATGGAGAACTACATCAGTTTTTCAAAATAAGTCCATATATATGCGGGATCATGTGTGGAGAAAACTTTCAAAAATATTTTGGGAAAGTTTGGTTGCTCCAAAATTCACAGTTAAGGAGGTATAAATTTTTCAATCAACGGGCAAGTCATACATACGCCGCGGCGGCTCAGGGTATAGCCCAGTCAATCTAAACTTCATATCATGAATACCGGGAACAAATTCGCTCAGAGCTGATTTTTAGTAAAGTGAGTCCTTAGACCATGAGAACTCAGTAGACAATTTTCTCGGACTTTGTCGCGTGTGCTTCATGGTCTTCCAGGTCTTCGAATGTTTTGAGTCTCTGTAAATTGCGGTACTAGCCTGGAATTCGCACCACGGCCGCAAAAATGATCAGATTGAGTCCGAACTGGTCTCAAACGAAAAAAAGTAGGTCATAAAATGTCTTACGATGCATGTGGCTAATAACGGGCCACTTCCGGTAAACGCGGAGCCCGCCAAATTCAAATTTTTGCACCTCAGTCAAATAAGTACGGGAAAGAGAGTAAAAAAATCGTCATAACCTCTGAAAAAACATGGGCGTCCTAAAAATTTGGTATTCTGCTCGGTATTCTGTTAGGAACCGAATGCTCTATTACTTATTCAAAATCTGCAAAAATCGCACCTCGGGGTTCTGAGAGATTGGAGAAGAGGGTTGAAAAATTGCAACTCAAAGTAGAGGGGATGAAACCCTTCAATCCATTGAATGCAAATACGTCGTAATTCAATGCATCACATCATGTATAGTCCGGCTGTTAAGGTATAATACCCTTCACTTTTATAACAAGCAATGCCACTTGGCATACCTGTTGCCGAGACCATGTTTGACCGTTTAAGATCAAGAGCCAAAGTCTCAAGCAATGCAGGCGTCGTATACAGGGTGTCATATAGAAAAAAAGTAAAAAATTCGTATATCATCAACGAAACCAGATGGATTCACGTGAATAGGCACATATATTCACAATATATTACCCATCAAGGAAGAGTCAACGGTTTTGGAAAGTCTTGAGCGGTTCCTGAAATATTCAGGAAAAACTGAATTTTTTTCTAAATATTTTATCTCTCGGTAAATCAGTGAATATTTAAGATATCGAAGTGCAACTTGGTAGTTCTATGGCCAGTATGGTCATGAATCGAAAACGATCAGAAGCCAAATGCAAGGCCTGCCATTTCCAGAAATAAGTCAGTGAACTTTTTTTTCTTCGCGACCGCTATCTTGAATATCCGTTCCACTCAACAGTTGGAAAAATGACAACCGAATGTGAGATAGTTGACATCCAATCACCATATTATGAAAAAGATAGCCTTGAAGCAAGGTAAGGACCTCTTCATCGAGAAAACAGTGTTACCCAAGGTTTTTATGGTAATACGCATTTGCAGCGCCTGTGATGGCTAATCAGAGATTTGAAAGAGCAGAGTGAGCTCTTTGTCACAATCCTACATTCATTATGAGCTGAATCATCAAAATTCATGATGATCGGTCGAAAGGTAAATCTTTGGTGGCTTGATGAACCAAATATGTGGCGCTTTTTGGTGAAAAATGCAAAAAAAAATCGAGCAATCATCATCATGTTATCCCTCACTAAGAAAAGGCTATTGCAAAAACTGAAACTAATCAATGCTGAAATGTTTTGGGAGAGTCAACCCCATAATCTTGAGTCATAAAATGTGGAACACATGCGTCCCTTTGTTAGAGAGAAGACATGAGAGACTTGCATGCAGAAAGTTTTTTCCAAGTTCTGAGCCACGTATTATTTTCAGAAAGCTACCAAAATTTTGTCTCTGGATCGATGATGATGAATTTTGGTAATAAATCTCAAAATGGATGTAATATTGTTAGTTATCAACTTTTGGTGGGTTTCTGAATGAAATATGTGAATAAGAATTTTGATTTTTTTTTCTGCATGCACACCTTCATTGTCTTCTCTCTGGTAACCGGATGCATGTGTCCAACATTTATTGCCTCAAGAATATAGGCTCCAATCTCACAAAACATTCCAGCGTTGATTTGTTTTAGTTTTTACAACAGCCTTCTCTTCGTGACATGATAACATGGTAACATGATAATGATAGCCCGATTTTTTTTGCATTTCTCACCAAAAAGCGCCACCTATTTTGTTCAGCAAGCCATCAAGAGTTTACCTTTGGACCGATCATCATGAATTTTGGTAATTCAGCTCAAAATGAATGTAGGATTGTGACAAAGAGCTCACTCTGCTCTTTCAAATCTCTCATTAGCCATCACAGGCGCTGCAAATGCGTATTACTATGAAAACCTTGGGTGACAATGTTTTCTCGATGAAGACACCCTCACCTTGCTTCAAGGCCATCTTTTTCATAATAGGGTGACTGGATGCCAACATTCTCACATTCGACTGTCACTTTTCCAACTGTTGAGTGAAACGGAGATTCAAGATGGCGGTCACGAAGAAAAAAAAGTTGACTGTCTTACTTCTGGAAATAGCAGGTCCTGCATTTGGCTCCTGATCGTTTTTTATTCATGACAATACTCGCCGTAAACTCACCAAATTGCACTACGATACCTTGAAAATTCACTGATTTACCAAGAAATGAAATATTTGAAAGAAAATTCAGTTTTCCGGAATATTTCAGGAACCGCTCAAGATTTTCCAAAACTGTTGACTGTTCCTTGATGGGTAATATATTGTGGATATATGTGCCTACTCACGTGAATCCATCTGGTTCGGTTGATGATATACGAATTTTTCACTTTTTTTCTATACGACACCCTGTATACGGCGCCTGCAACACTTACGACTTTGGCTCCTGATCTCAATCGGTCAAGCATGGCCTTGGCAACAGGTATGCCAAGTGGCATTGCTTGTTATAAAAGTGAAGGGTGCCCCCTAAATTTTGAACTTAACGTCCGGACTAGTAGATACTATTTTGGGTTAAAAAGTGTCGAATCATTGTTGAAGGAGGGTCGGAGGGGGGGGAGAGCGAAGCCCGGCTAGGTGGCTCTATTTGTTTTCCAGGCCATATGAAACCGATCACGACAAGTTTGGTACCTTTTCCGATTAAATTCAATCTCCTGAACTCGAATCCGATGTGTAAATTTGGAAAAAATAAGCTCGAACAAGTTAACTTGAAAAAAACTTGTTTTTTAATTGACGATTTCTATTGGCAGTTCAATCACGCCACACTGCTTTTGGTAACCTTCGTTAGTGCATAAAAGATTACAAAAAAACATTATTTTGAAAAATAATTATGAAAGGTCAACGGGAGAAAATTAGCTCCCAGTGTTTTGGTTACTCAAAGGTATTTCAAAACAAAGTTGAGGGAAAATAAGCAGTGATCCATTGATGAAACAAGGGTGCATGAGACAAGAAATTTATTATACAGGGTGGTGAGTCATAAATCATGAGAATCTACTCTTCCTCAAAAGAACTAAGATGCATAAATTCGAGTAGTTTTTGAACCGATCTAGACCACAAGATGACTTGGTCAGTTATACAGCAACGAAGATTGCCAAAACAGCATTGCATTGCAGTTTAGCGTGATTTTTCATAGACACCGTGAGAAACTATAGTCCGGTGGATAAGCGCCTAAACTACGCATTTTGTGATAAAGCAAAGGGCTTCTGGATTTACATTCTCGAGACTGAACTTGACAATTCCAGAAATGGCGCCAACCTCGGCGCCAACGAGTTTGGTGTGGCAGGTGACCTCAGGAGCCATCCAGAGCTGTAAAAGAACCAAAATCTTCCATGTTCCTCGAAGGCACCTAAATACATCATACTTCGATGGGCTGATACCCTATGGGGAGGAATTGACAAAATATGTCGATGCTAGTCACGTAAGGGGGCTGAGGAGAAGACATTTTTGTCTTTGAAGGCGATTTACGGTTTTCATCAATCCTGAATGAATATGAAGAAGTTTGGTATCATTTTCGACTGAAATTGACGTTCTGAGTTCGAATAAAGTGTTCAAATTACGTTAGAAACATGTTTGAACAAGTTTGTCTGAAAAAACACGCTCTTTTGATATTCAACTTCAACCTCATGGTTTTCACTCCTCACGATAGGCATTCCATTTATTCTTGCATATTCAGTTACTTGCAGCTTTTCTTCGACTTGAAAAGATGTATTAGATATGCTTCTCATCTTTACAAGCTCATAGAAGTGTCTGGTCGCGAGGGCGGTTTTGCGTCAACATGGCACCTGATAAGTGACGCAAGCCCACTGGCGGCTCCACGGGGGGTACAACGGTACGGCCGTACCCCCTGTTGCAAATCAGGGGCGCCAGACGTCAAGCTTATAATTTTGAAAAACAATCCACAAGTAGTACCGATGGATTACTCTTTGTAAAAAATAATTAACGTGATGAAAACTCGCCAATGAAATTGATAATGTCACCTGTGGAAATTCGTTTTGGACGTCGCGCGATAAAATCTTGGAACTATTCTCATAACATCTGTGGAGGTGGGAAGAACTTCTACTCACAACCACCATAATCATTGTTCATTACTGACTTTTGAAAATGTTGGAAAATAAACCACTACGAACCATCGGCCCGCGGCGCGCTCTGCAGCTACCTTGGCTCTTGTCTGTAATGAATCTCTTTCCGTCTCGGTATGTAATGTACTATTACTCACAACCATCATTGTAATTGATTCATTACATACTATGTAAGAGGGTGGGAAGTGACTCATTACCCACTCCGCGGGAAAAAGAAGAAATGGTAGCTTCAGAAGATACATTCCAGAATAATGTATCCAACCAAACAATGAGTGGGTAAATCCGTATTTCTTATGAGCCAAGTTTCAGAAAAATTGATCCGCCGATCTGGAAGTTATGGTAAAAAAATATTTTCTAATCTGCTGAGGGCTAGAGCCCCAGGCTCCGCCAGAACCAAAAGTTGGTCTACTATGACCGAAGACTGACTAAATACCCTGTTGGTTATTACAGAAGAGGCAGATAGGTGTAAATTTAGTTTTGTGGAACAAATGAAGAGTTCAATTTATACTATTAAAACCAAGTTGTTGTCATGATCGTTTTTCTTTGGAAACCGTTTATGAATCAACTAGATATAGAGAGTTCGACTGAAGTCATAGAGAGAAGCAGGGGCGTACCCACGGGGGAGGGATGGAGGGGATAAATCCCCTCCTAAGAGGCTTTGACTAATATCCCCTGGCGAATTCGATTACATGTAAGGTCAGTCATTTAATTGATTGCTTGATACTTACTTGACAGGTATCATGCATTCTGTTTCAAAAACAGAATTTAGGTTATGTTTTTCGAATAGTCTTGCATTTTTGAGTCTTGACTGAACGTCGAAGGGAAGAGAACGAAATGGAATAGAAAGGCTCTCCTTTTTTCCGCTTATTATTGTCAATATTATTATCACTATTATGCCCAAAAATTTTCACCTGCGGCGCTAGTTGTTAGTGGCTTCGGTCGCTCAGTAGGTACAGAGTCGATCTTTTGAATATATACACAAAACTTCTCCGATCCCCCTCTTGTCCATAAATCTGGGTAGGGCATCCAATCCCGAGACCTAAACGAAATCCCGGGATTTCGGGATTGAAAATTTCAAATCCCGGGATCCCGGGATTTTCGGGATTCCTCAAATGATGCAGCTTTTTACCTGAGTTGAGTGGGAAACAGAGTCAGAGCAAGAAACACTGATCATTCAAGTGAGAACATCATCATTTGACACCAATATTAGTATTTTATTGTATTTATTTTGCATAAATAGAACATCACGGTTGCATTGCAGTTATGCGTGCTTTCTTCGAGGAATCAAAAATCACTTGCTGAGACAAAAGAAATTGTTTTTTAATTTAATTCATCATAGTTTTATTTTATTTCATGTGTTTGGACATGTTCTTGAGTTTTCAAGGGCTGCTATTTCCATTCCTATGTAACTTTGCCTGGAATTTGAATACCATGGTGTTTGGTGGTATGAAGGTATGGTAACCGGAAGAGGTATCTGGTGTGGGAATACAGGCTCTAAGTATAATGTACCATGTACATACCTCACCTATCAATTCTAATATTAGTATTATTATCAAGTACCAATACTATTAATTACCACCAATTATTGAACAGCAAATGATAATTGGGTACTAGCTTTATTCCATCAGGAAAATAAATATGAAATTAATTATTACTAATAAATAATGTTTCCAAATTCAGTGTGCTTACTTGAATAATCTGTGTTTCTTGCATTAACGCCATTAACTTTATTTTTCATTCAAGTGAGGTGAAAAGATGCATCATTTGAAAAATCCCGAAAATCCCGGGATCTCGGTAGAAAAATCCCGGGATTTTCGGGATTGGAAATCTAACGGGATCCCGGGATTGGATGCCCTAAATCTGGGTACCTACGCCACTGGAGAGAAGCATGAGGCTTGTTTTGATTGTAGCCCTCACCTCAAGGGCGCCTGGTCGGTGAACCGTACCCCCTGTTCGAAAATGCTGGAGCCGCCAGTGCGCAAGCCTCAATTAAAAAACGTGTTGCGTCATAAATAGAGGCTCTATTGTACGGTTTTCAACTTTGTCTTGCAGAGGAAGAATTGTTCCCCCTTGCAAAAGCAACGAACATGATATCGGAGCTGTATTGCATGCACAATATGACTTTTTGTGTGAGGGTGCGTCAATTAGAGTGTTCAAAGTTGACATAAAATAACTTTCGGAACAAATCTTTCTAATCATCTTGTAAAAAGAAAAGACATATCCAGTGTATGTTTTTCATCATTAAGGGACCTGAGACTGATACAATATATAACAATGTCGATTACAGATGTCTTCGAAAATGATTAAACCTGTAGTAAAAACTTTGATATTTTGCCTGATTTTTTCCGATTCAAGGATACATCGATACTGTATTTTGGGTTACGGCAACAAATTTTTTCATGTGCAAACCTTATACCAATAGGCATGATTTGACCCGCAACACTTGAAATTTCGTCAATAAGGAGGCGAATCATTGCCCTTCAAACTTTGAAGATGCAAGAACTTTCACAAAACCACCATTGAGTATCGTCATGTGTCATAAAGGAAGCTTATGAGTCTATTGGAAATGTTGGTAGCAATCGTCGCCGTGTTCGTTCCATTGTTCAATTCTCCAAACTTGAAAAAAAACATTCTTTTGTTGAGGTTAAAAAACCTGTTTTTTCTTTTTGACAAGGAAACGATAAATTCATGAAGTTCTGTTGAGTAACCAACCAAACCACATTCCATAATTTCCGTGAGTCTCATTCCCTGGTAGAAAAGTGCCCATGGGCACATTTTGAAACACATATGTGCACCATGGCATTGTTTGCCATGGGGATGTGCTCAATGTACTCATGTGCACCATGAGGATGTGCTCAACGTTCCCATGTGCATAATTCTAGATGTGCTCAACGTTCCCATGTGCATCATGAGGATGTGCTCAAAATACAGGGGGATCTGCCCAACGTGATCATGGGCACCAACCATAGTCACATCCCCATGAATACATATTGAGCACATCCCCATGGTGCACATGGATACGTTGAGCACATCCTCATAGTGCACATGAGTTATCATCCCATCCACATCAAATAGCACCCCCAAGGTATTAAGTTTATGCTCGAGTTTATGTAATAGCTTACCTGGAGGCTGTGAACAATCTGTGAAACCCTGTAACCTACAGGCTGTGATTAATCCGTAACACCCTGTACATGACAAGAGGCAGAAAATTATAGATAGGTAACTAATATTCTGGAATCTTCATAAAAATTGACAATAGAAAAAAATCGAGATAATTGCAAAAAAAAAGGGCCCCAAAAAAGGGTTGTCATGTCGCGGAACACCCTGTATATTATGGAATCAATGATTCTAATGAACAAAAAGTACAACAACAGAAATCGAAATTAAAGTCTCGCGAAATGTGTAAAATGCTCACTGCTCTATCAAACTAAAAGAAAAATAAATTCTTCCTCAAGAACAGGCCCTTTGGCATGCTTGATTTCTATACTAACTCCACAAGCAACACAAACAGGACTGCTTCCAACAAGAAAAGGCTGCAACACGATACAAATTAATAATTTGTGATCGATCTTCGAACTTTCAAATAACGGCAACAAAATTTTTGTTCTTCCATACTTACGGATGGCTCCTGAGGTCGCCTGCCACACTTAACTCGTTGGCGCCAATTCTGGAATTGTCAAGTTGAATCTCAAGAACGTAAATCCAGAAGCCCTTTGCTTTATCACAAAATGCATAGTTTAGGCATTTTTTGGCGCTAATCCACCGGACTATTAAATATCGCCCCTACGTACTCACACCCGACGCTCGCAGGTCAATTTCCCTGGAATTACGGCAGATATACGTAAAAGTGATACGCATCTTTTTTGTGGACAATTTGATGGCCTTTTATTTGAACCAAACCGATTTCCGATGGGATCGCTATTTATCGAGATAATTGAAAAAAATACCCAATTACACCAATAATCCAAGATGGCGGCGACTCTTCACCTCCTATGGATGAGTACTTTTCACACAATAATCAACAAGCTTTCGAAATCATCCCTACCAATTGTCAAAAGTACACGATTCATTCAGTGTGACTTTAAATAATGTGAAATACGTAATCATCTGTATACCGTCCGTTTTTTTTTCTAGGCCCCAGCGCGTAGCACCTTTATTATGGGTTCCACACCCAACATATTATATATCTTTAAAATCAGAAGAACAAGATCTTTCGATTGATGGTATGTCAAATTATTTTTGACAGATGTCATTTTTTGACAATTGACAGAATAGTACTTGTGATACATCATTTTGAAGCCCATTCAATTCTGAGGAGAACTGTGTCTTCATTTTTAGAATAGAATGTCTTTCACAACTTCTGGAGGTCTTCAAATAGGAAAAATTGTTGAAATTCAGAAATACTCAATAAGTACGTAAGTAGGCAAAACAGGTATTTTTGATAATAACTAATGATAATAATCAATAAATAATCACAATGAAACGGAAAATATCCTGAAGAAGTTATTTGAAATGACCGTTTCCTTGTTCCTTGAATGAGAGATTCAACGACCGGTGAATTGGAACTGCCAGCCCAACGCGATAGTATCCGAGGTGGCCAGGTATGACCTCCTCGATTTTTTCATGATCCTATTTGAAAGATAAGGTGTTTATTGAATCTCCCGCTGATTTGGACGATTCAAAATCAGAATATTATCATTAGTTGATATTAAAAATACTTATTATTATTGAGTAGGTATTTCTGAATTTTAACAATTTTTCCTATTCAAAGACCTCCAGAAGCTGTAAAAGACATCCTATTCTAAAAATGAAAACACAGTTCTCCTAAGAATTTTATGGGCTTTGAAATGGTGTGTCACAAGTACTATTCCGTCAATTGTCAAAAAATGACATCTGTCAAAAATAATTTGACATACCATCAATCGAAAGATTTTGTTCTTCTGATTTCAAAAATATATAATATGTTGGGTGTAAAACCCAGAATAAAGGCGCTATAAGGTGGGGCCTAGAAAAAAAAACGGACGGTATATAGATCACCAACTGGGAACTTTGACTTGTTTTTAACAAGACTCACGGAATTGATTGTGGACAGTCAAAGTATTACTGACAATATACTGTTATACCCGTAATTTCGGATAAAACTCGGCTCGGCAGCTCGATGTTTTTATTTTCGGTTTGGCAGCTCGGGGAGGTTCTTTGAAATTTTTGGTGTTGACGGAAAATACCTACTTACCAGAAACAAGAGGGCGCCATCCGCTCATGAACGGCACAATACTGAGAAACTATCGGGAAGGAACGGTACTCCACAAAAGTTATTTTTGAGATACTTTGGCACTTCCTCCAATTTTAAAAGAAAAATGTAAATGACTGATTTGAAGACTAAATTTAGTAAATAGGAAAGCGTATTTAAAATGAAAATTAATAATTTGTATTGTAGTTAACTGCGGTACATGTGATTGAAAATGTGATGAATAAATCAAGCTTTGATATACAGGTGAGTTATAGAAAACAGACGACTTTTACAGGCCTAACGCCTTTTCTCTTCTTCTTCTCGAGCTCCGAAAATCTGGAAACCGAGAAAACAGGGTACCCTAATACACTTAAAATTTGAAAACGACGTGGCGTGGGGGTTAACCTAATTCTGCAGAATTTTGTATGTCCACGGACAATGTACGCGAACGATTCACACGAATAATAATAAAAGGGCACCTTAACTTCTAGATTTCCTACTCTCGGTGTTAGGCTCGTAGTTCTTGGAGATAGAAGAGAAGAACGTCACGGCGGCGGCCGGAAGATAATGATAAAGCTGACTGTTGTGTTGCAGATCACAAGATAGGTAGCGGCGATATGAATGAGGACCTCTCAGCTTCAGTACGGCATACAACTGCTTCAGTATGGCATACAACTGCTTCAGTACGGCATACAACTGCTTCAGTACGGCAGATAATTTCGTATAGGTGGCTTGACATTAATTCGAAACGCTGAGGTAATATTTGATCGATTTTCGTGG
The DNA here is from genome assembly GCA_949128115.1 of Anaspis maculata. Lineage (NCBI taxonomy): Eukaryota > Metazoa > Arthropoda > Insecta > Coleoptera > Scraptiidae > Anaspis > Anaspis maculata. The sequence goes on from OX421967.1 coordinate 23,755,630, forward strand.
ATCTTAATTCATAGTAGGTATATCGTGTGGGTAGTCCGTCGGTGGTGGATCTATATTATTGAATTTAAAAGGAAAAGTAAGCAAATGAAAAACTGAAGCCCGACGTCGCCGGTTTTCATTGTACTCACCAGCATCCGCACGAGATATCTTCAAATATCACAATATTTTCTCGGATCTTCCTTCATAGACAAATCTTTTTATACTTTCAGATCAATATTGGAGTTTAAGAAAATCGCGGAGCTGATCCGACTACGTTTAAAAGATGTTCATTCTACTACATGAAGTTCGAAAAAGCCAGTGCTCGAAAACAAGATAAGGGTTTTTGCCGTGTGACAACAATTCGAGTGTGGAAGGAGGAAGCAAGCGCCGTTCCTATATTATAATATTTACGATGGCAACAAACTATTGAATTAAATCATAATTTCTATAACTCAAGTCTCATGAAAATAAATATGAAGTTTTAAATAAGGAAAATAAAATAAACAAACAACAACTGCCGTAACCAATGAGCTAATGAATTTTCTCAAAGGCTACACTGTTGTGTGGGGACTTCAACATCAACTACCTTGGTGAATCAATTGGGAAGAAATTGTTTGATGATCTTCTGAACTGTTTTCATCTTGAATGCACTATTGTTGAGCCTACCCGCATTGCGGGTATCCAGCGTGGATCATCAACAAAGATTGATTATATTGTAACTAACAGAGACAGTGGGTTCAACCGCATAACGTCGGTTGTCCAGGCGAACCTTGGAGATCATCTGGCGATGCTGCTCTCTTGTGATGTGACCCCTCCTGCCTCTGGGGCAACTACTGGGGACTCCGAGAGTCACCTCTTCTTGGGAGAATGATATTGCGAAAAAATTGTCTTCATATTTGGGCTTACGAAACGCGATTTAGTTGGGAACGCAACAATTAAAACCGAGATTAAAACATATGAATTTATCGTTTCCTTGCACAGCAGAAAAAATAGAAACAGTTTTTTTCCACTACTACTCTTCTAACTACTTATTTTTGACCGAACATTCACTTGAAATTTCATGAATTATTTTTCTCACTACTAGCTGTGAAGTAGGCCGTTATTGACCTGTTTAGAGGTCGTGAAGTGATTTTTTACAACCAGTAGGCTGACTCTCACATTATTAACCGCCTGTCACTATTATTAACCTCCTGTCACATTTTTAACCTCCTGTCAGTCCTGTCACATTCCATATTCTTGAAAAATCTTTACAAATCAGGATTTAATGTTTGCTAGTAGAACAATGCTAGTAGTGAGAAAAATAGTATATAAACCACGGTTGTGAACGCTGTTATAGCTTTGGCGCCTTATATCCCTCAGCTGCGCTTCGGGATTTAAACAGGCGCCGCAGCTATAACAGCGTCCTTCACAACCTTGGTATATAATATACTATTTTTCACTACTAGCCGTGAAGTACATCATTATTAACCTGTTCCTGAACTAAAAAGGCGTTTTTCTAGCAGTAAAAAAAATACTATATAAACCACGGTCGAGAAAATTATTATAGCTTCAGCGCCTTATATCCCTCAGCTGCGCTTCGGGATCTAAACTGGCGCTTCAGCTATAATAATACTTTCTCAACCTTGGTATATAATATACTATTACCTAGGTCAAATAATCATTATTTGCCCTAGGTTAATAATGAAAATCCATGACTAGCGAAAATTCATACGAAACCGACCAAATGGCGCTTTCGTGAATTTTATCCAACAAAATTCCTACATCGATTTGCACGTGTATCATATCATCTCATGACATAGAACTCTATGGAACGCCGTCGTGGACATAATGAAATGTCTCAGAGAGATTAAATTTTTGCACGTTTTGATGGAAATCACACGACTTATTTATAAAATGTACAGATTTATAAACATATTTTGCCCTTATTTGAAACTATTCTGCACTTATTGACAGAAACAGAGGTAGTTTTAAAAGACTTGGCGCAACAGCCATATCAAACCTCGACTGAAACGTTTCCATCAAACATTACTTGTGCCTGCGCGCCATTGCGGACAATATAAAAACCCCTGTGAAATAATAATCCTGATCTACTCTGATTGAAATTATTGGATTTATTTATACATTTGCCTTGTTATTTATAGAAACTTTAGGACTTACTCTATAAGTTACCCAAAACTTTTCACACTTACTCTAACCAAGTCATAAAAAAATAAATCTCTCAACATGCAACAAATAAATCACTCACACGCACCGGTACACGTTGAGAGATTTATTTTCTGAGGAGCATCCGGCAACGCCGCAGGTTCGCATTGTTCTTTCAGTGCTTTCTCCTTCAATACCCTTTCAGGGGAATTCTAAAATCCAAGTCGGCAAAAATTCTTGCAGGTTTGTTGCTGTCACCTTCTTCGAGCATTTCCAGACAATTTTCGTGGTCCTCCAGGTCCTTGGACGTTTACTACTGGCGACCAAAGTACGAAACTTTTTCAGGCCGGCTAAAATTCTTGCAACTCGGCACAACAGGCCGTTACTATCACCTACTTCGAGCACTTCCAGACAACTTTCGTGGTCCTCCAGGTCCTTGGAGGTTTGCTGCTAGCGACCAAAGTTCGAAACTTTTGCAGGTCGTTATACAGGCTGTTGCTGTCTCCTTCTTCGAGCACTTCTAGACAACTTTCGTGATCCTCCAGATCCTTGGAGGTTTGCTGCTGGCGACCAAAGTACGAAACTTTTGCAGGTCGGCAAAAATAAACCATGTAGCGATAGCCCCCTTAGTACAAGAAAGATAGATTTCAACCTCGGAATAAATATGGACGTCCTGAAAATTTGATATCCTGTTCAGAATTGAGTGGTCTACAACATATCCAAAATCGCCAAAAATCGCACCCGGGGGTTTTGAGTTATTGGAGGGGGGGGGGTTAAAAATTGCAACTTAAAATAGAGGGGATGAAACCTGTCGATCCATTGGAAGCAAATACATTATAATTCGACGCATCATTTCCCGTTGATACCATTTTGGCACAAAAAATGTCGATCACTGTTGAAGGGGGGTCGTGGGGGGGCGAAGCCCTGCTAGGTGGTCCATATTTTGGTTTTTCTGCCCATGTAGAACCGATCACGACAAGTTTGGTATCTTTTCCGACTACATTTAATCTCCTGAACCCGAATCCGATGTGTTTATTTGGATGGAAGCAAGTTTGAATAAGTTAACTTGAAAAAACTTGTTTTTTCTTTGACCATTTTGACGAATTTTTTTTTCACTGTTAGATGTGAAAATCTTCAGAAATTTTCAGGGGCCATTGAATTGAAGTGTATTCTTGACGAAAATCATCTACTCGATGTTTGATTTTGTTTCTCGAGTTTACAAAATCGATTTGAACTTGAACCGGCCCGGCGCCGCTTCTAATAATGACCAGAACACGACAACATGCACCTTTAAATGAAAATAGCATAAACTATTGGAAAACTGATAACTTATCTTTGAAAATTCGAGGATTTGTGCAGAACTGAATTTCCAATAACATAAACAAAATCGCCGTGAATCGCACTGCAGGATTTTGAGTTATTCGAGGAGGAGGATAACATTTTGTCAAGATTCGTACTATATGAACTGTTACCATTCCCCTCAAATATCTCAAACCCTGCAGTGCGATTCATGGTGGTTTTGTTTATGTTATAGGGAATTCAATTCTGCACAGATCATCAAATTTTCAAAGATAAGTTATTATTTCTTTGATAGTTTAAGCTATTTTCCTTGAAAGGTGCATGCTGTAGTGTTCTGGTCTGTAGCAGACGATGCGTCGGGCCGGCTCAGGTTCAAATCGATTTTTTATACTCGAGAAACAAAATGGAACATCAAGTAGATGATTTTTGTGAAGAACTCACTTCAATTCAATGGCCCCTGAAAATTTTTCTAAGATGACCACCTCTAACAGTGGAAAAAAAGTCGTCAAAATTCTCAAAGAAAAAACAAGTTTTTTCAAGTTAACTTGTTCAAACTTGTTTTCATCTAAATTAATACATCGGATTCGAGTTCAGGAGATTGAATATAGTCCGAAAAGATACCAAACTTGTCGTGATCGGTTCTACATGGTCAGAAAAACAAAATGGACCACCTAGCAGGGCTTCGCCCCCCCCACGACTCCCCTTCAACAGTGATCGACATTTTTTGTGCCAAAATGGTATCAGCGGGATATGATGCGTCGAATGTTGTTAACGTATTTGCTTCCAATGGATTGACGGGTTTCATCCCCTCCATTTTAGGTTGCAATTTTTTACCCCCCCCCCCTCCAATGACTCAAAACCCCCGGGTGCGATTTTTGGCGATTTTGGTAATGTTGTAGAACACTCAATTCTGAACAGAATATCAAATTATCAGGACGTTCATATTTTTTCCGAGGTTTGGCCGATTTTTTTACTATTTTTCCTGTACTACCTGTACAGGTGTCCCGAAATTTATGCAACAAAATTTACAGGGAGGTAGAAAATTGAAAAATAAGGAGACTTTCCTAATAAAAATACTCTCGCAAACGTAATAACGGAGATACAGGCCTTCAAGTTTGGTTTTTGAAAACAGTTTTTTTCGCGTAACTTTTGAACCGTTGAGCTGATTTTATTCAAATTTGAACCAAAGTTTACTAAAATAGGTCTCTATTGAACAATGATAACGCATTTTATCAAACATTTTCAGGGGCGAAGATGATAGGGGGTACCTTCCCCCTTTTTCCCCTCTGTTTCACCCCCCTGAATAATTTTTGAAATGGTGGCAATTTTTGAATTCTACGTTCAATTTAAAGGAAAAAGTTGCTCCTGCAAAATTTTGATTCAAGGCTTCATTTTTGAGATATTTGGGTTTGAAACTTCGGAGAACATCTTAGTGGCGGGGTTAACGGCCAAAAATGGAATGATCTGTGCATTTTGTGATCAAAGCATGAAATTTGGCATACGTGTTCAGAAGACCCTCCTTTGCAATTTCAGATGTGGCGCCACGCAAGATTTCGCACCAGAGGCACTGTATTGCGGTTAGCATACCTGCTAGGGGTAAATTTTGCAAAAATGGTTCCTGGCCGTTCTCTGGTACCGCACTCGGTATTTTTTAGTTCTGTTTAGCTAAAACTACATGTAGAAATGAGTGAGGAGTGCATGTTCACAAGCCAAGTTCCAAATGCTTCCTTTATACGTTGTTTTAATACATTTTAAGGCCAACTTTGTTTTAGTACAGGAAACATGGTAAAAAAATTGCCAAAACCTCGGCAAAGATATGAACGTCCTGAAAATTTGATATTCTGTTCAGAATTGAGTGCCCTACTACATATCTGAAAGTGCCAAAAATCGCACCCCGGGGCTTCGAGTTATTGGAAGGGGGGTGAAAAATTGCAACTCAAAATTAAAGGTATTGAACCCGATGGAACCCGTCAATCCAATGGATGCAAATACGTCGTAATCCGACGCATCACATCCCGTTGATACAATTTTGGCACAAAAAGTGTCGATCATTGTTGTAGGGGGGTCGTGGGGGAGGGCGAAACTCGACTGGGTGGCTCTTTTTCTTCCTGGGCCATGAAGAATCGATCACGACAAGACTGGTATCTATTTCGACTAAATTCAATGTCCTGAACTTGAATCCGATGTATAAATTTGGACAAAAACAAGTTCAAACAAGTTAACTTGAGAAAACCTGTTTTTTCTTTGACAATTTCCACAAAACTTTTTTTTACTGTTAGAGGCATTCATCTTTAAAAATATTTTAAAGGTAATTAGATTGAACTGTATTCTTCACGAAAATCATCCATTCGATCTGTAACTTTGTTTTTCGAGATAGAAAAAATCGATTTGAACTTTAGTCGGCACAGCCCGTCGTCTACTACTGACCAGAACACTACACCATGCATCTTTAAATAAAAATAGCCCAAACTATCTGAAAAATCATAAGTAATCTTTGAGAGTTCGAGGATCTGTGCAGAACTGAATTCCCTAAAACATAAACAAAATCGTCATAAATCGCAATGCAGGGTATTGAGTTATTACTTGAAGGTGCATGCTGTAGTGTTCTGGTCATTAGTAGACGCCGGGCAGTGCCGACTAAAGTTCAAATCGGTTTTTTCTATGTCGGAAAACAAAATTATAGACCGAATGGATAATTTTCGTCAAGAATACAGTTTAATCTAATGGCTTCTGAAATATTTCCATGGATGAATATCTCTAACAGTAAAAAAAAGTTTAGTGAAAATTGTCAAAGAAAAAACAGGTTTTCTCAAGTTAACTTGTTCGAACTTGTTTTTATCCAAATTTACACATCGGATTCAAGTTCAGGACATTGAATTTAGTCGGAAAAGATACCAATCTTGTCGGGATCGATTCTTCATGGCCCAGGAAGAAAAAGAGCCACCCAGCCGAGTTTCGCCCTTCCCCACGACCCCCCTTCAACAATGATCGACACTTTTCGTGCTAAAATTGTATCAACTGGTTGTGATGCGTCGAACTACGACGTATTTGCATCCATTGGATTGACGGGTTCCATCGGGTTCTATACCTTTCATTTTGAGCTGCAATTTTTTACCCCTCCTCCAATAACTCAAAGCCTCGGGGTGCGATTTTTGGCAATTTTAGATATGTAGTAGGGTACATAATTCTGAGCAGAGTATCAAATTTTCAGGACGTTCATATCTTTGCCGAGGTATTGGCAATTTTTTTACCAAGTTTCCTGTACCAAAACAAGGTTGGCCTTAAAATGTATTGAAACAACGTATAAAGGCAGCATTTGGAACTTTGCTTGTGAAAATGTACTCCTCACTCATTTCTACATGTAGTTTTAACTAAACAGAACTAAAATATACCGACTGCGGTACCAGAGACCGGCCAGGAACCATTTTTGCAGAATTTACCCCTAGCAGGTATATTAACCGCAATACAGCGTCTCTGGCGCAAAATCTTGCGTGGCGCCACATCTGGAATTGCGAAGGAGGGTCTTTTGAACAAGTATGCCAAATTTCATGCTTTGATCACAAAATGCACAGACCATTCCGCTAACCCCCCCACTATCTCGAAAACACCACTTTCAAGGCCTTAAAAATTAAAATTCAAGAAAACTCAAGATTCCTCAACTGAAATGAATTTTCAAGGTGTTTCAAGTTGATAAACTACTATTTTTGCTAGAAAACATGAAGCTTCTCAGAAAAAAAAATTGGGCCCTGAAAAGTGACTATTTTGAGATGTTTTCCAAAGTTTCAAACACAAAAATCTGTTGTGGGGCGACACAAAACTTTCCCGGCGGTATCCAGGGACGTCAGTATTGATTTTGATCGAAGTGTCCCTTCGGGAGGGGGAGGATTTAATTAGGAAATTGATGAAAATTTTTTAGTGAGTTGAGCGTTTAGCGAGCATCCTGCATCCATTGTTGGGCCGACAGAACAAATGACAGGTTGTTAGGTTTCCAAGGTGATAGAATATTTCAAATGTATGAAGAACTAGGAAGCTAATTGTTGCGGAATTTGAAGAATGCAATGCAGGTTCCTCATTAAAATTTTTGTTTCTACTTTAGACATGATGATAAAACTACACAAACCTGATTGAGAACTTTTACGGCATCTCTGTGTCAAATTTTAACTCTATATCTTCAATTTAGAGCTTGGGCAGAGAAGCCCAGACGCAATGTCCCACCTGAGGACTTTCGATCAAAATCATTCACCCAAAGTCTAATCAGGTCATTCGAGGCTGAACTTACGCTTTCGTACCTGATTTCGATTTGATCCGATCAACAATTTGGTAGTTATCGTGGCAGAACCGTTTGTTTTGCGCGATCGCATTATGAAGTATCTCGGCGGTATCCAGAGACGTCAGTAATGATTTTGATCGAAGTGTCCCTTCGGGATGTGGAGGAATCGATTTGGAAATTGATGAAAAAATTCTATTGAGTTGAGTGTTTAGCGAGCATCCTGCATCCATTGTTAAGCGGGCAGAACAAATGACAGGTTAGGTCCAAGATGATGAAATACTTAATCCAAAGGCAGAACTAGGTAGTTCACTGTTGTATGATATCTCAAGAATGCAATGCTAGTTTCGTATTAAAATTTTTGTTTCTACTTTAGATATGATGATAAAATTACACAAACTTGATAAGGACTTTTACTGCATCGCATCTTTGTGTCAAATTTCAACCCTATATCTTCAATTTAGAGCTTGGGTAGACAAGCCGAGCGACGGCATTCTGTTATCATTGTTGGACAGTTGTTGGCAGAACAGTTCAATCTGCACGATTACATATCAAATGATTGTAAAACTGAAGAAAAAATCGATCAAGTCCAGCGACCATCCAGGAAAACTAACTCGGATACACACATCACAATAAAGCACTGCGGTTCAAGGTTCAAGGCTTTGTAGAACCTCATCCATCAGAACATTTAGTTCCATAGAGAGAAAGTTGTTTTTCAACCAAAATAATTCAGAAGATTGGACGAAAAATAGTTTGAGAATATCCAAGAACCAACTACCGATTGTTGAAAAAATATTTGGTGGAAATCGGTTCACGAGTATAGAATACCTGGCGGGAGTTCTTATTATTTGAACTTCAGGGCCCCAAACGGCATGTGGAATGGAGCTTCGAGCCCTTGAAAAGGACAGGTCCGGAACACACCTGACGGCACAATAGTTCTGAAGACTGAAAAGACGAGGGGGAGCTCAGTGGGACTCCATGCGACACCCGTAGACACCATAGAGCTTCAACCAACCCAAGAAGACATAACGGCGTCGATTGGCCTGAAACGGCAAAATCTGATAGTCACAAGTGGGGGCCCCATCAGGGCTTTGAACGGCAGTAAGAAAACATGGGGCCCTGGTACCGAATCATACAAGGGAACTGGACACATTCGAGATTGAACGTAGGTATACGCCAAAACGGGATGGGCATACTGGAGTTGCTAAAGCTACAGAAAACACAAGGGGGTTCACGGAGCCCCCCAAAACGATACTTGAAGACACAAAGGATCGGAGCACACTGTTGTCTTAAACGATAAAAAGAAACACACCGAGATCTGCCTGTATCCATAATTATTTTGTCACTTTGACATAGATACCAGGGATCACGATGGATACGTCAATGTAACAGAAACGTACCGGTCTGGTTGCTAAAAAAATTGAATAGGCCAAAATTCGAGCAACAGGCAAGCCCGGCTGAATTCGGCCCGGCTGAATTCGGCCAGGCCAAACTTTGAAAATTCATAGCGCTCGGCTGGTGAATGATGGGAAACTCCAACTTCAGCATTAGTTTGATTTTTTGGTAATGTTGCTTCCTGCCAAGTTTGGTTCAAATCTGTCGTATAGATTTTGAATAATTAAATGACAAAGCTCCAGACTTCGACATTTTTTATAATTTGACAGATAACAGATAGGAAAATATTTCCAACTGTTCTGAATACAGTTTTTCAAGGGCTTTCGAATGACATATTGCAAGTCAAGTTCCGTGAGATGTAGCTTCTGTCATTTTCTGATAGTGATACTTCCGTTTGACAGATGACAGCCAAAAACTAATCCGGTCATTCCAGGGTGAAACCCCGTATGCATACCAAGTTTCAAGTCGATCGGATCAACGTTTCGGCAGTTATCGTGGAAGATTACAGACATACATACATACACACTCACGGACAAACATCATTCTGGAAATAGTCTCAATCGTCTTGAAAAACCTCAAAATGGATATATCCGGCGTAATCCCAAAACTTTTTTTCTGCACGATTACAATACTTTCCCTCCGAGTTCGTGGGGGGCCGGGAAAGTAATATCTCAAAAATGAAGCGTCTAGTCAAAATTTTGCACGTGTAAATTTTTTCTCTAAATTGAACGTAGAATTCAAAAATTGCAACCATTTTGAAAATTATTCAGGGGGGTGAAAAATAGGGGGAAAAGAAAGAAAGTACCCCCTATTATCTTCGCCCCTGAAAATGTTTGATGAAATGCGTTATTATTCTTCAATAGAGACCTATTTTAGCAAACGTTGGTTCAAATTTGAATGAAATCGGTTCGAACGAAATTTGAAAAACGAACTTTGAAGGCCTGTATCTCCGCTATAACGTTTGCGAGGGTGTTTTTATTGGAGAAGTACCCTTATTTTTCAATTGTCTACCTCCCTGTAAATTTTGTTGCATTAATTTCGAGACAGCCTGTATACGTTTGAATCAAACTGTATTCAAATAGAAATGATCAAAAAGCAGTGAAATGTTCATACGTATTTTTTCAAGCCAATAAGAAGATACGCTACAATCTATAGTTGAAACACTCCTGAGTTCACAAATTCAGATTTTTTCCTTTAATGTTTGCAGTTTATCTCAGCATGAAGAGAAAATCGGAGGGGCCAGGCCAGGCCCCCCAAGGCTAAGATTGGGGGGGGGGTATGACTCCCAAATTTTTAATTGAATTATTACGTAAAACTACCCTTATTCAAAGAGAGGGCGACTGGGATTTTTTGTTGTAGATCATATACACTCGCATACACTACTGTATGGGTATACTATTTGCTATTGCTATCAAATTTTGAAGGTTTCAGTGCCACTTCTTCTGCCTGGTCAGCAAGGAAATATGGTTGAATAATTGGAAAACAACGCCTTGTGGAGGAGGGGTGGAAAAATAGGTCAATCAAAGATTTTATTAATTCGTGGAATTCTACATACATTGCACAATCGTCAGAAAAAGCGAGAGAGGTACTATCAGATGTGGTAGTAAAGTGTCCAAGTCATCAAATTATTCTCTTCCACAGAATCTGAGGTATTACGAGCTCCGCCCCACATCAGTTGGTCCAGATGCGAAGCCTTCACTTTTATTATCCAGATAAATACAGGGAGCCCCGGAGCTCGCCCCGGAGTTCAAGTGTGGAAACTTGTCAATCGATGAAGAATAAAATAATAACTAGAATGATCCGAAATGAATGTATTTCGGAAAAGTCAAATATCGGAGATACAGCCCTTCGAATTTGTGTTAGAAAATCGATTTGCGAATCGAAAATCGAAGAGACATTTCTGAGCTAGCCAACTATGCCCAGCAACCGAGTTAGCTGGAAAAAACCATTTGGGGAGGAGGTTCCATTTCATCACCAAATTTTCTTCTGCGCAGGCGCTGGAGATTCAATCCTAGAATATGTTTAAAGGTACTAGCCTGTAGTGACATGAACAAAAAATATTGACATTCTGATCATTGATTTTCTAGAAATTGCATTTTTACTGATGGGCCAACTGATGTGGGACGGGGCTCGTATTCCCTTGAGCACATGTGTAATTGTATTTTGCTTTGAGAAAATGAAATCTTCCTTTTAATGTGAGCCTGAAATAAGCTTTCTTTATTTCTTATAAAAAGTGATCGACTTGAGTTCGATCTCGAATTCGATTATAGGCTATCCTGATTAAACAGCCAACTGAACCCGTGAGCTTGTATATTTGAACACCTGCGCACAAGCTGCGAGCAAAAGGTATCGCCTATATGAGAGAGAGACGAACATTATGAACATTGCGGAGATTTTCCGTTAAGAACACTGCAAACATTTCATTTCATTTGGAGTAATTGTGTTTCACTAAATAATCCCGTTATTGGCTGTCAACCTAGAGGACATCAAAAGTTCTCCGGAAGTACTCGAAGAAGGTGACAGCAACGGCCTGTATACTGACCTGCAGGAATTTTTGCCGACCTGCAAAAGTTTCGTACTTTGGTCGCCAGCAGCAAACATCCAAGGACCTGGAGGACCACGAAACTTGTCTGGAAATGCTCGAAGTAGGTGATAGCAACGCCTGTGTACCGACCTGCAAGAGTTTTTGCCAGTCTGCATAAGTTACGTACTTTGGTCGCCAGTAGCAAATGTCCAAGGACCTGGAGGACTAGGAAAATTGTCTGGAAATGCTCGAAGAAGGTGACAGCAACAGCCTGTATAACGACCTGCAAAAGTTTCGAACTTTGGTCGCCAGCAGCAAACCTCCAAGGACCTGGAGGACCACGAAAGTTATTTGGAAGTGCTCGAAGTAGATGATAGTAACGGCCTTTATACCAAACAGCCAGAATTTTTGATGGCCTGAAAAAGTTTCGAACTTTGGTCGCCAGCAGCAAACCTCCAAGGACCTGGAGGACCACAAAAGTTATCTGGAAGTGCTCGAAGTAGGTGATGGCAACGCCTGTGTAGGTACCGACCTGCAAGAGTTTTTGCCGGCCTGCATAAGTTTCGTACTTTGGTCGCCAGTAGCAAACGTCCAAGGACCTGGAGGACCAGGAAAATTGTCTGGAAATGCTCGAAGAAGGTGACAGCAACAGCCTGTATAACGACCTGCAAAAGTTTCGAACTTTGGTCGCCAGCAGCAAACCTCCAAGGACCTGGAGGACCACGAAAGTTGTCTGGAAGTGCTCGAAGTAGGTGATAGTAACGGCCTGTTGTGCCGAGTTGCAAGAATTTTAGCCGGCCTGAAAAAGTTTCGTACTTTGGTCGCCAGTAGTAAACGTCCAAGGACCTGGAGGACCACAAAAATTGTCTGGAAATGCTCGAAGAAGGTGACAGCAACAAACCTGCAAGAATTTTTGCCGACTTGGATTTTAGAATTCCCCTGAAAGGGTATTGAAGGAGAAAGCACTGAAAGAACAATGCGAACCTGCGGCGTTGCCGGATGCTCCTCAGAAAATAAATCTCTCAACGTGTACCGGTGCGTGTGAGTGATTTATTTGTTGCATGTTGAGAGATTTATTTTTTTATGACTTGGTTAGAGTAAGTGTGAAAAGTTTTGGGTAACTTATAAAGTAAGTCCTAAAGTTTCTATAAATAACAAGGCAAATGTATAAATAAATCCAATAATTTCAATCAGAGTAGATCAGGATTACTATTTCACAGGGGTTTTTATATTGTCCGCAATGGCGCGCAGGCACAAGTAATGTTTGATGGAAACGTTTCAGTCGAGGTTTGATATGGCTGTTGCGCCAAGTCTTTCAAAACTACCTCTGTTTCTGTCAATAAGTGCAGAATAGTTTTAAATAAGGGCAAAATATGTTTATAAATCTGTACATTTTATAAATAAGTCGTGTGATTTCCATCAAAACGTGCAAAAATTTAATCTCTCTGAGACATTTCATTATGTCCACGACGGCGTTCCATACATAAGGGTAAGCGTATCGGCTTATATACTTACCCAATTGAGGTCTCCAATTTTCCGTTGTCTCTCTTTACTGTGACGTCATGCGTATAAGATACGGTTAATCGAGGCCATTGGGCGCTTCCCAATAAGGCGTATAAGGACACAATTCGACACAATTTGACACAGCTAGCGTTCTAATAGCAGTAATAGCACCACATGTCGACACAATCGAAACATTGGCGAGGCTGAGTTTAGAATTGAGCTGGCAAGTGCACTTTGACATTGTGTATCCGTCTTGTCGCAGTTATTGGAAAGCGTCCTATGTTTCTTGAGATATGACATTTCGTTTCTGACAATGGGAAATTTTTCGAATCTGACAAGCGCTCTGTCGTGTATTTATTTGATTTCAGCATGGATTTCATGATTTCACTTGTTCTTACCCTCGTTCTTGCCAATAAGTGTGTTATATCCCAGTGGGCAAGGATATCGTTAGGAGGTTTTGCGATGTTCTGTTTAGCTCTCAAAAAGGATATCCCAAAAAATATCCCTGTAACGTACCATGGTTGTCATAATAAAGAGGTCCTAAAAAGGATGTTCCATCAACTACCTGGATGGTTTCTCTGAAAGATATCCCGCAAAGTTTGCCTATAGATGACTTTTTTTGTTAAGTCTCAACAAAACTACTACTCTTCCGCGGGTTCCACCAACACCTTAAAAATGTAACACGAAATAAGTGGAATTTGGTCAATACTCGTGGGTTAACAACGTTGGCATGATTATCTGACGATTTAATCATTATATAACTGCGCGACGCAGTATTATATAAAGTGTGACGTCACAACACGGCAACATGGCCGGCGGTTGACATTTTCTGGAGGCCAACCATAGAAGGCCAACGTCAAACGTGACATGACCGTGGGATGCACGGCACGTGGCATGCACTTGACGTTTCTCTGTTTGTGTTTGTCATGTGTTTGTCAAATTTTTGCGAAGGTAAATAACGGAAATGGATATAACAAAAAAGATTCATATTTTGGGCTATATCAGGTGGAGGAAATCAAACTATATTGCTATAAACTAAAAACTGCTAACTATAAACTGCACTGCGATCCATTGGTCTTTGCCTCTGAGCATCTCATGAACGAGATTGTCGACGGCGATTCTCCTGCTCAGTTTTTCTTCGAGGTCTTTTCGCTGCCTTGATGGACCGTTACAATGAAAACGAGCGTGTTCCGCGTTGTCCTGGCGCTGAGGCTTTTGAGGCTCCCCAGTATTTCTTTCATCCAACTTTGAACCAAGGCGTTTCACTGCCGTTGCAACTGCTCGACGAACTGCTCACTGGCACACTGGCCTTGTTTCTGCTTTCTGGTTTGCTGGTGGGCACTCCTAGGCTTGTTTCCTCTAATCGCAAGCATCGGGGCGAAGGGTGGGATACCCGAGAGCGCTCGGGCTGCATCATGCGGAACCGTTCTGTAGGCACTGGTGATTCTGAGTGCAGCTTTGCGCAGCTCTCTGTCAATGAGTTGGGCTATGTCTGGCCTTTTTGCAACCAAGTCCGCCTGTATGACGCTGGCTGTCTCTTAGGCTGGCAATTTCAGCAATGCTCACTGCCATTTTGCACTGACTTTTGTGACTTTTGTTGTGAACCTCCAGAAAATGTCATGCCAAACACAACCAAACATAGAAACGTCACGTTCATGTGACGTCGGCCTCCAGAAAATGTCAACTGCCGGCCATGTTGCCATGTTGTGACGTCATCACTTCTCCGGTCTATAATAATGATCTACTTGTTGTTTTGCAAGCATGTTTACACTGTATACCGATTTTTAGAGACATAGTGGTAAAAAGTTCCATTTTCCCAACTTATCTCGCGTTTTTGCTGTCAACGGGCCTGCCTGCGTCGAGCGCATAGATCGAGCGTCAAAATAATATTATGTCAAAGTCAAGTCAACTTGATTAGGTTAGCTTAGATGCGAACATTCAGTAACGAGCTTTTATCTGCAGCGACGATGGAAATGGTTGGATACAAGTTTTGCAAGACAGAATAAATAAATTTATTCAAATGTTGTGATTTTAGTGCCTTGAAGTTTACAGATAGGCAACCAACAAAACATTGTTGTGAGTCGTAGTTCGCTTGCATAGGGTGCTTTCCACCTAGACGGTACAAATACCACCAGACGGAACATGTTCCACGATTGGGTACACCTAGATGGAAAGCACCGGCATCGTTGACCGACGCGACATCTCTGGTCTGGAGGCGAAAGATGACTATGGCATTCAGAAATAAATAAATGGCAGCGTAAATCTTAATCGATCGTACGTTATCCCTACAGAGAAATAAAATAAAACACGGATGCATGGATGAAACGACACAGAGAGAGACATATGACAACGCAGTGCTGGATTACAGCTGACGGTACGTCATTTTTCGCATCCGTTTCCGGTGTGCCTTCCGACGGCACAAAATTTCAGGTGATCCACGGGACGGCACAAAACCAGGTAAGAACGCGTAGATGGAAAGCACCGTTTGGAACCCGCACGTGCGCATATGGGAGGTGTACCAAACTTGGAGCTAGGTGGAAAGCACCCATAGGTAATCAAGAATTCCTTAAAAATCTTTCGATTTCAAATCCGCGAAATTCAAACTTCATAATTTTATATTATATTATTATTACGACAATAATATGATTGTACCTATTACTGTTTTGAAACTTGAATTAGGTGGAGGTCGTGGAACCATGTCGTGGAAGTAAAAAATGTAAGCTGGGGACTTTTGTTTTGTCAACATACGCACCAGAACTGTCTGGTGACAGCACAGGCCCCAAGGATGTCTATGGGTGCTTTCCACCTAGACGGTACAAATACCACCAGACGGCACATGTTCCATGGTGTGGCACAAAATTTTACGTCATCCAATGAACGGGGCAGAACCGAGTAGAAACACGTAGATGGAAAGCACCGTTTGGAACCCGCACATGCGTAAATGGCAGGTGTACCGAACTTGGGGCTAGGTGGAAAGCACGCTCAGTGGCGCCGAATAGACCTTATTTTGTGGCGCTCGCCATACCTCAAAATGAGGGGGGGGGGTCTGGAGAGAAAAAAAGGGAAAAAGGAGAAGAAAAGAAGAAGGGAGGAAAAGAAGAGGAAGAGAGATTTACCCAGCAAATCATTGGATATTAGGATTATTAGACACTTTGAATCTAAATGACAGTTATTCACGATATTTACCTAGGTACCGTATGAGCAAAACGATTTCACTTCAAGAGTGCTATGACTTATTTTTTTGCCTTTTTCAATTGTTGATAGTGGTAGTATATCCTGCAATTCACCTCAAAATGACATCTGCATGTTGTTTGGCAATCTCCAATGCTTGTCGGTAAGGAATACGACCACTCTCCGTTTCCCAATTTTGTGCCATTTCGAAAATAACTTTCGATAATGAAAAACTTCTTATTCATTTTTTAACATTTATTAGAGACCGACACTGGCATTCAACAGTTTCTTCATGCATTATGGCCTCGATTATTGCCAACCTTTGATATACATATGAAATAATAATTTCATAGCACTCTAGACTAGAGGCAAAAAGGTTTTGATCATACGGTATATTTGAACAGCCAACTAAATGGACTAGGAAAACCTCACGATCTTACGATCTCACAAAAAACTTCCGATTTTTGTGTAAAAGATAATGAAATCTATGGATAATTTGGTCAGCGGCTTCCCCTTTTTTGCTTACTATTGTTAATATCATTATTGTTATTATTATTTTGAAAAAATTTCGTCTGCGGCGCCAACTGCACGAGGGGCTCTTAGGCCCCCAGGCCCGACCGTAGTGTAGCAATAGGGGGGAGGGTCTAAAATATTTTTCGCCATAGTAACTTTTTAGGAGTTCGGCGCCACTGAGCACGCTATACATAAACTGGATAGGAAGCTTGGCCGCCATCTTGCATCATAATCGGACGTCTTGCCCTGCAATATTATGACATTCCACAAAACGACATCAAGCGTCATTTCTGCGTCATTTTCAGCAATCCAGCATTCCAGCATCAGAGTCATCGAACGAAATCGATTCACAGCATCGATCTCGATCTCCTTCTCCTGTTCTGTAGGCGTTTTCTCTCGACGTCATGCCCGCCACGTGTGCAGCATGTGTGTCAGTTCCTGTGGGGTCACCAGAACCTTGAAGAAAATGGGCGGATGGCGCTCCGACAAGCTTGCAGAGTCTTATGTAGAAAATTCTACGTTTAACAAGATACGGATTGGCGAGGCGATTTCTGGGTCTACTGCGATGTGCGTCGGTGAGCCGACCAGTTGGATGGTAGTTCCGTCAGCTTCGAAGTCAGTTCCTGTGGGGTCACCAGAGCCTTGAAGCAACTGGGGGGATGCGCTCCGACAAGGTTGCAGAGTCTTGTGTATATAATTCTACACTAAACAAGATACGGAATGGCGAGACGATTTTTAGGTCTAGTGCGAGTTCAGGGGCTCTAAGAGCAAGTGTGTACCTATCAAGGTGCGTGCCACGCACTGAATCTCGGTTTTAAATTGATGATTCCAACAATACTGATTTTTATTGATGACATCTTTATTTATACTTCCTTGTACCAATACTTTCATTATTACATCTTTGGTAAATACAACACATTTCCGCCTTCATTTCTATTTTTTCTTGGTATTATCAACTAGGTATTAATGATGAGGATGAAGCGTCGATTCGCTACCCTTCTCTTCGCTTCCAACATTGCTACAAATCTTGCCTTATCCTCAACAACTTATGAACCTCCTTGAAGCATCTTCAGGTCGCATAGAGATGCTTTCAGACCCTCTTCAAGTGTTAGTGTCCGCGATAGTGTGGCAAATTCTTACAGGTCGGTCTATCTTCAGCTACTGTCACCTTCTTGTAGCATTTATAGGTCATATTGGTAGTTCTCTAGGCTTGAGTTGCTGCTGGTGACAGGATGCAAAGCTTATTCTTCCATCAGGTTGACCTGGAATAAATGTTCTATAAATGGTGAGAATGCTGCTGACCTGTAATGTTACTAATTTGTGTGAGAGTCCTTATATGTAAAGCTGTGGACTCACCAGGGCTCGACAGATCCTTTGTGAATCTTGGCCTGCTCAAAAGAGTTGCCTCCGTTCATTCCCGTTTCCAGCAACTTCTCACTTCACGAAGTTCACCCACCATCCATCCACTGCATGTGGCCACAGCCTCTGTCTCTTATTGATTCCGAGGGGTAGCCCTGGTACACGTTTTGTTCCATTTTAGGTGGAGGTCACTTCAATATTCAACAGTGAATTCTCACCAGCGGAACCCGAAAACGTCAAAATGACGACAGCCAAAGTTTTAATTGACGGTCCTCAGTTTTCAAGGTCAGTCCCCAGTCCAACACAACGCCCTGCATCAGTGTCAAATCTCAGCTTCACCTATTTACGTCAAAAGCGGCCAAGCTTCTTATCCAGTTTATGTATAGACATCCTTGACAGGCCCTCTGAGCACAGCCGTGCAAGACAAATGTCAAAAAATGTGTGTTTTGTTTTTTTGTCAACTTTTCGTTTTCGCGAGTTTGCTTGATGATATTAATATATCATCACCATAAATCGTTCAGAGGCTAGGAGGATATAAGAATAGGGAGGGAGTATAACCCAGCTTGTGGGCGGGGGGAAATGAAGCCGGGAGACGTAAGGGGTGAGGTAGCAACTACGCCCAAATATTGCATCTAGTTACAGGAGTCTTTTGACTTTTGTGAATTAATTGACGTTATTGAAATAATTTGAAACTATTTGAGGTTAGTGAGATTTTTTTGATTGACATAAAATGAGTCCTGCCTGAAATCTTTTATCTTTGTGCCTGGATCTTGTTTGGATGGTGCTTCATCTATAGGAGCTGAATAGATCAACTTTCCCAGGTGTGGGAAAGACAGAGGCTACGTGCGCTGGATACAATATATCATGTATGAAGAATAGGTACCTATCCCATCAATGCGAGCCGGAGCTGCCTACCTGTAGTATGGGGTCGCCTGATGTTTCAGTAGAATGTTAGGCAAGGATGAGAATGACCAGCAAATTCCAAAAATAATGAGCAGAAAATGAGCAGTTCGATTCTTTCCTCCTAGATTATCACGTATTTGTGAGGTCAGCATTGTTAATACACCTAATGATGATTTACACTCTGTGATCTACACTGAACAGTGATAGGAGGTAGGTACTCCGGAAACCTCATCATCAGCCAATTTTAAGGCCTGTGTAGACTTCAAGGTTTATGGCAAAATTACAATGAAAAGTACCCACCTAGGTATCTATCTTGGTGGAATTTCTATCCTGCTACGGACTATCACCTACCACGAAGTTAGTGACGAAAATGCTAATAGAAGCAAGTGAAACCTGTGATGAAATTCCTTTACGTAATCCAACGATCATATTTAGGAAGGATGTGGCTGGATCTGGTGCAGCACAAAGCGTCATAGACTGACACTGACAAGAGCGACAGCTCGCAGAACTTGACGTGGCGATTCAGTTTCAATGGTAAAGTGATAAAAATTTTGGGCGTACAAAGATGGCGGCAGGGGTGGTGCACTCCGGTAGGAGGTTTGAATCACAGTTGCGTTGATCGGCAGAAATGACAGATGGCGCTGGCGAGCAACTTCTGAACGAAAGTCTCGGCCGAGGGCCGAAAAAATCGCGGGAGTTGTATGTCATTTTGACCATTGTATAACTAGTAATAGTAGTCCAACTGATTTTCAACGAGCCTGGTTTACGGAAAGCAGGGACAGAGGGCGTGCTCACAGAAAGTCGAGCACAAGCGCGCGCTCTAAAAGGATTGCAACTTGGCTAGATCGCCGCTGGAGTAAATGATGGCCACACCTACCACCCTACCACCAAATGTTTTATTGCGTTATCACTGCAACTACTATTACTTGTTTACATAATAAATCACGATAGGGCACCTGCTCGATCAACATGCAGGAACGATGGAGAAGCAGATGATGAGAATATTACACGGATTTATTATGATGATTTCATTTAGATGCCAAAGTGTTCCCTTGAATACCGTGTTCTTTTGATCATGAGGTAGGTAGGTACGCTACACCTAAAAAGTTCGTTATGCTCGATATAGGTAAGTACCTTCAAGACGACAACAAGAAGTGTGTCAAAGCGATATATTTTTGCGACTTCTTTGTTGTTGCATTTGGCATTTGAGCGAAGCCATCATTCGATTTCCTTGTAGAAATAAGACCCTAAAGTGTTCATTTTCAAACTTCATACCCAGAATTCATCGCCACCAAAAAAAAAAATTACGACAAACAAATTTTCAAAAATAGCGTGAGCCCTGAACCTTCCTCCAACTTTTCTCAAAACCCTCTCAATGTTGATGAAATTGAAGTTTTGCCCCTATTTTATCAACTACTGTCTAACTACTACAAAAACAGGTCGATTTTTATTCTCAGGGAGGCAGTTAAGAAACGTATTGCCAAATTTTTACCTTCAACTCCTTCGATCGCCACCACCCTACACTACTATAGCATAGCATTTCAAATGACATGTATAATGAAATTGTAGGTATCCCTACTTCACAGCGAAAAAATTACCGCAAAAAAGTCACCGCGAAAAAATTTTACCGCGAAAAAAGTTTACAGCGAAAAACACCACTGCGACAAACATCAACAGCGAAAAAAATCACTTTGAACAAAATTACCGCATGAAAGTTTACATCAGAAAACAACTTGCAGCGAAAAAATTGTCATGATTGATTTTCGTTACTTGTGGTTCTACCATGGCCAGTTAATTAAAATCTTTCGAAATAACGAAACTAGAAAGTCCCGAAGGACCACCGTTTGGTCTTCCATAACTCAGAAAATCAAAGTCAAAGAATTTTTCAATTATTTTTTGTCGACTTCATAGAAGATTCTATATATCGCAGTGCTGTCGGAATGCGGTACTTTTGAGACACCCTGTATAAATATTACTCTTCCAAGGAACAAAACTCTGATATATAATATTCTCAAAAATTTTGAATTTCCCCCAACCCTTTCTCATTGTCGGCAGAAGATACAATTGAGACTGGCTGACTGGTCAAATTGTCTACAGAGTTCCCTTTAGAAGTGGTAGGTTCCCCTTTTGTGAGGTTCATCCCCAGTCGACCGGGGATGTGCAAAAATTATGCAGATGTAGAAGATGATATTGAAATCTTCGCTTGTACAAGTGTACCGTTGCGGACTTTTTCAAGTGGACGACAGTTGACAGATTTTCCAGGTTTCTGGCCTGAACGTCGCATGACAGCAAGCCAACTCGTTGACGTTGTCGTCCACTTTATTTTGGCCGCAACCGTACAACAGAGCAAGATTCTAACAAAAAGAGAATTTCATCACCTTCAATTTGATGTTTTCACAAGGTAAATAGGTATAGTGCCATTTGAAATTTTGGAGTAGGGTATGGTTGAAAACAAAAACTTGGCCCCTGGAGATGGAAATCGACCTATTTTTGCTGGACGATCTGTTTCTCAGGAATCGAGAGTTGATAGTGAGGAAATTCCATATCATTAACATTGAGAAGATTTCTGGAAAAGAGAGATTTTTTCCTTCAATTCGATGTTTCGCAAGATGATGAAGATGCTTTTCTAAATTTCAAAGTAGGGTGGTATCGTGAGGGCGACGAGGTTGAAGACAAAAATTTGGCAATATACATGTTTTAAATATCCCCATCGAAATAATAATCGACCTGTTTTGACGTTTTCCTTGGAAAATGAAATTGGCGGCGAGAAATCTGGGAGTGAGAATTTTGAAAATCAACATGAACACCCTGTATGTATAGCTTATACTTGCTTACTGACATAAACCCATACAAACATGTATGTTTATTTAAACATGGATGTTTACTGACATATGATCCTGACGTTTCACTTTGTTTTTCAAGTGTTCATAGACAATGAATGGTTCCTTGGACGGTAAGTTGATTCATGTAACTCACGTTCTCTTGTGTTTTTTCTGGTAACTCGAGTTCTCGCGACTCTCTAGAAACTACTGGAAACTGTCTGGGCTGGGATCCACCATCTAGAACATCCACACTCGGGAGTATAAATGGCTTCGGGCATTCTGACGGGACAGTCAGTGTGGATTTAAAAGTATACATACCTACATTGCGATTTATAAGTGCGATATTGTGATTAATTTTGGCATATAGTTAATAATTAGTGTTTCAAGTCAAACAATATAATAGTCCTCTTTCACGCTATGGTTGGACTTCCGCCAGTAAGCACGTGCTCTTATAAAGAGTGCGGAAAGACAAGTAGAAAAAACCCTGGATTAAGAAAATTCAGTTTTCCTACAAAAGATCCAGATAGATGCAATATGTGGATAGTAGTAGTAAGTAGTAGTAAGTAGTAGTAATAGTAGTCCAACCGCGGCCTCCTGATAACGTCCCTAGAGGTCGCGATGTGAATGAACAGTGCAAAAAACAGCCCCGACATCTAGCGCCCTTGTGGTGAAGTAAAACGATTCGTTGCCCGGCTCGAGCTGCTTTGGCTGAAGCGGTCAGATTGTAAACAACTGTTATTTATAGCTGGTAAGTCCCGCCCAAGGGCTATAAACTGGCACTGCTCATGCAAGTATCGGTCCTATCATTGTTTACTATAATGAGTCGTGGTATCAAATTTACCATCACCATCATCACCTATGAGATTACGTCGCATGTGGCCCATTAAATTTTCAAATCGGAGTCGGAAACAAACTATTTTTTACCTACCTAATTATTAAAGATGTTATTACTTGCATCTTGCATTACTTGGGGTTGAATAAATAACAAAGAGCAGTCTTGTTTTTCACAACTTATTTATTAGGTAGATACATATAGGAGGTGTAATGCATTCATAATGATTTAATTATTACATTTATAACATTTAAAAATTTTTTTTTTTAATTTTCAGTTCTTTACAATTAATAATATAACTACAGGTTGGTTATTGTTATCAAACATGATTAGGTCAATATAATAGGATGAACTGCCTTAGTAAGAAAAACATAGCTACATGAAGTACTTACATAGTAAACGAGTTAGTACCTAAATTATAAAAATTGAAAGAAAATAAAAATTGAGAATTATAAATTCTACTCGTGTTGTAAAATCGACAACTTGGTATTTTTCTTTGCTGTTTTTTGTGTCGCATGTCCAGCATACATTTTGCATTCTTTATAAATTAACACTCTAATCAACAATTCTAACATGAAATCGCGATGATTTTTACATTCCCCTGATGCTGTGCTATCCCATTCATTTAGTTTAGAACTTATTCGACCTAAAATTCGGTTTTTTATCTTCTTTACAATGTCAGTCTCCGCCCATTCTGTTTTTAATTTTTTACCCATGACATTCATCGCAATTTTAGTGAACTGCTTAAGAAGCTCACTGGGTGTGTTCAGTTGGCATGGGTTTTCTTCCGAATAATTCTTGAAAAAAATTAGAAGTTCATCAGAATTATCCAAATTCTGCTCAGTTAGCAAGCTCGTTTGACAGTGAACGCAATTAAATTTTTCTGTCGCTTTTTTCCCCAAATATCCAGCAAAGTATGTAGTTGAACAATCTTCTAAAGTTGGCTGTTCATCTCCTTCCTCATTTGATGATGAATTGGGAGATTCAGATGATGAAAGAGCTGATGCCAGTTCTTCACCTTCATCATCATCTGGTTCTTCTAGTATCATTTCCGGTACGTTTTCATGTTGTACGAAAATATTGAAATCTTGATCTTCTTCACAATTTGAAGAAGATGGTGACCTCATCAAATGTATGACACAATTCAATTTGAAAATTCCCTGAAATGTTCTCACTGTGGGATTTTTATTATAACCCCCTTTTTGTCTGATGACCGAAAAAAAGTTTTCTAGGGGGTCTTGATTTAATCGCCCCGTAAGTAGAAACTTGAAATCTTGACATTTTGAGTCTTCAAAAATGTTTCTCACGGAGTTGATGCTCAAAATAATCCCATCGAAACAAGGTGGTCTAGATTTTTTGTTTTTGAAGTCTACTTTATGCAAAGACTGCATCACATTGACGCAATTGTCCAAAGCCTTCAACACATCTTGATTCTGATCGGAAAGAGCTTGATTGCATGGTTTTTTTGAATATAACGTTTTGCTGTTGAGTGCATCGAATGCATTGTCCATCATTTCAATAAACTTTGCTGTAGGTAAGCAGTCTTGACTTAACTGTTTTGTATTCACGGCAGTTTTTATCCCAGCTGCAACACTGTGACTCATTACTTGCGCTGCTAAACGGACGCTCATTTTTTGGAAGGCATTTGGATTAAGGTGTTTGGGCGTTAGTTTTGTTAAGCATTTAGCAGTGGACATCTGATCAATTCTGTACAGTTTTCTTACAACTTCAAATGATACATATTCTCCAGGACTATCGTCGCTTACAAATCTCCCCGTTAATAAGTTATTTCTTACACTTTTTATCAAATGGGGTACATCGAATAATCCGTATATTTGTCGGTTCTCGTGGATAAAAGATTGGGTCTCACTGGAAATTTTTAAAGACTTGAATAGTTTTTGGTTGGTTGTACCCTGGTCACACACGATACCGATTACATTAAATCCTGCATTAAGTAGGGCTGAGATGTGACTTTTGATTACAATTTCTAAATTATCGGCCCTCATTCCCGTATTAGAAAAATAGAATGAAAGTGGCAATTTCCAATCACTATAAACACCTCTTGCCATAATAACTAGGGCTTGCTTCGCAGGTACAGCTCTCCTGCCTAGCTCACCCAAATCTTCGAAACCTTCAATCAAGTCTTGTTGTTTCGAAAACTCAATGGCTTGTTTGATGGCCATTTCATCGAATAATAGCATGCACGTTTTTTGAGCGCTGGACATTGTTTCCGATTTTAATTGCAATTTCTTGAAAAGTTTCCGATTTAAACCTGGTTTAGATTTGAAGTCACTCAGCCAACTTCTAATGACTGAAACTGATGGCAAAATTGTGCCTTTATCTCTCAAAAATCTATATGCGGATGGAGACTTGTAATACAGGGATAGAGCAGCTTTTTTTTCGTCGTATGCAAAAGGCTTACGCGCCTTGTGGTACAACTGCATTTTTGTCAACGCTTTTGGAAAATCACGTAAATTTCTCAGGTCCCTTGGGGCAGAGAGAGACAGGTTTCTTCGGATCTGGGTCTTAAGCTCCGCTTTTGTCATTTTTAATTTTTTTCTTGTTACCTGCAATTCCGCTCTCAGGCGCTTTTTCCTTGGAGTTTCCTCAGATGAAAGACTCAGTTTTCTTCGAGCTGATGCTGGTGTTGATGCTGGAGGACTAGGTAAATTTATTACTTCTTCCATGAATTGCCTGCTAGTACCAGGTTTTGGATCTGAAGCTGGATCTCGAGCTGGATGCTGCGATTCCTTGGCCGGCGTCAAAAACTGAACAGTTTTTTCAGAACTGCTTGTCGCTGTTGATAACGGTGACGGCTCTGCCTCTCCTGTTTGTTCATACGTACGGACAGGCGTCTCAAAACCAGGAAGAGGTTCTACAAATGCAACTGGAACCACACCTGCATGAAGCTTCTTGGCCATGAAATCTTCCGGCTTGAAATGATCGCAACAAATAAATCTTTTCTGTAGTTCGACATCACTTAATTTGGATAAATCGTGGTAGTATCCTATAAAATAATAGAGACAGAATAAGTCGACTATCATAATAATAATCCTTATTTGCAAATAAATTAAATTTTCAGTAAGTAGGTACCTACCTATACCAACTTGCATGCAGTTATTGGAAAGTGAAGAAAACTCTTAAAATCGAGCTTAAAATACGTATTCATTAGGTACTTAAGTGAGTATGATATGACAATAACTGAAATTCTAGGCTGCACGAGCATTTACATGAGATTTTTGAAAGAATTGTTTGTATGTAGTCAGTTTTGACCATAAATTAACTTTTAAAAACGGTTATATGCCCGTATCAAACAATAATTACTTTACGAAGGTATAGGTACGTGCTCATTCATCATCAGAGACTTCAACAACATTCAATGAAAATAATGAAGACAAAAATCAGCTTACCTGAACGCAACATCCACATATTGCATCTATCTGGATCTTTTGTAGGAAAACTGAATTTTCTTAATCCAGGGTTTTTTCTACTTGTCTTTCCGCACTCTTTATAAGAGCACGTGCTTACTGGCGGAAGTCCAACCATAGCGTGAAAGAGGACTATTATATTGTTTGACTTGAAACACTAATTATTAACTATATGCCAAAATTAATCACAATATCGCACTTATAAATCGCAATGTAGGTATGTATACTTTTAAATCCACACTGACTGTCCCGTCAGAATGCCCGAAGCCATTTATACTCCCGAGTGTGGATGTTCTAGATGGTGGATCCCAGCCCAGACAGTTTCCAGTAGTTTCTAGAGAGTCGCGAGAACTCGAGTTACCAGAAAAAACACAAGAGAACGTGAGTTACATGAATCAACTTACCGTCCAAGGAACCATTCATTGTCTATGAACACTTGAAAAACAAAGTGAAACGTCAGGATCATATGTCAGTAAACATCCATGTTTAAATAAACATACATGTTTGTATGGGTTTATGTCAGTAAGCAAGTATAAGCTATACATACAGGGTGTTCATGTTGATTTTCAAAATTCTCACTCCCAGATTTCTCGCCGCCAATTTCATTTTCCAAGGAAAACGTCAAAACAGGTCGATTATTATTTCGATGGGGATATTTAAAACATGTATATTGCCAAATTTTTGTCTTCAACCTCGTCGCCCTCACGATACCACCCTACTTTGAAATTTAGAAAAGCATCTTCATCATCTTGCGAAACATCGAATTGAAGGAAAAAATCTCTCTTTTCCAGAAATCTTCTCAATGTTAATGATATGGAATTTCCTCACTATCAACTCTCGATTCCTGAGAAACAGATCGTCCAGCAAAAATAGGTCGATTTCCATCTCCAGGGGCCAAGTTTTTGTTTTCAACCATACCCTACTCCAAAATTTCAAATGGCACTATACCTATTTACCTTGTGAAAACATCAAATTGAAGGTGATGAAATTCTCTTTTTGTTAGAATCTTGCTCTGTTGTACGGTTGCGGCCAAAATAAAGTGGACGACAACGTCAACGAGTTGGCTTGCTGTCATGCGACGTTCAGGCCAGAAACCTGGAAAATCTGTCAACTGTCGTCCACTTGAAAAAGTCCGCAACGGTACACTTGTACAAGCGAAGATTTCAATATCATCTTCTACATCTGCATAATTTTTGCACATCCCCGGTCGACTGGGGATGAACCTCACAAAAGGGGAACCTACCACTTCTAAAGGGAACTCTGTAGACAATTTGACCAGTCAGCCAGTCTCAATTGTATCTTCTGCCGACAATGAGAAAGGGTTGGGGGAAATTCAAAATTTTTGAGAATATTATATATCAGAGTTTTGTTCCTTGGAAGAGTAATATTTATACAGGGTGTCTCAAAAGTACCGCATTCCGACAGCACTGCGATATATAGAATCTTCTATGAAGTCGACAAAAAATAATTGAAAAATTCTTTGACTTTGATTTTCTGAGTTATGGAAGACCAAACGGTGGTCCTTCGGGACTTTCTAGTTTCGTTATTTCGAAAGATTTTAATTAACTGGCCATGGTAGAACCACAAGTAAAGAAAATCAATCATGACAATTTTTTCGCTGCAAGTTGTTTTCTGATGTAAACTTTCATGCGGTAATTTTGTTCAAAGTGATTTTTTTCGCTGTTGATGTTTGTCGCAGTGGTGTTTTTCGCTGTAAACTTTTTTCGCGGTAAAATTTTTTCGCGGTGACTTTTTTGCGGTAATTTTTTCGCTGTGAAGTAGGGATACCTACAATTTCATTATACATGTCATTTGAAATGCTATGCTATAGTAGTGTAGGGTGGTGGCGATCGAAGGAGTTGAAGGTAAAAATTTGGCAATACGTTTCTTAACTGCCTCCCTGAGAATAAAAATCGACCTGTTTTTGTAGTAGTTAGACAGTAGTTGATAAAATAGGGGCAAAACTTCAATTTCATCAACATTGAGAGGGTTTTGAGAAAAGTTGGAGGAAGGTTCAGGGCTCACGCTATTTTTGAAAATTTGTTTGTCGTAATTTTTTTTTTTGGTGGCGATGAATTCTGGGTATGAAGTTTGAAAATGAACACTTTAGGGTCTTATTTCTACAAGGAAATCGAATGATGGCTTCGCTCAAATGCCAAATGCAACAACAAAGAAGTCGCAAAAATATATCGCTTTGACACACTTCTTGTTGTCGTCTTGAAGGTACTTACCTATATCGAGCATAACGAACTTTTTAGGTGTAGCGTACCTACCTACCTCATGATCAAAAGAACACGGTATTCAAGGGAACACTTTGGCATCTAAATGAAATCATCATAATAAATCCGTGTAATATTCTCATCATCTGCTTCTCCATCGTTCCTGCATGTTGATCGAGCAGGTGCCCTATCGTGATTTATTATGTAAACAAGTAATAGTAGTTGCAGTGATAACGCAATAAAACATTTGGTGGTAGGGTGGTAGGTGTGGCCATCATTTACTCCAGCGGCGATCTAGCCAAGTTGCAATCCTTTTAGAGCGCGCGCTTGTGCTCGACTTTCTGTGAGCACGCCCTCTAGGGATGAGCGATATCGTGATTTTTCGATCACTGTGATATCAATCACAGCGATCGTTTAGTATCAGTGATTTTAAACTGTTACTGTGATTGACAGAGGGGGGCTTTTGAAGGCGCCAATTTTTTTTTCCAAATAGGATTTTAAATTTTCGGTGCCGAAAAACCATGTCTGCTCAATATGTTACAGAAAGTGGACGTACCTACTGAAACTGACATGCCATATAGCATACATCAGGTAAATTTTAAATCAAATTTGGAAAAAAATATAGAGGTAGCTACGTTCAGTATCGAGATCGGAGATTAATTATTTGCAAAATTTTATATTTAAACATTTTATAAACTATGAAGTATGAACAAAAAATGGATGTTTAAGAGGTTCACATTTGAATTCACAAACAAGAAATATTGATGAACGTAGGTATATAAACTAATTAATATATTATAAACTGTTGAACAAAGATAAGAATTTAATTTGAATTCACAAACAAGAAATATGGATAAACGTAGGTATAAAACTAAAATAAGTATTATAAACTGTTGAACAAGGGTAAAAATTTAAAGTTTCACATTTGCATTAAGTCATCGGCACAGTGGAAGGCAAGACAAGTGCGGTGACGACAACGGTCGAGACCAAGTCGACCCGGCGCAGATGAAGGTGACCATCCATTGGCGCGAATTCGCGAAGCTCGAAACGGAACCGAACGGGCAAAATTTGCCAAATTCTGATCAGCAACGCATTATTTCGGATTTTCGGTCAATCACAGCGATCACGGTGATCACGGCGATCACCGGGTTAGAGGAAAATTAGTAACATCCGTTATTCGTGATTGAGTGATATCAGTGATTGAATCACAGTTCGTGAAATATCGCCCATCCCTAACGCCCTCTGTCCCTGCTTTCCGTAAACCAGGCTCGTTGAAAATCAGTTGGACTACTATATACAATGTTTTGACTTTACTTTTTTGCGCATCATAAAAAAAAAGACGCTTCGGCATTTTCCCTAATAATTTAGGTTTATTCTGCATTTTGGTTTTATTTGTGGAATACAAGGCCGGTGCTACGTCTCTCATTATGAAGAAAAGACCTCGAGGAAGTGAATAAGGTAATTTCCAACATGTATGCATGAGTTTTATTATTCTCAAATACCTATTGGTCTTATTGCTACTTCACTTTAATTCGTTCCAGGTTTAACAAAAAGGCCACGTTCTCACACTTTATATGGATAAAACTGGGTAACACGGCCTCGAGCACAGCTTTCCAAACGATGAAAAAAGAACGAAAGACATACCCTTTTTTGGAAGACCAAATCGAAGGTACCTATTAGTCCCAAATAATTTGCAATAACTACAGTAATGATTTCATAGACAGGAACCAGATGCAGCCGAAGGAAAATGTGCACATTGAAGTTATGACATGCCCACAATGAACAATACATGAACTCTCCATGACTCACGGGTGATGACTGTGTATGGAGACAATGAGACCGAAAATCAAAACTGACTCCCCGGTAGCATCTCCAAGAGGTCCACAACTGAATGAACATGATTTTTGGTCGGATTTTTGATGGAAAAGGCAATGCATGAGACCAAAAGCAACGTGACCAGCAAGGGTCGTTTTGGATTCATTTGGAACATCACCAGTGAGCTGAGGATATCACCTTATGGCATATTCTTCAAAGAAGAGTTGTATGACAAGGCTCGATCTTCATACTACCGACTTCAAATGGCTTCAAGCAGTTTCTACCCTATAATATTGGAGAGACCAGTGCAATTTATTTCAAGTAGAGAGTAGCTACCTACTCAACTACGCTGCAAACCTGATGATGTTAAATTTAGATCAAACATCGTTGATATTCTTTATTGAAAAAAAAACTGTCATCTTTAGAACTATTGTTGAAAACCAAATTCCATCCTAAATTATTGAACAACTAACTCTACCAATTATGCGATTATGTGTAGACAATTATTTTATGGGATACCACCCTCTTACAGCAAATGGTATAGGTATATTGATCTGGGATATAGGGTCATATTTTTTCCATACATACATGACTATCAATTATCTAGACACCTCATATGTACATTCTTCTTGTGAATTAACCACTATTTTCTGGTAAATATATTATATGGTCACAAAATCATAACAATAAGCTAACGAATTTTTTATTTGTAAGAATTTTTATAGAAGTATCCAAAGTCCCTCTGTAATTTTTATGTATCATATTTACGTTTTTCTTGTGGTGTGAATCGTCGTATTACACAAACAATGAAAATTCCGCTTCATAGCTATTTTTGACTCTTTTGAGATACATAATAGCTGTAATGCGAAATTTGCATTATTTGAGTACCTACGGCCAGCCACGTATCACCATCCAAGCGATTGAAAAAGGGTTTGAATGGGGTACTTGCCAATGGAACAGATTTGACTGGAAATACTTTCAATCATCAACAAGAGTAATGAATAGTATTTCCTGAAAATTTCCGGAAAATATATCCATTGGTTCAAAAGATTTTTTTTTCGATTTTTTTTTTCAAAAGGTTGGTAACAGTAGGGAAACTTCAGTAAACATTTTTTGTCTGTATTTTTCAAATATTGTGGAGCCACTTTAACAGTTTTTTGAGTTTTTAACTCAACAGTGCTGTTTGTTTAGTTTTTAGTATATTTGTGACGTCACAAATATATTTTTAAAACAGGCACTACGGCCGCAATTTTGGGAATTTAGGAAAAAGAAAAATACGGGTACAATATTTTCGCCCATACTTTCGATTACGCCAATAAAAAAAAATTGGGCAAGTACCCCATTTCCCGCCCCCGAAATTCGGTTCAAAAGTAAAACAGGAATCTACATTTTTTTGTTGTCGTACTTGGCAGAAAATAGAGAGTGCGCTCGGAACTGTTCTTCAAAGCCTACTGAGGGAGTCGGCTATCTATTGCTTGCCTTATCTATGGATGGCGGATATGACATTTCCATGGCTTCACTTTTTATGACGAACCCTCCCTCCCTATTCTTATATCCTCCTATAGTGGGAGCGGTACGCAAAAGCATACCGCATTTTGGAGTGCAGTAACGAGATTTTGCATAGGCGTACTTTATACCAAGACAAGCGATTTGACCCGCAGCACTCGATATTTCGTCCCTTAGGGGGCCAATGGGGGCCCTCCAAATTTTCAAGATGCAAGAACTTTCACAAAATGATCATTGAGTATCGTCATGTATGTCATAAGTGAAGCTTACGGGTCTATTGAAAATGTTTTCATCAAATGTCGTCGTGTCTGATTCATTCTTCACATTTGAAAAAAAAATTCTTTCGCAGAGGTCAAAAAAACTGTTTTTATTTTTTCTGCTGTGCAAGGAAACGATAAATTCATATGTTTTGTTGCGTTCCCAACTAAATCGCGTTCCGTAAGCCCAAATATGAAGACAATTTTTTCGCAATATCATTTTCCCAAGAAGAGGTGACCTCTTCAGTACACTTTTTCCAACAGCATTTTTTTCAATGTTCCTAGTGGATAAGACTGTCAATTTTCGCTGATATGAGAAGCTTGAACTCTTTTCTTAGTAATTTCCATGCAACATGGCTTCAAAACATACAAGAGAGCCCTAAAACTTTTTTTTTCTGCTGGGCGGTCAAATTTTTGGCATGTTGATTTTGTAGTAGGGGAGACGCGCAAATAAATAAGATCTAGTCTAGGCGAATAAGCTCTACCGGAAAATATACCTACTTACACCTAACGACTCTGCGTTTTGTTGTACTGCAATAAAACACGTCATGGAAGAATATTTTCTGTTGAAACCAAATCGCCTGTGCCTGCAGCCTGGATTGAATACTGGTCCGCGTCTCTCCTACTATAAAATCAAAATATCGTAAGTTGGACGGCCCAGCAGAAAAATATTTTTTTTGGGCTACCTTGGGCGTTTTAGAGTTATGTTGCTTCGCAACTACCAGGGAAAGAGTTCGAGGTCTCCATTCCTGCAAAAATTACGGGTGATATCCAGTGGGGACATAGAAAGAAATGCTCTTGGAAAAGAGGTACTGAAGAGGTCACCACTTCTTTGAAAAATACCATTACAAGAAAAATTTCTTTATAATTAGGTTCAGGGAGTGCGATTTAGTTGGGAACGCAACAAAACATATGAATTCATCGTCTCCTTGCATAGAAGAAAAAATAAAAACAGCTTTTTTGACCTCTGCCAAAGAAATTTTTTTTCAAGTGTGAAGAATGAATTGGACACAACGACAATTGATGAAAATATTTTCAATAGACCCGTAAACTTCACTTATGACATACATGACGATACTCAATGATCGTCATGTGAAAGTTTTTGCACCTTGAAAATTTGGAGGGCCCCCATTGGCCCCCTAAGGGACAAAATATCGAGTGCTGCGGGTCAAATCGCTTGTCTTGGTATAAAGTATCCCCATACCAAATCTCGTTACTGCACTCCAAAATGCAGTATCGATGTGTTTTTAGGTGTGTACCGCTTGCACTACTAGTTCAGAGGGGATCTTCTACCTATTATTGGAAAAATGCGGTCTACTTTTAAAGTCTTATCTATGCAAAAAGCCAACGGCCAATAAAGCAAAATGCACTTGATCTAACCCCAAATAAATATTCAACCCAGGAAAATGCGTTTTTATTGATAGAAATATTTAAGAGGGCGCATACACGTGACGTTTATAATTTTTCAAAGGCATTTTCAGGCGTATTTCTCAACTGAACGCAAAACTATTTGGCACGAACACGGCAGTAATCATCCTCCAGGGTATGAAACAATGATCTTATCATTTTCTTCACTGCTTTTTGAATAAATCGCTAATAAGCAAAAACTGAATTCTTTTTTTTCTGGGTCGGGATTTAACGTTTAGCGAATGAACAGTATTTCAATCCCTAGGTCACTTTTTGCTGAAACTTACTGTAAAAGGTCATCAAACGAAATTGCTTGGTTTTTGAGATCATGCCTTTGCAAAAAGTAGATGCACTCCGAAATTTTTTCACCACCCAACAGTTTGGCTACTGTCTGACAGGTGTCGCTGCACCAGGACATCCCTGAGGTAACTCGGATATTCCTTGCTGGCAAGTTTTATTTACCTCGATTGACAGGTATTGGCCCTTACCATAACCTAAAAGCAGCTTGTGTCACTGAATGACTTCATATAACTCAGATGCTGCAGCCTGGTGACGGGAGGCGAAAGCAACGTGTACGCTGGTTTCACAGAATAGAACTTGCACAACTGAACTACTGCTATTGATTAACAGATGGCGCGAGATGCTCCAGCAACATGTACAGGGTGTCCGCGATAATTCGGCTCACCATTGGTATCTCGAGAACGGTAAGAGATACAGAGTCGGTTAAATTACAAAAAAGTTGCGCAATTTCACGACCATCACGAATATGTAAAAAAATTGGGTCTAACTTGAACCGTTCATGGAATATCCTGAAAAAACTGAAAATTGTCTTTTTCTTATTTTGCCTATAAATCAGTTATTTTCCATAATATAAGTTTCAATTTTGGTTTGTTCCTATAAAATATGGTTCTCTTTCTACTCCCGAGATCAGAATTGAAGAATGTTGAATCACTTTTGACAATCGACAGTCAACTTCTTTTTTTCTTATGGCGGCCATATTGGATTTTTTTGAATTATGATAGAGCGAAAAATTATCTTTTCGAATATATATGACAACCCTATAAAAATTTTATGCAACTACGACATAAGTGCAAAAAACGAATTTTTCATATTGTGTGCGAAGGTGGCTGAGGGAAAAAAAACCTATTTGTTTATTGACGTTTCTATGGGCAATAAACTGTCAAATTGTTTAGTGTTTTCGTATTATAAGCAGCAAAGTTCGTTCTCAAAATGTTTTCTCGCGACGAAATCATGGATATGGATGGAATTTATATACGATCTGCAAAAAATTCAAGACAAGCAGCTGAACTCTATCTTAACACATATCCAGGAAGGCATCAACCGCACGTTACTTTTTTCTTGAGGGCATATCGAAAACTGAGGTAAGAGTACCTATGGAGAAGCGCATGATGGAAATCGTAGGCGAAGAAGAAGAAGAAGGATCGAAAACCCCAACGTGGTAAATGTTTTGGCATTACTACACAATAACCCCCGACTGTCAGCCAGACAAATATCTAGCGAAATTGGAATTTCAAAAACATGCGTGAACAAAATTACCAAGAAACACGCTCTGCACCCTTACAAGCTGTATCACGTGCAAGAGCTACGACCTGGCGACCATCAAAAACGAGTCGAATTTTGTAACTGGATCCTAGAATCACTGGCGAATAATCCAGATTTTTTGAAAACTATCATGTGGACTGACGAAACTAGAGTTCCCAATGTTGGAGGAGGCAATAGGCATAATGAGCATTACTACGCACAAGAAAATCCGCACATTGTTAAGCAAACCCACCAGCAGGGCTATTTTGGTTTAAACATCTGGTGCGGGCTGGTAAATAACAGTATGCTTGGTCCGTATATGTTTAATCATAATTTAAACGGGCAAAACTATTTGGAGTTCTTGCAGAACATTTTCCCAGATCTTCTTAACGAAATTCCAAGGGAAAGTAGACAGCATTTTACGATCTTTATGCACGATGGGGCTCCCGCTCATCGTGGAGTTCGAGTTGTCGAGTTTTTGAACGAAACGTACGACCAATGGATTGGGACTGGTATGAATGTAGTTGAGCAGCGAGTGAATTGGCCTCCCAGATCCCCGGATCTCAATCCGTTGGATTACTTCTTATGGGGATATATGAAGATCTTCATACATGCCCATGAAATTCGGACCATAGAAGAATTAAATTTAAAAATTGAAGAGGCTTTCGCAAGAGTCAATGGTGATCTAATTGCAGCCGCCGTTGCTGACCTTCGCCGAAGAGCAACTATTTGTGTGGAACAGAATGGTGGCCATTTTGAAGGCCTTCTCTAAATCCCCTTATATCTCTATTCTTCAATTATTATTGTTATTATCATTATTGCTGGTATTGAACCTATTGATAAATAAATTATTGCCAACTTCAACCATGTTTTGATTTTTCAAAATATATAAATTTCATTCATATCCATGATTTCGTCGCGAGAAAACATTTTGAGAACGAACTTTGCTGCTTATAATACGAAAACACTAAACAATTTGACAGTTTATTGCCCATAGAAACGTCAATAAACAAATAGGTTTTTTTTCCCTCAGCCACCTTCGCACACAATATGAAAAATTCGTTTTTTGCACTTATGTCGTAGTTGCATAAAATTTTTATAGGGTTGTCATATATATTCGAAAAGATAATTTTTCGCTCTATCATAATTCAAAAAAATCCAATATGGCCGCCATGAGAAAAAAAAAAGTTGACTGTCGATTGTCAAAAGTGATACAACATTTTTTGATTCTGATCTCGGGAATAGAAAGTGAACCATATTTTATGGGAACAAACCAAAATCGAAACTTATATTATGGAAAATAACTGATTTATAGGCAAAATAAGAAAAAGGCAATTTTCAGTTTTTTCAGGATATTTCATGAACGGTTCAAGCTAGCCCCAATTTTTTTACATATTCGTGATGGCCGTAAAATTGCGCAACTTTTTTGTAATTTAACCGACTCTGTATCTCTTACCGTTCTGGAAATACCAATGGTGAGCCAAATTATCGCGGACACCCTGTACACTGCTTAATCATAATAGAACTCTTACCACTGAATTACTGCTATCGATCAACAGATGGCGCGCCCGCACATGCCTGTTAGGGTTGCTAGATTATCGACAGCTTTGGCTGTACAAGGGTTACGCAATCATCCGTTACTAGGGGCCGATGGGAGGGGCTAAAATTCAGCTATTTGTCAAAGTTGATCATGAGCGGAGCAAGCAGGAAATTTGCGGGGTCCGGTGCTGTTGCTGTCATTCTGTCTCACATTACCTAGTCCAGTCAATCTATGTAGACTTTATACCATAAATACCGGGAACAAATTCGCCTAAAGCTGATTTTTGGTTCAGTGAGTCCTTGGACCATGAGAACCCACCAGTCAATTTTATCTGACTTTCTCGGGTGTGCTTCATGGTCTTCCAGGTCCTCGAATGTTTTGACTTGCTGTAGATTGCAGTGCTCGCCTTACGCCTTAGGAGTACGTCTTTTTCTTCCCCTTTACATACAACGCCCTTGTCTTGTCACACCAAGACACAGCATGCGCTAACTATGTCTTCCATACCAGCAATCTGCGCTGTATCTTACTGGTGTCAGGTTGCAGCATAAGGACACGGTCACCGAGATGGGCGAGAGCAATGAGCATTACGTAGAGACGGTGTTGTCGACGATGATGGCAGTGTTTCCTGATGATGCCACTTCTAGGGCTGTATTGACGATTACGAAGTCGGCAACGTTATAGGCCAGTCAAATTAGAACAAATTTTTCCGTTTGAGGGAAAAAACTGTTGGAGTTTTGTAAATTTGACAGTAATGTCCGATAAGGTGTACTGTTGAACATACTAAAAGTCCCCAACTCTACCTATTGAGCTCGAGCCGCCATCTTGGAAAAATGGTCCTTCGATCCAGTTTTCTGCTTATATTCCGCTAATCATCAGAGATATTCAATTCAGTTTAATAAAAAATCAAGGCTATAAAATTGTCTACAAAAATTGTTTTATACCGATTTTTTCTCGTATCTGTTGAAATTAATAAAATTAAATAACCAAAAAAAAAATCAAAAATCAAGCAATTTTTTGCCTATGGCTAGAGATATTGTTATGTTTCCCCCGTGTCCCCCCTACTTTCACCCGTCTTATTTCCCCTGGTGAGCTTCCCGTGGGTTCGGCAATGCCCGGCCGCTCAATTTTTATCAATTGGCGGGAGAATTTAAACCGCTCGGCTGCCAGTGCCGTCACCGTGACAGCGCTGTCACTAGTGTCAACGTCACCCGTCACAAGTCGCGACTGAACAACCACAACAAAAACCCAAACACAAATCTGAGACGCTTTATTTATGATGCGGTACGGAAGCCAGTAAGTAGAATTTCGAGATATTAATTCAGGCGTTGTGTAAGGTGTTGTACTCCCGTCTTATCCGCTACCGTAGGCCTCTCCCATGGGACCAACTGGAGCCACCACCACCCGGTGATGGAACGAGATGTTGTGGCTGATCGTGAACTCTTCAAACACCCGCCCAGCTGGAAGAAAACCGCAGAACTCGACGTAATAACGCGAAACGCACCCTTCAGAAGGCCTACCTACTACTACCTATCACCTGAGCTCAAGCAAATAGCTTCGAAGGAGGACCGACCTACCCGGAGTGGTTATTAGTGTGCTCGCTAGCACCGGAACGAAATATCGCGCTCTACGGCCCCCCAACAACTATGGGTTAGTGGAAGAAATAGGTGTGTGATACTCGCACGTCAGCCCCGGGCGATGATGATGCTCCCAAAATGGTACCGGTGTTGGTGGAAGTCGAGCAGAGAAGTGGGGTTATGCTGCCTTGGTCTGGTCAGGTTGTTGTCTCGAACAGCGATGTGGACGTTCGGCGGCAGGCAACAGAGCGAATCCGCGCTCCGTGAGGATCCTTGGCGTCCCTCACACCCGTTGTCTGGCCCCTACGGTGTCTCCTGGTTGGCGAATACCGATGGGTAAGTTCCACCCAAGCAAGTTCGGTGCCCGTACTCAACTCCCCCTGATTTCAGGTGCCCCAGAGACAAGCGGCAGCCACAATGCGACCTGACAGACAGACTAGGGGTGCTCTTGGCCCGGGATTGGAACCTGATGGGAATAGGAGGACCTCATGATTCCGGCGGACTTACGATGACAACCCAAAGAGCTCTTACCTCGGTCTCACAGCGATGGTACCCTCGAGTCTTTATTGGCGCCGGCCTGGGTACAGAAAAAAAGGATTTTCCTAGTGCTGGAAGGCGAAAATCTGCTGCGGCCGAGGATGAGCTCTTTCCATCCAGACAACCGACAAGTGACAGTCCTTATCAGGAATCAGAAAAACCTCCCAAACCCATCAGTTTTACCAGCACTGATAAGGCGGCAATATTCGAAATTCCCACCGGCAACCGTACAAATTTTGCACGTAACAATATTGTCTTCAAAATTTGTGAAGATGTTGGCAGTCTACATCAAAGCTAAACGTGACAGTTGAGATAGAAAAAAAAAATGCTAAAATATTTTTTTATTTTTTTTTTAAATTAAGCAAAAATTTGGTTTTTGAGTTTGACATTTCCAACACGGTGGAGTAAAGGTTTCAATCGAACATCAATCAGTTTTGATATTTACATATTGCAAGACAAGATTTCATCAGTATTGTGCCTTCACGAGCTTCTGGAATGCTCGATATGAATTAAACTGAAAGAATAATAGCTAAGTCCAAAAAGTGTTGTCGATTGGTTCTGAAGGTAACATTCCAAAACAAAAGACATCAGCAATGGATATACAGGAGGTCCAAAGGTTATTCAACTGTATATAAGCCCCATATTGATGTGCCTTGTCCAAAATAGTACAAAAGAATCAATCAAAATGTTAAAATCCACCCTGTATAACAAAAAGTAACGATACAAAATGGGAGTAGTAGATCATACCTGGTGCCAAAAATACAGCCTTCACATTTCTGGAAAAAAGAACAAAATTGATTGATTTATTTGAAAGTTATTAGTCCTCAAACTTGACTTTACAAATTTCAGCCAGTCAAATGGGGAAAAGTAGAGAGAAGTAACTGTCGGAGTTTCAGAAATTTGACAGGTATGTTTGCTAAGGTATACTAATGAACATACTAAAAGTCCCCGCCTCTACCTGTTGTGCTCGAGCCGCCATCTTGGAAAAATGATAATAAACTTGATCGAAGGACCATTTTTCCAAGATGGCGGCTCAAGCGCAATGAGTAGAGGCGGGGACTTTCAGTATGCTTATAAGTATACCTTAGCGAACATTCCTTTCAAATTTCTGAAACTCCGACCGTTACTTCTCTCTACTTTTCCCTATTTGACTGGCTGAAATTTGTGAAGTCAAGTTTGAGGACTAATAACTTTCAAATAAATCAAACAATTTTGTTCTTTCTTTTAGCAATGTAAAAGCTGTATTTTTGGCACTAGGTATGATCTACGACTTCCATTTTGTATCGTTGCTTTTTGTTATACAGGGTGGATTTTCACATTTTGATTAATTCTTTTGTACTATTTTGGATAAGGCACATCAATATGGGGCTCATATACAGTTGAATAACCTTTGGACCTCCTGTATATCCTTTGCTGATGTCTTTTGTTTCAAAATGTTTCCTTCAGAACCAATCGACAACACTTTTTGGACTTAGCTATTATTCTTTCAGTTTAGTTCATATTGAGCATTCCAGAAGCTCGTGAAGGCACAATACTTACGAAATCTTGTCTTACAATATGTAAATATCAAAACTGATTGATGTTCGATTGGAACCTTTACTCCGCCCTGTTGGAAATGTGAACCTCGAAAACCAAATTTTTGCTTAATTTAAAAAAAAATTAAAAAATATTTTCGCAATTTTTTTTCTATCTCAACTGTCACGTTTAGCTTTGATGTAGACTGCCAACATCTTCACAAATTTTGAAGACAATATCTCTAGCCATAGGCAAAAATCGCCAATTTTTTGATTTTTTTTTTGTTAATTTAATTTATTTATTTCAACAGATTCGAGAAAAAAATCGGTATGAAACAATTTTTGTAGACATTTTTATAGCCTTGATTTTTTATTAAACTGAATTGAATATCTCTGATGATTAGCGGAATATAAACAGAAAACTGGATCGAAGGACCATTTTTCCAAGATGGCGGCTCGAGCTCAATAGGTAGAGTTGGGGACTTTCAGTATGTTCAACAGTACACCTTACCGGACATTACTGTCAAATTTTCAAAACTCCAACAGTTTTTTCCCTCCAGCTTTCCTTATTTGACTGGCCTATTAGGTGCCTGCCTAACTCCTACTCCTTTCTGCTCGAAGCGCGTCCCCAGCAATCTCAGCATGTCTATAAACCCAAATTTGTTTAAATCGTTGCTTCAAAACTCCTCTGAGGCGGTTGCTGTTGTCTGCTCACCGAAAATCATATTTGGACAAGACTTTCTAGCAGCACGTCGTCTCTGCTCTTCTCCTTTGGTGCTGCGGGTTGGTCGCTGTACCCATCAAACACAACAGCAGGTGATGGATACTTGCTCTGCACATTTGCTTACATACAAATGGCTCTGGACAGGCTCTGGGTACCAAAATGAACACATCTGACGTTCGTGACAGCTACAGCCCGTTGGGACGGACGCCTATGGCCTTCCGCGATGCCGACAGCTGTCAGTCCTTGACTCCGCGAGGCCTGTGAGTAAACAAACGGTTCGCCAGAATGCGCTTCCCTTACGCCGGCCGGTCGGTCGCGTGATAATCAGGTTCCCTAATGCCTGTAATGCACGAACGCCAGCCCCTTGCTGCCAGTCACCCCCTCCTTGAGTCACCCGCATTTTTGGCCTAAAAAACAGCACCGACATAGCGTGCTGTGAGGCCGCCGCACGAACTTGGCCGCCGTGATAGCCAACCCTGACGTTTCCAAGGATCCTGACAACTTCAGAATTTGTCATTGTGACAACTACTATTAAACGTTCTATTTCTTCAACGGCCCGCGAAACCGCCTGATGCTACCGCCGCTAGCCATCGGCTAGCCGTCTATTGTTGGCTATCGTTATCAACCTAAAATTGAGTTGTCATTACCGTGAGAAACCCAGAGGACCTCACAGTGGATAAAACGACGATGGAACCCAGTCGATGTGGCAAAAAGAAGCAAGAACAATCCTTGTGTCATCCAGGCTCATCGAAGGGGGAGTCATGGGGAATGGGACCGGCTTCATAGTGATCGTCCTTGAGTTGAGGCCGCCGATGTGACAAAGTGACAGGCCTAAGAGGCATTGTGTCGACGCTGTCGTCGACCTAAGTAGCGTTGTGACTGCTTTCGGTTTTTCGGATTTGCGGAGGACGATAGGCAACGAAGATTGTGATTGATCTAGAGAAGAGCGCCGACGAGCGGTTGGATGTGGTGGTGGTGAAGGTGGTGGTTGTGCTGTGCCGGTAGTGTTAGGTGGACGAGCTGTCGCTTCTTGATAAATGATCTCTCGAATATAAACAATTTCGTGAATTTTTGAGTATTTTTTCTGAAGAATCAGACTTGCCCAACGATCTAAAAAGTTTTATTATATTGAATTATTATATTGCACATGTCCTGTTTTTCTCAGCCGAGCAATCCTTGTTAGTAAGGCTACTCTTACAGTAATTTCAGGAGTAGACGCCAAGTGGTCTGTCTGCGCGGGGTTCGTCTAGTGTACCTACTAGGTAGTTGTTGAGTTTGGAGGTTATCCGGCCGACCCACAAACTCAAATGACGACCCCGTCGCGTCGTGAACCTCCCACTGGGCAGCCCTTGAGGTGTCCCCTTCCCCTTCGCGCAACACAACAGGGTATTGTGGTTACTTGTTATCACCAAATCTTTCACTTGCCGATCACTTGGTTTATGAACTTGATTCTTTGAACATTTTTCACTTCAGTTTGGTCACTTTTGACGCGGTAAATACAGCCTTCAAGTTTTTATTACTATCACAACAGGCTATAACTGGCAAGGAAGAAGGAAGCAGGGGATAGTTTAACAGCACGATTCAAAAGATTGACGTTAGATTGTCATCATGACTGATACAGTTGCAGTGGATGACATTCAAATTTTCAAATGTAGAGGGTGCTTTCCACCTAGACGGTATAGGGCCACTCCATCAAAGTAGGCCGTGGAAAGAATCCTCATACGGGTACGGACAACTTGTCAAAACGTGGTGACAGTCGCCAAGGAAAATCGTGACAGGAACTCGGAATTTCCAGTAGCGTAACAAGGAAAAATTGTCGGGTTCCTGTCACTTTGACACAAACTCGGTATCGAAGTGAATCAATCACTTATTGCATCCGTGTAATTAGTTTCTTCGACCGCAAGTATTGTTTACTTGTCGTACCAACGTGGAATATTGGTTGCGGTAATAGCGGGCATAAATGACAACGGTGTGTTTCGTGCCAGTGCGTGACGCGAGTGTAAGAAAACCAAGAGCAAGGAGGAATCTAAATCTACACTATGTCTACACCTGATCCCTGGCTTGCATGATTGAGTATTGAGTGATGTCCACATCGAAGAATGTTCCCTGCACCATTATCTCCTGGCCTGCGCACAGCACCGATCACCATCTCTAACCAAAGATTAGCCTAATCTTCCACTACCACGAGGGGCATGAGCTTATGTTGTACCTGCTCAGGCTTACTAGAGAGTGCCAACTTCTCACCGCTTATCAGCATCAGCATGTGGCATCGACGTGTGGTCATACTCCCCTGCACAGACTGCCGAGAAATATTTGCCTTGTTTGACAAATTTCACTTCTTCAAGGGCCTGTTACACGCACAAGCTTTACCTCGCGCTTACTTGCACGAACCAGCTTGTATCGGGAAGTCTGTACGTGTGGACGACAAAGACAAAACGCTAGCATGTGCAAGCCACAAAGGGCGACTTGGAACAACCGTCGACTTGGAAAGATGTGGACTGTGCAAACTTGGTCGAACAATATAAATTGAACCTGTGGGCAGCCGTTGAGCCATATCCACAGTCGCAGAGCTTAAACATGGACGTACGAACTTACTGCAAGAGGTCCCCCACGAAGTTCATTAAATTATACAGGTCACAGGCCATGCCAGCCAGTTGAATTTACATGTTAATCCATTCTTTTTTTCAGGGCCCGACTCTTGCACAATTTTGAGCAGGGGCTCCTGTTGCTTCTCCTTAAATAGAACACTTGCAGCAATAAGAGCTTTTCCAAAGACAACATTGCTTTGGCCTGAAGGGAGACTTGAAACTGAGGGTTTGCACAAACTTGCCTGCACGTGTGGACACATCATAAAGTCTTCATATCACTTGCTCAAACTATACCGTATAAGTTAGCGCTAGTTGAAGCTTGTGCGTGTGACAGGCTCTTCCTAATATTCCTCGATTAGTTCGATTACCTCGGAATCGTTCATCAATTATCAATAAACGGCTCGATCCACTTCTATTGAGAATCGGAGCAGGCAGATCCAACTCCGAGTGCTCCGATTAGCTAATGGAAAACGCCGATCTGAGTGGATCGAGCTGTTTATTGACAAGTGATGAACGATTCCGAGGCATTCGAGCTAATTGAGGAGACAGACTCACAACTGCCGAAGCGGCAGTATATATGTAGAAATATCCCCAGGTACATACCTATTTTAATATGTAGTTTTTTTATATATTGACAATAAAGGTGAATTTGATCTGTTCTAGGATTATTTACACAGGATTAGCTGCACATCAAAATAATTAAGTGATGCATAGCACTGCAGTGGATGCATGCAACTGTGATGCAACTAGAAAACGCTAAAAAGCTCAATTAGAACAGTTCTGAAATGAAGCTAGTAATTGTAAAAAAATACGTATACATCAGAAACATCAATCTAAAAAATATAAGTAGGTACCTATATTATATTAAAATAAATGAATACAGAATTATATTAATGAGATAATTTTAATTATTATACACATCAAGGCGCTAAAGAGCTCTTCTGAGATAGGTCTGAGGTAGTTTATATCTCAACACTGTTCAAAATGTTACAATAATTTGTCAAACAAATGTCACTGCCTTAAAATCTCTTCATGTCATCTTCTTTGCC
This sequence comes from Anaspis maculata, assembly GCA_949128115.1. Classification (NCBI taxonomy): domain Eukaryota; kingdom Metazoa; phylum Arthropoda; class Insecta; order Coleoptera; family Scraptiidae; genus Anaspis; species Anaspis maculata. Next base: position 23,800,039 of record OX421967.1, read on the forward strand.
TTCCAATCATCATTCTTTTTATTCATCTTTTCAAGTCCACCTTTTCTGTTCTTCTGGACCTCTTCCATTTTTCATCAGCAAACTTCAGAAAATCTTTTGAATAGGACGAAAATTTCACACGTGCAGGTCAAATATTGGGTACTATGTTATGCTATGCCTATTTATGCTTGAAGCTCATTGAGATTCCTGTTATTATCCAGAAGGTTTCCATAGTTCCTACTTCCAGGAGTTTGCAGTCAAACCGTGTATGTGTAACGTCTGAAAGAAATAGGAAAGAAAATGTTCAGTATTTTTGGCAACACTCAAGTTTTGTTTGATCTAGTGTAAAATCAGGGCCAGATTAGAAAAGTGTTGTTAATGGGTTTGATCAGTTTATTTTGTCGCATCTTTGAATTTTGAATTGGAACATTCGACTAAATAAGCTGACTGAACCCACCTTTAACATGAAGCCAAAATTGCAACTTGAAATGGAGGGGATGAAACCCGTCTATCCACTCTGGATGAAAATACGTCGTAATTCAACGCACCGTATCTCAATGGTACCATTCTGGCACAAAAGGTGTCGATTGTTGTTGAGGGGGTGTCGGAAGAGGGGGGGGAAGGCGGAGTTCGGCTAGCTGAATATTTTCCCTTTCCTGGTCATATAGGACCGATCACGGCAAGTTTGGTACCTTTTCCGACTAAATTCAATCTCTGAATTCAAATCCGGTATGTATGTAATGGACCCCGCACGATTCTTATGGAAATTGGCTCCCAAGTCAGTTATCTGAATTTTTGATATGTTGTAGCTCATAAGATACTAATCAGATACCGTGAATCCCTTTGAATATTGGACAGTTTTTCACCTACAGGGGGTTGAAGTTGGACGTTCTGACGGCTTCAAAGTGATATTATGACGTAAATAGAAGTTTTCATTTGGTTTCTCTTTAAGTTGTGTTATATGCCAATTGTAATTGTTCAAGAAAAAAAAATCAACCCCCTCATTCACCTCCAACCCCTATCTACCATTATAAAATTCGAGATTACTTTCAAAAGCCATGAAGATGGCTTCTGTAATTTAAATTATGAATTTTGACATGAAAACTATTTTCCACCCCTAATGTTGGGGTGGCGATTTTCCTCGGTTAATTTGGCTGAATTTTTGGTATTGTGTACTACTACTCCCAGTCCTGAACATCTGATGCCAAAACTTCATCCTATGAACAGTTTTCGTTCTACAGGGGACTAAAGTTCAATATTTATGATCTCAAATCTTCAACTTTAGTCCTCTGTAGAACAAAAACTGTACATAGGATTAAGTTTTGGCATGAGAACTTTTTGTTCAGCAGGAGTAGGAATACATGATACCAAAAATTCAGCCAAATTAACCGAGGAAAATTGGGAAATCGCCACCCCAACATTAGGGATGGGAAATAATTTTAATGTCAAAATTCATAATTTGAACCATAAAAGCCATCTGTATGGCTTTTGTGAGTAATCTTGAATTTCATGATGGTAGATAGGGGCTGGGGGTGAAAGAGGGAGTTGATTTTTTTCTCAAATAAATACAACTGGCATGAAACTCAACTTGAAGAGAAACCAAATAGAAAAACTTTTATTTACGTCATAATATAAGTTTTAAGCCGTCAGAACCTCCAACTTCAACCCCCTGTGGGTAAAAAACTGTCCATTATTCAAATTTGGGGTTCACGGTCGCATTTGAAATGTAAAGTATGAATCCTGAAAAAATGTCATCTCCCTCCTCAAATAACTCTAAATCCTGCAGTGATATTTATGGCGCTTTTGTTCATGTTGTAGGGAATTAATTCGGCACAGGTGACCGAACTTCCGAAGATGAGTTGATAATTTTACAATAGCTTGAGCCATTTTCCTATTTTCATATGAAGGTGCATGCTGTATTGTTCAGTTCACCAGCAGACGCCGCGCCGGGCCGGCTCAGGCTCAGATGAATTTTTTTAATTCCGAAAAACAAAATTATACATAAAGTGTAGCTCCACATGGCCTCTGAAATATGTTTCAAAGAACAGTGGAAAAAATTGTCGTAGAAACAGCAAGTTTTTCCCAGTTAACTTGTTAGAGCTTGTTTCCATCAAAATTTACACACCGGATTCGAATTCAGCAGATTGAATCTAGTTGGAGAAGATACCAAACTTGTCGTGATGGGTTCTATAGCCGGGGAAAAAAAGATCCATTTAGCCGAGCTTCGCCACCCCCACGACCGCCTTCAACAATGATATTGATAAGACACTCTTTATGCCAAAATGATATGAATGAGGTACGAGGCGTCAAAGTACGATGTATTTCCAATGAACGAGTCTCATCTCTTCTATTTATTTCAATTTGCAAATTCCCCCCTCCAATAACTCAAAACCCTGGGGCGCGATTTTGGGTATGTCATAGGACATTCACTTCTGAACATAATACCAAATTTTCGGAACGTCCACATTTTTTCCGAGGTTGAAAATTATCTTACTTACACTAAGTATACTGAGTGATCATTTGAAAACTATCCACCCGTAATAACTCTTGATTTCTAGTGAATATTTTATCGAACAATATGTCGCTTTTATATCGAAGGGGACACCCAACTTTAAACTGAGGTTTGATTAGATAAGTGATAATATGAAGCTGTACCTGCTTACGCTGGCAGCTTGTTGAGAGATTCCCATGATTTTTCAGAATGTTTTTCCAGAAAAGAACCATGGTTCGTACTTGCAAAAGCTTGTAGTCAAATCTCATATGTGTGTTGACGTTCTATATCCAGGGTTCTCTAGAACAAGTAAGAAAGAACAAACTTTCAATATTTTTGAAAACACTTCGACTTTATTATATTTACTGTAAGGGTGGATTCAGTCGGCTTACTTAGCCATATGATTTTAGGCTAAGCGCAGCATCCCTCATTGGCTCTTGTGGCACAATGCATGGCATGAAAGCCAATGAGCGATGCTGCTGTTACAGCTAAAAATAAAACCACGTTTACATATTAAGCTGTACCTGTTAATGCTGGCAGCTTCATGAAAATCCCATGAATTTTCCGAAAGTTTTTCCAAAAAGAATCATGGTTCTCACTTGCAGTCTTGCAGAAGCTCACAGTTAGACCCTGTCCGGTGTGAGTCGATGGTGCACCGTTCGATGTCTGGGTGATATCTGAACAAATAAGAAAAAGATAAAATTCAGTAATCACGAAAATACGTCAGTTTCAAATAGTGTAAATTAGGGAAGTTCAATTTTGCCTGATTGCATAAAGGTGGTATCAAATTCTAGTTCGGTGCCAAGCACAGGATCAAATTTTTATTGTCGAATCAAATGCAAACCAGTTACTTCAAGGAAAAAATATATTGTGAATACAAAATATAGGCCAGGCGGTAAGTCGGTAAAATCACTACAATCTGGAAAAAACTCCGACCAAAGCTTTTATGGTGTCAAACTCTTCCTAAGGTCAGTAGGCATCTACCACGGAGTTTCCGCCCAAAAACGAGTTGTGCTGATTCCTCCACATCTGCCCAAAGATAAAAGATGTCTTGAAGGTGCAAAAGAACCTGTTAAACCCCCGTACTTTTTCATTTTATTTGCCTCAATGCAAACGCACAACTCTTACGCAAACATTGGAAGCATTTGTCATCATCTCTGTGCCAGTCTTACTGTTGAAAAAAAAGATTTCTTTGTGCGGGTCAGATAAATCACATTTAATTGTTTTTCCACAAAAGAAAACAATGGAGCAACATGTATTTTGGATGTTCTCTATCAACTTGTATCCACTGAACCCATTTATGGTGTTAAAATTTCAATCACAGCATTTTTGAAGATCCTGCCAGCTAAGAAGTGAATAATTTTCACCCGCCTGTTAAGCAGCAATTTCTTCAATTTTACCAAACACCGTTTACAAAAATTTTATAAGGAATGAAAAGCTCAAACTCTTCTTTAACTATATCGTGCCTGGCTTAATCGCGGCACGCACTTGAAAGCCTAAAAAACTTATTTCTTTTCGAGCGACATAGACCTACTTGACTACTTGCCTACTTGACATAGACCGGACTGATTACACGAGCTTAGAAATGTACTCTTTTTCAGCTTTAAAACACGACCATTATTATTAAGACTTTGTACATTGATTTATGAAGATACTATATATTATTTTATCAATAATAGTCATGTTTTAAAGCTGGAAGAGAGTACATTTCCAAGCTTTTGTAATCAGTCCGGTCCATGTCAAGTAGGCACGGCCGCACGCGGATAAAATAGAACAGCTCGAAAAGAAATCAGTTTCCTACACTTTCATAAAGCGTGCCGCGGTGAAGTCAGACATAATATCATTAGAAAAGAGTTCCAGCTTGTCATTCCCTATAAAATTTTCGAGAACGGTGTTTGGTAAAATTGAAAAAATTGCTGCTGAACAGGCGGGTGAAAATTATTCACTTCTTAGCGGGCAACATCTTCAAAAATGCTGTTATTGAAATTTTAGCACCATAAATGGGTTTAGTGGGTACGAGTTATTAGAAAACATCCAAAATACATGCTGCTCCATCGTTTTCTTTTGTGGAAAAACAATTAAATGTGATTTATCTGACCCGCACAAAGAAATCTTTTTTTTTCAACAGTAAGACTGGCACAGAGATGATGACAAATGCTTCCAATGTTTGCGTAAGAGTTGTGCGTTTGCATTGAGGCAAATAAAATGAAAAAGTACGAGGGTTTAACAGGTTCTTTTGCACCTTCAAGACATCTTTTACCTTTGGGCAGATGTGGAGGAATCAGCACAACTCGTTTTTGGGCGGAAACTCGGTGGTAGATACCTACTCACCTTAGGAAGAGTTTGACACCATAAAAGCTTTGGTCGGAATTTTTTTTTATCCAGAATGACCTACCGCCTGGCCTAATATAGCTCCAAGCGATTATTCGGATACCCAAACCCAGGTGAGACGGCTTTTATTTTATGTTGTAAAACCCATTTTACTTGAACTGTCAGATCATTTTTTTGTAATACAAAATAAATTACAAGTGCATATTACCTCAAGTTTGTTTCAGCGCAAAAACTATCGTATGAAGATGGATGGAGCTATGTTTTGTATTTCCATCATGTTCTTTCCTTGAAGTAATCGGATTTGCATGTATTTCACTTTTAAACTTTGATCTCGTGTTTAGTACGAAACTAAAATGTGATACCACGCACGTTTGTGCCATTGGGCATTCGAATCTGTAATGTACCTGTATATACCTGTTTTTGCTGAAGGTCGTCAAAAGCTAAGCACGAAGTTTACAAAGCACAAACTCAAACCGTCAAATAAGTTTGATCCTGCCTGGTGAAAACTGCACGTTTTGGACTGATTGCGGCCTCAGTCACCAGCTCCAGCAGGTTGTAGTATCAGCACTTATTACCACAGGTACTACCTCAAAAAGAATATTGGATAAAAGTGATTGGAGTAAAATAATAGTGTCTGTACCTGTTTTGCTGCAAGCGTTTAGAAACCCCTGTGCTCAGCGGTCAATGACAATCACTTTAACATCATTTTTTTTGCACTCCATCCATTTCCATCAGATTCCATGTTATTTCTATCTAAATTAACTGATATTTTCGATTGTCTTCCACTCGGTCTTCCATCAATGTGTGCACTGAGGTCCACTGTCCTTTTCTCTAAAATTGTACACAGGAAATTCGGTGCAGGACGTCGTTGAAAAATTTCCATCGCAAAGGTTTGCTCGGTCACAATCTGCATGTCCGAAGACTATGTGTCTTGCCTGGAACAGAATAACAGACTCAAAAACACTTTCCTATAACAAATAAGTCCAATCAAATAACCAGTACTTACTATTCAATTATTCTAACCTGCAAAGCCACAGAGCAGAAATCAGACAGCTGATGCTGGGTGGGAGCACGAGCACGGCCACACATCAAGCACGGTGGGCTCATTATGGGGATGGGGGGCCCCTCTGGGCCAGAGAGCACACCGAAGCTGTTGGATGAGCTCCACGGGCCGCCGGCGAAACAAACAACACTTGTGCAACACTTCCGCCACCAGACTACCAGGCAGGCAAGTGCATGTAACCATCACCAACGCGCGAGAATTCAAAATTCATGAGGGGGCGAAGCGGATCTTCTCGTAAAAATTGTACCTCGGCGCCCAGATAATAATTATGGCAAATCGGAACCCCACCGAGTCTACGACGCGTACCACTGGCGATTTTGACACTGACAGGAACTCGGTCTGGCCATAGCAACCAGAGTTGTCCCTACACGTATGAGGATTCTTTCACGGCCTTCTTTGATCAAGTGGCACTAAGACGGTACAAATACCACCAGACGGAACATGTTCCACGATTTGGTACACCTAGATGGAAAGCACCGGCATCGTTGATCGACGCGACATCTCTGGTCTGGAGGCGAAAGGTGACTATGGCATTCAGAAATAAAGAAATTGCAGCGTAAATCTTAATCTATCGTACGTTATCACTGCAGAGAAATAAAATAAAACATGGATTCATGGATGAAACGACACAGAGAGAGACATATGACAACGGAGTGCTGGATTACAGCTGACGGTACGTCATTTTTCGCATCCGTTTCCGGTGTGCCTTTCGATGGCACAAAATTTTAGGTGATCCACGGGACGGCACAAAACCAGGTAAGAACACGTAGATGGAAAGCACCGTTTGGAACCCGCACGTGCGCAAATGGAAGGTGTACCAAACTTGGAGCTAGGTGGAAAGCACCCAGAGAGACCTGGATCTGGTCACCCAGAGAGTGACGAAAGCCAAGTCATTGAGCGAGAGGGTATAGAGAGAGAGAGAAAGCTAGAGCACTAGGGTATTTGCACGTCAGGGTGTGGTGCCATTGCTTGTTACTAAACCACCCTGCGTCACAGTTAGAGGTGGGCCAAACTGCTTTTCCCGGAGCAGTGACACACTGTGACTGCTCCGACAAAAGAACAGTGACAAATCACAGGTCCGACTGCTCCGGCCTCCGACCCAAGCTCTGCTGAGATGCTGAACGCTCCTAGCTCCGTCCGTCCGTACCGTAGTATGACACGCTCACGCTACGCATCGCGACGCGAAGCATGTGGCCGACCACGAAGAGCAATCGGACAGTTTTTGTTTACGGAGGGCGCGAATAAGGGAAAGAGTACGATTACGATGTGATTTAATACCTAGTCAAGTTCATTTATTGCACATAAAATACAGCACCATTTCTTTGAAACTTGAAAATAGTTTCAACAAAGTGCGATGCAAATTATTTTAATCATAATTTCCTATTTTCCTTATATTTGATTTAGGCAGGAAGAAGGGCAGAAGCTTACAGGCATGCACATGAATTTCTGCTCCTGCTCCGTTCCAATACCTATCACCTAAAACCTATACCTAGGTACACCTATTTCAAATCACTAATCTCAGCTCAGGCAATGCGCTCGGTGCTGTGCTTGTGCAGGTGCTATGCGACCTGAGAAGTAGGTATGCGATGCGTCGCAATTGCAAAGTTGCGACTTGCGAGCTTGCGACAAAAATTAGCAAGACAGGCGCTCTGAGATCTATACCGTGACGAGGCAGCGCGGGAGCGCGCTTCAAACTGCTCCGGCGTCGCAGATATTTTGTTGACTGCGTCACAGGTCGCGACTGCTCCGACTGAGTCACAGTGCCAAAGTAGCAGGTTGCGATTTTGTTACCCACCTCTAGTCACAGTCAAAATGCATGACATGAGCTGTCAATATTTTTGTTTAGGTTAAGTCGACTGTTTCATCTTTCAACCTAGGAGGATATAAGAATAGGGAGGGAAGGTCCGTCATAAAAAGTGAAGCCATGGAAATGTCATATCCGCCATGTTTGTACGCCCAAAATTTTTATCACTTTACCATTGAAACTGAATATTGCCACGTCAATTTCTGCGAGCTGTCGCTCTTGTCAGTGTCAGTCTATGACGCTTGTGCTGCACCAGGTCCAGACACATCCTTCCTAAAGATGATCGTTGGATTTCACTTACTTCTACTTATTGGCATTTTCGTCACTAACTTCGTGGTAGGTGATAGTCCGTAGCAGTAGGAGTTCCACCAAAGATAGGTACCTTGGTACTTTTCATTGTAATTTTGCCATGGACCTTGAAGTCTACACAGGCCTTGAGATTGGCTGATGATAAGGTTTCCAGAGTACCTCTTTCACTGTTCAGTGTAGATCACAGAGTGTAGATCATCATTGGGTGTATTAACAGTGCTGACCTCACAAATACGTGGTAGAATCTAGGAGGGTAGAATCGAACTGCTCATTTTCTGCTTATTATTTTTGGAATTTGCTGGTCATTCTCATCCTTGTCCAACATTCTACTGAAACAATGGGCGACCTTATGCTACAGGTAGGCATATCTTCTCTTCGGCAGCTTCGGCTCGCATTGATGGGATATTCTTCATACATCATATTGTATCCAGCGCACGTAGCCTCTGTCTTCCCCACACCTGGGAAAGCTGATCTATTCAGCTCTTATAGATGAAGCACCACTCAAACAAGATCCAGGCACAAAGATAAAAGATATCAGGCAGGACTCATTTTATGACAACCACAAAAATCTCAATAACCTCAAATAGTTTCAAATTATTTCAATAACAGTCAATTCAAATTACAAAAGTCAAAAGACCCTTGAGACTAGATGCAATTTTTGGGCGTAGTTGCTACCTCACCCCTTACGTCACCCGGCTTCATTTCCCCCCGCCCACAAGCTGGGTTATACTCCCTCCCTATTCTTATATCCTCCTAGCTTTCAACACAGTTTTTTTCACTAAATTTAACAGAAACTCTTAAAAACTGTTCTAGTCATGTATATTGTGTTCCATACATAGCAGATGCTTTCGATCACCGTATTTCAAGTACTGCTGGCATTTCGTCGAACGTAGGTTTCATCATCCAACTCATTCCGTCGAACGCAAATTCCGTTGATCGTTGAATGCAGTAACCGTCGACGTGGTGACCCCATCGTGAAGATAGATTTGTAATTGCCGTAAGCGCAGTAGGTGTATTATGTATTTCAGTAGGTACTGGCCCCGAACAGCTGGAAAAGCCAAAAAGTACAATAATAGAAGTCCATCAATTTTGCAAGATTCTATACCTGATGGTTTCTTCGGCAAGGAAAACATCACATCTTCCCGACTCTTGTACTGCTTCACGGTGCACCTTTTTCGTTTTGGCACTTTTAGCCCGGGTTTCGGCGATTTCGGCATGCAAAATAATGACAATTCAAATTTGTAAACAAATCGGGGACATGACAAATGTCAATAGCAACCACGCCCACCGCAGCTAACTCTGTTTTAAATTTTGACGAGGCCAGGAAATGCCGAGATACTGACAGAGAATACCGATATATCCCTTTCATAGCTTCGTCACTCTAGGTACCCTTATTCAGGTCTCTCTATTCAAATGTACGAGCGGAGCCATCTGTCTCAGGGTAGCTAAACTGACCATGACCTGTAATCGGTAAAAAATAGGAATCGCCCAAAAACTTATATCCTTCAATGCGACAGAAAATTCGGCTCCACTGCCGGAACTAAGCGGTTTCACGTTGAACCAGGAAAGAAATTGCCAAAGTCATAGCAGTGAAAGAAATCTGAATGTTGAGGGTACACTTTAAGATGCATTGCCTTTTTTGTGGGGTCTTACAAACTGAGAAATTCAGTAATAAGCATTGAAGTTTCTGAATTTTTTCCAGATTCTTGGAAATAAATCATGTTTCATCAACCAACTGAAGTATTCAATTTATACTCATGATATTTATCTACATGTAGCCATCTTCCCCGATTTTTTCTGTTCAACGGTTACGAAGAAAACTGCTCTTTTCAGTTTGACATTTTTAGGCTAAGTAAGGGAGCCCTTAAGGAGACTAAAGCTTAGTAATAGGTAAGTCTGAAAATGATGATTTTCGAAAAAATTACTTAAAATAATTATTTATAGTACAGTTGTGGCACGTCAAGTGGAAGCCAGGAGCTCCCGTACTATAAGATGTTGAAGAAGAGTTTCCAGTCTCATTCTCCACCAAAATGCGACTGCAGCTATTGAAATTTAGTGGCATTTCTTGAGGATGAGATACTGATTCAGGTGGCATCGGGATGGGCGAAGCTGAAGGCAACGGATCCATGTCTTCGGTGACGGTAGCAGTGGCGGTCGGTTTTTGTTTGCCCTGGACCAATTCTGCAATCCTCTTTTTGTCTGCTATGGACTCTTCTATGTAGCCTTCTGCGACTGCTGCGGATTTCCACCCACCATGTCTCTTCAAAGATAGAAGGTCACCACCACTTTCTGCTAGGATTGTAGCCGACGAGCGCCTGAACGTATGTCCAGTATATTTTTCTGGGCTCTCAAGCTTGAGAAATGCCGCAATGTTTTTTGGCATTGCACTTATTGTATTATGGCCAATATTTTGTTTCATGGGCTTGCCACCCCAGAATCTAATGAAAAGTCGCGGTATGTCTGGAGTAGGCCGACTGTTCAGGTACTTTTTTTAAATTTCCAGCCATAATGGGTCCATGACCACGAATCTCCTTGAACACCCGTTTTTGGAATTAGGGATGTTGATGATCGCGATATCGGCCCGAAGCTCTACATCCTTCAACAACATATGCACCAATTCATCTGTTCGACACGCTCCAGCTATCCCAACAACGAGTACAACCTGCATGGGTTAAGAATGATTCAGTTTTTATGATTTTAAATACCATAACGAGAAAAGTAACCTACCTTTGTTGCCAAAAAAACTTCGTCTGGTGCTTCAGTTAAAAATTTGTAAATCTCAGATTTGGAGAAAACAAATGATTTCTTACATTTGTGTGTGTCATTTTTGCGTTTCAAAAATTGAATTAATTTGAAGAATTTAGACAAATCAATATTTTCGTTCAATGCGATGGTCGATTTCAACATTGAAAATGTTGCCCATAGAGTTGACGCCTTTTTGTTGAGCGCTAGCTCTTGAAAATATACCCGAAGCACGTTTTCTGTTGTTTGGGTAACGTCGTTCTGTCGGCACCAGTCCTTGTAAGTTGTATACGCTTTTTTATATAAACTTTTCGACTTCTCCGGAAGGAGCTGGTCCTGCAAGCTTTGAACTTTCTCCCTAATGCCAGGAGGCGTACTTCTTCCACTTTCTTCGCACATCATAATAATTATAAACTTTTTGAGCAACTATAAATTCTGACATAAATTACCAAGTCGCGGAATACAGTTGTTATTCATAAAACAAAAGAACACTTCCATTCGAAGTCGAGCCCACTTTGATTTTTTTGAATGTATCACTATTATTATCTATTAAATCGTTCAAAAAAAGTATTTGAGCCTTTTAGTAGTGGAAAAATTAGTATATAAACCACGGTAGAAAAGACCATTATAGCTTTGGTACCTTAAAATCCCTCGCCTATGGCTCGGGATTTTAATCTTGGTACCTCAGCTATAATGGTCGCCTTTTCTACCTTGGTATATAATATACTATTTTGACCTCTGCGAAAGAATTTTTTTTTCAAATGTGAAGAATGAATCGGGCACGACGACATTTGATGAAAACATTTTCAATAGACCCGTGAGCTTCACTTATGACATACATGACGATACTCAATGATCATTTTGTGAAAGTTCTTGTATCTTGAAAATTTGGAGGGCCCCCATTGGCCCCCTAAGGGACGAAATATCGAGTGCTGCGGGTCAAATCGCTTGTCTTGGTATAAAGTACGCCCATGCAAAATCTCGTTACTGCACTCCAAAATGCGGTATGCTTTTGCGTACCGCTCCCACTAATTTGCTTGTAATATCAGATGCGGTTTCGATTCCGGAGAATATAATAGAATAAAAAAAGCAAGAATATCATTTGGCGAGCATAGCACGTAAAATACGAACGATGGTACCGACTCCATGCGATGTTGGTGGTCGTTAAAAATCCAAACCCTCTGTTGGAACACACAGGGGTTCGGCAAAATTTCCGGTGTAGTGAAGGAAAGCATTCACCGGCGTTGGTGTCAGGCCTCGTTGTGGAAATAGGCCGACGTTGAATAAACGAATAAAAAAAATTGCGGCCAACGTCATGCCGGGGAGATTCAGCCTTAAATTTGATTTATGGATGATGTATGAGATTACAAGCGACTTTTATCAAAAATAATGCCAAAATTGCCCACTTGTAAGCCAAAGAAAGAGTTCACCAGGTAGGTACAGTTCAAGTAAGGGAAATATTATTGTTATGCTTCATATAATGTTATTCTCATAGTGGACCGATGGTATATCTAATATTTCCACTTATTCTACTTTCATTGCGATATCTCGAACAATATTTAGTTTATCTTTAAAATATTATCAAGAATTTCAAGATATTTCGAAAATGGCTCGAGACATTTACCAGCTGTTTATTGCATATTCTTAGGAATAAATTCAAGAATACATAGGCTTATTCACAAAATTCAACTTATTTTGATAGTTCAAATAGGAATTTTACTTTCCCGGCCCGTCCAAGGGAAAGTTATGTGATGATGCAGGATGCTGGAAAAACGTTCTGACACGATAGCTGCCGAACCGATAGTCTGATCGACTTGAAATTTGGTATACAGACAGGGTCTTGCTGTTAAATGAGCTGATTAGTTTTTGGCTGTCATTTGTCAAACGGAAATGTCACTATCAAAATATGACAGAAGCTATATCTCACAGAACTTGACTTGCAAGATGCCGTTTGAAAGCCCATGAAAAACTGTATTCAGAACAGTTATAAATTGTGCCTTGTCTGTCATCTGTCAAAAAATAAAAAATGTCAAAGTTCAAAACTTTACCATTTAATTATTCAAAATCTATCCGATGCATTGGGACCAAATTTGGCAGGAAGCAACAAAACGTAACAGTCAAATTAAGTCTGCAGTTGCAATTTTCCACTATTTTTCCGTCGGGCGTTATGAATTTTCAAAATTTCTCCTAGCCGTTGCCACTCGAGAGAACGACTCACCCGGATTCCCACCAGGATGACTTGCTTTTGATGCAGCACTCCACTCAAAAATTCATTCCTGCACGAGGATCGACTTTTTTCGAAAAATTTCAACTGATATCGGAAGAAGATTGAACTGGGCGTCTTGTAGATCTATTTTTGAAATCGACACAGCTTCGGTTTTCCGACGGTAATTTTTTCAATAACAAATTTACATATTCCGTGAATTTGAAAAAACTGCAGCGTAAACTTCAACATGCGGTGAGCCACACGAAATAATCATTTTAGATGCAGACATGCTGCGAATGAAAATTGGAGAAAAGACTGAATTAATTTTTGGAGGAAAAATTTTCAAAATCGGACTAACGGTTTTCAAGTTTTCCTCTCTGGAAAAACTGGAAATTTTTCAACTTTTTATTCCGTGAACAGATTTCTACCATTTGTTTTTGAAGAATAGATAACTGGTTCTTGAACATTTTCCAATAATTTCTCTCCAATTTCCCGGGAATTTCCCTACTGAAAATATAAAACCGCTCATGCGATCGTGCAAATTAAGCGGTTCTGCCACGATAATTACCGAATTATTGATTCGATCAAATCGAAATCAGGTACGAAAGCATAAGTTCAGCCTGGAATGATCTGATTAGACTTCAGGTAGATGATTTTGATCGGAAGCCTTCAGGTGACATAAATGTTTTCCTCCTTCTCGGCTTATCAGCGCCATAGGAGTTTTTGCGCCTTTTATTGATAACAGTAAATTATTACATTTGAATAACAATATACGCAAATTTTTGAACACACACATTGTCTTCTTCCTAGTTCTACCTTTCGAAATCACCATGGAAACCTAAGAACCTGTCACTTGTTCTGTAGGCCCAACAATGGATGCAGAATGATCGCGTAACGCACAACTGAGTAAAATGTTTTCATCAATTTCCGAATTAAGTCCCACCCTCCCGAAGGGACACTTCGATCAAAATCATTACTGACGTCCCTGGATACCGCCGGGAAAGTTTTGTGTCGCCCCACAACAGATTTTTGTTTTGTGAATCACATGTTTCACCCTGTATGCATCACGGAACCTATCGAATCCATAGCCACGATGTTTAGCAGGTTTCATCAGAGAATAAGTAGATACCTATGCCAAGTTTCATGCTGCTTGTTTTCTTGATCATAACTGGAATTGTCATTTTTGACAGCAGCGATTTTTGATATTTGCTGTATTTTCTGGCATCCATCGAACACATCTTGGACCTGTTATTTTTTTAATCCAGGAGGATAATTAGGCCAGTCAATATCGACACAAAAAAAAATAAACATCGCAAACGCGCATGTATCTACGATTTTTATATATATTGTTAGGATTCTTGAGAGTAGTTATTACCCAAGTTTGCAACCCTGAAAACCCTGTGCTACTCCCGTGGTGCTCGAAGAAGTGCGAAATTCTGGCACTTGTTGCAATTTTTTCCAAAAAACTATCTTAAGGAAGCTTTTCACGGGTATTACTTTTGTAATAAGCAAGCGAGGTTATACTTTTGCAAAGCATACTAAATTTGCAACAATTTGAACTCAACCCGAGCTCTCTAGGTGTATTGGTTACGAAGATACAGCCAGTCAAAGAAGCGCATTTTTTTTCCAAAACGTGAAAATTGGCCAGTGACGTACTGCTCTCAGTGACAGATCTCCCCTTGTTATGCCCTTCCTTGGGTGCGCAGTGGTTTGAAGGAGCTGTCTACAACAATTTACACCGAAAACAGCGTTGACAAAATGCTCCATTATCATGCTTCTTCGAGGGCCGTAAGGGCACCATACTGACCACTCTCGTATTAGCTGAAATGGTAACAAGTGAGATAGATTAAACAGGTAAATGGTGAACGTGCTGGATTGACAAGATTGATGTGTGGAAACGAGATCCTTCTTGCCAACGAGAATAAGGTTTTTCAACTCGCGATGTGCCAAGTTCAGAACTGCATTGAAAAAAATTGAACACAATGGGCCCACATCCAAGCTGTTATGCCAATATTATCGGGTTTGGTACATTTCACCGACAACCAACTCACCGACAGGACATTTCACCGACAACCATTTCACAGAACGGACATTTCACCGACACGCCGTTTCGCCGACAGGACATTTCACCGACTCGCCGATTCACCGACAGGACATTTCACCGACAAGACTATTCGCCGACACGCCATTTCGCCGACAAGTCATTTCACCGACACGCCGATTCACCGACAGGACATTTCACCGACAGGACACTTCACCGACACGCCATTTCACCGACAGGACACTTCACCGACACGCCCTTTCACCGACAGGACATTTCACCGACACGCCAATTCACCGACAGGACATTTCACCGACACGCCATTTCACCGACACGCCGATTTACCGACAGGACATTTCACCGACACGCCATTTCACCGACAGGACATTTCACCGACACGCCATTTCACCGACACGCCGATTCACTGACAAGACATTTCACCGACAAAACAACTCACCGACAAGACAATTCACCGACAGGAAATTCCACCGACTCGCCGATTTAGAAAACTTTGCTTCAAATGAGTTTTCGGAAAATGCTGCAACGTAACCATATCGTGTTTGGTGTTTGCGAATGCGGAAAAAAATACTCTATGTTTGCTGTAGTCTGCTTTAGCCATTTTTCATGCTAGGAAATGCCGTCCTTAAGTGAAGAATGGATTTATTATATGACAAGCCTGGAAAGAAAGAGGATGCTAGACTGCTAGAGTAAAAAATTCGGAAATGGACTGTGTATCTGGTAAGTCTGAAAAAAAGGATACTCGAGTCAAACATAAACTCATGTCTGAAGAAGGAAGATTGCTTGAGTCAAAAATAGACTTCAGCCTTCAGCTATGTAGTGAGTCCGGAAAAAAGAATGATACTTGAGCCAAAAATCATGAGGTGAGTCTGGAAAGCAGGACGATACTTGAGTGAATAAATCAGTTCTTATCTTGTGGGTGGTGAGTGTGAGAAGGATGATACTTGGATCGAAAGTAAACTCCTTATCTGATATGCCTGAGGATACTTAATTAAAAAAAAACTTACAGTAGGTCTAAAATTAAGGACAATACTTGACTAGAAAATTGATTAGTTATCTTGCGAGTCTAAAAAGGAGGATGATACTTGAATCAAAAATGAACTTCTTATCTGGCGAGTCTGAAAAGGGAAAGGATGCTTGAATTAAACATTCAAATATAAGCTCGGTATCTGGTGAATCTAAAAAAAAGGATGATGCTCGATCAAAAATGAACTTTTGAACTAGCAGGTAAAGAAAACAAGAATGTTTGGGTCAAAAATAGACTCCATCGATCCCTGTCGTGAGTTTGGAAAGAAATATGGTACTTGAATCAAAAATCAATTTCTTATCTGGTGAGTTTCAAAAGAAGGATGATACTTGAGTCAAAAATCAATTTCTTATCTGATGGGTCCGAAAAAAATTATACTTGAGTTGAAAATAATAGTATATTATTCAACCTCGTATTCAACAAACGGGTAATGATTGCTTCTTACTCATGAGGATGCAGTTTGCCGACACGAGCCTTGGCGAGTGTCGTAAAGCATCCGAATGAGTAAAAGCCATTACCCGCGAGTAGAATACTATGCTTTATCCAGTCTTATTGAAAAATGCAGGCATATATGTATGCGCGTGATAATTTGATAAACTTCTTATTTGGTGGGTCTGGGAAGAAGATCCTTGCGTCAAAAGTTCAGAAAAGGATTCTTGATTTAAAAATAGACTTCTTATAGTGGGTCTAAAAAGAAGGATGATACCCAATCAAAAATAAAGTCTTTAATTAGCGGGTAAAAAAAGTACTTGAATAAAAAAAGACTTCATCTTTGTACTAAGTTCAGAAAGAAGGATGTTACCTGAGTCAAAAATAAAATCTTCATCTGCTGGATCTGGAAAAAAGGATGATACTCGACTCAAAAATCAATTTCTTACCTGGCGGATATGAAAAAAAAGTGATACTTGAATGAAAAATGACCTTATTATTTGGTGAATCTAAAAGGAAGAAGGATGCTTGAGTCAATAGGTAAATCAGTTTTGTATCAGGTGAATTTGGGAGGAAGGATGATACTTGGGTAAAAAAGTAATTTATCTGGTGGGTCTGGGAAGAAATAAGGATGCTTCAATCGAAAACGAAAAAATAGGCCCTGCATCAGGTTAATTTAAAGAAAGGATGATACTCGTCAAAGATAAACGTCTGAACTAGCGTGTGAAGAAAACAAGACTGTCAAGTCAAAAATAGACTCCACCTTTGTAGTGAGTTGAAAAAGAAAGATGGTACCTACTTGAGTCAAAAATCAATTATTTATCTTGTGGGTCTGGAAATAAGGATGATACTTGAGTTGGAAATAACCCTGCTGAAAATCCTCATGGATTCTCATAGGGAAATCTATCTGGCTTTCATGAGGATCTATATGAGTATTGGAACCGGCATTGCCGCAATGATTCTCATAGGAATCCCGCTGCGTTTTTTCCTCATTGAATCTCATAGATTTCCATATGAATCCACATAAATGCTCATGGATTCTCATTGATTTCCATATAAATCCACATAAATGCTCATGGATTCTCATTGATTTCCATATGAATCCACTTAAATGCTCATGGATTCTCATACATTTCCATATTAATCCTCATGGATTCTCATGAAAACTCATACAATCCAGATGGATGCCGCACTGAATACAACAAATTGTTATACAAAACCAAGATGGATTTTGAACTGGATTTTTTATTAGATTTTATCACTTACAAATAAATAAATTCGTGAATGTTCGTGAAATTACATCAATGTCGCACAGGCACACAGGGTGATACTATTGTTTTAGTTCAGTGTTCCAATGATCTCCTAGAACCTGGAATTGAAGATCATAATTAGTTATGTATTTTACTATAGTTATAGGCACTTTACTTGATAGAAATAGTCCAAATCGTCTTGGGGAACCTCAAAATGGAATATATCCATCGAAATCTCAAACCTTTTCTGCATGATTACAATACTTTTCCTCCCATGTTGGTGGAGCGTCGGTAAAGTAAAAGTCTTTACATCTTATAGGTATTAACACAACAAACGTAAACAAACAAACCGATGCGGAAAGGAATCAAACTTTTTTTCAGCGTCCTGTCAGCATTTTGTATTTTCACTGTCACGAAAAGATAACGCACTAGATCGATCGCGCTAGTCGTGCAAGAATTTCCTACGATTCATGACGACTAGATCAGGCGAGCGCGCGAGTTCGCCTAAAATTGATGAGATTATATCTGCCAAAGCCGCATAGATTTACAGGATTCACATGTCAATAAGTCAAATAATGGATTTGTATCAGCATTGTATTTGGCATCCCCAAAATACAAAAATCAAAAAAAATATTTCTAATTTATGTAAAAATCCGTCAAGGAATAACTCCAGACGGATTGATTTCGCAACGCTTATTTTACCAATTCAACTCCGTCCTTAACCCACAAAAATTATACATCCTTTTGTGTTGACGTTGACACGATGCTGGTATGTCGATGTCCGCCATTTCTGACGAAAGCGGAGTTGGATCTTGAGCCGCGCCGGTGACACTTTTTTTAATAGGCGATAGTAACCTGCGGTGTGCCTATACGGCTCAAACTTCTTGGAGGACATTTTCTGCTTTGCACTATTTCACAGCACAGCAGGTACTGGTAACACTGACAAGAGATGATCTGCATGAAAAACCCCAAACAACAAAGAGCCAGCTCATTTTCTGACCTCAAAATCCACATAAGACGGATTTCCTTTAAAGTTCACTATAATGGTACTTTAGCCCTCCTTTTGACCAGTGTTCCTTAATAAGTCAATTTTTATAGTAATTCTGACTCCAAAGTCAAATGTTCAAATTGAATAGGTCCGCTTTTTCACTAAAATAACCCTTGTTATTTACTATGACCTGTAAGGCATTGTATAAAGTTGAAAATTACCAAATTTGGACTAGTATAAAGAGGTTATTCATAACCAGACTTTGAAGTTGAAATTAGGGTAATTTCGAAGTAATTGCGACTACCGTTGATAGCTTAAATTAACCTCAGAGGTAAAATGGACTCTAACGGCGAAAGTCAAGCGAAAATGAACTAATTTTTGCCCTAGATAATGCCTTATAAATTTTAAAGAATTTGAAGGCATTTTTTAGGTGGAATCTAGGTAATTTTCAACTTCCAAAAACTTTTTGAAGTCGATGGTAAATTTAGGGTTTTCGCAAGGTTAAATCTTGGTAATTTTTGATTTAAATAATGACTTTGTAGAGCATTTGTCATATAAGGAAAATTTTATGTCATTTGACTTTAGCTTGGTAATTTGGCCCTAAATTGCTGCTTGGGGTCCCAAATTGGTGGTTCCTGTTGAAAATGAATACAAGAAAGTCGGAAACCATGCAATACATACCACGAAATGTATTTTTCGAGGGGCAAACCGCTGGGGAAGTCTGGTGTACATGCCGGAGGAAGTCCGGGGGAAATCCTTACGAGGGGGAAGTCTGGTGTACAGAATTTGACCAGCGGTTTGCCCCTCGGTATTTTTCGTAAAACAACATTTTCAAAATTAATGGAATCAAGTGGAAATTTCCATACCTAATGTAATTTGTAATTATTCCAATGGATGCTCATGGAAATGCATGAGAGAGGGTTTGGAAGTTGTATGGTACCTATCTTGTGAAATTTTCCATAATGATTTTTTTAATGAATTCATGTGAAGCCTCTTATGGGACAGTTTATAAATCGATGGAATCAAGTGAGAATTCTCAAGTGAGTCTATTTTTTCACCAGTGAAGTCTCTTTTTCAACTGATCGTGCGAACTTGAGAGATGAAGTAGTATTTAATTGGGTCAGGTTCCTCCAACACATCTTTTACTGGGCTTTCAGAAAAAATACCCATTCAATATCCACTAAAATTTATGTATTTATAAAATATTCACTTATCATTATGATATAGAGTTGACGGCACACCAGAGGCACCTGTGGACGGGGCTGAACAGAAAAACCAAAATTGTTTCGGACGAGTCCAATGTATTGGAAAAAGCAACACCGTCAGCTGGAGTCTGGAGTGCTGGACCAATACCAGGAGCGCGATTCTGTACTTGCCTACCGACAACTATCGGATCGGTAGCTAGGGTGAGAACCAATCAGATTCGCTCCTGCCTAGCTACCGACACCGACAAGTGTCGGTAGGAGAGTACAGAATCGCGGCCCAGGCTACAGGCGAGCCCACTGCAAATCTAGGTGCGCCACTGGATAAACTCAGTTCGCGCAGTTATAGGCTCCGCCCACAGGTCCCTCTGGTATTCCGAGTACTCTACCTATTATACCCATGTAATACATTGGTTCCTACTTTTCAGAGAAACGTCTGGCAGCATCTTTGTGCTTATCAAGATGGAGGAAAGAAGAGATGGACGATGCAGACATCGGCAAGTGACATCATAAGCTAAAAGGATTAGTTCAAGTTGGAAAGAAGAACAGAGCAAACCAAGCAGCTGGTTTGCAAGCAGCAGGCAGCAGGCAAGCAGCAGGAGGAATGCTGTCCATGAGCCTACTAAGCCAGTACTTTTGTCTCTGAGCTGCATTTCTGGAGGATTTACCTCGGTAACTCTAACTCTTACATTATGTTGTAAATTTTGGTCAACGCTGGATCATCAGTGACCTCGCATAAAACTCCGGGAAGTGATTCCTGTCAAAAAAAAAAGTCGAAAAGAGCAACATTTTTTTAGAGTGCTTCCAAAGGGAGTTGCAGACCCTTAAAGGTACAAAATTAAGCAAAGTACGTATTTGATTTTTCGCCCAAGAACTAGGTATATTATTAAAGGTAGATTTTTAAATTTGGTGCAGGGAACTTTTTTCACAGTACAAATTCAAGTGCATAATATTCCAACAAATCTGACCAGTCTAGGCGTAGTTGAAAGGAGTTTGGTGAGGCTGAACTGCTAAGAGAAAATTACTTATGACACGTCCATGGTTTTTCACTCTCACTCGCGAACGGTGCATGCTAGAAAAAAAATGCAGGAGGCATAAAAGTTCAAGCTTGAAATGTATAATGGAAATGTACTTTTAAAAATACGACCCGACCACCGATGATTTTATTTGAACTCCCCTCAACTTCCTTTAACTCCGCCAGTACTGGTCAGATTTGTCTAAAATCTTTGCACTATGAAAACACTTATCAAGAAATGTGAAGTTCCTACCTTTGATAGTTCTTGAGCAAATAATTGAAAACTGTCTCACTTTTTACTTTTATGGGTACGTAACTCCCTTAGGGAGAACTGTAGGAAGAAATCTTACTCTTACTTTTCGCCTTATTTTTCTGGAAGGAATCACCAGCCGGAGTTTCTTATGCAAGGTCACCGAAACCCTCTGCATGTGGGGTGATTTCGAGAGTGATTCATAATTCGCGCATACGGACTCCAGTACGTTGTGAAGGGGTCACCAGGGAGTTACAAGAAACTTGTAAAATCTCAAATTTGCCCCTAAATTTAATTTAGTCATACTTGTAGTCCAGGAATTTTAGCTGTTTAAATCGCAAATAGCGAACAAAAATGAAAACTAGCCGGATTTTTGTATATAAGCTCAGTTGAGCATGTAGTTCAACATACTAAAAGTCCTCAAGAATCCGGTGTGAGCTTCGGCCGTTGTGGCCTCGAGAAGAACTTGAGGGTCAGTTTTTTGCGTATATCTCGTGAACAATAGCACTTGGAGAAAAAGTTCCCGGGAAGAAATTGTTGGAAATTTTATTGTCTACAAGAAAGGTCCCCACACATTTCATTGTCGGTCATCTTCTTCGTGAAAAGACAAAAAAATAAAAATAGTCCAGATGCTCGATGCTGAAGATTGGTATGGACCTTGAGTTTTATGATGGCGGAGTGTCACTTCGTAGAGGTGTTGTTTGATCCACTCTCTTTTTGTTGAAACTTGAAGCCATCAAGACGAACTATGCCGGCGGCATATACAGGGTGAAATAAAAATAAAAAGTTAAACATTTGTACCTCGAGAACCAAAATGGGTGAAGACATGTAAATCGCCATAAATAATTCTGATTTCATGGTCATGAAGTCGTCGTGAACTTGAATTAAATATCTTGAGCCGTTCTTAAAATATCTTCAAAAGACTGAAGTTGTTACCAAACAAAAAATTATTTTCGTCTACTCATCAGAAAAAAAGTCGACTGCGAGGTTGACTGTGTTTTTGATAAAATTAGTGGCCTAGAGAGAGCTTTCCACTGTTATTTCATTTTAAATTTTAAAGTTAAAGTTAAGTTTCATTTTAAGTTTCGATTCAATATCTGAAGAATTACTGATAGGTATACGGAAAACTATTTTTTTTCGTAACGACTTCAGTCTTTTGAAGATATTTCAGAAACGGCTCAACATATTTGATTCAAGTTTACGACGACTTCATGGTCATGAAATTAGAAATATTTTTGGCGATTTACATGTCTTAACCTATTTTGGTTCTCGAGGTACATTTGCTCAACTTTTTATTCTTAAGTCACCCTGTATATGCCGCCGGCATAGTTAGTATTTATGGCATTAAGTTTCAATCAAAAGAGAATGGATCGAACAACACCCCTACCAAATGGCACCCTGCCATCATAAAACTCAAGGTCCGTCCAGTCTTCGGCATTGAGCACCTGGACAATTTAGCTTTTCTTGTGTTTTGACAAAGAAGGAGTGGACTGATGATGGAATATGTAAGGACCTTTCTTGTAGACAACACAATTTCCAACAATTTTGCTCCCAGTGCTTTTCCTCCAATTGCCATCGTTTACGAGATAAACACGAAAAACTGATCCTTAAGTTCTTCTCGAGGCCACAACGGCCGAAGCTCACACCGGATTCTTGAGGACTTTTACTATGTTGAACTACATGCTTAACTGAGCTTATATACAAAAATCCGGCTGGTTTTCATTTTTGTTCGCTATTTTTTCTATAATTCCTGGACTATTGTTGTTTATCTCAATATTGAAGCACGGAACACATAATAGGTAATGAATGGTGATGATCTCATTTTCTGACTCCCCGATGACTCCTTTACAACGTGCTGGAACCCATGTGCGCGAATTACGAATCACCCTGTGAGTAGGTATAATAAAAGAATTCAGTATATCTCGTTCACTTTGTATTTTCAGAGAATGAATTTTTGGAGCAAAAATGAAGTGACAAGCTAGGGGGCTATACGACTACAGCTGATGGCACCTGCAGTTTTGGAACTACTATCAGCGGCCATCAGCCGTATGTGCTCCAACTTGACACTTCATTTCTGCTCCAAAAAGTGATTCAACTGAAAATAAAAAGTGAACGGGATGTACCTTTTTTTTTTCGTGCGAACACCTGATAAAAATACGTGTTATTAGTGGCAATTCTGTGAAATTTAATATCTATTCTAGGAACGATCAGAAATCGGCTTTACGATTGGCTGAATTTTTTTAAGGGCCTTCAAATTTTAACGGGTTTGATACAGAATCGCCAAAATGTTTTGCCAATCGTAAAGCCGATTTCTGATCGTTCCTATGTGACCAGCGCCTTTTGAAATTTAAAGGCGTCTTTAAATTTTACAGAATTGCCACTAATCACCTTTTACAAGGCCTAAGTACCCAACTAATGAATTGTTTTTCACTATCCAGAGAACGCCACTGCCAGATCCTTGTGATTTTCAAGATGGAGGGAGGAAACGAACCCTAGAACTTGAGAGATCTAGATCGAGATTGAAAAAAATGGCGAAACAGTTGCAAACAAGTCGAATATATAATTGTGTACCCGATACGAGGGCCTAACTTGATAAAGTATTTGTCTCTGAGCTGTACCTACTGCTGGATTGTAATGTATACCTAGTCGATATGTATGAATATTACATAGATCAATGCATCATGGATTGATACATATGGTTTGCGCGATGCAATTTTCTTTCATGTTAAACAATTTTCGGCATAGATTTGGTCTTTTGAAATGTACCCACAATAACAGACGACAAACGGATGTGTTATTTTAAATATAGAGGGCTGCAGTTATTAAGGAATATGTATTTATAACCTATATGATAATTTATCACCGCTTCAAAACGACAAATTTTATGATAGAAATAAGGAGAGGATTATAAGCATAAGTCTAATGAAAATTGCATCGCGTTAATTCTCTAGTACCTACGTCTTATTCTACCTAACGTTATTGTATAATTTTTGGCCGACAATTATATCTAAGTATAATTAAAAATTACCTCCTATCGCCAACCTGATATATTGTTTGTTTATTTTTTAGAGAATGCCTCTGCCACGACATTTACCTATGATTCTCATGCTCAGAGAATTTCATGTCTTCATGCTGCTGGAAGTTCATCCCTGTATCTGGAATTGCCTGCAACAGTTCCTTTGTTTGTGAACTGACCACAAAAACTTGTATGGAGTTGAAAAACGAAGATCAGGACCAGATTC
Organism: Anaspis maculata; assembly: GCA_949128115.1. Taxonomy (NCBI): domain Eukaryota; kingdom Metazoa; phylum Arthropoda; class Insecta; order Coleoptera; family Scraptiidae; genus Anaspis; species Anaspis maculata. Next base: position 23,824,426 of record OX421967.1, read on the forward strand.
AAACATGAAATGACCTTTACGATATGTGTGTAATATGTACCCTCAGCTCCTGAGAAGCTTAATCAACTTTAGAATTACATATACACGTGGCTGATTTTTCAACTACGCTAACTTTACTTGAAAATTTATCAATCAACAGCCCTGTTGAAATTTATACTTGAATTGAAACTTTTAGAAAATGCTGAGGCTTCAATTTTTGATTCATCAACTTTATAATATGATAATTATGATGTTCAATATATGTATTAGTACCTACAGTAATTTTACTAAATTATTAATAATAATAATTAACTTAAAAGTTACATAGTTAATTTTTCAACCACGCTCACTCCACTCGAAAATTTATTAATTTATTGAAATAGCCCTGTTGAAATTTATACTTTAAATTGAACCTTTTTGGAAATGCTGAGACTTCAATTTTCGATAATATCTCGAATAATATGATGTTCAATAATATAAGTACCTAAAATAATTTCACTCTGTTAAGGATGTTGTGAAGTGAATTCTGAAAATTTGGGCTTCGTGTCTGAAAACCACTTTATGTAACGACCAACTCGTATCGTAATCTACTATCACAATATGTGTGGCATAGTAATATGCACCTACCATCAGTGCCTGAAAATACTATTACTATTATTTCGATTCAATAGTATCTAGAATAATGTATGATGTTCAATATATTAGTACCTAAAATAATTTTACTGTCCAGGATGTTGTGAAGTGAATTCCGAAAAATGTATTGTACTCACTTTTGAACAGCAGTGGTTTATTCCTCACCTCATAATATGCTGGGGATTTTAATTATTTTAAAAATATGAGAATAAATGAAATGAACAACGTACTATAATCTGTTTTGATTGCATGAGTAGCACAATGCTCAATCTAAGTCTTATTTACATTGTTAAAATAGGTATACAAAAATGTTTTCAGAAAAATATCGCGATTTGTCGTTGAGAACGTTTTTGTAGACTGATTTTAAGTGTAAAAAATTTGAAAATAAACAAGCTAGCATGGACCCCGCGCTTTCGGGCCTCTTGAACCGTTGCCTAGCAACGTCACTGCACTTCAGCGCTCGAAGCGGCCTCTGAATTTGGCAACCCTAACTATAACTGCGGATAAAAAATCCCGCCTACCTTCCTCTCTGGGTATACCAAACACTCTGGCCTACTCTGTGGTTCCTCCCTTGTGTTCCTTATTCATGACTGGGCTGGGACTCGGTCAGACCAGTCACATGTATCAAGGAATAAGGTGTTTTAATAAGTTCCTGCAATTGACAAGTGATGTACGACGTAACTAGTGATTGCAATAGACCCATTCAGTTTTACCTGGTCTGCGCGCGCATCTGCACGACTCGGTGCCATGATAACGGTGCAGGTGAAATGGTGACAAATGACATCCTTGGGAAAATCAAAGTCAAAGTGTCAAACAGTTGAAGTGATAAGTGTACGGCACATACGCGTGATCCCTGGTACATACCATTGCTGCGTTCGGCTTGGCTGTTCGGGTAACTCCTTTTCACTCCGAACCACGAACCTGTAATATAGCTGGACAGATGATAACAGAGGGGGAAATGACGCCAAGCGGGCGCCGCCATGAGATTATTTTGACGTTGGGTTTTGGTTTTCAAGGGTTGGCACAATGGTGTAGATTACATGATTTATAAAGTATTGGCATTGGCCGCATTCATAAGTCACAACAGTTGTGGAACTGTTACCGATTTGTCCTGTGAACGGTGCGCTACTTTTCCGCTCCGCTCGGAGCGGACGGCCATGTTTTGTAGCGGCTCGGAAGTTCGCTACATTTTGGTAGCATAGTGAGCGATAGGAGTGGGAGGTGGAAGAATGAGAGAAACGTTAAATTTTGATGTTCGCAAGTGCCATTCTGACATTTTATGGGTTCAAGAGTGTTGTTCGGTGCTGTTTACCTTACGTGCTGTTTCGAATTTTTGAAGATTATAAGTTTTTTCTCAGCTAATGTGAATCGCTTGTTAAATATAGACCATCGAGCTATAGCACTGGGTGAAATTCTCCAAAACCAGATTATATTTCCGGCTATTCTTGACGCGACGCTGTATGTGTCACCGCCAGTCACCGCTACTTCCAACAATGCGTTCGTAAGACGCCAACAGTTTCGAAAGAGCGTAGCGGTAGCTGCTCCCGTCTTATGAAAGCGGCCAATGTCATTTTAACCTGAAATTTTTAATAGAAGTCACGAGAGACGTCACCAGTGACAGTGGTTGGTTATGCGGAGGTCGGAGGTGTTCTTGCAGGCAGTAAAAGTAGATACAGCATTACTTTTCAACAACTTTATTGCGCCACCGCGCCAGAAATCATTTTTGCCAAAGTGTTCTAAACAAACATGCTCCACTAATCACTACACTACATTACAGGCTTCCTCCTCCATCCTGTGAATAGCGACTAGCCAGTGGCCTCTATTGTTGCTTATAGGAATTCTGGAAAAATATCGCATACTTCAATGGGGTACCTACACAACTTGAGGTGTGGAATTCTTACCTGTGGCTGTGGAAGAAGACTCCCGGATTTGCAGCATGAAATTTGTTGTGGCATCCCGGCACAAAACAATGAGCGCCTCCACAGATGCGTCGCGGTTGCCCTTTTTCCATGAATAAAAATTTGCGTTATTTACGATATGAAATATTTAAAATTCTAGCTTTTACTTACCAAATTTGACGCGAATGATGAAAAAATGGTCGCGAACATCAACAATAACAAAAACATCTGACAGTGTCAGTTAGAGTGGCGCGCGTCAAGCTCGCGGAAATCAAGACGGCGGACGGCGCGCGGGCGCGGCGGGCTGCACTGACAGCTGAGCACAACTGTCACCGAGCGAAAACTATTCCAGTGAACTTCAAACGTTCTATTTAATTACAGTAAACTCTTGCAAATCTTCATGGATCGGCAACAAATTTAGCTAAAAATTATATCAATACACACTAAAATTATATATTTATGAAATCGAATATCTAGTCACAGTCATCAATACAAAAAACTTCTCGGTTGCAAATTGTGAGCTACCATCGAGGCCGCCACTAAACGTTTGAGTCCACTGGTGCATAATAAGATGGCGACTTCCAGAGGGGGGGTCATAAAATGTTGGGGGAATCTGGGGTATTAGCAGTCCAGCCAAGGAGGTTAGAATATAAGGAGGGAACGTAACCCAGCTTGTAGGCGAGGAAATTTGATGCGGAACGGGGTGAGGGGAAATCATGTATTTGAGTATGCAACCAAGCAACCCGTAAGTTATGAACCACCCGAAGGCACACGAATCACAGAAGTCTATCCCACAGAATTATACAGCAAAATGACAGCATATCATTCGTTTTTGTGGTTAAATTTTTTCATTTGTCAATTTCGCTCTTCAATGTGGCATTTTCAATCGCTTTTGAAGTTTTTGAATGTGAAAACCACAGCGATCGCCGTTCAGAGACAGTTTTTCCAAGCAGAAGACAATCCAAACTATAAAATACTGTTGCACAAGTAAGTGAACCTAGAACAATAAATTTTGAAGTTACGAATATGCCCAATTCAAGATTTGCAGCTCCAAATGATTTGATTGTATCCTCTACGACGTGTGCCCTTGTCCAGTGCCGAATTAAAAAGGACATAACCGCCTTGCAAACTCATGGAAGACCAAAGAAATGAAAAGCTCGAGCAAGCCAAAGTATGCCTCCTGCACTGCCCAGGGCACAGCTGCTGTGTACCTACCTATTTAACCCAGTACAGTTACCAATATTGTGCGTACGGACCTACGTGTGTGTTGTACTAGTGTGCACCTACACTGGATAATTCATAATATTAAAATGGAAGCAAGTCAAATAGGTAATTGAGAGTCAAAAATGCCACAAAATTTTGATAATATTGGTTTTATCTTTCCAAATTCAAGGATGCCTATTTTTGGATTTCACATGCACGATCGAAGAGAAGATACTGCCTTTTACTCAAGAAGAAAGTGAACAAAGAAAAAAGTCACTTGAAGTATGGGCGCCTCGACCCAGTCCACCTTCAAGTTCTTTTGTGCATAAGTGATGATTTGATGAAATGGATATGATGTGAGGCTTAGCTTTAGGAGGCCTAGATCTTAGTTTAGAGCACCATGATGAAAGGCATTGAAAAACCACAGAATAATGATGAATCCGAAGAACGATACTGCTTGGCCTAAGAATTATTATTGAAACTTGAGTAAATCTCTTGAAAATTTACAATTGAAAATAACTTTTCCATATTCAAGATCTCTGAACCTCATCAGAACGTTCCATAATCAATAAGGAAGGATCGAGCTCTACTAGTGGTCTCTGAAGAAGTAATGGAAAGATGAAGTGAATATTTCCAAGAGTTACTGAGTGCACAATCAAGATAGACTGATGAAGACGACACTAACAAAGAAAATACGATCTAAGACAGAAATGAAGGGACGCTAACAGAAGACCTGAAAGAACAAAAGCATTCCTGAAACTGAAAAACGGCAAAGCTCCTGGACATGATGAATTTACATCAGAGATAATAGCTTTGGGAGAAGAGGGGAAAAGATTGCTGCTCGAAATCTACAATATAAAGCATAGGAAAGAAAAGGGGGTTCTTAACGAGTGTGCAAACCATAGATGCATCACCTTGCTGAACATGCCAATGAAAATATACAACTACTGGAAAAGAAACTGAAAAAGACAATAGAGCCAACGTTGCTAAACACTTAAAGTGGACTTCGAAAAAAAGGTAGTGTACGTGCAAAGCCTCATCTTCACAGTTGATCAAATAATTCAAAGCAACGAGGAGTGAAAAAGAAACTAACTAGAGTGCTATAAAAAGTCTGTACAAGAATACCACCAGTAATATGTACTACTAAGACACTAATAAATAAAAAAGAAGTAACAAAGAAGACCAAGCTGAAAGTATAAAACGATTTTCAGATCAGTACTGACTGATGACTCACAGGTGAGACATGGAGGTCTTACCTAAGAGAATGAAGAGCGTGAAGCAACGGGGATGAAGTATGCACTTGCGGAGTAACAAAAATACTGAGGAGACACAATTCGTAACCCCGAGTAAGAAAAGAGCTAAGATGAGGCCTGCAAGAAAATTTGTAGATAAGAGACAACTGAGTTGCTGAGAACGCCTAGAGAGCATGAACGAGGATAGACCAGTAGAACGATAAGCGAGAATGACAGGAATAAAAAACCAGGGAAGACAAAAAGAAGCATGGGACGCAACGCAATAGTAACAGAAAATTGACTAAGCTGGAATAAAGGAAGAACGCTCGCTGAAGACAAGAGACGATGAGAAGTTCATACATCAAGAAAAATTTGATAATGTCGAGAAAGAACTGAGTTTTATTGTTGATATTTTATGAGAATGTTACATTTTTATTTGTATTATTCACACTACGCCGCAAAATAAAAGGATGTTGATAAATATAAAACAAAATTCGACTGCCACATCTTGTCATCGTCAGTGTTGCACCTCTTCTGCTTTCTTTCAATCTTTGTCATCCATTCTAGCCCCTTTTCGTCCTCTCCCAATAATTGCCTCAGAGTCCTGCCCTTCTTCAGCAATTCCTGACATGACCTCAAGTGCTCCATCGTCTCACTCCCTTCCACAACACGATATACTCTGGTAGCTTCCAGTAGCTACTCGTCTGTACCCCATCACCACACCACAACCTTGCAAATCGCTGCTTCCAGCCTTCACGTTTGAATTAAGCGTGCATCTAGGCACTTTGCCTTGTAGCTCTTTGTATTTTTGGTTTGGCATATCTAGAGTCTTGTATCTTGTTTATCTGCACCTGCTTCTGTTCGTCTCTGTTTCTTCTGTTCTGCTTTCCATTTCTGCTACGCTATGCCCTTCTGCTTTTTCTGCTTGAAAAATTTGTTTCTGATTGGAGACCGCTGGTGGTCTCGGCATCCAAAAGCCATGAAAGCGACTGATTCCGCCATTATGGAAATGAGAAATTGGCAAACGAAAAACACAAACAAAAACTGACTGATTCTGTCACTACACTATTCGCAGTGACAGATTCATGATTCTGTGGGATGGACCTCTGTGACTTGTGGTCGTGTGCCTTCGTGTGGTTCATAACTTACGGGTTGCATACACAGAACGTGACGTCACACGGCTTCACTTTTTCAAGCTCATGTTCCCTCCTGCTATAATTATAACCTCCTTGAGTCCAGCTATATTACAGGTTCGTGCTCCGAACACTCTAAATCGTTCGGGTACGGCCAAATGGAGTGAAGAGAGTCAACTCGGTAGCGTTCGGGTTGCGTAGAGTGGAGTGCATCGAGCTCACTCTACGTGCACCACCTTTTCACGCGGGGCGGATGGAGCTTGGGATGGAGTTGTTTGTTTGAGAGGTTACGTTTTGCTGCGTTTTGTCATTTTTTGGTGCTGTCGGCTGTCGCCGTCATATCAACATGGATGATAAATCAAAGAAATCAAAGGAAAGGGCGCTTGTGTGGTGGGATGTGGGATGAAAATCACCCAAGCAAAATTTCATGTGTTGTAGGACGCTTTGGGTAACCACGAAAACTCACTAGATGCCGAGAATTCTTTATTCAGCACCAAAATTCAGCTCCACTCCACACCTTAAGCTCTCAATGGATGTCCCCTCGGCGCTGCTCGTCGACACTAGTCAAAATCCCCCTTCCGCCTCCTTGTCCATCCCGCGCTGCCCTCCGCCCTTGCCACCGTGTTGGACACGTTCCCTGGCGCCTTTCACTCCCACACGGCACCTCACACATGTCGTTTTATTTCGATGTGTATACCGATTTCACTCCCCCCTTTCTCAGTACCTACCTTCAAGTGGGTACCTCTCCTCTCATTTCACTTTTCAGTTGCCATTCGGATTCGGCTATCACAGCTCATACCTGAGGGGCTCATACGTCGGCAGAAATTGCCTTATAATCTTAATAGACTTGACAGTGACAGGCGACTGGGTGACAGGGAACGTTTGGCTTGTTCTTGCCCCGTTCACTCCATAATCACGTGACCCAAACTCCAACTCCACTCCACTCGTTCCACTCCAAACCAAGCCGAACGCAGCACATGTATGCTCCCTGCAAACATCACCTTGAAAGTAGAGTGGTTAAAAGCAACAAGATGTGGTTGGAAGTCCCCGATCGCGGAAAACACGGACAGTAGCTAGTAACTCCCAGACCCCCAGTTCCTTTGAGTGTTTCTGTCCGCGATAGTGTGACAAATTCTTACAGGTTAGCCTGTCTTCTACTACTGTCACCTTCTGGGAGCATTCATAGGTCATAGTCGTAGTTCTCTAGGCCCTCAAAGAGTTGCTGTCGGTGACAAAGGATGCAAAGCTTCTTCCATGAGGTTGACCCGGAATAATACATGTTCTGTAATAGGTGGAAATGCTGCTGACCTGTATGTTTTGCGGTTACACGGTCTCTGCCTCTCCTTCCTTTAGAGGGGTAGCCCTGGCACACATCTTGTTCCATATGTTGAGTGGAGGTCACCTCATCATTCAGCAGTGAATTCTCACTACCGTAAACGTCAAAATGACGGCAGTTGAAGTCTTGATCTCCACATGCTTCGTCAAAATTGAAACATGCAGGGAATATCAGGAGCGCAAACCTCATGCTGAATTTCCCTAGATGGTCGTTCAGATGCGCGCGCAACTCACTCTGTGTCTCTTTTCTCACACAGATTTCTGTATAAGTCTGTCTCTCTCGTTTCCACCGAATAGGTCTATTATGCAGCTTTCAAATGGAGCTTGCATGACTTTTCAGTTGACAAGGCCTTTCACTCTGTTGTGGAATTTCTCGAACTATGATTTTATTGTTCCTTATTTGTTAATTTATTGTAGCTGTTTTACACTACACAATTTCTTGAAAAATCTGCCAAAATAGTGTCAAAAAACAATGAACTTGATTGTTGATTTGACAGATTGTACAAGAAATTCAACAAGAAATTGTGTAGTGTAATACTAATACAGCTATTACTTACCTACCCACTTTCTCCCTTATCTTATTTAGATTTAGTGTTTGGACATGTCCTATATTTTATGTACCGTCCGTTTTTTTTTCTAGGCCCCAGCTTATAGCGCCTTTATTATGGGTTTTACACCCAACATATTATATATTTTTAAAATCAGAAGAACAAAATCTTTCGATTGATGGTATGTCAAATTATTTTTGACAGATGTCATTTTTTGACAATTGACGGAATAGTACTTGTGACACACCATTTTGAAGCCCATGAAATTCTTCGGAGAACTGAGTTTTCATTTCTAGAATAGGATGTCTTTTACAGTTTCTGGAGGTCTTTGAATATGAAAAATTGTTAAATATTCAGAAATACCTACTTAATAATTAATAGGTACTTTTAATATCAACTGATGATAATATTTTGATTTTAAATCGTCCAAATTAGCGGGAGATTCTATAAACACCTTATCTTTCAGATAGGCTCATAAAAAAAATCGAGGGGGCCATACCTGGCCACCTCGGATACTATCGCGTTGGGCTGGCAGTTCCAATTCACCGGCCGTTCAATCTCTCATTCAAGGAAGAAGGAAACGGTCATTTCGAGTAACTTCTGAAGGACTTTTGTCGTCTCATTGTGATTATTTATTGATTATCATCATTAGTTACTATTCAAAATACCTGTTTTGCCTACTTATGTACTTATTGAGTATTTCTGAATTTCAACAATTTTTCTTATTTGAAGACCTCTAGAAGCTGTGAAAGACATCCTATTCCAAAAATGAAGACACAGTTTTCCTCAGAATTTAATGGGCTTCAAAATGATGTATCACAAGTACTATTCTGTCAATTGTCAAAAAATGACATCTGTCAAAAATAATTTGACATACCATCAATCGAAAGATTTTGTTCTTCTGATTCCAAAAATATATAATATGTTAGGTGTGGAACCCATAATAAAGGCGCTACGCGCTGGGGCCTAGAAAAAAAAACGGACGGTATGAGTGAAATATCAATCGTTATATTTTATTTACATTTACTGTAAAATCACGGACGAAAATAATAATAAAAATAATAATAATTATTATTATATTAGTTATTATAATGTAGTCCCTTTTTGACCATGCAAAGAACTTTTTTCTTCGTAGGAATTTCTAGATACAACCTGCAAGAAAAATTAAGCCAGAACATTAAGGAACATTTTGAAGGAAGTTTCATACAAGGAAGAGCATACAAACCAAATTGCATCTCCATATCTTGAATTTTCAGCCATTTATGGAAAGCCAATTTTCAGCTTTTTTTTTTCTTTTCACGATAAATCCAAAATGGCACAAGGTAATCCGAAACGGGTTTCTTTATCTTAATAAGCGCAAAATTTAGAACAGATATGGTGTTTCACGCGACTCCATCCGTTTCGGTTCATGAAATATGAATTTTCTTAATTTTTTTCTGCTTCAACCTGTATACAGTGCTAGCACTATTTTTGCCGGTGGCTACCGATCATTATGAATCTGGACTAAATATGCATCGATGGGAACGGCGGTCATTTACTCAATGTAATTTTCAAGAATTGATTTTCAAGATTTACAAGACAAAACTTGAATGCCTACTTTTTTATCTAAAAGAAAAATCATACTGATATCTTGGTTAGACGTTTCATAATTAAAGAATAAAATGTCGTCACTCTTGAATTGTCACCCTTTATATTAGATAGACACAAGAAATAATCGTTGAAGAAAACGCCCTGGAGAGCAGAGAAGCTCACACAGGCTCATAGAGAACTTTTGATATGTTATAGCCGAGACTATTTAGGGTCGGTTTTGCATACTTTTGGCCAGTCATCAATTTATTCACGCTTCTAATAAAATATCATTACTAGAATACCGCCTGGACGGCTCGTTATATTCAAATGGTGCTATAACTTGAAAACTTCACCAAGAGGTAAAAATAGTATATTATATACCAAAGTTGAGAAAGTATTATTCTCGGTATTATTATAGCTGAAGCGCCAGTTTAGATCCCGAAGCGCAGCTGACGGATATAAGGCGCTGAAGCTATAATAATTTTCTCGACCGTGATTTATATAGAATTTTTTTCACTACTTCAAAATAGCCATCCTAGTTGAGGAACAGGTTAATAATGATGTACTTCACGGCTAGTAGTGGAAAAAATTATTTTTTCGCTACTAAAAAAATTATTGAGAATTATTATTGAATTTAATTCTATAATTAAATTAAATAAATTAAATTAAATAATAATAAGTGAAATTAATTGAACAATTTCACTAATTCAAATTATTGAATTAGTGAAATCATTTTTTCACTACTAGCCGTGAAGTACATCATTATTAACCTGTTCCTCAACTAATCTGCTGGACAACGAAGTTGTCGGGTATCGGAAAAATGGTCCGACTTTGGAGGTCAATATCTCTCGATTGCCGATTGCGATTTCCATTTTGTTTGTTGCGTTGACTAGCCTAATCTTTCCATAACCCATCTTATAATAGTGAATGTTGAGAAACTTCATGTGAATTTTCTACAGGGTGATAAGTAAAATGGTGCAAAATTGCAACGACTTCATCGTACCCCCATTTTTTAAAAATATATTTTTTCTATTTTCTAATACAAAAATTATGAAGTGTGGTGTCTTATCTCGAAACGGTTTTGGAATTTCTCGGATTGGAAGTCTAACATTAAAGATATAAATTTTTATGTTGAATGTTGCAGATTTACGAAACTTAGGCATAGCACAAGCACAAAAAGTATAACATCCAGGGGGGCTTTACTTCACTCGGACACTGAAGTTTTACATCGTTACCTTGTTCAGGGGCTTAAATCTGCAAATAGAGCATGTTCCATATCTAAAATTCTGATGAAATTCTGACGAAATCCAACGTACGAAAAACAGGCAGGGACAACCACTTGAAAAAGTGCCCCCTGCTTGGCCCCACATCAAATATTCGGGTTGTGTTGAGAGTGAAATTGTCCTGGACTGTTGTACAAACAATCTTGCTCAATGTCAACATCCATTCATCAAAAGTGACTTATCTCGCGTGCCAACAAGGCAAATCTATAACATTCAAAATAAAAATTCATATCTTTGATGTTAGACTTCCAATCCGGACAATTCTTAAACCGTTTTGAGGTAAGACACCACACTTCATGAGTTTTGTATTAGAATACATAAAATTTTTTTTTCGACAAATGGGGGTACGATGAAGTAGGTACAATTTTGCAGCATTTTATGTATCACCCTGTAGAAACTCCACATGAAGTTTCTCAACATTCACTTTTACAGGATGGATCACGGGAGCATCAGGCTAATTAAGACAAGAAACCAAACGGAAATCGCATCCGGCAATCGGAAGTTATTGGTCTTCAAAGTCGAACCATTTTTCCGATACCGACAACTTCGTTGTCCAGCAGTTTAGGATGGCTATTTTGAAGTAGTGAAAAAAATTCTATATAAACCACGGTCGAGAAAATTATTATAGCTTCAGCGCCTTATATCCCTCAGCTGCGCTTCGGGATCTTAACTGGCTAATAATACTAATATAATAATACTTTCTCAACCTTGGTATATAATATACTATTATTGTGTAATACCATGGGTAGGTAGATCATTGAAGTATTGATCAGAAGAAGATGAAAGTAAGGTAATAACCAAGAACGAGCTTTTATTATAAAACAAATTCGAAAAATACTTCCTCAACGTTTCTTTTTCTGTTGTGGTTTTCCGAACATTTTTCCGCCCCCAGGTGCGTTGCCCTTCTTCAAACCGCCCTTCTTGTTGCCGAGCTTCTTACTCAAGTTGGCATCGTGCCGCAGCTTCTTCACATTTTTCTGCGACGTATCCCACATGTCGTCGCCGAAATTCGTCTTTTTCCTCTTGACACCTTTCTTGCTCACGGCCGACTCCTCGACCACAGTGCTGATCTTCTTCATCTTGTTCTTGCGTTTCACCAACCTCGCCTGCAGTAAGGCCACCTTGCCCACTTCCTCCCTGGTCCTGGTCTCTGCCGTTTCCTTCTCCTTTTTACCTTTACTGGACGTTTTGTTGTTTTTCGTTTTTCTGTCTTTGCCTTTTTTACCGGCGGCAGGCTGAGTGGGAGTCTTCAAACTGAGCCGTTCTTTCTCGTCCTTTCGCTGTTTCTTGGTCTGAAACCACGGCCGTTTTTCATCGGTTTCGCCTTTCAGCATTTTTTCGACTCTGTTGGCTTGGTTTTCGGCCTTGCTCATCAGCCTTTCCTCGTACTCTTCTTGGAGAATTTGCGTTATCTGTGGCTCGAGCTTTTCCAGTTTGGTTTTGTATTTCTCCAAAATATCTGGAGGAATAACGCGGCTTTTCACCGGGTTCTTTGCCCGCTTCACAACTTCTTTTACGATTTTACGCTCCTGTTCGCCGGCTAGACTCACAGAGACACCGGCCCTGCCGGCACGTGCGGTTCTACCGACTCTGTGGATGTAATGTTCTAGAGTTGCTGGCATGACGAAATTGACGACAGTTTGCACTCCTTGAATGTCCAGACCTCGGGCGGCAACGTCCGTGGCAACCAAAATGTCTACCATTTTGTCTTTGAACTTTTGCAAAGAATCGAAGCGCTGGGGCTGCGACAAGTTGCCGTGCAATTCACCAACTCTCAGACCCAAAAGTCCCAAGAGAATGTGCAGTCTGTGGGCTTGCTTCTTCGTCTGCACGAAAATGATGCAATGTTCGCAGAACGTGCGGCGCACCAGCGCCGCAAGGATCGACTCGCGGTCCGCTTCTTTCTCCGGCCTTATCCTGATGAACTCCTGTCGCAAATTAAAGGCGACGTCCGTGTTGCTGTCGACAAACAAACGCACCGGCTTGGACAGCGAAACTGCAGCCAAATTTTCGACTTCGTCCGTCATGGTGGCCGAAAACAACATCGTCTGCCTGGTCCTCGAGCATTGTTTGATGATCTCCTTCATTTGTTCGGCAAAATATTCGTCCAGCATACGATCAGCCTCGTCCAGCACCAGGACCTCGATCGAATCCAGTCCGAATGTCGGAGTGCTCTTCAGGTGGTCGATGAGGCGACCCGGAGTGGCGATAACGATGTCGGGATTTTTTCGCAGGACCGCCTCTTGAGCTTTCAAGTCCAAGCCGCCGACTGCCAGGCCGATTTGGATGTCGGTGAATTGACCCAGACGCTTCGTCACTTGGTAGACTTGACCGCCCAGTTCGCGGGTGGGAACCAGGACCAGGACTCTCGTGACGGCGGCTCCGCTTGATGGACGGTAAAGTAGCCTCTCCAGAATTGGAAGCATGTATGCTGCTGTTTTCCCCGTTCCGGTGGCGGCACAGCCGCAAATGTCACGACCTGAATAATGAATCCTGTTAATTACTTGAACTGCACAAAGATCAGAAAAAAATTAAGGTGTCGTCCTCCCACTCATTTCCTCGAAATGGGAAAACCCTACCTCCATAACCACAGCAAGAACCAAATCTAATGCTGATACTAAGTCACTCCTACCATGTAAATCAGGCGTAGTAGTCAAGCGATAACTGAAATACGTTTCTGGGGTATCATTGGCATTACGTTTGGATCTTGCGTACATATTTGCGACCGGTAATCCAACGTAGTCCTGCTTTTATTTATATGCTGTTCTAAATACAGGGTGATTTTTTGAAAAGTTTCCACCTCCAATATTTTCCCGCACAAATTTTTTTTGCAAAAAAGCCAAAACAGGTCGATTTTCTTTTCGAGGGGGACATCTAACCAGCGTATTTTCAATCTTACTGTTTCATCCCCCTAGGCAGGGTGACTACCCCTTCCAAAATCTTAAATAGGACTAGGGGTCAAGATACACATTGTTTTGAAGGTCATTCAATTCTCTTTATACTGGTGCATCTAAAATGAAAATCTAACCATCCGTTCTCAAACTATGAATTTTTTAAGCCAGGAACCTTCGCTGAATAAATTTTTGTTTTTATTATGCATTGGCGTATCAAGAACCGCCAACACACGTCTATTTCAATCAAGTATTAGGGGAAGGGGCATTTTTTGACAGATCGTTGAGATACGTACCTCTCACCCACTCCTTCGCCCCCATCAACAACCCCTTGGAAATCTGAAATGGGATATGAGCCATCTTGTGATACCTCATTTGAAAGGTTCATCAATAATTCGCCAGTGCATTCGATTCTAATAAACTCGTCAACAGGTGCCTAAAACTCAACGATCATTTTTGAAAAATTATTCAGAAAGCATTTTTATTCAAATAATTTCTTTTATTCTGAAAATGCAAACGTTTCAACAGACAGAAGCAAGTGGAACTGAAAGAAGTCAGTAATTACAATCACAAAAGATAAGATAATTTTTTTACTTCAGTTTTTCCCAGTTTTTCAGGTACATTATTTTGTTTTCTACAATACACTAAGTGTACCGTATTCGACGTCGGTTGAATTGTTACATGTAAAAAATGGCTTACGCTGTTGCCGAGAGGGTTGAAGTAATTTTGATTTATGGTGCAATGAACTGTTACCGAGCCACGGCCAGAGTTTTCAGTGAAAGACATCCAGATAGACAAATGAGCCATATGTACGTCAGAAAGCTTTTACGAAAATTCCAGGAAACGGGGTCGGTGAAGAATGTGAATAGAAGAGGTAACGTGGTGGTAGATGAAATGGCTCAGATTGAAGTACTAGGTCATCTGGCTTTGGATCCAACTAACTCTTTGCGTCGGATTTCTGCAACTACAGGACTTTCGTACTCATCCGTGCGCAAAGTGACAAAACTTCATAAATTCCGTCCATACAAAATGAAAATGCTGCAGGAGCTTGTTGAAGAAGATCCTGATCGGAGACTAGAGTTTTGCGAGACCATGACAGAAATGATCACTGCAAACCCAAATCTGGTCAAGAACATATGCTTCAGTGATGAATGCAGTTTCTATTTAAACGGCTGTGTAAATAAACAAAATGTGCGTTATTGGAGTGATGAAAATCCACGCATTTTCAGAGAGGGACATACGCAAGCTCCTCAAAAATTGAATGTTTGGGCAGGAATACTTGGAGATGCGGTAGTCGGTCCCCTATTCATTGAACAAACATTGAATGGTGATGTGTATTTGGACTTGCTGGAGAATACCATCGATCCTTTAATAACCGATGAAGTTGAAAATCAACGTGATCAAGGTGGAAATCCGATCCTGGATGAAAATGGGCTATTCTTTCAGCAAGATGGAGCCCCGCCTAATTACGCTGTCAATGTGCGAAACTGGCTCGACCAGAGATTTCCGAATCATTGGATTGGCAGGCGTGGAGCGATAGAATGGCCACCTCGATCACCAGATTTGACAAGTCCCGACTTCTTCCTCTGGGGTCATCTTAAATCTGTTGTCTTCAAAACTCAGCCAGTGGATTTGGTAGATTTACGACAGCGGATAGTTGACGAATGCAGAAGGATTCCTAGAGAAACGTTCTCTAGAGTGAGACAGGAATTCGAAAATCGTCTCTACTACTGCATGGAGAATAACGGTGGTCACTTTGAGCATCTTTTGTGATTGTGACTACTGACTTCTTTCAGTTCCACTTGCTTCTGTCTGTTGAAACGTTTGCATTTTCAGAATAAAAGAAATTATTTGAATAAAAATGCTTTCTGAATAATTTTTCCAAAATGATCGTTGAGTTTTAGGCACCTGTTGACGAGTTTATTAGAATCGAATGCACTGGCGAATTATTGATGAACCTTTCAAATGAGGTATCACAAGATGGCTCATATCCCATTTCAGATTTCCAAGGGGTTGTTGATGGGGGCGAAGGAGTGGGTGAGAGGTACGTATCTCAACGATCTGTCAAAAAATGCCCCTTCCCCTAATACTTGATTGAAATAGACGTGTGTTGGCGGTTCTTGATACGCCAATGCATAATAAAAACAAAAATTTATTCAGCGAAGGTTCCTGGCTTAAAAAATTCATAGTTTGAGAACGGATGGTTAGATTTTCATTTTAGATGCACCAGTATAAAGAGAATTGAATGACCTTCAAAACGATGTGTATCTTGACCCCTAGTCCCATTTAAGATTTTGGAAGGGGTAGTCACCCTGCCTAGGGGGATGAAACAGTAAGATTGAAAATACGCTGGTTAGATGTCCCCCTCGAAAAGAAAATCGACCTGTTTTGGCTTTTTTGCAAAAAAAATTTGTGCGGGAAAATATTGGAGGTGGAAACTTTTCAAAAAATCACCCTGTATATATTTCTCTTATTAAAAAAAAAACATCCAGTGGCAGTACCTATTGTTCCACTTTTTACTTTCCCGGCCCCACGAACACGGAGAGAAAGTATTGTAATAGTGCACAAAAAAAAGTTGATATTATGCCGGATATATCCATTTTGAGGTCCCCCAAGTCGATTAAGACCATTTCCAGAATGATGTTTATCCGTATGTGTGTGTGTATCTCTGTAATCTTTCACGATAACTGCCGAACCGTTGATGCGATCGAATTGAAATTTGTTATGCAGACATGGTTTCACTCTAGAATGACCGGATTAGTTTTTGGCTGTCATCTGTCAAACAGAAGTGTCACTATCAAAAAATGACAGAAGCTAAATACATCTCACGGAAGTTGACTTGCAATATGTCATTTGAAAGCCCTTGAAAAACTGTATTCAGAACAGTTAAAAATCATTCCCTACCGGTTATCTTTCACAGTCTATCAAAATCTATACTGATCTATACGACAGATTTGAACCAAACTCGACAGAGAGCAACATTACCAAAGAATCAAACTAATGCTGAAGTTTGAGTTTCCCACCATTTTCCGGACAATCGCTATGAATTTTCAAAAATTTTCCCAGCCGATTTCAGCCGCGCTTGCCTGTTTCTCGATTTTTGACCTATTTAATTTTCTTAGCAACCAAACCGGTACGTTTTTGTTTCATTGACGTATCTATGTCAAAGTGACAAAATGGTTATGGATGCAGGCAGATCTCTGTGTGTTTTCTAGTATCGTTCAAGACAACACGTGCGCCCCGATCCTTTGTGTCTTCAAGTATCGTTTTGGGGCTCCGTGAACCCCCTTGTGTTTTCTGTAGCTCTAGCAACTCCAGTATGCCCATCCGTTGGCGTAGACGTTCAAACTGTAATGTGTGCAGTTCCCTTGTATGATTCGATACCAGGGCTCCATGGTGTCATTTTGCCGTTCAAAGCCCTGATGGGGCCCCCACTTGTGACTACCAGATTTTGCCGTTTCAGGCCAAAGCGACGCCGTTGTGTCTTCTTGGGTTGGTTGAAGCCCTATAGGCTCCCTGGTGTCTACGGGTGTCTCTTGGAGTCCCACTTGGAGTCTTCAGAACTATTACACTATTGTCCTTGAAGTGCAAATAATAAGAACTCCCACCAGGTACCTATTCTACTTGTGAACCGATTTTCACCAAATATTTTTTAAACAATAGGTTATTGGTTCTTGAATATTTTCGAACTATTTTTCGTCCAATTTCCCGAATTCTTTTGGTTGAAAAACAACCTTCTCTCTATGAAACTCTAGGATTTTGTGACGGATGAGGTTCTACCGCACCTTGAAACTCCTTGAACCGCAGTGCTTTATTGTGATGTGTGTATGCAAGTTTTCCTGGATGGTCGCTCGACTTAGTCGATTTTTTCTTTAATTTCACAATCATTTTAGTGCAGTAAAAATAGGTTTTGGGGTTGAAAAAATTAATGCATGAAATTTTAAAGCAGTTATCTATTCAGAATTTCATCCTCTACCATGTACTCAAAATCCCCGAAAATCCCATTTGAGCATTTTTCTTGCGGCGCTGTCAAAGTATATCATGTTTGCTGCAACAAGTCCGAAAATTGTATCCTCGCTTTTGTCACATTGAAGCTATATTGTTAGTTCAGAGCTGTTGGTATATACTCCAGGGCATGACCAGAACGTCATCTGAACCGCTGAAATCCTATTTCCCACAAAAGAAAACACGTAACTCGCTTTAATGTGCAATTACCAGTGGTAATCAAGTGTAGTTCGGGGATGAGTCACCTTTAATAAAATCTGTTCTTTTTGTGATAAAGGCATGAAATTTGGTATGAGTGGTCTTCATGGTCCCCTTTTCAAATGTAGACATGGCGTCTCGCCATATTTTGGTTAGGGGGGGCTTAGGGATTCCCTTGAAAATTGAAGTTGCAGAAACTCATGCAAACCACCATCAAAATAATTGTCACGCATCTCAAAAAGTAATCAATTGACTCTACGGTTGATCTCAACAAGGGACACACCAGTTGTCACCATGTACGCACTGTTCTTCATAATCAAAAAGATTCTTCGGAATGTCAAACAAAAAATTGGTTTTTATAATTTTTTCATGTAATAGAAAAATAAATTTATCTTCCGCATATCAGTATCCACTAATTCGTATCTGCCGAAGCCATTGATGAAGTCCATTTCTTCATATTGACATCTAGAAGCAACAATTCCAGATAAAACCAGCCAATTCAAGTGCTCAGTTCAGCAGCATTTTTTTCAATGTTACCAATTGATATGAATAACAATTTATTATTGGGTTGATAGCTTCAACTATTTATAATTTTATTAAGTATATAACTAGATGAGGAGTGATGCGCGGAAGCCCCGAAATTTTTTTTTCAACCGCCACCTATCACTGTTAGAATTGCACCAAATCTCATGCTACTTTGGCGAAACAACAGCAAATACAGACTAAAGAGCATAGACAAATGTCAATTGGCGAGTTTCAAGATCGAATACGCCATCTGACGGCCAACGTGTAAACGACGTTTGTGCACGGATCAACCGCAGATTTGTGTGGGCTCTTATGAGCGTTGCGGTGTTTGGTGACTTTAATTGATTCCATCTGACTCAACGCGGCGTTGATTTTTTCCAACAAAGTACGTGAGCCAGGCACGTTTCATTATCTTGAATATACTAGGTGTCGTCGGTTGCAAAAGCATTGCATTTTTAAATAAGAGTGGCACGTGTACGACGACTGGCAAGCAAAAGTGGCATCAGAATGGAAGGTGGCAAGATTTGTGATTTTGTCATAGTGACAAAAAGTGGCGGAGAATTTGTTGCGTTTCCGAGTGTGAGTCACGCTGTGGAAACCGGAAAAAGGAAGAGTTACATTTTCACCATTTCCCGTCGAAAGCGAAAGACGCAGGTTAGGTAGTCAAGATGACAAACAAACTTGGCACTGTGGAAAATATGACTACGAGAAAAGCCTGAGAAGTGTCGCAGAAAATAGTAACATTATATGGCTGCATCGAAGAAGCACAGCTGCGATATGTTTGCATGTCCCGGACTGGCCTGCTTTGCAAGTGCATTTGAACGTTCCAATTTCACAGGAACTGCTACTACTATTTCTTTTGATTACAACCTCAGTTACCTCGTGAGGAGATTCATACAATGCGCTTGTTTGTAAACACAATCCAAATATGTCTATGTTTGAACTGATGCTTGATTCGGTTCGCTTTCGACCACACAACACAAGAAATTGTGACTTCAGAATTTCCTCTCCCATCAGTATCCCATCACGATACATCGAGAATCCGTTGAGGCTTGAGGCCATCCAGTGACTGAAAACCTCCATAACACTCAATTTGCTTCTGCCATTTTCGAGTTCTACCGCAATACTAATTAACCACGTTTCACGTCTGAAAAACATTAAAAACCGCCTACTACTGATAAGATTTTTGAACGCGCGGGCAACAATCCGTGCCCTATCCGACATGTTTGTTTACATGCGAAGCGCATCAGCAGCGCCACCATCGGTAATGTTACTCGCCAATACGATCTGCAGTTGTCAAGTAGAAGGCACGAAGAATGAAGATTGAGGCGTGGAGTACTTCAAAGCACTCAGTTCGAGTGAATACATGGTATAGAAATATTTTCAACACACCCTAGGGGCACAAATTTTGTGATGGTGAGCGACGCAAAAAAAAAGTTCCTATGCTTTTGCGCTTGGTTTCGCGTGTAGTCATATAAAATCAGGTTACAGAACAGTTCCACCTATTCATCCATTCATGAATTGTCGATCATAGTGATTGGGAACTATTGAAAAACGCTGTTGAACTTCACACTTGAATTGGCTCATTTCTTCGGGAGCTGTCATCCCTAGAATGACAATATCAAAAAACAGACTCTACGAATAGCTTCGGAAAATACAAATTAGTGAATAATAAATTAGTGAATAATGATACACAGCAGATCAACTCACCGTTTCTTAGATTAAAAAATCATTAAAAACTGTGTTTTTTTTGACACTCCGAAGATATTTTTTCAAACACGAAGAACAATGCGTACATGGCGACAATTGTTGTGTCTCTTGTCAAGGTTTGGTGTAGAGTCAAATGATTACTTTTTGAAATGTGTGACGATATTTCCGGTAGTTTGTGAGAGTTCCTGAGACTTCAAATTTTTAAGGGGGTCCTTAGGCCCCCCTAACCAAAATTTGGCGAGGCGTCATGTTTACATTTGGAAAGAAGACCATGGAGACCACTCATACCAAATTTCATGTCTCTATCACAAATCAAACAGATTGTAATAAGCTTGGTTACTAACCTTTGGATTATACTTAATCAACACTGTTGATTGGAAATTAAAGCGACTTCCGTGTTTTTTTTTTCGGACAATACGAGTTAGAGGTTCAAACGAAGGTCTGGTCATGCCCTGCAGTATATACCAACAGTTCTAAGCCAACAATGTAGCTCTAGTGTAACAAAAACAAGAACCCCGTTTCCGGACTAGTTGCAGCAAACATGATATACTTTGACAGCGCCGCAAGAAGAATGCTCAACTGGGATTTTCGGGGATTTTGAGTATGTGGTAGAGGATGAAATTCTGAATCGATATCTGCTATAAAATTTCATGAATTAATTTTTTCAAGGTTTGGGGTCTTTTTTGACTATCTTTACTGCACTATTTGATATGTGATCATGCAAATTGAACTGTTCTGCCAACAATTGTCCAACAATGGTTGCAGAATGCCGTCGCTCGGCTTGTCTGCCCAAGCTCTAAATTGAAGATATAGGGTTGAAATTTGACAGATGTTACTACACAGATGCAGTAAAAGTTCTCAATCAAGTTTGTGTAATTTTATCATCATGTTCAAAGCAGAAACAAAAATTTTAATAAGGAACCAGCATTGCATTCTTGAGTTATCACAACAGTTACAAAAAAAAAATAGCTACTTGAGATATCACAACAGTTAGCTGCCTAGTTCTACCTCTTGAATTATTTCATCACCTTGGAAAACTAACCTAACCTGTCACTTATTCTGACGACCCAACAATGGATGCAGGATGCTCGCTAAACGCTTAAAAGCTTAGTCCGCACAGGCGAAATATCGCTGGTTTTTGGCGATATACCCGCTATTTTTTTTGCCGCTGAAATCGTCGTCCGCATGAGCGGCGAAAAACAGCGAATAATATTGGTGTCACGTCTGTTGTTCAAAGTGTCAGATCCGGTTGTCAGCCGTTTGTCACGCAAATTGCATGATGTAGTGTCTGGGTATTCTTCAAAAGACGGGTGTTCTTCAAATCAAAGACGATGTTAATACCTACCTAATGTTATTGTGATAAATAAAAGAGCAAAATTCTCATGAGTACATGGTCTTCTTTTGAGTAGGAAACTATTTTTTGCAATACATGCTGGTGACGCGACGGGTATCTTTCAATGATTTATGTGAGCATTTTGAAATCATCAACCACAGAAATGAGCAGCCCGAGCCCATGAGAATCACAGTCACACCTACGACGATGACGAGTGACGACACGGTGTGGACAGTGAACCCCGCTCTCAGCCTTGCAACTAATTGAGGAGCTTGAGAAAAGGTCTCCACTGTGGAACTTCAAACTTCCATTGGGGGAAAGGCACAAATATATAAAAGAAAAATTGTGGCATGAAACCTAGGTATAGACAATACAAATAGAAAAGACACATGTCGTCACGGATTTTTACAGTTGCGTAGGAACCAGGTGAGTCCATCATTCAAAAAAAGGTTGGCTGATTTTTGATGCCCCAATATCCGTGACGACGGTGGTGATAACATATGGTCTTCTCTATTTGTATTGTCTATACATGTATTTTGGTGGTACTCAAAACCGTGCACGTTTTCTTTTTTTCTTGATAATCTCGCCTCCGACCTTGCTCTCGTGCAACTCAAGCTCATGCAGTAACAACACTGCAGATGGATTCATAACTCTGAGATCAAGCTGATACGTGTCCATGGTGTCCACCGTCCAGTAGTCACGATTTTTACTCTCTCCCTTGGACTGATACACCCATCGGTGATCAAGTTTTTCCATTTCGTCTTGAGATAAGCACCGGGCTCCTTCCTAGCAAAACCTAACGTCAAATCTTCATGCTGTGTCAATGCTGACACTTTGAAAACAGCTGTCAATCGCTAAAAGTTGGTGGGGACTCAACTTCTAGCGAATATTCGCTGGAAGTTCGACATTTTTGACAGGAAATCGATCCAACGGTATATCGCCCGTGCGGACCAGCTTCAACTCACTAGAATTTTTTCATAATTTTGTTAATTAAATCCAACCTTCACGAAGGGACGCTTAGATCAAAATCATTACCGACGTGTCTGGATACCACCGGGAAAGTTTTGTGTCGCCCCACAAAGGATTTTTCGTCTGAGATCGGCTTTGGGCACAGTGACCTCCTTCCACCAAGCTCAAATAAATTTTACCAGCATTGCATTATAGTGTACTTGAGATGGTCAAAAAATTATCTCTTGCTTGAAGAAAGTAGTTCTCAATCGGTTTTTTGCTATACAGGGTGGTGAAAATTTCGATGCTCACCATTGCTATCTTGAAAACGGTAAGAGATACGAGGTCGGTTAAATTAGAAAAAAGTTGAGCATTTTTGTAGCAATTGAGAATCTGAAAAGAAACTTTCAATATTTTGATTGGTTCCCGATTTATCACGAAAAAACTAAAAATTCTGATTTCAGAAATTATTTTTTATCTTTTCAACCATTCAAGCTATTTCAATCAAACTCGGTAGTCTTATGTTTTTGATCACTCCGAGTCGAATAACGTTGACAGAAATTTTCCAGGCCTCCTAGATTTCAAATTATGATAGTCTACTTTTATTTTTCTCATGGCCGCCATATTGAATTTTTGCACCAATAGATAGAGAAAAAAAATTAGCCTTCCGAATTAGTAACCAACATGTTCTTTTTATGAATTTTCAGGCGTCAAATTTCGAAAGTTTCGTAAATTATTGACAAAATTGGTAATGCTTCAAAAAAACAATTGAAATATTATCAACAGCAACAACAAAAAAGTGACAGATTGTGTGCAATTGACGTATCTAACTTCTTAATCGTGTTTTGGGCTTGTTTATACCGAGAGTTCATAAATTGAATGAGTCAAGGGTGCCTGTGAATACAAAAACATCTGTCGAAACTAGGGTAACCCTACTCCTTTTGTAATAAATTTGTCAAACTTTAACAAGAACGATGCTAATTCCGACAGACGTTTTCAAACTCACAGACACCATTGACCCATTTAATTTATGAACTTTCCGTACAAACAAGCACAAAACACGATTGAACCCAGTCGGTAGCACGGTGGGCTCGGCCTCGCTTTTAAAGGCGAAGGTCCCGGGTTCAAATCCACACTGGGCCAGATGGACTTTTTCACGCGTTTCCTAGTACTAGGGGAATCTACTATCGTGCAGCGCTGCCCCGGGAAAAGGGATGAAACGAGAAAGCCATCGAAACAAAACCACTCTGATTAATCCCCACTGGCACTGTTTCAAAAATGTATTCGTTGTTATCGTCAATACTGTTATCGTTACTGAAAAACCCCCACAGAAAAACCTGCTAATAACCTAGTAGTTGATGCAGGGCAAAAAAAAAACACGATTAAGAAGTTAGATACGTCAATTGCACACCATCTGTCACTTTTTTGTTGTTGCTATTGATAATATTTCAATTGTTTTTCAAAGCATTCCCGATTTTGTCAATAACTTACGAAAATTTCGAAATTTGACGCAAAAAAAGTCATAAAAAGAACATGTTAGTTACTAATTCGGAAGGCTAATTTTTTTTCTATCTATTAATGCAAAAATCCAATATGGCGGCCATAAGAAAAATAAAAGTTGACTATCATAATTTGAAATCTAGAAGGCCTGGAAAATTTCTGTCAACGTTATTCGACTCGGAGTGATCAAAAACATGAAACTACTAAGTTTGATTGAAATAGCTTGAATGGTTGGAAAGATGAAAAATAATTTCTGAAATCAGAATTTTTAGTTTTTGCGTGATTAATCGGGAACCAATCAAAATGTTCAAAGTTTCTTTTCAGATTCTCAATCGCCACAAAAATGCGCAACTTTTTTCTAATTCAACCGACCTCGTATCTCTTACCAATATCAAATTTTGGAAAAGAAATTCCAAGAAATTTCAAAGAAATTGTTGGAAATTTTATCCTCTACAAGAGAGGTCCTTGCATATTTCATCGCCAATCCACTCCTTCTCCGCCAAAACACAAGAAAAGTAAAATAGTCCAGATGCTTGATGCTCAAGACTGTATGCATGGACCTTGAGTTTTATGATGGCGGGATGCCACTTTGATCCATTCTCTTTTGATTGAAATTTGAAGCTATCAATACCAACTATGCTGGCGGCATAGTCATGGTGAAAGGAAAATAAAAAGTTGAACCCTGTATCTCAAGAACCAAAATAGGTGACTACATGTTAATCGTCAAAAATATTTCTAATTCATTCATAATTCGGTTTCACGACGTGAACGTTTGTCCACACTTCATCACCATAGGTAACGATCGTCGAGACTGAAGGTGCGTTCAGTCAGCTTATTTAGCTGCAAGTTTTAATTTTAGCCGTAAGCGCTGCATCACTTATTGGCTGTTTCGAGGAGGCTGGTTCATAAGAGCCAATGGGCGTCGCGGCGCTTGCGACTAAAGTTAAAACTTGCGGCTAAATAAGCTGACTGAACGCACCTTGAGACTACCGCATTTACTACCAGCTGTTGACTTGACAGCCCGCCCGCAAAACGCCATCACAATAATTTCGCGTGTACCTTAAAAATATAAGTTGGGGCACGCTAAAAGCTGACGTCATATACACACTCTATGACGTTTCGCGTGCACCTAATCTTCGAATTTGCGTACACGTTAGCGTGTACCTAGACACAGCGTAAATCGCAATAGACCAAACTATCTGAAAAATTATAACTTATTTTTAAAAGTTCGAGGATCTGGTCAGAACTGAATTCCCTATAACATAAACAAAATCGTCATAAATCGCAACACAGGGTATTGAGTTATTACTTGAAGGTGCATGCTCTAGTGTTCTGGTCATTAGTAGACACCGGGCAGTGCCGACTAAAGTTCAAATCGATTTTTCTTATCTCTAAAAACAAAGTTACAGATCGATTGGATGATTTTCGTGAAGAATACAGTTTAGTCTGATGGCCTCTGAGATATTTCCAAAGATGAATACCTCTAACAGTGAAAAAAAGTTTTGTGAAAATTGTCAAAGAAAAAACAGGTTTTCTCAAGTTAGCTTGTTCGAACTTGTTTTTATCCAAACTTACACATCGGATTCAAATTCAGGATATTAAATTTAGTCGGAAAAGATACCAATCTTGTCGTGATCAATTCTTTATGGCTTAGAAAGAAAAAGAGCCACCCAGCCGAGTTTCGCCCTTCCCCACGACCCCCCTTCAACAATGATCGACACTTTTTGTGCCAAAATTGTATCAACGGGTTGTGATGCGTCGAACTACGACGTATTCGCATCCATTGGATTGACCGGTTCCATCGGGTTCTATTCCTTTCATTTTGAGTTGCAATTTTTACTCCCCCCCCCCCCTCCAATAACTCGAAGCCTCGGGGTGCGATTTTTTGCAATTTCAGATATGTGGTAGGGCACTTAATTCTGAACAGAATATAAAATTTTCAGGACATCCATATTTTGGCCGAGGTTTTGGCAATTTTTTTACCATGTGTCCTGTACTAAAACAAAATTGGCCTTAAAATGTATTACTACAACGTATAAAGGTATCATTTGGAACATTGCTTGTGAAAATGTACTCTTCACTCATTTCTATATACAGAGGGGTGCATAAAAAACGGCCACCGCTGTAGCATCGTTATTCCTCATCCGATCTTCAAAATTCAAAAACCAGTTCAAATGGTGTAATGTCATCTATGACTCGACAAAAAAAAATATTTTTTCTATCATGATGCTTCTGAGCACTGACAGTCAACTTTTGTTTTTCAAATGACAACTATGTTTTTTTAATTTATTTTTGGATTCCTTACGCTTATCTGAATATAATGATGCATCAATATCACCCTTTTTGTTATCAAACACGAAGATAAAGAATTAAACTGCGAAATTTTTACACATCACAGTAGCATCAAAACACCCACGATATGCACGCAATCCAGTAGGCTGGGTGCAAAATGATGTTCAAAAGCATAAAGTAGGTCAGGCGTTTGGTATTTGAAAACGTGAATGTCAAAATGTTTTCTAGCTCAAAAAAAGCTGTCCGTCCCTAAGACTTGTTTATTCTATATTTCTAGTTTATCATTTTATATCTTTTTAGGTGGGTATGTGTTGTTAAAATGAAGAATCAATAAGACATTTTTTCCTGACGGGTCACAATACATACTCAGGAAGATATAAAACAGTGAGCTGAAAATAGAGAATAAAGACGTCTTAGAGACGGGCTTTTTTTTGAACTAGAAAACATTTTGACATTTACGTTTCCAAATACCACACGCCTGACCTACTTTATGCTTTTGAACATCATTTTGCACTCAGCCTACCGGATTGCGTGCATATCGTGAGTGTTTTGATGCTACTGTGATGTGTAAAAATTTCGCAGTTTAATTTTTTTTTCTTTGTGTTTGAGTACAAAAAGGGTGATATTGATGCATCATTATATTCAGAAAAGCGTGAGGAATCCAAAAATAAATTGAAAAAATGTAGTTGTCATTTAAAAAACAAAAGTTAACTGTCAGTGCTCAAAAGCATCATGATAGAAAAAATATTTTTTACTGTCGAGTTATAGGAGACATTACACCATTTAAACTGGTTTTTGAATTTTTAAGATCGGATAAGGAATAACGATGCTACAGCGGTGGCCGTTTTTTATGCACCCCTCTGTATAGTTTTAACTAAACAGAACTAAAAAATACGGACTGCGGTACCAGAGACCGGCCAGGAACCATTTTTGCAGAATTTACCCCTAGAAGGTATATTGACCGCAATACAGTGCCTCTGGCGCGAAATCTTGCGTGGCGCCACATCAGGAATTGCGAAGGGGGGTCTTCTGAACAAGCATGCCAAATTTCATGCTTTGATCACAAAATGCACAGACCATTCCGGTAACCCCCCCACTAATATGACTAATTTTACTATTACCAATCGACTTTCCACTTTTTGAATACTGGGCGAGTTCAAAATTGCGGTCATAAAAAAAATACAATTGCGTGCTTTATTTTAGAAAATAGTAGGCGGAGACGGTGGCACCACATCGCATTGTATTTCTGACATCAATCTTAGCGGAAATATCAAGTTTCATCTGAATATCTTGAAAAATCACTGATTTATCGAAAGTTTCAATTTTCATGAAACCGACCACTACATTCATGATATTTCTGAAATTCCTGAAGATATTCAGACGCGGTTTGTTTTATCTTGATAAGCATCAAACTTTGAATCTACATGGTGATTTTCATGGCTCCAACTCTTCTGGTTCCTTTGTTTCAATTTTTTCATTTTTGATCACCCTGTATACAGCGTCTGCACCGACCACTATCGTGGCACCACTTCTTAAAATCGAAACAATGTTCCATAGAACCATTCTGCCAAGTGGCATCGCGGCCTCAAAATTTGCAGGGTAGAAACGCCCAACGACCGGACTGCAGTGCTCAGTAAAGCTAGCAGCGAAATGGAAAAATCAATGAAGACCGAAACGGAGCGAGGACCTAGCTGACGAAAGACCGTTTCAGACAGGATGGCTGAAAAGAAACTAAGAAGCTTGTTCATGTTGCGAGCTCAAGTGATGGACAGTCCCTACCCAGCTGCACAAATTTCCGGAGTCCGAAATGTTCCGAGTTCAAGTACCTTATTGTTTCTAAAAGTACCTACCCTAATAAAAATTAATAGGCCAGAGCCATCATTCGTTTCAATTCAAGGGTCTTCACTTTTATTGTTATTGGTAAATGCCAGTACCAGATCGATCTCTATCGACTGAAAGAAACACGGCCTTCATGACACAGCTTCTTCCTTGTTGAATACAGCCAAATTTTAAATTTCTCTTCTCACTATGTATAGCACCCCACCCCATGTACAACTTCGTTTGTCCCGTCTGTAAAATTAGCAAGAACTTTTCCACTGTGCTTGAAGAATGAAAAGCGGTTGATAGTCTATGTCATTCGGACATTTAATCAATCAGAAATGAACTTGCAACGCTGTTGTGGATTTTGAAGTAAAGCGATAACCCCAGAAAATGATTCATAACCTAAACTGTGGCATTCCACTGACAGCGCTTCTACAGAGTGGATTCTGTCAAACTAGGCTCGCCTGCTTTGTTGCAAATAAAAGCTGAATGCATTAATACGGGGTGTTTATAAGAATCTGTGATCGCGGCAGGCATGGGTCAGGCCGAAAAACGAAGTAACAGGCGCAATTGTAGTGATCGAAAGCTGATTCCAAAGGCGATGCGATCACAGACATTTATAAACACCCGGTATATCCCTGTGACGCGTACTATTCAGTATACAGGGTGAAAATTGAATAATAAATTAAAAAAAAAAAATTTACGAAGAAATAATCCTTGAGAAAAACATTCTTTCATTATTTAGCAACCTTGAAGCGTCCTATTGAACATGTGAAAAATGTACCCCTTCATAGCCGCTGGTATTCTGCGTAGAGGGTGAAATCTTTTTTTGGCGCACTTCTCCAAACGGGAAGGCGCTTTTGTCCTCGCTTTGTCCGTCCGTCCGTCCGTCCGTCCGTCCGTCCGTCACAGCATCTAGTCCTAGACGAAAAGGTTTTTGCGAAAAAATTTTACTCCATTGGGTAGCTCATGACCTTGTATCCCGAACCAAGAAAAATCTCGACGAAATAATAATAAACAATGACAATAATAACAATTTAGTGTGACGCCGCATCGCCGTTGAATGCTGCATTTCAGAAGCCGGCCTGATCTCGAAAGTTATCACATGCGAGGAAGTACCCGATCTTATCATTTTACCATAATACATATGCGGAGTTATATTTAGAGGATGATTTGAACTTCATTTTAATGGAAATGCCACATCGGTGCGGGGTGCAGGCCAATAGTTATCAATTTTTGAAAATGACTCCGAAACTACGGCTCGGCCGCAAATGATTTATTCGTTGCTTGCTGGTGCTTGATATCCTTTCCTCCGAACAAAACAAAATTCAATACAGAAAATATTTCAACTCGAATGGGTAGCTCATGGCCTTGGTACGCGAATCAAGAAAAACCTTGCCGAAATAATCATGAACAATTACAAAAATAACATTTTGGTGTAGGGCGGCTTCGCCGATCAAGTGCTGGCATTCGCGGTAAGATGTAGAAAGTTGCGATATGCAGGCAACTACAATTTCTTAATGAAATACATCACTGTATGTACGGCATTATATTTAGAGAACAATTTGAACTTTCTTTTGACAAAAACCCCACTTCGATCCGACCGTCGGGTCAATTGTTATCCATTTTTGAAAACGACCGCAAAGCCACGGCTCGGCGCATATTACACGACCCTAACAAATTTAAAATCAGACGTGCCGAAATAGTAATTGAACATTTTGAAATAGCCAATACTAGGTACCTGAAGGATAATGGCACTCAAATTACGAAACATGTTCGCTCAATAACAAAAAAAAGTAGGTAGGTATCACTAAAAATCATGTGACAGGCTACCATTTTTTCGGTTTTTCGATCAAAAAGAAATGTTCCAATTCAAAGGTGAACCCGATATTCGTGTTCAGGAGGTCGACATCAGTCGGAGAACATTTTTTTATATAAGTAACAAAATGACGCTTATGTGGCCGGTTTGTCTGTCTGTCTGTCTGTCTGTCTGTCTGTCCGAGTCCGTGCAGAAATTAAGACGCTGTACTCCTTCTCGAGAATTGAAACAAGAGTCTTGGAACTTTTTTCCGATTAATAGCTGATGTCCCCAAGGGTGGCCAATGGGCACTATTTTTGTTATTCATACATCGTTATCATTATTCTCAAAAAACAGAGATCTCCTGTGCACTAGAATGAAGTTGAACTTCTCCCCGTGAAATAAAGCTACAGCCCTTGAAGATTGAACTTCATCCGGTGGATAGCTTAGGTCCTCAAGGACCAAATAGGCAGGTTGGCTTTCAAAATCGGCCGCCATCTTGGCTGCCATATTGAAATTTCTTATTAGTGGAACGATTGTCATGAAACTTGAAACTTACCCTTGTCTAGTACGATCATTCTTATTTTCAAGCCAAATTTTTCCGATTAATAGCTGGATGTCCCCAAGGGTGGCCAATGGGCACTATTTTTGTTATCCATACATCGTTATCATTATTCTCAAAAAACAGAGATCTCCTGTGCACTTCGATGAAGTTGAACTTCTCCTCGGGAAATAAAGCTACAGCCCTTGAAGATTGAACTTTATCCGGTGGATAGCTTGGGTTCTCAAGGACCAAATAGGCAGATTGGCTTTCATAATTCGGCCGCCATCTTGGCTGCCATATTGAAATTTCTTATTAGTGGAACGATTGTCATGAAACTTGAAACTTACTCTTGTCTAGTACGATCATTCTTATTTTCAAGCCAAATTTCATGATTGCGCCACCATCTTGGCCGCCATATTGAAATCTCTTATAAGTGGAAGGATTTTCATGAAACTTGAGAGTTACGCTTGTCTCGTACGATCATTCCTATTTTCAAGCTGAGTTTCATAATTCTGCCGCCATATTGAAATCTCTTATTAGTGGAACGATTTTCATGAAACTTGGAACTAGTACGATCATTCTGATTTTCAAGCCGAATTTCATGATTCTGTCGATATTTTGGCCGCCATATTAGAATTTTTTGCCCAAGACGGTAGAACCCTAATTACTCAACATCTTGCGTTCACTAATCCTCCAAAAAGGAAGTGCGCTACTGAGCCTCATGCCCATGAGGCATATTCGCTTGTTTCAATGTGTCTTTATATTCATAGAATCAATCCAGACAGAAACCATTTCCAGCTGTGTTACAAGCCTACAATCTCTCATTCAAGATATAAACTGCGCACCAATTGAAATGGGCCACCCAAAATTTTCAGTCGAATTCAAAATGTCGTAGCTTCAAATGAGGTTGGCTGATTTCAAAACTTTTTTATTCCTTGGATAGCTCATTTATTGTGCTATGAGATAATATTCCATTTTTGGTACAAGATATTTGTTATCATTTATAGAGGGTGTTACACTGAGGTACTGCAAAATTGTAAAAGTTTGGATCCCTCCCAATCGACGATTTTTTTTTTTCAATTTTTTCTAACCTGTTCTGAGGAACTGGTATACCTGTGTCTCAGAACGGTTTTTTAAGTTTGCCCCCATCTCCTCTACTACAGAGTAATCAGAAACAAGCGAATACGCCTCATGGGCATGAGGCTCAGTAGCGCACTTCCTTTTTGGAGGATTAGTGAACGCAAGATGTTAAGTGATTAGGGTTCTACCGCCTTGGGCAAAAAATTCCAATATGGCGGCCAAAATATCGACAGAATCATGAAATTCGGCTTGAAAATCAAAATGATCGTACTAGACAAGGGTAAGTTCCAAGTTTCATGAAAATCGTTCCACTAACAAGAGATTTCAATATGGCGGCCAATATGGCGGCAGAATTATGAAACTCAGCTTGAAAATAGGAATGATCGTACGAGACAAGCGTAACTCTCAAGTTTCATGAAAATCCTTCCACTTATAAGAGATTTCAATATGGCGGCCAAGATGGTGGGGCAATCATGAAATTTGGCTTGAAAATAAGAATGATCGTACTAGACAAGAGTAAGTTTCAAGTTTCATGACAATCGTTCCACTAATAAGAAATTTCAATATGGCAGCCAACCTGCCTATTTGGTCCTTGAGGACCTAAGCTATCCACCGGATAAAGTTCAATCTTCAAGGGCTGTAGCTTTATTTCCCGAGGAGAAGTTCAACTTCATCGAAGTGCACAGGAGATCTCTGTTTTTTGAGAATAATGATAACGATGTATGGATAACAAAAATAGTGCCCATTGGCCACCCTTGGGGACATCAGCTATTAATCGGAAAAAAGTTCCAAGACTCTTGTTTCAATTCTCGAGAAGGAGTACAGCGTCTTAATTTCTGCACGGACTCGGACAGACAGACAGACAAACCGGCCACATAAGCGTCATTCTGTTACTTATATAAAAAAATGTTCTCCAACTGATTTCGACCTCCTGAACACGAATATCGGGTACACTTTTGAATTGGAACATTTCTTTTTTATCGAAAAACCGAAAAAATGGTAGCCTGTCACACGATTTTTAGTGATACCTACCTACTTTTTTTTTTGTTATTGAGCGAACATGTTTCGTAATTTGAGTGCCATTATCCTTCCCTTCAGGTACCTAGTATTGGCTATTTCAAATGTTCAATTACTATTTCGGCACGTCTGATTTTAAATTTGTAGGGTCGTGTAATATGCGCCGAGCCGTGGCTTTGCGGTCGTTTTCAAAAATTGATAACAATTGACCCGACGGTCGGATCGAAGTGGGGTTTTTGTCAAAAGAAAGTTCAAATTGTTCTCTAAATATAATGCCGTACATGCAGTGATGTATTTCATTAAGAAATTGTAGTTGCCTGCATATCGCAACTTTCTACATCTTACCGCGAATGCCAGCACTTGATCGGCGAAGCCGCCCTACACCAAAATGTTATTTTTGTAATTGTTCATGATTATTTCAGCAAAATTTTTCTTGATTCGCGTACCAAGGCCATGAGCTACCCATTCGAGTTGAAATATTTTCTGTATTGAATTTCGTTTTGTTCGGAGGAAAGGATATCAAGCACCAGCAAGCAACGAATAAATCATTTGCGGCCGAGCCGTAGTTTCGGAGTCATTTTCAAAAATTAATAACTATTGGCCTGCTCCTCGCACCGATGTGAAATTTTCATTAAAATGAAGTTCAAATCATCCTCTAAATATAACTCCGCATATGTATTATGGTAAAATGATAAGATCGGGTACTTCCTCGCATGTGATAACTTTCGAGATCAGGTCGGCTTCTGAAATGCAGCATTCAACGGCGATGCCGCGTCACACTAAATTGTTATTATGGTCATTGTTTATTATTATTTCGTCAAGATTTTTTTTGGTTCGGGATACAAGGTCATGAGCTACCCAATGGAGTGAAAATTTTTCGCAAAAACCTTTTCGTCTAGGACTAGATGCTGTGACGGACGGACGGACAAAGCGAGGACAAAAGCGCCTTCCCGTTTGGAGAAGTGCGCTAAAAAGTAGTGTTTCAGGCTTTCGGTGATAACTTTACTCAATGTTGATCGATTCCCAATCAATCTATGGGGCTCGCGTTGAAGCCTAAACTTCAAGTGAGGTCGATACAGGATTAAAATTTATTCAAGACCAGAACTTAAAATTGGGGGCCTATCAAAAGTTACCCAAAAATGGACAGGATTCTGAAATCTGTTTGTGGGAATCAGCAATCAAGTTGACAGCTGTTTCTGAGAGCAACTCATTGTGACCAATTTGCAACGGCTTTCAGTCCATTTGACTGAAAACTTTTGGCGTCAAAATCAATAGTCCCCCTGTATGTTTGAATACATCTAGTCCGGACGTTGAGGGAAAAAAATTAGAGGTACCTTGCACTTTTATACCAAGCATTGTCACTTTGCGTGCCTGTTGCTGATACCTCCTTGGACCAATCAGGATGTGGGGACATCGGCGCAAATCGTGCAGAGACTTTATACAGGGTGAAGTAGAAAAAATTTGTCGAAAAATCTTAAATCTTGAACCATAACCGATGGACGTATATTAATCAGGATATTGGTGACGGATTTCATGCTCATGAAGATGCTGCAAACAGTTTTGAAATATCTTGATTTGGTTCAGCGCTAAAAGTTGCGGTTTTTTTTGTACTTTTCCTGCAGGAAGTTATCTATTTCCATAACAACAATACCATTTAAATAATCATACCACCTGCAAATGTCAATTTCAACAATTCATAAACTTCAATATTGACAATCTTTCTCACACATGTTCGCGACTGCCGCATGAGGGTGCTGAAACGGGCGGGATATTCAAAATGTGCAGAGCGCCTATAGAAGAAGCTGAACTTCTCAACTTTTTTTTATTTTTTCAATAACTCGGTTGTTTTTGGAGATATCAAGCTGCAACTTGATACTCCGCCGAACAATCATGTTTTTTATGAAATGCGAAGTAGGGACATCAATAAAGCCTGCTAGATTAAAACTAAGATCTTCAACTTTTTTTTCCATTGTAAGCGCCATCTTCAAATTGCCCTTCGTGGAATTGTTGAAAAAACAACAGGTGACGACTTTGTTGGACACACACGATTGTTTTATTATGAAAAACCAGGTCCTGAATTGCACCAATGACCTCTTCGCCGAAGAAACGTTATCAAGTTCATTTTTCTTGATTTCTCTTCACTTACGTGACAGTCATGACCAAATGGAACTTTGGATCGATGACATGTTCGTTATATTATAATCCACATTATTTTGTAAAGACAGTCAATTAATTTCATCATCATCAGCCAAGTGGTGTTCTTTTGGAAAACAGTTGAACAAAAAGTTTGCTTCGATTTTTGTCGAAAAAGCAAAAACGGCAGGGTCACGTCCTCTTCTCAAACCAGATTCAAGAATATCTGTTGCCAAAAATGCTTCCAATTGATACTGAAAGGGTTCGGAGGAATGTGTTCTCTAGTTTAAAGCTAAAGCGAAATGGATTGTTCCATCCTAGTTCTGCAGAAGAGACGTCAAAAATGTTGCTACAGCTTATATTTGAAGCGTTTCTGACCATATTCAACAAAAAATGTTTCAAAGATGAGCTGTAGCGACCAGTGGCGGCTGGTGAGGGAGGGCTCAAGGGCGGCGCCCCCCCAACGCTAAAGGCGCCAAGAGATTTTTATCGGTAGGAAGACATGGAAGGCATTTTATTAATTATACTTATTCCAAAGATTTGGTTTAATGCAAAAACGTTCTGTCATTAGTCAATTAATATTTCAACAAAATAATTCTAAGCGATCGCACGGTCGAAGAAGTTCGTCTTGGGCTCCGCATTCGGCGCCCATCGCCGATGCGGTGATGCCGGGGTGCACCCGCGCAAAACATGTGCCGTAACCATGGCAACGCGAGACGCGGCTCCCGCTCTATACTGCAGATATGGGCTCCGTTTCTCGAGCCCCCAGCCGATTGAAATAATCGATATTAATATTTATGTACTCTTCGATTAGTCAACAGTTTGCAAACATGAAGATAGCTGACCTAAAAAAGGTACATTTAGGTCATCAAGCCTACTCAAGCCTACAAGAAGAAATAAATGCAACAAAACAACGGACGTCCGATTACAGCATTGATTTACTGAATATAAAGCAAATCGAACCCGCAAGAATAAATTCGTGGTGCATTAACTCACACGTAATTTTGACAAAACAGTAAATGCTAAAACTCCATATGGTTGTGCTGCGGATACGACAAAAAAGTTTTTGTCTCGAGTTTCGTCATTTCGCGAACTGAGAACGGTTCTATCTGCACTCTTTGTAGAGAATGTTTTTCGAACTTCGAACCAACAAAACATGGACGAAATGTTCCATGATTGGAACAATTAGATCAGAAACGGTAAAGGAATAAAAGCCTCTTTCTCTAGTTTCTGATCTAATTGTTTATATCAGGGAACATTTTGTCCATGTTTTCCTGGTTCGAAGTTCAAAACATTTTCTACAAGAAGTGCAGATAGAACATTATAGTTCTCAGCTCGCGAATTTGTTATTAACTTGAGCCCTCCTTGCAAAAAACTCACGAGCCGCCACTGGTAGCGACATTTTTGACGACCCTCCTGCATAACTAGGATAGAACAATCCCTTTCGGTTTAGCTTCAAACTAAAGAACACATTTCTTCGAACTCTACCAGTATCAATTGGAAGCATTTTTGCTAACAGATTTCGTCCAATCGGGTTTGAGACGAGGACGTGACCCTGCCGTTTTTGCGTTTTTCACAAAAATCGAAGCAAACTTTTCGTTCAACTGTTTGCCAAAAGAACACCATTTGGCTGATGATGATGAAATTCAGTGACTGGCTTTACAAAATAATGTGGATTATAATATCGCAAACATGTCATCGATCCAAAATTCCATTTGGTCATGACTGTCACGTTAGTGGAGAGAAATCAAGACAAGCGAATATTATGCCTCATGGGCGTGAGGCTCAGTAGCGCACTTCCTTTTTGAAGGGTTAATGAACGCAAGATGTTAATTTAGGGTTCTACCGTTATTTGGGCGGAAATTTCAATATGGCGGCCAAAATAGCGTCAGAATCATAGAATTTGGCTCATTTGCCAATCAAAATAGAATTTGGCGAATCAAAATGATCGTACTATAGACAAGGATAAGTTACAAGTTTCATGAAAATCGTTCCACTAATAAGATTTCAATATGGCGGCCAAGAGGGTGGCAGAATGTTGGAATTTGGCTTGAGAATAAGAATGATCATACGAAACAAAGGTAAGTCCCAAGCTCCATGAAAATCGTCGAGTTATAAAAAATTTCAATATGGTGACCAAGATGGCGGCAGAGCATCATTTGTCAAAAATTGGATGTATTTTGATGAAGTTCACATCGCCTGTGAATTTCACTCAAATCGGACCACTTTCAGAGAGATTCAAAATGGCGGACCAAAGATGGCAGCCAAGTGACAAAATTCATTTATCAAATTTATATGGAGGACACGTCAATTTCATTGGCATTAGCACCACATCGCTATCTCTTTTCGTTGAGGCATAATTCTCCTAGTTCTATCACTTCGAAACATTTTAATAGTGAGAATACAAGATGGCGGCGGGCCATCAATGGTCGAAAATTGGATGTATCTTAATGAAGTTCACATCGCCTGCAAATTTTACTCAAATCGGACCACTTTCAGAGAAATTCAAAATGGCGGATGAAAGATGACGGCCAAGTGACAAAAATTATTGGTCAACTTCATATGGTGGACACGTACGCATTTTATTGGCGTTTGCACCACATCGATATATCTTTTCGTTAAGGCATAATTCTCCTAGTTCTATCACTCCGAAACATGTTTAATAGTGAGAATACAAGATGGCGGCGGGGCATCAATTGTCAAAAATTTGATGTATCCTGATGGAGTTCACAACGCCTGCAAATTTCACTCAAATCGGACCACTTTCAGAGAAATTCAAAATGGCGGATGAAAGATGACGGCCAAGTGACAAAAATTATTGGTCAACTTTATATGGTGGTCACGTACGCATTCGATTGGCGTTTACACCACATCGATATCTCTTTTCGTTGAGGCATAATTCTCCTAGTTCTATCACTTCGAAATATGTTCAATAGTGAGAATACAAGATGGCGGCGGGGCATCAATTGTCGAAAATTGAATAGATCTTGATGTGGTTTACATTGCCTGTAAATTTCATTTCAATCGGATCACTTTTAGAGAAATTCAAAATGGCGGATTAAAGATGGCGGCGGAATAACAAAAAACCAAAAGTCAAATTGACATCCTGGACATATGTACGATCGCACGCAAAATTAACGGAGACAGTGTTTCGCACGGAGTGTACCGATTTAATGAATTTTAGCCTTCTTGTCACTGTGACACCAAGCCAAAATTCAGTAAATCGGTACACTCCGCGCGAAACACTGTCTCCGTTTATTTTGCGTGCGATCGTACTATTGATCAGCGTTCACACCACATCGATATCTTTATTCCCTGAGGAGTTATCCCGGGTACGGACGGACGGACGGACAGACGGACGGACGGACAGACGGACGGACGGACAAAGTGAAGCTAAAAGCGCCTTTTTCCCATTTTTGGGAAAGTGCGCTAAAAAACGAACTTGATAACGTTTCTGGGCGCAATTCAGGACCTGGTTTTTCAACAACAATACCATAAGAAGGATCTATTTTGTCGACAAAATTGAATTTCTCGATAACTGGTCGCTAGGCATTTTTCGAAAACCAGCTGCCACAGAAAAAAACGACGGGTGCACAGCACGAGTCGATTTTCTGTGACAGCTGGTTTGAGAGAAATGCCAAGACCAGTTTGAGAGAATAAATTCAATTTTGTAGACATAAATGGATTCTTCGAATGGTATTTAATGGACTATTTTTTTTAAACGTTTATTTCAAATCACTTGTTATAAATATCAAAGGCAAAGGTACAGTTGCTGTTATTCAAAGATTTGGAAAGGCTTCGGCCAAAGTACAACGACGCTGCTTCTATGAGAATGGTTGGTTATTTTCATTTCAGTCAATCCAATTTTTCCGCACTGGCTTTTGCATGTCCATTTGCTTTCCTGTCCCAAGCGCTGCATTTTTATACCAACACGCATGTTATAATGCCCAATCTCTCAAACTATCGGCAATCTGCGGCACTGTTGTATCTCCGACAAATCATAGTCCATTCCGCGTGTTTTTCGTGTTTTTCGGGACGATCACTCTCTCCTTATTCGGACATGGCAAATTCGCCACTCATCATTAGGAACTGTT
Organism: Anaspis maculata; assembly: GCA_949128115.1. NCBI lineage: Eukaryota > Metazoa > Arthropoda > Insecta > Coleoptera > Scraptiidae > Anaspis > Anaspis maculata. Next base: position 23,863,128 of record OX421967.1, read on the forward strand.
TTGTATTTTCTACTCACAAACACTGACAGACAATCAAGCAATAATTATTAAATTTTACAATTTGACATTCACGTTATCGTTGTTATGGTGAGTGTATCAACAGCCAGTTTTGTCACCCTGCAGAGGTTTATTCAGTAGCAGCAGAAGTTTTGTCACCCCACCATTAATTTGCCATTGCAAAACTGTTGACATTGGTTGTAATGGTAACACGTGGTACCAAATACAGCGTCGCTATTGGTTTAAAACGTCAAAAAAAAATAGTCAACAACAATACCATAAGAAGGATCTATTTTGTCGACAAAATTGAATTTCTCGATAACTGGTCGCTAGGCATTTTTCGAAAACCAGCTGCCACAGAAAAAAACGACGAGTGCACAGCACGAGTCGTTTTTCTGTGACAGCTGGTTTGAGAGAAATGCCAAGACCAGTTTGAGAGAATAAATTCAATTTTGTAGACATAAATGGATTCTTCGAATGGTATTTAATGGACTATTTTTTTAAACGTTTATTTCAAATCACTTGTTATAAATATCAAAGGTACAGTTGCTGTTATTCAAAGATTTGGAAAGGCTTCGGCCAAAGTACATCGACGCTGCTTCTATGAGAATGGTTGGTTATTTTCATTTCAGTCAATCCAATTTTTCCGCACTGGCTTTTGCATGTCCATTTGCTTTCCTGTCCCAAGCGCTGCATTTTTATACCAACACGCATGTTATAATGCCCAATCTCTCAAACTATCGGCAATCTGCGGCACTGTTGTATCTCCGACAAACCATAGTCCATTCCGCGTGTTTTTCGTGTTTTTCGGGACGATCACTCTCTCCTTATTCGGACATGGCAAATTCGCCACTCATCATTAGGAACTGTTTTGTATTTTCTACTCACAAACACTGACAGACAATCAAGCAATAATTATTAAATTTTACAATTTGACATTCACGTTATCGTTGTTATGGTGAGTGTATCAACAGCCAGTTTTGTCACCCTGCAGAGGTTTATTCAGTAGCAGCAGAAGTTTTGTCACCCCACCATTAATTTGCCATTGCAAAACTGTTGACATTGGTTGTAATGGTAACACGTGGTACTAAATACAGCGTCGCTATTGGTTTAAAACGTCAAAAAAAAAATAGTCAACAACAATACCATAAGAAGGATCTATTTTGTCGACAAAATTGAATTTCTCGATAACTGGTCGCTAGGCATTTTTCGAAAAACAGCTGCCACAGAAAAAAACGACGAGTGCACAGCACGAGTCGTTTTTCTGTGACAGCTGGTTTGAGAGAAATGCCAAGACCAGTTTGAGAGAATAAATTCAATTTTGTAGACATAAATGGATTCTTCGAATGGTATTTAACGGACTATTTTTTTTAAACGTTTATTTCAAATCACTTGTTATAAATATCAAAGGTACAGTTGTTGTTATTCAAAGATTTGGAAAGGCTTCGGCCAGAGTGCAACGACGATGCTTCTATGAGAATGGTTGGTTATTTTCATTTCAGTCAATCCACTTTTTCCGCACTAGCTCTTGTCCATATTTGCTTTCCTGTCCCAAGCGCTGCATTTTTATACCAACACGCATGTTATAATGCCCAATCTTTCAAAATATCGGCAATCTGCGGCACTGTTGTATCTCCGACAAATCATAGTCCTATTTCGCGTGTTTTTTGTGTTTTTCGGGACGATCAGTCTCTCCTTATTCGAACATGGCAAACTCGCCACTCATCATTAGGAACTGTTTATGTATTTTCTACTCACAAACACTGACAGACAATCAACCAATAACTATTAAATTTTACAATTTGACATTCACGTTATCGTTGTTATGGTGAGTGTATCAACAGCCAGTTTTGTCACCCTGCAGAGGTTTATTCAGTAGCAGCAAGAGTTTTGTCGCCCCACCATTAATTTGCCATTGCAAAACTGTTGACATTGGTTGTAATGGTAACACGTGGTACTTAATACAGCGTCGCTATTGGTTCAAAACGTCAAAAAAAAATAGTCAACAACAATACCATAAGAAGGATCTATTTTGTCGACAAAATTGAATGTCTCGATAACTGGTCGCTAGGCATTTTTCGAAAACCAGCTGCCACAGAAAAAAACGACGAGTGCACAGCACGAGTCGTTTTTCTGTGACAGTTGGTTTGAGAGAAATGCCAAGACCAGTTTGAGAGAATAAATTCAATTTTGTAGACATAAATGGATTCTTCGAATGGTATTTAATGGACTATTTTTGTTAAACGTTTATTTCAAATCACTCCTTATAAATATCAAAGGTACAGTTGTTGTTATTCAAAGATTTGGAAAGGCTTCGGCCGGAGTACAACGACGCTGCTTCTATGAGAATGGTTGGTTATTTCCATTTCAGTTAATCCAATTTTTCCGCACTGGCTTTTGCATGTCCATTTGCTTTCCTGTCCCAAGCGCTGCATTTTTATACCAACACGCATGTTATAATGCCCAATCTCTCAAACTATCGGCAATCTGCGGCACTGTTGTATCTCCGACAAATCATAGTCCATTCCGCGTGTTTTTTGTGTTTTTCGGGACGATCAGTCTCTCCTTATTCGGACATGGCAAATTCGCCACTCATCATTAGGAACTGTTTTGTATTTTCTACTCACAAACACTGACAGACAATCAAGCAATAATTATTAAATTTTACAATTTGACATTCACGTTATCGTTGTTATGGTGAGTGTATCAACAGCCAGTTTTGTCACCCTGCAGAGGTTTATTCAGTAGCAGCAGAAGTTTTGTCACCCCACCATTAATTTGCCATTGCAAAACTGTTGACATTGGTTGTAATGGTAACACGTGGTACTAAATACAGCGTCGCTATTGGTTTGAAACGTCAAAAAAAAAAATAGTCATTATAAAACGATCGTATGTGTCCAACAAAGTCGTCACCTGTTGTTTTTTTTTCAACAATTCCACGAGGGCAATTTGAAGATGGCGCCCACGATGAAAAAAAAAGAAGATCTCAGTTTCGAATTTAGCAAGCTTAATCGATGTCCCCACATCGCGTTTCATTAAAAACATGATTATTTGGCGGAATATCAAGTTGCAGCTCGATATCTCCAAAAACAACTGATTTATTCAAAAAAGAAAAAAATTAAGAAGTTTCACTTCTCCCAGCGTATTCCGGAAACGCTTCAAGATATTTCAAAACTGTTTGCAGCACCTTCATGAGCATGAAACCCTTCATCAATATCCTGATTCACATACGTTCATCGGTTATGGTTCGAGATTTAATTTACGATTTTTCAATCGTTTTTTTTTCTACTTCACCCTGTATAAAGTGTCTGCACGATTCGCGCCGATGTCCCCACATCCAGATTGGTCCAGAGTGGTCTCAGTAACAGGCATGCAAAGTGACAATGCTTGGTATAAAAGTGCAAGGTATTTCCCACTAACGTCCGGACTAATCGTGGTTTGAATGATAGTTGCGGCGGTACGCTAGCGAAATGACCCTGACTCTGCATTTTGTGATACTGCAATGAAATTTGGCATATGCAAACTACGTAGAATTTCAAGTGATTCGACCTGCAGCACTAAAAAATTTGTCCATTAGTTGGCGACTGGGGGCCCCTCAAAATTTCAAGACGTCAGAGCTTTTACCATGCACCATTCAGTACCGCCCTATATACCGTACAGGACCTAAAAAATTTTGTTCTTGACCATCATAACATTTTTCGTCATGTCAATTCCATTCTTCTTACAGAAAAAAGATTTATTTTTCTGGTCAGCAAATCAAACAATAATATTTTTTTTGACCACAAAATAGTAGGTATATTATAATACAAGTTTTATAAGTGTATGGCCATAACGGCGCACCGACCATCGCCTGGTACCATCGCCTCGCCCATAGCCTAGTACCCTCGCCTCGACCATAGCACCATAGCCTGGCACCTTCGCCTAGACCATCGCCTTGTCCTAAAGCTACCTACTGTTATTATACGTATAGGTAGTGCCCGAAGTCTTGACTTTCTGATTATTTGGCGATTGTTATTAGGAAGAAAATACGCAAATATATCTACCACAGTTATGGACTTTACCTCCTCGCTCCTCGTCGTCGTCCTCGTCCTCGGACGATGAAAATATTGCACTTAGCAGCGCAAACATAAGAAATTGGCGAATGCATGCAATCACAAACTCAAAAAAAACCGGTTGTGTCACCCCAAAACTTCCCCGACGAGTAGCAAGGAACGGATGGAAATTTTATTATGAAATGATGTTCCTTCGGGTGGGAAATTGGAGAAAAAGATTGAAGAATTGAGATATTTTCTCTAATTAGGGATTCATTTAGAGCTCCATCATTTGAGTCTCGTCTTGATGAGCTAGGCCGGTGGATTTTAAAGCGGGAAACTCTCGGACAACTTGAAGAATTTCAAGAGAAATTGCCTGGAAATGTTCAAGAATCAATTACCTTTTGTTTGAAGAACGTTAGTATAAATCTGTTCACAAGCGAAAAAGTTACAAATTTGCAGGTTTTCATTATAGGAACCAAATTATGTAAAAGAAAAGCGAGTGAGGCAGTCAGACGCATTAGTACATGGATAGAGGTGATCGATCCGAAACTGGCACCACAGAAAGATTGAAAATAGTTTGCAGGAAATTGAAAATTTTGAAAACTTGAATTTTCCGGGAAAACCTCAAAAAAATTTCCAAATCATTTTATTATGAAGATCGTCAATTACGGCTTCACTTTTAAGCTCCATTATTCAAATCCGGTTTCGATAACCCAAACCTGTTTTACATTTTCAACAGGGGAATTCCCGGGAAATTGAGAAGAAAATCATTCGAAAATGTTCAAGAGCCAGTAACCTCTTGTTTGAAAGAAAAAGATGAAAATCTGTTCACGGGATAAAAAGTTGGAAAATTTGCGGTTTTTCTAGAGATGAAAACTCGGAAACCGTGAGTTCGATTTCGAAAATTTTCTTTCCAAAAATTAATTTAATCTTTTCTCCAACTTTCGTTCCCAGCATGTCTGCACCTAAAATGAATATTTCGTGGGGCTCACCGCATGTCAAAGTTGGCATAGTCGTTTTTTCAAATTCACAGAATATACTTATTTCGTTTTGAAAAAATTACCGTCAGAAAACCTGAACCGTGCCGATTTTGAAAATGGGACTACACGACGCCCAATCAAATATACTTTCGATATCAGTTTGACTTTTTCGAAAAAAGTTGATCGCCGAGCAGTAATGAGTTTTTGAGTGAAGTCCTGCATCAAAGGCGAGTCGTTCTGGTCAAAATTCGGGCGAGAGGCCTTCTCAGGTGGCAACGGCTAGGAGAAATTTTGAAAATTCATACCGCTCGACTGGAAAATGGTGGAAGATTGCAACTCCAGACTTGATTTGACTCTTTTGTTTTGTTGCTTGCTGCGAAATTTGGTCCCAATCCATCTGATAGATTTTGAATAATTGAATGGTAAAATTTTGAACTTTGACATTTTTTATTATTTGACAGATGACAGATAGAGGGAAACTATCAACTGTTCTGAATACAGTTTTTTATGGACTCTCAAGCGTTATTCTGCAACTCAAGTTCCGTAATGTATAACATCTATTATTCTTTGGTAGTGGCATTTCCGTTTGACAGATAACAACCAAAAACTAATGGGCTCATTCCAGGGACCAACAATGTCCGCATGCCGAATTTTAAGTCGATCGGATCAACGCTGCGCCTGCGGCTGTAATCGTAGAAGGTTACAGACAAGACAAACAGACAGACACACATACAGACAGACATCACTCCAAAAATGTTCTTAATCGTCTTGGGGGACCTCAAAATGGATATATCCGTCTTTATCTCGAAAAATTGTTTTAGCGCATTCACAATACTTCCCCTCCTCGTTGGGTGGTGGGTCGGGGAAGTAAAAAGAAAACACCAATATGAAATGAAAACCAAATAGAGAAATTACACGTTTCAACTAGGTACCTATATTTCGCGACTTTCTTCCCGTTTTCTGTGTTTTATTCCTTATTTTTGAACGTACTTCAACTATTTTGGCGCGATACTTTCCATGCGTTGTTATCCTTTCTTTGCGCTCTTCCGCTATTTTTCCTGCATTTCATTCTTTCTTTACACGCATCGACTGCCTTTTGGAGCCAATTTCTTCCCTTTGTGTGTAATGTATTCCTTCTGTTCTGTATTTTTTTTAAACTTTAACGATTGCTGTGATTTTTAGCCCTGTCTCTTGTTTTACGACGCGTTCTTCTTAGCTTCTTCCCACCCAACACCCTTATTTTGCTCCCCAGTCCCGTTGGTATCTTCTGGTAGCATATTGCCACAAAACCAATGTCTTTTGGTGGTTTTCTCACTATTTCTTGCGATATTTCGCCCTGTTTTTTTCATTTCATGACGCGTTATTTTTAGCTTTCCCTTCCCAACACCCCTTTTTTGCTCCCCAGTTCCGCTGCTGTGTTTTATCTTTCTTTTATTTTCATTTCCATTTCGTTCAGGGGATTGCGTATCCGCCTGGCGCCAAAAAAATACACTGCGCAGTTTTACAACCTTCTGATTTTATTTCTCGAAAGTTTGTGGATCTCCCGCCACATTATTAATAATAATAATAATAATAATAATAATAATTTCGTCTTTGTTACGGCGAAGTCTAGCCAATGGCTACTCTACTTAACCGTAGAGTAGCTTTTCATTTCCTTTGAAAAAGCTTCTTGGTCACTGTTTGTAGTCCATTCCTACTTTTGCGATGATCAAAATCGAGATTCCCTTTATGACACGGTTACCGTCGTTTATTACTTTCTACCCCTCTACTTTCTGCCTCGACGAATATTTTTGAATTCTAGTCACATCTTCAGATTCTACATTGAATTTAGAAAGGGAAAAATGTCCTTGATATTTTTTATCGGAGGCTTCGTTTTCGAGAATTTTGAGTTTCGATGTCTGGAAACATGGTCGAAAGAGCTGCTTTTATTACTGAACTTTAAAATCAAATTGAAAAACCCAACATATTGCTGCAAAAATCGCGTGCGATGGGCGATGGTCTGAACAATACCATGCTCTATTTCTCGAGGCAAGGCTATGGTGCCAGGCTATGTGCGGTGCGCTGTGCGAGGCTCCATTTTGGCCACGTACATTTAAAACAACGCATGTATTTTTTGCGTGTGCGAGGCGATGGTGCCAGGCTATGGTACAAGGCGATGGTCGGTGCGCCGTTGTGGACACGAAAAGCCAGGCGATGTGCGAGGCCTCACTGCGGACACTTACATTTAAAACAATGCATCTATTTTTTCTAGAGTACGAGGCTATGGGCCAGGCGATGGTACCAGGCGATGGTCGGTGCGCCGTTATGGCCACACACTAATACAGCGTATTGTCACACGCGTCATTTTGAAGCACGAGGAGCGAAGCGACGAGTGATTCAATTGACGAGTGTGACAATAGGTCTTATGAAACGTGTGTTATATACAATTTTTTTCTATTTTGCAACTATTCCATGCTTTTTTTTTATAAAAAAAATGTGAAATATGTGCCTATGCTAACAAAATTGTTGGGAATTGCTCTTGATGGTGAAAGCACAGTTTATCATCAGAAATGAGCCGGGTTTTTCTGAAATAAACCCCTTTTGCGAAGTGATGTCACCTAGGCTGTCTTTCTGTCAGTGAGTGCTGTCATGTCGATGTCATGCCCCCTGATATTGCCAACATTTGGGATTAAAAAAATGCGTATCGAAATGGAGCCTCTTACGATACGCGAATGACGTCATTTGCGTATCGTAATGACTTTCTTATGAACGCGAAATAAAAATCTGTTGTGGGGCGACACAAAACTTTCTCGGCGGTATCCAGAGACCTCAGTGATGATTTTGGGCTAAGCGTCCCTTCGGGAAGGTCAGATTTAATTAGGACATTGATGAAAAAGTTCTACATAGTCAGTTGAGCGTTAAGCGAGGATCCTGCATCCATTGTTTGGCCGACAGAACAAGTGACAGGTTAGGTTAGTTTTCCAAGGTGATGAAATAATTCAAAAGGTAGAACTAGGTAGCTAATTGTTGTGATATCTCAAGAATGCATGCTAGTTTCTTATTGAAATTGTTCCTACTTTATAGCTGTATTACACTACACAATTTCTTGTACAATCTGCCAAAATAGTGTCAAAAAACAATGAACTTGATTGTTCAACTGACAGATTGTACAAGAAGTTGTACAAGAAATTGTGTAGTGTAATACAGCTATACAGGGTGTTCGGGTCTGGTTATTACAAACTTTGAGGGATGATTCCCCATCAATAATAAAGTCGAAAGAACACAAAACTCATGGTCCTAAAATGCTTCCTTAAAGAGATACAGGGTGTTGAAGTTAACTTTTTTCACTGTAAGTGTTGAAGTTCGTTTTTTCACAGTAACTTTTGAACCGTTGAACCAATTTTAATCAAATTTGAACCAAAGTTCAGTCAACTGAGTCTCCATCGAATAATGATACCACAATTCATCAAAAATTTCTGGGGGCGTAGATAATAGGAGAATGTCCCCTATTTTCACCCCTATTTTCATCTCCCCTTATTATTTTTTCAAATTGTTGATATTTTCGGATTCTACGTTCAATTTAGAAAAAAAGTTACTCTTAAGAAATTTTGATTAGAAACTTCGTTTCCGAGATATTTGGTTTTTAAACTTTGGAAAACATCTCGAAATCGCCCCCTTTTAAAAGCCAAAATTGTTTTTCTCTGAAAACGCCTCGTTTCTTAGCAAAAAATGGCAGTAAATCAACTTAAGCGACCTAGAAAATTTATTCCAGTTCAGGAATCATGATAGTTTTTTTTGATGAGTTTTCTTGGATTTTAATTTTTAGGCCTTCGAAAGTCGCGATTTCGAAGCGTTTTTCAAAGTTTCAAACCCAAATATCTCAGAAATGGAGCCTCTAATCAAAATTTTGCAAGGGTAACTCTTTTTCTTCTAAATTAAACGTAGAATCCGAAACTATCAATAATTTTGAAAAATAATCAGGGGAGATAAAAATAGGAGCGAAAATAGGAGACATTCCCTATTATCTACGCCCCCAGAAATTTTTTATGAATTGTGGTATTATTATTCGATGGAGACTCATTTGACTAGACTTTGGTTCAAATTTGATCAAAATCGGTCCAACGGTTCAAAAGTTACGGTGAAAAAACCATTTGAAAAAGTCAACTTCAACACCCTGTATCTTTTTAAGGAAGCATTTTAAGACCATGAGTTTTTTGTTCTTTCGGCTTTATTTTTGATGAGGAATCATTCCTCAAAGTTTGTAATAACCAGACCCGAACACCCTGTAGACATGATGATGAAATTACACAAACTTGATTGAGAACTTTTACTGCATCTGTGTGCCAAATTTCAACTCTATATTTTCAATTTAGAGCTTGGACAGACAAGCCCAGACCCAATGTGCCACCTGAGGGCTTCCGATCAAAATCATTTGCCTAAAGTCTAATCAGATCATTCCAGGCTGAACTTATGCTTTAGTGCCTGATTTCGATTTGATCGGATCAATAATTCGGTCATTATCGTGGCAGAACCGCTTAATTTGCACGATCGCATAATAGTGCAGTCATTTTGGGAAAAAAGCAAAAAAAATTCGCAATGGAAGGAGACTTGGTACAGTGATAGTACAAAGCCTTCTGATCAACATACTAAAAGTCCCCGGAAATCAACCTTGTGCTACGGCCGCCATATTGGAAAATGTCTTAAGATGTCTGCAAATTTTAGGTTTTTCGCCTATATCTCTGTAACCGTTGAAAACATCGATTTCATTTTTGAAGCAAAAGCTAGAGCATATGAAACCGAATATTTTGGTGTGTATGAATTGAGTATCGCTTTGACAGTTCTTCAGATATAGGCGTTTGAATGTTCAAATTTTCCAAATCTAAAATTATGTGTTATTTTACATGATTTTGGGTGGAAATTTTTCACGACTATCATCAGTGCTTTCCTCATGTGATTTGAAGCCTTGCCTGATCAGACGGTTTGCCAGAAATTGTGCCGTTTGACCTGTGTGACGTCATCAATTCCAGATGGTGACCCAATTTTATCTCTTGAATCAAAATAGATATAATCATGAAAATCACCAGATGGATGCAGAATTTCATGCTGATCAAGATGCCGCAAACTGTTCTAGAATATCTTCAACCGCTTCTGAAATATTTCAATTTCAAGCTGGCGCACGATGAATTGGATAAATAATGGAAATATTCAGTAGGCCTTGATTTTATGACAATATTCTAATAAAAATTATCACACAGGTGTAGAATTGAATGCTGGGCGAGGAGCATTGGATAGTTCTGAAACATCTTCAACCGTTTCCAAAATATTCGAAATTGAAGCCGACAGCCGTGAAGAAAACTTGAAAAATTGTAGCGGGCCTTGAAACCCCCTGGTCGGCATTTCACACCAAATTTCTCGAAATTCTGCCCGAAAAGCCGAGTTTTCGCCGCGAAACGTGTCAAGGTATTGGGAACGGATTATTCAAACATCTGTTCCCTTGTGAAGTTTGGAATGAATTATGAAATTCCGAAAAATCTTGGCAAATTCGGCATAAATTTCGAAAAATTCTCACCCTCAACTTTAGTTGTGGTTCGTTTGCGAAAAGTTTTTAAATCACCTCATAGAAACCGCTGACGGCAACCAAACGACCTGCCGACATATTTTGTGAAAACCAGACGTCGGATCTTGGCGGGGTATTTTTTTTTTTTAAATTCGCAAACGAACCACAACTAAAGTTGAGGGTGAGAATTTTTCCGAAATTTTTGCCGAATTTGCCAAGATTTTTCGGACTTTCATAATTCATTCCAAACGCCAAAATCCGACGTCTGGTTTTCACAAAATATGTCTGCAGGTCGTTGGGTTGCCGTCAGCGGTTTCTATGAGGTGAAGTTTTTGGTTGTCATCTGTCAAACGGAAGTATCACTATCAAAAAATGACAGAAGCTATATCTCACAGAACTTGACTTGCAAAATGCCGTTTGAAGCCCATGAAAAACTGTATTCAGAATGGTTGAAGATATTGCCCTACCTGTCACCTGTCAAAAAATAAAAAATGTCAAAGTTCAAAACTTTACCATTCAATTATTCAAAATCTATCCGATGAATTGGGACCAAATTTGGTAGGAAGCAACAAAACACAAGAGTCAAATTGAGTCTGCAGTTGCAATTTTCCACCATTTTCCCGTCGGGCGTTATGAATTTTCAAATTTTCTCCTAGCCGTTGCCACCCGAGAGAAAGACTCTAGTCCGGTGGACTAGCGCCAAATATTGCCCAAACTATGCATTTTATGACTGCGGAACAATTTTTTGCAGGCATGTCGGGAACCCTTCCTCTATCATTTGAGAAGTGCTGCCAAGCAAATTTTCAATGTGGGGGGCCAGGGGGGTCCCTTTTTTGACAACTTGAATAGTTTTTTGTCGATAAAATCCGTGATAAAAATGCTATAAAAAAAACTTCAACGGATTATTGAACAGCAACTCAAAATGTCACTTATGTGTGATGAAACTTATTACAGGGTAAGCAGGTTCCGAGAAAGATGACTTTCCGTCAACATGCAATATGATGAAGAAAAAATTGCGCCAAAGACTTTTAGCTTCGTCATTGAAAGATGCCGATTGGCATATTTGTTGATCATACGCACCTGAACTGGTCGAGAACCGTACCCAACTGCGTCATTGGTGCTGGAGCTATATACAGAGTGGAAGAGAAAAATATTTTTGTTATTTTTTATTTCAAAAACCAAGATAGATAAAGTGATCGAAATTTAGGAATTGATGCTTCATTCAATGCGTGTGAAGACACAACAAACCGTTTTAAATAATCTTGAAGCGTTCCTGAAATATTTTGAAAAAACTTAAGAATATCATAAAAATTTTACTTTCTACTTTGATCTCGTATTTTCCATTATATAGAGGTATATACTATAATTTAACAACAAATTAGGGTGAAAACTAAACAGCCACATCACTCACCGGCATCAATCATGTATGCGTCAATGCGTCATATACAGGGTGTAAGAAAAAATTGTTGTTTTCTTTGCTGTTATAGAAAAATCAAGACATAAAAAGTGAAAAATTAGAGAGGTAAGAAGTTTCCGGGAAAACAAACCAAGCCAAGACACCTGATAAGGTAAATTACTGACGTGAATGTGTAATCCACACGTTTTTTGGTTGTTTTTTCATATACAGCAAAAAAAAAACAGCCATTTTTTCTTACACCCTGTATACAACGCATACATGATTGATGCCGGTGATGGTGCTGTTTAGTTTCAACCATAATTTATTGTATATTGTGAAATTTATTGCATAACTTAAGGATATACATCTGTATAATGGAAAATACGAAATCAAAGTAAGAAGTAAAATTTTGATGATATTCTTCAGTTTTTTTGGAAATATTTCAGGAACGCTTCAAGATATTTCAAAACGGTTTGTTGTGTCTTCACATGAATTGAATGAAACATCAATTCCTCAATTTTGTTCGCTTCATCTATCTTGGTTTTTCAAATAAATAAAAACAAAAATATTTTTCTCTTCCACCCTGTATATAGCTCCGGCACTGTTGACGCTGTTGGGTGTCGTTCTCAACCAGTTCAGTTGGATATGATCAACAAATATGCCAATCGGCATTTTCCAATGACGGAGCTGAAGGTCTTTGGCACAATATTTTCTTTATTATATTGCATGTTGACGGAAAGTCATTTTTTTCGGAACCTGTTCACCCTGTAACAATTTTCATCACACGTAAGTGACCTTTCGAGTTGCCTTCTCAATAATCCGTTGGAATTTTCTATTTAGCATTTTTATTACGGATTTTATCGACAAAAAACGATTTAAGTTGTCAAAAAAGGGCCCCCCTGACCCCCCACATTGAAAAATTGCTTGGCAGCACTCCTCAAATGATAGATGAAGGCTTTCTGAACATGCCTGCAAAAAATTGTTCCGTAGTCATAAAATGCACAGTTATAACCCTAGTCCACCGGACTACTCACCCGGATTTCCACCAGGATGACTCGTTTTTGATGCAGCACTCCACTCAAAAATTCATTCCTGCTCGAGGATCGACTTTTTTCGAAAAATTTCGACTGATATCGGAAGTAGATTGAACTGGGCGTCTTGTAGATCTATTTTTAAAATCGACACAGCTTCGGTTTTCCGACGGTAATTTTTTCAATAACAAATTTGCACATTCCGTGAATTTGAAACAAGTGAGTATGCCTTCACGTGCGTGAGTCTCAGTAGCGCATTTTCTCAAAGAGGCATATTGTGAACGTAAAGAAATTTGGTTGAAGGAGAAACACCATTCCTTGCCCACTTTCTTCATTCGAAACTCATTGTGATATTTTGTTATCAGAATGGGGTACTTGCCAACGAAATAGATTTGAATGAAAATTATTTCACTCATCAATATTTTTTTGTTTGAGGGCGGGAGCTGGGAGCGGCGACTAATCAAAAGTGGCCTATTTCTTCCCATTTTTAGTCAGCTATCTATATAGCGGAACAATTAGATCGCCATGTCTTCAGGGTTATGTTTTACATTTATCTCTTACTTTGGAGGCGGCGTGTGGGAGCGGCAGAGTTTGGCAAAGAAATTCTTCCACAGTTTGAGTTGGGAGTTTCTGAATGTTTGAGGTAACATTAAAATGTAAATCAGTGGAAATTATTGAAAGTTGCACTTTTTTTCTTTTGGGGGTGGAAGTTGGAGGCGGCGTCATATCAAAAGTAGCCTATTCTTTCCCATTTTTAGTAAGCTATCTAAAGTGGTCAACAAAATAAGTGTCTATGTCGATATTTGTATAGTTTTTCAAAACTTGACAGCTTTGGAATCTTTCGCGCGATTTTGGATCTGTTTGAACTGGTGGATAGCCTCATTCTTTGGCTATCGGATCCAAGTTTTGCGGATATTGAGAAAGCCCAATAAAATTTCTACAGGGTGTCAAATAAAGCAATGCAAAAGTTTTGAAAGTTTCGCTAACCCCCATTTTGCCAAGAAATTTTTTTTGTGGATACCAACACCAAAAATATGAAGAATGATGTATTCTCTCGAAAAGGTTTTCGATTCATCCCCCTATTTCTGTTTAAAAAAAAGTTATGCCATTTTTTCCTCAATCTACACTTTTCGACAATTAACGTTACAACTGGCCATATTATCGAGGCAAATTTGACAACAATGGGGCCTTGCACTGCCACTTTTACACACCGAGGGCGCCACGACCGTTGGGGGCAAATTCGACGATTTTGACGGCGTTGACGCTTCAGCGACCGACGTCCGTCATTTTATGTCTTGATTTGAAATTTGGATAACCTCTGTTTCTTGCTTGACGTCTCCAGTCACTGTCAGTTACTGGTCAAACTACTCAAACTCCCCTGTTTTTTGCGTCGTTACGGCCGCTTTATCGAAGTAGGCGCCCCCTACAGTAGTGGCGACCTCACGTTGAGTTTTTCAATTGCAAGGCCCCATTGATACTTCCACTTGAAAAACTGTCCCATGAAAAACATTTTCTTTACTCACCCCTAAAATGATTATCTACGGTCAGTGCCTTAAGCCCCTGCGGACCGACTTAGAATGTAGCCTGCTGGAGCGGGCATCAGGATGGGATAGTACTGTGTCACAACAGATTTACCACATCAACCATATCAAACCCCCTTTGATATTGTTTGTTAGGGGTTGTTTTCAAAAAATTGGTAATTGATAACTTGAGAAGAAAAAGACCTAGAGACAAAATTTTTATTTCATGTTCAATCGCATACGGTGACACATTTTGCAACGTAGTGGGGGTGTCCTTCTTAGCAACCCTTACTTAAGGGACGGAAATGTTTTTGTAGGAGTGTGTGGTTTCATTTCTTATGGTTTCGTCTCTTCTGAATTCAATTTTGGTATTAAAAATTGTTTTTATTCAACATTATCTCCTATTCGGGTAAAACTCGTTCGATTGGTTTGTCATTTGTCACGAATGCGAGAGAGAAGCGACACCATCGACAACATTGCGGCACTTTTTAGGACCTCCTCTAGGTCCATAAGTCGTGCAATTCGACGTCTGGCAGCTGGAGACATTAATTACCGTCGTGGAGGAAGAACTCGGAAAACAACCGCTGCGCAGGATCGCTTTGTTCGAAGGGCGATCCAGAGAAAACCGACCACTACTGCAAGTGCCATCAACAACGTGTTGAGGGCCACGACGGGGATCCAGCTGTCAAACCAAACTGTCAGACGAAGATTGCACGACTCTGGGCTAAGAGCGAGAAGAAGAGCCTCATGCCCTTTAATGAACCGACGTCATCGCGCCGTGCGTCTCCAATGGGCTAGGGACCACCAGAACTGGGGAATAGCTGAATGGGGTAGATGTTTGTTTACGGATGAAAGTAAGTTCAATTTGTTCCATTCGGATGGGCGTGTTTTGGTGTGGAGAAGAAGAAATGAAAGATTTTTGGAAGAGCACATGGAGGCGAGAGTGGCGTTTGGAGGTGGAGGAGTGACTGTTTGGGGTGGAATCACGATGACAGGAAAGAGTGAGTTGGTGGTGTTAAGAGGACAGAGCATGAATGGAGAGAGATATCGAGATTTGTGTATTAGGGATATTGTGGTCCCCTACGCGCAAAACTTCGGTGATGGATTCATTCTGGTTGACGACAACGCGAGACCACATCGTGCACGTATTGTCACCGAATTTTTGAGGGATCACAATATTGAGCGAATGGATTGGCCACCCTTGTCTCCTGATATGAATGTGATTGAGCATGTATGGAGTAGAATGAAGAGAAATATGAAAGAAAGGGAAGGACAAATTGAAAATTTTGATGACTTGGCGGATGCGATTCAGGTTGAATGGGATGCTATTCCTCAGGAGTTTTTGCGAAACCTGGTGGAGAGTATGCCTCGAAGGGTTGCGGCTCTCATTAGAGCTAGAGGAGGTCCCACCAAATACTGATGAAGATGAACTTATGTGAGTGATTCAAGGATATTTTCATATCCCTCGTGTCTAACGGTGTTTCCTTTTTTAGTCGCAGCCGAAGAGTATTTTGCGGAGAGACCCGAAGGCAGTTCCTAGTTACACTTTTACTTGGTTTGAGGTGACTAGTGACGTGGCGCACTAACCGAGGAAGAACGAGTGCTTTACGTGTCCTCCGAGACACGAAGACAAGCGAGTTGGCTATTTTTGCGTGAGACTCTAGGCGCGGGCGTATCTCCAACTTGAAATCAAGTCCATAGTTCCGGCTACGCTTGCTCTATAGGTAAACCCCAGTGGAAGTCTGGTGTACACAATGGTGGCGGTCAATGGAAATCACATGGAAGTCAGTAGAAGTTACGTGGAAATCAGTGGAAGTCTTGTCTACAAAATTTTTGCTGTCTTTGACCGCGCCGAGTTTGAAAGCAACTGAAAGTTAAAACTGGGCTGTACCAATTTTTTTCGCTACTGATAGTATAACTCTATCGATTTTATGGAAACATTGTTTTCAATTGTAAACATTTTGTCACAATAAAGAAAAACTCCATCCGAAGTTATGAACTTGATTCTTTCTTTCAAATGGTAACATTTGTTCAAAATCAATTTTAATTGCCAAAATTGCATTCAGAACAGACGAAACCATAAGAAATGATACCAAACACTTGAACAAAAACATTTCCATCCCTTAAGTAAGGGTAGCTATGAATCACACCCCCACTTTGTTGCAAAATGCGTCACCGTATGCGATTGAACGTCAAATAAGAAATTAGCCTCTAGGTCTTCTCGTTCTCAAGTTATCAATTTTCAATTTTTTTAAAACAACCCTTAACAAACATTATCAGAGGGTTTCATATGGTTAATGTTGTAAATCTGATGTGATACAGTGCTATTCCATCTCCAGCTCCAGCAGGCTACATTCTTACTCGGTCCGCAGGGGCTTTAGGCACTGACCGTAGATAATCATTTTAGGGGTGAGTAAAGAAAATGTTTTTCATGGGACAGTTTTTCAAGTGAAAGTATCAATTGTTGTCAAATTTGCCTCGATAATATGGCCAGTTGTAACGTTAATTGTCGAAAAGTGTAGATTGAGGAAAAAATGGCATAACTTTTTTTTAAACAGAAATAGGGGGATGAATCGAAAACCTTTTCGAGAGAATACATCATTCTTCATATTTTTGGTGTTGGTATCCACAAAAAAAATTTCTTGGCTAAATGGGGGTTAGCGAAACTTTCAAAACTTTTGCATTGCTTTATTTGACACCCTGTAGAAATTTTATTGGGCTTTCTCAATATCCGCAAAACTTGGATCCGATAGCCAAAGAATGAGGCTATCCACCAGTTCAAACAGATCCAAAATCGCGCGAAAGATTCCAAAGCTGTCAAGTTTTGAAAAACTATACAAATATCGACATAGACACTTATTTTGTTGACCACTATATATAGCGAAAGAATTAGATCGTTTTGTCTTCAAGTTTATGTTTTTCATTCATCTCTCACTTTGATGGCAGCGTATGGGGGCGGCAGCATTCGGCAAAGTAACTGTTGCACAGTTTGAGTTGGAAGTTACTAAATGTAAGGGAAATATGACAATCAGTGAAAATTGTGAATGTTGCATTTTTTTGCTTGGAGGCGGCAGCTGGAGGCGGCGGCTAATTTAAAGTGGCCTATCTTTTTCCAATTTCAGTCAGCTATCAATATAGTGAAAGAATTAGATCGCTATGTCTTCAGGTTCATGTTTTTCATTCATCTCTTACTTTGGGGGCGGCGTGTGGGAGCGGCAGCGTTCGGCTGAGCAAATGTTGCACAATTTGAGTTGGCAGTTCCTAAATGTTGAAGGGAACATCTCAATCAGTAACATTTGTGAAAGTTGCACTTTTTATCCTTTGGGGGCGGAATCTGGGGGCGGCGACTAACCAAAAGTAGCCTATCCTTTCCCATTTTTAGTCAGCTATTTATATACCGAAAGAATCAGATCGCTATGTCTTCGGGTTTATGTTTTTCATTCATCTCTCACTTTGATGGCAGCGTATGGGGGCGGCAGCATTCAGCAAAGTAACTGTTGCACAGTTTGAGTTGGAAGTTACTAAATGTAAGGGAAATATGACCATCAGTGAAAATTGTGGAAGTTGCATTTTTTTGCTTGGAGGCGGCAGCTGGAGGCGGCGGCTAATTAAAAGTGGCCTATCTTTTTCCAATTTCAGTCAGCTATTAATATAGTGAAAGAATTAGATCGTTATGTCTTCAGGTTCATGTTTTTCATTTATCTCTTACTTTGGGGGCGGCGTGTGGGAGCGGCAGCGTTCGGCTGAGCAAATGTTGCACAATTTGAGTTGGCAGTTCCTAAATGTTGAAGGGAACATCTCAATCAGTAACATTTGTGAAAGTTGCACTTTTTATCGTTTGGGGGCGGAATCTGGGGGCGGCGACTAACCAAAAGTAGCCTATCCTTTTCCATTTTTAGTCAGCTATTTATATAGGTACCGAAAGAATCAGATCGCTATGTCTTCGGGTTCATGTTTTTCATTTTAAAGTGCTTGGGGGCGGTTTTTAGCAGTTTTTTCATGTTGGCGGCGCATATTGAAGACGGAATGTTTCTTGGCTTACGTTTATAAGTGGCAACTATGTATTATTCAAAAAATGAGAACACTAGAGCATCAGGTCTGGTAGAAAGTGCAATATTATGTTATTTCAAGTTTATCGGGGGCGGTTTTCTCTATGTTGGCGGCGCAATATGGACATCCAATATAGCCTAGCCCTCCTTTGGGAGTGGCAGCTATGTAACAGCGAAAAAATTAGAAAGCTAGGTCGTCTAGTTTGGGAGGAGTTCGAGGAACGGACGGACGGACGGACAAAGCGGTTGCAATAGCGATTTTCATCAAGATCCAACTGCAGCAGCGTTATCTTCAACATGCGGTGAGCGTATGAGCCACACGAAATATTAATTTTAGGTGCAAACATGCTGCTAATGAAAGTTGGGGAAAAGACTGAATTAATTTTTGGAGGAAAAATTTTCAAAATCAGACCAACGGTTCTCAAGTTTTCCTCTCTGGAAAAACTGGAAATTTTCCAACTTTTATTCCGTGAACAGATTTCTACCATTTGTTTTTGAAGAATAGATAACTGGTTCTTGAACATTTTGCAATCATTTCTATCCAATTTCCCGGAAATTTTCCTACTGAAAATGTGAAAATATAAAACCGCTTATGCGATCGTGCAAATTAAGCGGTTTTGCCACGATGATTACCGAATTATTGATCCGATCAAATCGAAATCAGGTACGAAAGCATAAGTTCAGTCTGGAATGATCTGATTAGACTTTGGGTAGATGATTTTGATCGGAAGCCCTCAGGTAGCACATTGGGTCTGGGCTTGTACGCCCAAGCTCTAAATTGAAAATATAGAGTTGAAATTTGGCACACAGATGCAGTAAAAGTTCTCAATCAAGTTTGTGTAATTTCATCATCATGTCTAAAGTAGGAACAAAAATTTCAATAAGAAACTAGCATGCATTCTTGAGATATCACAACAACCAGCTACCTAGTTCTGCCTTCCGAAATATTCTATCACAATGGAAACCTAAGAACCTGTCACTTGTTCTGTCGGCCCAACAATGGATGCAGGATGCTCGCTAAACGCTCAACTCACTGGAGTTTTTTCATCAATTTCCAAATCAAATCCTTCCCCTCCCGAAGGGACACTTCGATCAAAATCATTACTGACGTCCCTGGATACAGCCGGGAAAGTTTTATGTCGTCCCACAACAGATTTGTTGAAAAATAGCACTGCAAATGTTTTCTTTTTATAAATGAATCAAGGGAATGCGGATTTATCAATGATCACACAAAAACTACTCAACAATCTATTTGTGGTCAAAAAAAAAAATTATTTTTCAATTTGTTGACCAGGCAAAGACATTTTTTTTCTACAAGAAGAATGGAATTGGCATGACGAAAAAGGTTATGATGGTCAAGAACAAAGTTGTTTAGGTCTTGTACGGTAGATAGGGCGGTACTGAATGACGCATGGGAAAAATTCTGACATCCTGAAATTTTGAGGGGCTCCGAGTCGGCCCCCTAATGGATAAATTTCCGAGTGCTGCGGGTCAAATCACTTGAAATTTTATGTATATGCCGATCACGTTTTAAATTCAGTAGAAATTAAAACGCGGTTGGCCATGTTCCCTAGGGTGTAACGGACGCTAACAGACCAAGTTACGTGAAAACGGGCTTTTTGTGGCGACGTCCAGTGAGGTTATAAAATTTTGACATGAAATGCCAATTCTGGCGTCTCCTTGCATCATATTCCGCTACAGTGTTGCCTTGGCTGTTATGACTGTTATCTTGTCAGAATGGCAGGTAACTGACAGAGTGCCGAGCCGTTCTAGGTTTTAGACACTAGGCCTTCATTTCTGACCATACATTAGAACAGTTTTCTCAACCTAGTATATGATATGATGGTATATTATGATTCACTATTTTATTCAAAACAAACTGTTCACCAATCGCCCATTTAAACTGGAGAAAGTCTATTAAAATCAAGACGTCTTGAGCGTTCATACGATCTTGCAACAGCGCTGTACTCTATTGACAATACGAATTCAAGGTCATCTGGGGAAATCTTGATCCAACATTACAAATTTGAGCATCCCCAAATATCGCAGAATTGCCAACTTGGCGTGCAAAAATTACCGTTGTAGTGCTGAATTTAAAAGCTGATCGGCGTATAGTTTGCGTATGCCAAATTTCATTGCAGTATCACAAAATGCAGAATCAAAAAGCGTACCGCTGCAACTATGAAGAAAATCGCCCCCATTCACCTGGAAAGTTATCGTCACTTAGGTTACGAAAAAATCCATTAGTAACAGCACGTGACAGTTATAGTACAGGAAAAATAGTAAAGAAATCGGCGAAACCTCGGAATAAATATGGACGTCCTGAAAATTTGATATTTTGTTCAGAATTAAGTGCTCTACAACATATCCAAAATCACCAAAAATCGCACTCGGGGGTTTTGAGTTATTGGAGGGGGAGTAAAAAATTGCTGGTAAAAATGGAGGGGATGGAACCCGTCAACCCATTGAATGCGAATACATTATAGTTCCACGTATCATATCTCATTGATACCATTTTGGCACAAAAAATGTCCATCATTGTTGAAGGGGAGTAGTGGGGGGGCGAAGTTCTGCTGGGTGGTCCATTTTGTTTTTATGGCTATGTAGAACCGATCACGACAAGTTTGGTATCTTTTCCGACTAAATTCAATCTCCTGAACTCGTATCCGATGTGCAAATTCGGATGAAAACAAGATTGAACAAGTTGACTTGAGAAAATTTGTTTCTTCTTTGACAATTTTGACGAATTTTTTTTGTACTGTTGGAGGTGTTAATTCTTAGAAAATTTTCAGGGACCAATAAATTGAAGTGTATTCCCCACAAAAATCATCCACTCGATGTATAATTTTGTTTCTCGAGTTTAAAAAACCGATTTGAACTTGAGCCGCCGCGGCGCGTCGTCTACTACTGACCAGAACACTACAGCATGCACCTTTAAATGAAAACACCTCAAACTATTGGAGAAATAACAACTTATCTTCGAAAATTGGAGGATTTGTGCAGAACTGAATTCCCTATACCATGAACAAAATCGCCATGAATCGCAATGCAAGATTTTGAGTTATTCGAGGAAGAGTATAACACTTTGACAGGATTCATACTCTATGAGCTGTTACCGCCCCCCTTGAATAACTCAAAACCCTACAGTGCGATTCATGGCGATTTTGTTTATGTTATAGGGAATTCGATTCTCCACAGATCCTCCAATTTTCGAAGATCAGTTCTTATTTCTTCAATAGTTTGAGGTGTTTTCATTTAAATGTGCATGCTGTAGTGTTCTGGTCAGTAGTAGACGACGCGTCGCGCCGGCTCAGGTTCAAATCGATTTTTTAAACTCGATAAACAAAATTATACTTCGAATGGATGATTTTTGTGGAGAATACACTTCAATTCAATGGTCCCTGAAAATTTTCTGGAAATGAACACCTCCAGTACAAAAAAAATTCGTCAAAATTGTCAAAGAAAAAACAAGTTTTCTCAAGTTAACTTGTTCAAACTTGTTTTCATCCGAATTTGCACATCGGATACGAGTTCAGGAGATTGAATTTAGTCGGAAAAGATACCAAACTTGTCGTGATCGGTTCTACATGGCCATAAAAACAAAATGGACCACCTAGCAAAGCTTCGCCCCCCACTACTCCCCTTCAACAATGATGGACACTTTTTGTGCTAAAATGGTATCAATGGGATATGATACGTCAAACTATAATGTATTCGCATCCAATGGGTTGACGGGTTCCATCCCCTCCATTTTTACCAGCAATTTTTTACTCCCCCTCCAATAGCTCAAAACCCCCGAGTGCGATTTTTGGCGATTTTGGATATGTTGTAGAGCACTCAATTCTGAACAAAATATCAAATTTTCAGGACGTCCATATTTTTTCCGGGGTTGAAATCTATCTTTCTTGTACTATTAGCCAAATAGACTGAAAACCGTTGCAAATTGGTCACTTTTGGAGTTGCTCTCTCAAAAACAGCTGTCAACTTAATTGCTGGTTCCCACAAACAGATTTCATAATACTGGCTATTTTTGGGTAACTTTTGGTAGAGCCCCAGAGCCCCCAATTTTGAGTATTGATCTTGGACAAATTTTTATCCTGTATCGTTCTGACTTGAAGTTTTGGCTTCAACACAAGCCCCATAGCCCCATAGGTTGGAGATCGATCAACATTGAGAAAAGTTATCACCTAAAGCCTGAAATACTACTTTTTCCCGTTTTCTCTGTAATTAGGGGAGATGGGGGTAAACTTGAAAAACCGTTTCGAGACACAGATATCCCAGTTCCCCAGAACAAGTTGGAAAAAATTGAAAACATTTTTCGTCGATTGGGAGGGATCCAAACTTTTACAGTTTTGCAGTACCTCAGTGAAACACCCTGTATGAATGATAACAAAATCTTGCACCAAAAATGGAATAGAGCATCTTATAGCACAAAAAATGAGCCATCCAAGGAATAAAAAAGTTTTGAAATTAGCCAACCTCCTTTGAAGCTACGACATTTTGAATTCGACTGAAATTTTTGGGTGGCCCATTTCATTTGGTGCGCAGTTTAAAAAGGTCACATTCCCAAAACTCCCAAAACACAACTTACAGGGTGCAATATACTTAATTTGTTAATTTTTTTTTTCCGAGTGCAATCATCTCAGATAGCAATCTTATCTGGCTCGCCAGAAAGCTCAGGGTTTTCCGCAAGCCATATAAAAAATGTGCATTTGTGTTATCACTCTGACTTGATGTACAGGATGACTTATATTCTGTTTCCACTTTTGTTGTGCGAGGAGTTGCTAGAGAAATTTTCCTTAGCAACTCCTCGCACAATCAAAATCGCAAAAATGCTCAGTTCTACAGTAGCCAGTAGTTACAGTGATTGCAGAAATGTAAATTTTTAATATGTTTTGCTGAATACTCTAGGCTCTCTATTGAAATGGATAAGATTATCATCCGAACTGATGTGACCCAGGAAAAAAAAGAGGTATTTCACCCTGTATGTCATGTTTCAGCAGTTTGAGGAATGTGACATTTTTATAGGTACGTTCAGTCAGCTTATTTAGTCGCAAGTTTCAATTTTAGCCGTAAGCGCTGCATCGCTTGTTGGCTGTTTTAAGGAGGCTGGTTCATAAGAGCCAATGGGCGTCGCTGCGCTTCCGACTAAAATTAAAACTTGCGGCTAAATAAACTGACTGAACGCACCTTATATCTTGAATGCGAGAATAGACTTGTAACAGAGCTGGAAATGATCTTCGTCCGGATTGATTCGATCAAGATAAAATAGATGAAAAAAAAAAGATTTCACCCTGTACGTGGAATACCAGCAGCTATAGAGGGGTGAATTTTCCACATCTTCAATAGGAGACCATAAGGTTGTTGAATAATGAAAGACTGTTTCTCTCGAGAATTATTTCACCAAAATAAAAGAATCTGAAGATTAATTTTTTAATTTTGACCCTGTATACTTAGTAGTACGCGTCACAGGGATTTAAGCTTCTGACATGTTGAACAGGTGGGGATGAGCTAACCATTCAACAAAAAACCGTTTGAGAACTACTTTCTTCAAGCAAAAAATCTAATTCGTAAATACTATTAAGGTCATTTTGCAAACAATTAACTTAATTATAAAACTAAACTAAACTTGGCGGAACAGTTAACAAGAGAACTAAGAGTGAGCATCATATTTAGAAAATTGACATACATTACAAAATTTAAAAAAATCGGTTGTGTCACCCCAAAACTTTTCCGACTAGTATCCAGGAACATATTATTATGGATATATCTGTTCGAAACGTTCCTTCGCGTGGGAGGTTGAAATTAGAGAAAAAGATAGAAATTAATGTGCAGGAAAGTGAACATTTGTAAAATTGAATTTTCCGGGAAAACTTCAATTTTTTTCCAAATCATCTCATTGTAAAAATCGTCAATCAAGGCTTCAAGTTCCATCATTCAAGTCTGGTCTAGATAACGCAGCCTGGTTTCATTTACGTTTTCAACAGGGAAATCCTCGGGAAATTGGAAGAACAATTGTTGAAAAATGTTCAAGAACCAGTAACCTCTTGTTTAAAAAAAATGGTGAAAATTCCTCTAAAACCGTAGGTCCAATTTCAAGAATTTTTCCTCCAAAAATAATTCAATATTTCCTCCAACTTTCATTCCCAGCATGTTTTCACCTAAAATGAATATTTTGTGGGACTCACCGCATACTGAAGTTTGCACTGCCGTTTTTTTCAAATTTTTTTTAATTTTTTTAATTCAATTGACTTATTTAACGAGGCGACATTCGGCTATTAGCTGCTCGACCATGCAACCTCAAAATGTGAATTCACGGAATGTGCAAATTTCATTTTGAAAAAACTACCGTCAGAAAACCGAAGCCCTTGAAAATGGGTCTACACGACGCCCAATCCAACCAGCTTTCGATCTCAGTTGAAATTTTTCGGAAAAAGTCGATCCCCGAGCAGGAATGAAAATTTGGTTCCAATCCATTGGATAAATTTTGAATAATTAAATGGTAGAGTTTTGACCTTTGACATTTTTTAATATTTGACAGATGACAGATGGAGAAATGTTTTTTCGTTGCGGCTCTAATCGTAGCAGATTACAGACATACAGACAGACATCACTCCAAGGATGGTCTTAATCAACTTGGGGGACCTCAAAATGGATATATGACTTCATCTCGAAACATTTTTTTAGCGCGTTCACAATACTTCCCCTCCTCATTAGGTGGCGAGTCGGAAAAGTAGAATCATGGAGATTTGCGAGGAACCACTCAGTTTATGATGTTGAGTGTCTGCCATAGCATCATTTGGAACAATAAAAAAAATCGTGCAAGGACCCTATTGTTACAGTAATTGTAGGAAACGTAATTTTAGGCGGTGGATCATTTGAAACGTTTAAATTTGAAATCAAGATCCCAGATCCAGCTCTTACCTAACAAAGCAACCGGAATAGTGGCAGCTTGGATTGGTGTGGGATGAACAAAACTCATTTCTCCTATCACTTTCAGCAAAGGCCTGGATAAGTTCATCTGATAAAAACTAGCATTGTTGGGATCATCCAGCTCTACCTCATCGAAAAACTGCCCCTGGGACACGGTTTTTTCCTCCTCCTCCTTTTCAACCCAACCCTTCTTGCTTTTTTTCTCCTTCACCTTAATTTTGTCATGTTTCAACTCATCATCGGACAAAGACAAATCAGACACGTCCCCATTGTCTTGCTCCACTTCTTCGTCGCTTTTGTTTTTGCTGCGGATCTGTTTGATTTTATCGTCCGTTTTGCTTTTTACTTTTCTCTTGATGTACTTTGTCAAATCGTTCCATGGGTCTTTGTTGTATTCTTCTATGGAACTAACAAACTGAAAGTCTGGGTCAAAGTCGGCTTTGTTTTTGTTTTTCTGCTTGGAGGGTTGAAACTGTAAAGAAACCAACAAGAATAAAATCAACGGCAATTTTCGGAGGGAAAGGATAATCATGTATGGTGATCAAGGTGATAGTGATCGTATTTCTAACCTCAACTTCGCCATCAGAATCATCGGAGAAGTTTTGGGGGTCTTCGTTGTTGGGAAGCATAGATGAGACGATGTTGCTGATTTACATACGTAATATATTATGTAGACGTTTATACACTTTTATACAGTTACAACTGATTCAGAGCAGTGCAGAGCAGAGCAGAGTGAGCAGACTAGAACACGTGCTGTAGCTACGCTCAGAGAATAGCCTGCCCTCTGGAGCTGGCTACGCTACTACCCGAAGAACGAAAACAGACTGGTAAAACCAGTGTTGCCAACACCTAGAATAAGATATCCTCCAGATGGCATCTGAAATATCTCTATAAACCATGCGTAAGTATGCAACCAACATAACAAGTATGAAAACCGGGTGTTTATAAACGTCTGTGATCGCGGCAGGCTTTGGTCAGGCCAAAAGTCGCAGTGAAAGGCACGATTTGAAAGAGTGATAGGAGATTCCAAAAGCGATATGATAACAAACGTTTATAAACACCCGGTATTTACGAAAAAAATGTGATTATTTAGGAAAACCTCCAGTTTTCAAGCTAGATCTTTTTTAAATAGCCAGAATTCCCGCTAGCCTCTAGATCGTGTTTTGAACCCGCCAGATGGGTTTTAAAAACTCCTATAGGTATTTTATCAATATTTTCAAAGGATTTTAGCTACATTCTGAAAACGACCTTTTCGTTCTTCAGGCAGTAGCTACAACACGTGTTTAAATCCGCTCTGTCCTGAATCAGTTGTAACTGTATACCACGAACAAAAACAACACGCACGCAACACGTAACTCAAACAAACACGTACAAAGCAAACAATGAACAATTTAACAGCACCACCACTTCTCTGCCCTACGTCCACCCACGTACCATAATAGATGACTATAATAATATAGCTCTTCGAACGACGTCTCTGGAGGGGGAGTACTTTGGCGGCTCATCATATGGGCATGTGGCGGATGAACTATTGTCCCCTCGATAGCTTAGTGGTAGAGTACCCATCCGGCAAATGGAAGACACGGGTTCGATTCCCGCTCGAGGCAAGACACTTTTCTCCGTCCCATCGCGCCATAGAATCATCGGAGAAGTCCTCTACATCTTCTTCGTCGTCATTGATGGTACGGATAATTTTCGGTACTGCGGGGCTGCTTACTCCTTGACCATTTTCAAAATTCACGAAAAACCAGTCTTTGGGCCTGTTTCTTCAAAAAATGCGACTTCAAAGTTTAAACATTCACATTAAACAAGTATGGGCATGTGGCGGAGGAACTGCTGTCTCCTGGATAGCTAAGAGGTAGACTCCGGCATATGGGAGACGCGGGTTCGATTCCCGCTCGGGGCAAAACACTTTTTGCACCCCCTTGGGATGCTCACTTACCAAAGGACCCCGCACGTTTTCTATGAAAAAGTGGTTTCGGTGAATTTCGCTAATTTTTTTATATGTTGTAGATCTTGATTCAGGAAATATATTCCTGAAAAATTGGACCCCTCCTCCATATCATCCAGGCAGTTCCCATTGGAGGTGGAGATTCAGTGGTGAATTAGCAGACTGCAGACTCTAATAGGCGCGAGTAATTATTGCGCATCAGGGTTGTTATTGTTGAAGCTGCCCCTACTCCTCACTGCACAAAAAGAAGTTTCCAAAAAGTCCTGTGACGTTTTAAGACTTAGTAAATAGCCCATGCCTTATTCACTTCTTATACGATACATCCCACACAATATCCCTGTGAAGTGTAAGCCGTACAAAGCCGCTTTGAAGGAGCGTGAGACCATTGGAAGTATCGTCCAAGAATGGAAGGCAAATGGGATTGTAACCGAAACTGGAGGTGAAAGAAGTGTCCATGAAGTTCAAAAAGTTGCTGGGTATGTTTTTGACAAATCGAGAGTATGGAAAGTTCTTAATGAGAATGGCAAGGAACGAAAGCTTTATGTGATTCCTAAAACTGCTCGAAAAAGCATTGTGGTCAAAAGTCACGATTTACATGATCATTTTGGTATTGATCGGACAGTGGCGAAAATACGGGAAAGGTACTGGTTTCCAAAAATGCGAAATTATGTGAAACGTCACATACACGCTTGTATTGAATGTTTGATGTGTAAATTCCCTGGAGGCAAAAGGCCTGGAGAATTACATCCATACCAAGTACCTAGAAGACCGTTTGAGAGAATACACGTGGACCATGTTGGACCGTTCCAGAAGAGTCAGTTGGAAAACATGTACGTGATGGTAGTCATTTGTCCTTTGACAAAGTTTGTCAAATTGTATCCTGTGAAGACTTCAAGAGCTTCAGAAGTTGTTGAAAAGATGCAGAGCTTCGTGAACAGTTATGGTGTGCCCCGAGTAATAATCAGTGACAGAGGAACTGGTTTCACGTCACAGCTATTCGAAACCTATTGTGAAGAAATTGGTTCGAAGTACGTTTTGATTTCGTCCCGATGGCCCCAGAGCAACGGACAAGTCGAAATCGTCATGAAGTCATTGGTGCCAACTATCATGACATGTATAGATGCTGAAGATGAATGGGATTCAAAGATGGGAGACGTTGAACGAAGCCTGAACACTGTGGTTAATAAAACCACTGGCAAAATTCCTTTCGAGGTGTTACATGGATACCTACCCGTGTTAAAGGATGGTGTTGTCGTGCAAGCTGCAGATCGAGACGAAGAGTGGACCCCACCAGAGGAAGTTCAGCGCGAGGTGAGAGCAGCGATTCAACAAGAACAAGCCAAGATGAAACGGAGATACGACGCCAGGCATTACAAGGGATGTAAATATAATGTTGTTGACATTGTTGTACTGCGCAATTATATTGCAGGTGGCCCAGGCATTTTAGGTCAAAAATCGACAAAACCTAGAAATAATTCGCCTAAGGCTAAATTTTTGCACATTGACAGTTTGGACCTAGTACAACAACATATCAAAATACCCAAACTTTCCCCCGTCCGCGTCTTTGATTTTCAGGTCCTCAGGTTCTTGAAGTTGCATCGCTGATCTACGACTCATGCCGTAGCATTATTCTTGGACCGATCAAGCTCATTTTGGGCTTAAATTGAAGAAAAAAGATCAACCAATGATTTTCTGGTGCAAAAGACCCACATCCGGTGCGCAGCAAGCCGGCAGACCCGCGAAATTCAAAATTAACGCTGATATTCGCGACCACTTCTCACGGAATTCTCGCTTTGTATCGTTTGTCGAAAATAAATAGTGACAAACCAGAAGTCACTGCATTCAGCAATTCTTCAGCTTTCCAAGTGTGCATTTATGGTGCCTGTGGGAGCACCGATTGCAAATATACACCCCCAGACTAAACGTTGGTCAGGGTGACGCGATCTCTGTGTTGCGCCATATGAGGCGATTGTCGAAACCCGTCAAGCAAATACATCGTAATTCGATGCATTGTATACTGTTGATATCATTTTGGTACAAAAAGTGTCGGTAATTGTTGAAGGGGGCCCGTTGGGAGGCGAAGCTCGGCTAGGTGGCTCTTTTTTTCCCTGGGCCATGTTGAACCGATCACGAAATGTTTGGTATCTTTTCCGACTGAATTCAATCTCCTGAACTCAAATCCGAGGTGTAAATTTGGATAAAAGCAGGTTTGAACAAGTTAACTTGAAAAAACTTGTTTTTTCTTTGACAATTTTGACGATTTTTTTTACTGTTAGAGGTGTTCATCTTTGGAAATAATTCAGGAGCCATCAGAATAAAGTGTATTCTTCACGAAAATCATCCACTTGATATATAATTTGGTTTCTGGAGTTTAAAAAATCGATTTGAACCTGAGTCGGCGCGGCGCCGGCGCAGCGTCTACTGATGACCTGAACACTACAGCATGCACCTGTGAATGAAAATAGCCTAAACTATTGAAGAAATAGTGACTTATCTCTGAGAATGCGAGGATCTGTGCAGAATTGAATTCCCTATAAGACTCGCCGTGAAGCTCACCACAGGGTTTTGAGTTATATGAGGGGAGAGGTAACAGTTCCCATTTGAAATATAGAGTATGAATCGTGCTGAAATGTTATGCCCGTCCTCGAATAACTCAAAATCATGTAGCGCAATTCATGGCGATTTGAATTATGTTAAGGGAATTCAGTTCTGCACAGATCTTCGAAGTTTGAAAGATGAGCTATCATTTTTTCAATAGTTTGGGGTATTTTTATTTAAAGATGCATGATGTAGTGTTCTGGACATTAGTAGATGCGGCACCAGGTTCAAATTGATTTTTTAGACTCAAGAAACAAAATTATACATCGAGTGGATGATTTTCGTGAAGAATGCACTCCAATCTGATGGCTCCTGAAATATTTCCTGAAAGATGAACACCTCTACGAAGGCGCAGAGCGGACATCAGAGTTTTTTTTTATGATTTCGAAAAAAAAAAACACGAAATTATGGGGATAAAGTCAGAATTCTGAGTTTAAAGTCGGAATTCTGAGTTTGAAAGTCAGAATTCTGAGATTAAAGTCGGAATTCTGAGTTTGAAAGTCAGAATTCTGAGTTTAAAGTCGGAATTCTGAGTTTGAAAGTCAGAATTCTGAGTTTAAAGTCGGAATTCCGAGTTTAAAGTCAGAATTCTGAGTTTAAAGTCGGAATTCTGAGATTAAAGTCGGAATTCTGAGTTTGAAAGTCAGAATTCTGAGTTTAAAGTCGGAATTCTGAGTTTGAAAGTCAGAATTCTGAGTTTAAAGTCAGAATTCTGAGTTTAAAGTCGGAATTCTGAGTTTAAAGTCGGAATTCTGAGTTTGAAAGTCGGAATTCTGAGTTTCAAACTCGGAATTCTGCGCGCGCACAATTCCGAGTTTCAAAGTCAGAATTCTGCGCGCGCATCGGCAGGAATCGAGCCGGTTGATTAAATGGCCTCTCCTTAGCGCAATACGAACACTTGGTACAATCGAACCACTCGATGGCGTCGGCGGCGACATGGCTCCACCCGAATGAAGTTCCTTTGTGCTTTGAACTCGGCTTCGAACGATGAGCCTCGATAAGAGCATTCGGCGCATTGTACAAAAGCAACAATAACAATAGCATATTACATAGGGTTGTGAATAATGCTATAGGTACCTATGCTATTACAGCTGTGTCACGTTATAACGCAAAGGTGGAGGGGGGAGGGGACGGCGCGAAATTATCATTGTAGGTATCCATGTGTTTGTCTGTAATGTTCGTATAAGTCGAAACGCTTATGGCTCTTGTAGTTGCAGTAGATGCAAAAGAACTGTTCCGGTTCGACAATGGCATTGTACAGTTCGGCTGCATGAACATTTTTGTAATTCCTTTGGACGTGTTGGTTGAGTTGGAAGAAGAATTCAGTCAGTCCGATGCGAACATTGCGAACAGTTGGACGTGTCCACAATTTGGGTTGTTAGTAGGTACCTACCTAATCACGTTGGTCGGAATTTGTCAGTGGCACCAAATCGTGCCCCAGCTATGCGCTTGACAGCCACGATACTGCCAGCCCAACGAAAACATTACTGCGCTGCGCTTCGGGATTTAAAGAGGCGCCGCAGCTATAATAGGTAGCATATAGCATTTTTCACAACCCTATGTAATAATATGCTATTGCTGCTATTGTACCCACAATGCGCCGAGTGTTCTTATCGAGGCTTATCGTTCAAAGCACAAAGGAACTTCATTCAGGTGGAGCCATGTCGCCGCCGACGCCATCGACTGGTTCGATTGTACCAAATGTTCGTATTGCGCGAAGAAGAGGTGTATGAAGAAGCACATGATGACGCACGCTACGGACAGAGAATTAACCAGTTCGGCTGTGTGGAATGTCCGTATCGTGTTAAGGAAAAAAAGGGTTTAGACTCGGGTTTAGAAAAGGCACAAGTTGTTACATCTCTCGAAGATTTTATTAAGCGAGTAAGTAGGTATCGTTAGGGTCGTCAACTTGTCAATCACTATTTAATCAACCGGCTCGATTCCTGCCGATGCGCGCGCAGAATTCTGACTTTGAAACTCGGAATTGTGCGCGCGCAGAATTCCGAGTTTGAAACTCAGAATTCCGACTTTCAAACTCAGAATTCCGACTTTAAACTCAGAATTCCGACTTTAAACTCAGAATTCCGACTTTAAACTCAGAATTCTGACTTTAAACTCGGAATTCCGACTTTAAACTCAGAATTCTGACTTTCAAACTCAGAATTCCGACTTTAAACTCAGAATTCTGACTTTCAAACTCAGAATTCCGACTTTAATCTCAGAATTCCGACTTTAAACTCAGAATTCTGACTTTAAACTCGGAATTCCGACTTTAAACTCAGAATTCTGACTTTCAAACTCAGAATTCCGACTTTAAACTCAGAATTCTGACTTTCAAACTCAGAATTCCGACTTTAATCTCAGAATTCTGACTTTCAAACTCAGAATTCCGACTTTAAACTCAGAATTCTGACTTTATCCCCATAATTTCGTGTTTTTTTTTTCGAAATCATAAAAAAAAACTCTGATGTCCGCTCTGCGCCTTCGTACACCTCGAACAGTAACAAAAAATCGGCAAAATTGTCAAAGTTCAAGTTCAAAGTAACTTGAAGTGTTTCAAGTTAACTTGTTCAAACTTGTTTTTATCCAAATTTACACACGGGATTCGAGTTCAGGAGACTGAATTCAGTCGGAAAAGATACCTTACTTGTTGTGATCGTTTCTACATGGCCAGGAAAACAAAATTAACCACCTAGCAGAGCTTCGCCCTCCCACGACTCCCCTTCAAGAATGATCGACACTTTTTGTGCCAAAATGGTATAAACGGGATATAATGCGTCGAATTATAATGTATTGGCGTCCAATGGGTTGACGAATTTCATCTCCTCCACTTTCAGGTGCAATTTTTTACCGTAGCGTTAATTTTGAATTTCGCGGGTCTGCCGGCTTGCTGCGCACCGGATGTGGGTTTTTTTGCACCAGAAAATCATTGTTTGATCTTTTTTCTTCAATTCAAGCCCAAAGGGAGCTTGATCGGTCCAAGAATAATGCTACGGCATGAGTCGCAGATCAGCGATGCAACTTCAAGAACCTGAGGACCTGAAAATCAAAGACGCGGACAGGGGAAAGTTTGGGTATTTTGATATGTTGTTGTACTAAGTCCAAGCTGTCAATGTGCAAAAATTCAGCCTTAGGCGAATTATTTCTAGGTCAAAACCTAATTTGTAATTGTAATTGTAATTGTAATTTATTGCTCTTAAAATTTACAGATTTTTTGAGCAAAGAGCTCGGAAATAAAACAGCATTTTCGTAGAAAAAGGACATTAACATGAATATAGATAATAGTTCTTATAAATAAATAATAACAACACAGAACAAAGTAGCATTTCCAAACAAACATAATTACAACAAAATAAAGTTGAAACACTCTGATTCAGAAAAAAAAAAGAAAACACCTCCAGGATGCCCAAGCCAGCACGGAACCACCGATCGCCGGTCACCATTCCCCCTCCCCCAGAACAAAAGGTGCAGATATCGGTGAACGGCCTTCATCACTTCATTCTCAGTGCTCATGAGAAGCGAAACCACATCCCTGTCACATCCCCTAACTCGAGCCCTAACTCCTCCTCTGAATTCCTCATAAATCGGGCAAACATATAGGATGTGCTCCAACGTCTCATCCCGATCGAGGTTACACATGGTACATCTCTTTCCCGCATCAATACCTAGTGGCGGGGTTAACGGCCAAAAATGTAATGATCTGTGAATTTTGTGATAAAAGCATGAAATATGGCATACGTGTTCAGAAGACCCTCCTTTGCAATTCCAGATGTGGCGCCACGCAAGATTTTGCACCAGAGGCACTGTATTGCGGTAAATATACCTGCTAGGGGTAAATTCTGCAAAAATGGTTCCTGGCCGGTCTCTGGTACCGCAGTCGGTATTTTTCAGTTCTGTTCAGCTAAAACTACATGTAGAAATGAGTGAGGAGTGCATTTTCACAAGCGAAGTTCCAAATGCTGCCTTTATACGTTGTTTCAATACATTTTAAGGCCAACTTTGTTTTAGTACAGGAAACATGGTAAAAAAATTGCCAAAACCTCGGCAAAGATATGAACGTCCTGAAAATTTGATATTCTGTTCAGAATTAAGTGCCCTACTACATATCTAAAATTGTCA
The DNA here is from genome assembly GCA_949128115.1 of Anaspis maculata. Classification (NCBI taxonomy): domain Eukaryota; kingdom Metazoa; phylum Arthropoda; class Insecta; order Coleoptera; family Scraptiidae; genus Anaspis; species Anaspis maculata. The sequence goes on from OX421967.1 coordinate 23,897,272, forward strand.
AAAATCGCACCCCGAGGCTTCGAGTTATTGGAGGGGGGTAAAAAATTGCAACTCAAAATTAAAGGTATAGAACCCGATGGAACCCGTCAACCCAATGGATGCGAATACGTCGTAGTTCGACGCATCACATCCCGTTGATACAATTTTGGCAGAAAAAGTGTCGATCATTGTTGTAGGGGGGTCGCGCGGGAGGGCGAAACTCGGCTGGGTGGCTCTTTTTCTTCCTGGGCCATGAAGATCGATCACGACAAGATTGGTATCTTTTCCGACTAAATTCAATGTCCTGAACTTGAATCCGATGTATAAATTTGGACAAAAACAAGTTTAAACAAGTCAACTTGAGAAAACCTGTTTTTTCTTTGACAATTTCCACAAAACTTGTTTTTACTGTTAGAGGCATTCATCTTTGAAAATATTTTAGAGGCCATTAGATTGAACTGTATTCTTCACGAAAATCATCCATTCGATCTGTACCTTTGTTTTTCGAGATAGAAGAAATCGATTTGAACTTTGGTCGGCACAGGCCGTCGTCTACTACTGACCAGAACACTACACCATGCATCTTTAAATGCAATGAAAAAAGCCCAAACTATCTGAAAAATTATAACTCATCTTTGAAAGTTCGAGGATCTGTGCAGAACTGAATTCTCTATAACATAAACAAAATCGTTATAAATCGCAATGCAGGGTATTGAGTTATTACTTGAAGGTGCATGCTGTAGTGTTCTGGCGGTTCTGGTCATTAGTGGACGCCGGGCAGTGCCGACTAAAGTTCAAATCGGTTTTTTCTATGTCGGAAAACAAAATTACAGATCGAATGGATGATTTTCGTTAAGAATACAGTTCAATCTAATGACCTTTGAAATATTCTCATAGATGAATGCCTCTAACAGTAAAAAAAAGTTTCGTGAAAATTGTCAAAGAAAAAACAGGTTTTTTCAAGTTAACTTGTTCGAACTTGTTTTTATCCAAAATTACACATCGGATTCAAGTTCAGGACGTTGAATTTAGTCGGAAAAGATACCAATCTTGTCGGGATCGATTCTTCATGGCCCAGGAAGAGAAAGAGCCACCCAGCCGAGTTTCGCCCTTCCCCACGACCCCCCTTCAACAACTGCCAGGCGATACTTACCGTGTTACGAGTATTGGAGACGAAGGTCGTAAATTCACCACAACGGCTAACGTAGCGCAGCTACAAGCCGCAGAAGGACGATCTCGAAGACAGCAGGGACTCACAGTCTGGATCAGATCAAGAAACCGTAATCGCTCCTGAACGAGTAGCAGACGAACACAGTGTCGAAGTGAGACAAAACACCACAGACAATCTTGAGCCGAGTCGAAAAAGAGCAAGAAAGAAGCCAGCTCATTTGGCTGATTACGTGGAATAGTGAACTATGTTAATTGTGTACAATTAAGTTCATTAATTATCAGATTGTTAACTAGGATAAGAATTAGAATCTTTTGTTTTGTACGATATGCTAACGAGGGCGTTAGAGTGTCAGGAGTGACCGAATGTAATAATTTGAATTTAAAAATTTACCGCCAGCGCGCAGCAAGTTTGACATAACGATGACAGTTGAAAAGTTATAGAAAAGAGGTGATGCATATAGGTGATGGTTGACGGTCGGCGATGTATTGTTTACTTTTCCTTATTATATTATTTTGTTGAAAATTACGAGTTTCACTGGAAAATACTGTAGGGAAACATCCTGATCATGGAGGGTAAATAAAGGAGACTAAACGAGTAGTGAAAGCTGTCAAAAAAAATGGTATGATTTTGTGTCGTCAGGTTTCAGTTATAAATTTTTCCACAGCAGCGCAAGTGTTCCACTAAAGAGCCTGCCACACGCACAAGCTTTACCTCGCGCTTACTTGTACGGTATAATTTGCGCAAGTAATACGGAACACTTAGGGTCTGGCCACACATACGCTCCACTCACACCACACTCACACCACGCTCACGCTCCGCTCCAAATTCAAAAGTGCTATTTTACATAGGATTTGGCTAATGTGTTCACACATGCGCTCACGCCACACTCACACTCCACTCCAAGGACGCTCATTTTTTGGGTGGCCACACATGCGCTCCAACGAAATCCACCCGCGCTCAAAATACGGCATGGAAAGTTCACGCTCTCTCTTAGGGTCTGGCCACACATACGCTCCACTCACACCACACTCACACCACGCTCACGCTCCGCTCCAAATTCAAAAGTGCTATTTTACATAGGATTTGGCTAATGTGTTCACACATGCGCTCACGCCACACTCACGCTCCACTCCAAGGACGCTCATTTTTTGGGTGGCCACACATGCGCTCCAACGAAATCCACCCGCGCTCAAAATACGGCATGGAAAGTTCACGCTCTCTCTTAAATAGCCATAGCTCGAAGGCCGTAAGCGATACGGCAGTGATTTTTTCACTGTTGCTCAAGTAAAACCCGCCTATAATTTCTGTATAAATTGTTTTCTATTCACTCATGTAGTTTCTGAAATACATATCATCAAACATGAAGATCGCACCACGAAAGTTTTTCGGCATAAAGAGCACCGCGCTCAAACCGCTGTAGTCCGGTGGTTAAGCGCCAAAAAAAGCTCGAACTATGCATTTTGAGCTTAAGCAATGCGCTTTTGGGGTTTGATTGAGGATCCCCATACCTTAATTTCAAGAGTTGGAAACATCGGTGCACTTGATGCGGAGGGGGTCTGGGGGGCCCTTGAAAGTTGAAGGTGCGAGGCTTCCCACCAAATCACCATACCACCACGTAATTCCTACTGGGAGGCGATCAAACGACTCTAACCTGTACATTGACAACATTGTTACCATGTCCAAATAGTTCTTCACACTGAAAAAAATTAATTCTTATGACAGATCGGAAAAAACAGTTTTTCTCAATTTTTCATCCCCACAACGAATAAACTGCCAAGTGTGGTGTCATTTTGGAGTAAACGGCATCCTCTGATTGCATTCACCGAGTCAAAATGTTTGTGAGACCACCGTGCAAAAAATGACACGCCAAGAAGTGAGCATTTTTGAGCACCTCATTTAACAGTAGTTTCTCGGCTGATACCAATCGATATGATTGAAAATTTTGTCATGGATCAATAACTTGAACTCTTTTGTAACGGTAATGGATGTGAATGAAACTCGACACGAGCGTGGAGGCCTGTAAAAATTTTTTTTTCTCCAGCGGTCGAATTTATTTCACGCCTACTGAGCGTTAGTTTGTTGGGCTCAGGCAGGCAGCGTTTGGATAGGTTTGGAGACAAAACTTTCATATTTGTCTATGCAGCTGTGTAGCATGATTCTGGAAACTGATTTGAGAATCATCAAAGATTATTTTGACAGTCACTAGGTACCCCCATGGGGATTAACTGCAGGGATCATGGCTGACGACGGAGGGCATTCAACTTTTAAAGTGTTATTTTCTTTTTTCCTCTACCAACCTTCAAGGTTGTTTAATCATTTTGTACGTGTAAGTTTTCTTATGTTTGGAGAAGAAATAATTTTATAAAAACAACCGTGAAAATGACTGTCAGAGTGGCAGAGAATAAGATCTTGGACGTTGAATTCCCTCCGCCGTTAGCCATCACCTCTGCAGTTAACCACCATGTGGGTACCGACCGGCAAAACAATCATTGATGATTCATAAATCGATTTCCAGAATTAAACTGCTCAACTTTTCAGATAGATATGGAAATTTTGCTTCCAAAGCTATCCAAACGCTGCCTGCCTGAGCCCAACAAACTAACGCTCAGTAGGCGTGAAATAAATTCGACCGCTGGAGAAAAAATTTTTTTACAGGCCTCCACGCTCGTGTCGAGTTTCATTCACATGCATTACCGTTACAAAAGAGTTCAAGTTATTGATCCATGACAAAATTATCAATCATATCGATTGGTATCAGCCAAGAAACTACTGTTAAATGAGGTGCTCAAAAATGCTCACTTCTTGGCGTGTCATTTTTTGCACGGTGGTCTCACAAACATTTTGACTCGGTGAATGAAATCAGAGGATGCCGTTTACTCCAAAATGACACCACACTTGGCAGTTTATTCGTTGTGGGGATGAAAAATTAAGAAAAACTGTTTTTTCCGATCTGTCATAAGAATTAATTTTTTTCAGTGTGAAGAACTATTTGGACATGGTAACAAATGTTGTCAATGTACAGGTTAGAGTCGTTTGATGGCCTCCCAGTAGAAATTACGTGGTGGTATGGTGATTTGGTGGGAAGCCTCGCACCTTCAACTTTCAAGGGCCCCCCAGACCCCCTCCGCATCGAGTGCACCGATGTCTCCAACTCTTGAAATTAAGGTTGAGGGACCCCCAATCAAACCCCAAAAGCGCATTGCTTAAGCTCAAAATGCATAGTTAGAACGCTTAACCACCGGACTACTGGAGCGCCGCGGTCAAAATCCGCACGCTTTGACATGAATTCCGATAGCTCGAAGACCGTGAGCGATACAGCAGTGATTTTTTTACTGGTGCATGAGCCAAACCCGCCGATTCGTTCTGTATCAATCGTTTTCCATTTACTTATGTAGTTTCTGGGATATATCAACATACATGAAGGTCGCACAAAAAAGTTTTGCCGCAAAACAGAAAAACTTCAGCATGCGGGGACCGTCATTAAATTTTCAAAATAAGTACATACATATGCGAGAACTAAGAAAGAAAAAACTCGAAATAAATTTTGAGAACTGGAATCACTCAAATCGGACGATCCGTTGGCGAGATAGAATTTTTTTAAGTTGAAGGAAGATCGCACCACGAAAGTTTTTCGGCATAAAGAGCACCGCGCTCAAACTGCTGGAGCGCGGTGCTCAAATTCCGCACGCTTTGACATGAATTCCGATAGCTCGAAGACCGTGAGCGATACAGCAGTGATTTTTTTACTGGTGCATGAGCCAAACCCGCCGATTCGTTCTGTATCAATCGTTTTCCATTTACTTATGTAGTTTCTGGGATATATCAACATACATGAAGGTCGCACAAAAAAGTTTTGCCGCAAAACAGAAAAACTTCAGCATGCGGGGACCGTCATTAAATTCTCAAAATAAGTACATACATATGCGAGAACTAAGAAAGAAAAAACTCGAAATAAATTTTGAGAACTGGAATCACTCAAATCGGACGATCCGTTGCCGAGATAGAATTTTTTTAAGTTGAAGGTAAGTTGAAACTGAAAAATCGACATCTCCGAATTCCAGGCAAAATGAGCTTTTGGGTAGAACATGTTTATAAGTGGCCAAATTTGTGCCAGGTTGGTCCTAAAGGATCTCCTCCACGACATATCAAAAGTCTTCGAGAATCCCGTGTCTGTTTGTCTACTTTTTACGGCCTTTTAACCCTAAGTAAGAATATTACGTACTTTATAACATGATTCAAAACCAATTGATGTGAGCAAGCTTCATGGCACAGTGGGAGAGCCTTTGCTAACCAGTCGGAAGGTCGGGGGGTCGAATCCCGTCAAGGGCAACTTTTTTTTTGACGGAATTGATACTTACCTTTTCAAAAAGTCGTACAAAATTGAATCCTACTCAATTCTAATCATATCTTACTGTTTCGCAAGTACTGTGAGTACGATCGCGCAAATTTTGAGTTTTTCTCCCTAGAAAAAAATGCAGATTTCTAACTTTTCATCTCCCGAATAGATTTTCACCATTTTTTTTGAGGAAACAAAATCAAGAACATTTTCCGACAATTTCAGTGGAAATCTGTTCAATTTTCCGAGAGTTTTCCACTTGAAAACGCATAATCTTTCATATTATGCAGTGCAAATCCATTGTACGAATTCCGGGCTGGTTCGCCCTGCCCAAGGAGGTTAGAATATAAGGAGGGAACGTAACCCAGCTTGTAGGCGAGGAAATTTGATGCGGAACGGGGTGAGGGGAAATCATGTATTTGAGTATGCAACCCGTAAGTTATGAACCACCCGAAGGCACACGAATCACAGAGGTCTATCCCACAGAATTATACAGCAAAGTGACAGCATATCATTCGTTTTTGTGGTTAAATTTTTTCATTTGTCAGTTTCGCTCTTCAATGTGGCATTTTCAATCGCTTTTGAGGTTTTTAAATGTGAAAACCGCAGCGATCGCCGTTCAGAGACAGTTTTTCCAAGCAAAAGACAATCCAAACTAGAAAATACTGTTGCACAAGTAAGTGAACCTGGAACAATAAATTTTGAAGTTACGAATATGCCCAATTCAAGATTTGCAGCTCCAAATGATTTGATTCTATCCTCTACGACCTGTGCCCTTGTCCAGTGCCGAATTGAAAAGGACATTACCGCCTTGCAAACTCATGGAAGACCAAACAAATGAAAAGCTCGAGCAAGCCAAAGTATGCCTCCTGCACTGCCCAGTGCACAGCTGCTGTGTACCTACCTATTTAACCTAGTACAGTTACCAATATTGTGCGTACGGACCTACGTGTGTGTTGTACTAGTGTGCACCTACACTGGATAATTCATACTTATAAAATGGAAGCAAGTCAATTAGGTAATTGAGAGTCAAAAATGCCACAAAATTTTGATAATATTGGTTTTATCTTTCCAAATTCAAGGATGCCTATTTTTGGATTTCACATGCACGATCGAAGAGAAGATACTGCCTTTTACTCAAGAAGAAAGTGAATAAAGAAAAAAGTCACTTGAAGTATGACCGCCTCGACCCAGTCAATTTTTAAGTTCTTTTGTGCATAGGTGATGATTTGATGAAATGGATATGATGTGAGGCTTAGCTTTAGGAGGCCTAGATCTTAGTTCAGAGCACCATGATGAAAGGCATTAAAAAACCACAGAATAATGATGAATCAGAAGAACGATACTGCTTGGCCCAAGAATTATTATTGAAACTTGAGTAAATTTTTTTGAAAATTTACAATTGAAAATAACTTTTCCATATTCAAGATCTCTGAACCTCACCAGAACATTCCATAATCAATAAGGAAGGATCGAGCACTACTGGTGGTCTCTGAAGAAGTAATGGAAAGATGGAGTGAATATTTCCAAGAGTTACTGAGTGCACAACCAAGGTAGACTGATGAAGACGACATTAACAAAGAAAATACGATCGAAGACAGAAATGAAGGGACGCTAACAGAAGACCTGAAAGAACAAAAGCATTCCTGGAACTGAAAAACGGCAAAGCTCCTGGACATGATAAATTTACATCAGAGATAATAAATAGCTTTGGGAGAAGAGGGAAAAAGATTGCTGCTGGAAATCTACAATATAAAGCATAGAAAAGAAAAGGGGGTTCTTAACGAGTGTGCAAACCATAAATGCATCACCTTGCTGAACATGCCAATGCAAATATACAACTACTGGGAAAGAAACTGAAGAAGACAATAGAGCCAACGTTGCTGAACACTCAGAGTGGACTCCGATAAAAAGGTAGCGTGCAAAGCCTCATCTTCACAATGCATCAAAAAATTCAGAGAGCAACGAGGAGTGAAAAAGAAACTAACTAGTGCTATAAAAAGTCTGTACAAGAATACCACCAGTAAAATGTACTACGACACTAATGAATAAAAAAGAAGTAACAAAGAAGACCAAGCTGAAAGTACCTATAATACGATTTTCAGATCAATACTGACTGATGACTCACAGGTGAGACATGGAGGTCTTATCTAAGAGAATGCAGAAGGAGCGTGAAGCAACGGGGATGAAGTATGCGTCTGCGGAGTAAAAAAAAATAGTGAGGAGACACAATTCGTAACCCCGAGTAAGAAAAGAGCTAAGATGAGGCCTGCAACAAAATTTGTAGATAAGAGACAACTGAGTTGCTGAGGACGCCTAGAGAGCATGAACGAGGATAGACCAGTAGAACGATCAGCGAGAATGACAGGAATAAGAAATCAAGAAAGACAAGAAGAAGCATAGGACGCAACAGTAAGATAAATAACAGAAAATTGACTGAGCTGGAATAAAGGAAGAACGCTCGCTGAAGACAAGAGACGATGAGAAGTTCATACATCAAGAAACATTTGATACTCAATGTCGAGAAAGAACTGAGTTTTATTGTTGATATTTTATGAGAATGTTACATTTTTATTTGTATTATTCACACCACTACGCCGCAAAATAAAAGGATGTAGATAAATATAAAACAAAATTCGACTGCCACATCTTGTCATCATCAATGTTGCACATCTTCTGTTTTCTTTCAATCTTTGTCATCCATTTCAGCCCCTTTTCGTCATCTCCCAACAATTGCCTCAGAGTTCTGCCCTCCTTCAGCGATTCCTGACATGACCTCAAGTGCTCCATCGTCTCACTCCTTTCCACAACATGATATACCCTGGTAGCTTCCAGTAGCTACTCGTCTGTACCCCATCACCACACCCCAACCTTGCAAATCGCTGCTTCCAGCCTTCACGTTTGGATGAGGCGTGCATCTAGGCACTTTGCCTTGTAGGTCTTTGTATTCTTGGTTTGGCATATCTAGAGTCTTGTAGCTTGTTTATCTGCACCTGCTTCTGTTTATCTCTGTTCCTTCTGTTCTGCTTTCCATTTCTGCTACGCTATGCCCTTTTGCTTTTTCTGCTCGAAAAATTTCTTTCTGGGCGGTGACCGCTAGTGGTCTCGGCATCCAAAAGCCATGGAAGCTACTGATTCCGCCATTATGAAAATGAGAAATTGGCAAAGGAAAAACACAAACACAAAAACTGACTGATTCTGTCACTACGCTTTTCGCAGTGACAGATTCATGATTCTGTGGGATGGACCTCTGTGACTCGTGGTCGTGTGCCTTCGTGTGGTTCATAACTTACGGGTTGCATACTCAGAACGTGACGTCACACGGCTTCACTTTTTTGAGCTCATGTTCCCTCCTGCTATAATTATAACCTCCTTGGCCCTGCCTGACTGAAACATCGGGGTTGCCTTGGTCTGATAATGACACCACCGGCCTCGGTCGTTATGGATACGAGTGTTTGGGGTTTGAATCAACAAGTTTTTTCCGAGAGTCTCTCAAAACGTTTAAAAAAAGCTACGTACACGAGGTAAGTAGAGATTTATTTATATATTTATTTGTTCAACAATATCTACACATGTTACCTCGTAGTGTCTACCTATACCCAGTTTTTTTGACGAATGCAGTGAATACTTGAATAAATAAGTAAATGTGTAATAGACCTATTCGGTGGAAACGAGAGAGACAGACTTATACAGAAATCTGTGTGAGAAAAGAGACACAAAGTGAGTTGCGCGCGCATCTGAACGACCATCAAGGGAAATTCAGCATGAGGTTTGCGGTCCTGATATTCCCTGTATGTTTCAATTTTGACGGAGCATGTGGATTAAGACTTCAACTGCCGTCATTTTGACGTTTACGCTAGTGAGAATTCACTGCTGAATGATGAGGTGACCTCCATTCAACATGGAACAAGATGTGTGCCAGGGCTACCCCTCCAAAGGAAGGAGAGGAAGAGACCGTGTAACCGCAAAACATACAGGTCAGCAGCATTCCCACCTATTACAGAACATGTATTCCGGGTCAACCTCATGGAAGAAGCTTTGCATCCTTTGTCACCGACAGCAACTCTTTGAGGGCCTAGAGAACTACGACTATGACCTATGAATGCTCCCAGAAGGTGACAGTAGCTGAAGAGAGGCCGACCTGTAAGAATTTGTCACACTATCGCGGGCAGGAACACCCAAAGGAACTGGGGGTCTAGGAGCTACTAGCTACTGTCCGTGTTTTCCGCGATCGGGGACTTCCAACCACATCTTGTTGCTTTTAACTACTCTTCTTTAAAGGTGATGTTTGCAGGGAGCATACATGGTATGTACCAGGGATCACGCGTATGTACCGTACACTTATCACTTCAACTGTTTGACACTTTGACTTTGATTTTTCCAAGGATGTCATTTTTCACCATATCACCTGCACCGTTATCATGGCACCGAGTCGTGCAGATGCGCGCGCAGACCAGGTAAAACTGAATGGGTCTATTGAAGTATTGCTTCCGATTTTCACAATTTTTGCTCGGGAAGCTGCTAGACTTCAAAAAAACGAGCGATAATGCAGCAATTGACACAACAATCGTAGAATGATTTGTATAGGAAGATGCATACGGGGCAGAAAGTAATTAATTAGTCCTTCCAACTATTGCTAGTCCGGCGGCTTAAAACCGTATTTATATGAAATTTTTGAGGGATGGAGCCGTTCTCAGATTTCACTTCACCAGGGGGGAGGGGGGCGGAGGACGTGGTTGTTCTAGCGCTTTGTGTCATAACAGATTTTTCATGTGGTGTAAGGTATGTACGTGTAGGTAGGTACCTCTTTCTTCTCTTGGGAGGGGGGGGGGGGGGGGGGGGGGGGTGACTGGGGGCTCGCTCAAATAGATAGGTATACAGGGTGTTTCAGGGATGATAGCAAAAAATTTAACTGTGCGGGTAGATCTCGTCAAAATATGACGTAAACCTATATACTGTTTTTCAAAGTTCGGTTTAATGACGAAGGTACAGCCCTCCAAAGTTCACTTTTTTCGGATTTCAAAAATTTGTAACTCAGGAACGTTTCGACAAATTTAGCATTAATTCAGCATAAGCTGGTTTGTCATAATCATCTATCAACCTGCCAAATTTGGAGAGAATCCAATCAGTGGCGTAGAAATTATGAGGGGTCACCTCAAGTCAACTTTTCTTCGGATGCTTCTAAATTATTGACCCTCATAACTCCTACTTCACTGGTTGGATTCCTTCCAAATTTGGCAGGTTGATAGATTATTATCACAAACCAGCCTTTGCTGAATCGAAGCTAAATTTGTCAAAACGTTCCTGAGTTACAAATTTTTAAAATCCGAAAAAAGAGAACTTTGGAGGTCTGTATCTTCGTCATTAGGCCGAACTTTGCAAAATGGTGTATAGGTTTTCGCCATATTTTGACGAGATCTACCTGCACAGTTAAATTTTTTGCTATCATCCCTGAAACACCCTGTATACCTATCTATTTGAGCGAGCCCCCAGTCACCTCTCTCCCCCCCCCCCTCCCAAGAGAAGAAAGAGGTACCTACCTACACGTACATACCTTACACCACATGAAAAATCTGTTATGACACAAAGCGCTAGAACAACCACGTCCTCCGCCCCCCTCCCCCCTGGTGAAAATTGAGAACGGCTCCATCCCTCAAAAATTTCATATAAATACGGTTTTAAGCCGCCGGACTAGCAATAGTTGGAAGGACTAATTAATTACTTTCTGCCCCGTAGGTATCTTCCTATACAAATCATTCTACGATTGTTGTGTCAATTGCTGCATTATCGCTCGTTTTTTTGAAGTCTAGCAGCTTCCCGAGCAAAAATTGTGAAAATCGGAAGCAATACTTCAATTACACATTTACTTATTTATTCAATTATTCACTGCATTCGTCAAAAAAACTGGGTATAGGTAGACACTACGAGGTAACATGTGTAGATATTGTTTAACAAATAAATATATAAATAAATCTCTACTTACCTCGTGTACGTAGCTTTTTTAAAACGTTTTGAGAGACTCTCGGAAAAAACTTGTTGATTCAAACCCCAAACACTCGTATCCATAACGACCGAGGCCGGTGGTGTCATTATCAGACCAAGGCAACCCCGATGTTTCAGTCAGGCAGGGCGAACCAGCCCGGAATTCGTACAATGGATTTGCACTGCATAATATGAAAGATTATGCGTTTTCAAGTGGAAAACTCTCGGAAAATTGGACAGATTTCCACTGAAATTGTCGGAAAATGTTCTTGATTTTGTTTCCTCAAAAAAAAAATGGTGAAAATCTATTCGGGAGATGAAAAGTTAGAAATCTGCATTTTTTTTCTGGGGAGAAAAACTCAAAATTCGCGCGATCGTACTCACAGTACTTGCGAAACAGTAAGATATGATTAGAATTGAGTAGGATTCAATTTTGTACGACTTTTTGAAAAGGTAAGTATCAATTCCGTCAAAAAAAAGTTGCCCTTGACGGGGGATTCGACCCCCCGACCTTCCGACTGGTTAGCAAAGGCTCTCCCACTGTGCCATGAAGCTTGCTTACAAAAATTGGTTTTGAATCATGTTATAAAGTACGTAATATTCTTACTTAGGGTTAAAAGGCCGTAAAAAGTAGACAAACAGACACGGGATTCTCGAGGACTTTTGATATGTCGTAGAGGAGATCCTTTAGGACCAACCTGGCACAAATTTGGCCACTTATAAACATGTTCTACCCAAAAGCTCATTTTGCCTGGAATTCGGAGATGTCGATTTTTCAGTTTCAACTTACCTTCAACTTAAAAAAATTCTATCTTGCCAACGGAGCGTCCGATTTGAGTGATTCCAGTTCTCAAAATTTATTTCGAGTTTTTTCTTTCTTAGTTCTCGCATATGTATGTACTTATTTTGAAAATTTAATGACGGTCCCCGCATGCTGAAGTTTTTCTGTTTTGCGGCAAAACTTTTTTATGCGACCTTCATGTATGTTGATATATTCCAGAAACTACGTAAGTAAATGGAAAACGATTGATACAGAACGAATCGGCGGGTTTGGCTCATGCACCAGTAAAAAAATCACTGCTGTATCGCTCACGGTCTTCGAGCTATCGGAATTTATGTCAAAGCGTGCGGAATTTGAGCGCCGCGCTCCAGCAGTTTGAGCGCGGTGCTCTTTATGCCGAAAAACTTTCGTGGTGCGATCTTCCTTCAACTTAAAAAAATTCTATCTCGCCAACGGATCGTCCGATTTGAGTGATTCCAGTTCTCAAAATTTATTTCGAGTTTTTTCTTTCTTAGTTCTCGCATATGTATGTACTTATTTTGAAAATTTAATGACGGTCCCCGCATGCTGAAGTTTTTCTGTTTTGCGGCAAAACTTTTTTGTGCGACCTTCATGTATGTTGATATATTCCAGAAACTACATAAGTAAATGGAAAACGATTGATACAGAACGAATCGGCGGGTTTGGCTCATGCACCAGTAAAAAAATCACTGCTGTATCGCTCACGGTCTTCGAGCTATCGGAATTTATGTCAAAGCGTGCGGATTTCGAGCGCGGCGGTCCAGCAGTTTGAGCGCGGTGCTCTTTATGCCGAAAAACTTTCGTGGTGCGATCTTCATGTTTGATGATATGTATTTCAGAAACTACATGAGTGAATAGAAAAAAATTTATACAGAAATTATAGGCGGGTTTTACTTGAGCAACAGTGAAAAAATCACTGCCGTATCGCTTACGGCCTTCGAGCTATGGCTATTTAAGAGAGAGCGTGAACTTTCCATGCCGTATTTTGAGCGCGGGTGGATTTCGTTGGAGCGCATGTGTGGCCACCCCCAGGATTTGAGCGTCCCTGGATCGGAGCGTGAGTGTGGTGTGAGTGTGGCGTGAGTGGAGCGTATGTGTGGCCAGACCCTTAAGTGGCTTGCACGTGTTACCGTTTTGTCGTCCACACGCACGGGCTTCCCGATACATGCCAGTTTGCACAAGTAATAAGCGCGAGGTAAAGCTTGTGCGTGTGGCAGGCCCTTAAGGCCTAGCTGTTTATAGAAACCTGCATTTTTCAAAAAAAATCTGTAGGGACCTGTCACAATTTATTATGGAGGTTATTCATTTTGTCAAAAGTCAGATCAGTCCGAAGTCAGAACAGCTGAAACTGACGCAGGGCTAAAACTCCGGTGTACCCGTGTACCCAATGATTAATTTGCTGCTTCATTCTGCGAGGTCGAAATCTGCGTTCTTTCCACCAGTTTTTTTATTGCACGATTTTAGGTACACTGCCTAATGACAATGGACGGCCGGGCCGGCCAGAAAAAATCACCTGAATAGTGTGGCCGTCGAAGGCCTGGACGAAAGTTTCTGGCCGGCCCGGCCGTCCATTTTCGCGCCCGGCGCCGGCGGCCGGTAGCTCTATGGATGTGGGTACCTAGTGGAACAGTCTGAACCTCGGTCTGAACAGTACACAAAATGAGGCCCGAAGGTGAGTAAACACAAAAGAACTCAACAGACAGTAACTCGAATACAATACGTAGCACAACGGAACAAAGCAGACATGAACGGAACTCGATAAAAACTGGCGGAAGACAAGTAGAGAGTAGGGACAAAATTGTGACGTGTGAACCATCTATGTGTGAACCTTTCAAAATGACAACGGCTTTGAATGGGAGGCATGGACGATTTTGCTCCCGCCAGGAGGCGCTGCAGTTGGTTGGGACCTCTAGGGATTTTATCTAGCCTAGATTGCATAAACAAGCGCGTTGTGTCAAATGTCAAATCGTCAAATCAATAAACGTCAAATATTTAGAAATGTCACCGTGAACATTAAATTGGAATTTTTTAATCGTATCGTTGAATCGTTCATGAGGATGCCATAGGCTCTTGCGACGAGGGTCAGGATGCGGCCTTAAACTCCGGGTAAGCTCAGTTTGACTGCCGAAGAAAAAATATTTTTTTATTGACTTTTATCGTAGACCCGGGCCCGGTATGGTACTCTGGAGAGGTAAATAGATGCTCTGAATAAGCCCTTTCTGCTCCATTCTACCAGACAGATGGAGACAAGAATAATCGAAAACAATGACATTGCTGAGATGCATGAAGAGATCTAGGTTATGTTGGTTCTATGTTGAAGTTTTGAACTTGTTCAGTTAAGTTATTATGTTCACAGCGTTGTGCGTAGTATACGAAAATTGAACACATGAAATACAGTTCTTTATTCAGCCAGGGCATTTCACTTTATTACAATAATTCAAACCATCACTTTACAGAGAGTTTTCACACTGCTACAAAATTGTGAAGCCTTTAGGTTATGGACTCTTTTGTTAGTGGGGGCACTAGGTGAATGAACCTTGCAAATGGTGATGAAAGCATGAAATTCGGTACACATACTCAGAATGAGCACCTCTCTTAGATAAGAGGTGGAGCCACGCCGAATTTTCACCGGAAGGGGGCTCGGGGGGCTCCTGAAAGTTGAAGGTGCTAGGGCTCCCACCAAACCGCTTACCAGTTCGTTTTATCAATTAAAAAGGAAACTCATGAATATATCGTAAAAATTGACGATGTTTATCGCCTTGTCCCGGGAATTTTTCATGATGAAAAAACATAAGTTCTTCGGCAGAACACACAAATTGGTTTTATTTTATTTTCACCTACAAAGAATTGATAAGGAGATGTGCAACACGTTGTTCCCCACAAATTCGTATCCTCTGAATTCGTTTGTGTAGTCAAAATTTTGATGGTGTATCTTCTTGAAGAGGGGCATTCCGAAGAGTAAGCTATTTTCAACACTAAGTTCAAACAGAATTTTTTCAATGTTCTGAATCGAAATTACCGAATTCCTTTCAGCAATAATGCATACCCTGAACCCTTCTTTGGAAGTACCGCGTGCGATTGAACGTGGAGTAAGTCCTGAAACACTATCAGAATTTTTCTTCTGTGATGCTACTATCCACTCTCGACCGGGGCAATTAGGTTCCTACACAGCATGCGCGGATTGTATACACGTTATTTCAATATTATGATACAATTTCAATCATGAAAAATTTGACTGAACCGAGAAAATACCCTGCATCGTGTATACACTCCGCGCATGCTGTGTAGGAACCTAATTGCCCCGGTCGAGAGTGGATAGTAGCATCACAGAAGAAAAATTCTGATAGTGTTTCAGGACTTACCCCTCACGGGAATTTCAAGTCCATTTCCGAGCCTCACACAAAAGTCATCTGCCACCGATCTCAGGCTGCTGAATATTTCTTTCTGCCAAGACATATGTGCGGAGGCGCCGCTGTCAAGAGTCCACACCAGGTCATCTCGATCCGTCTCGATCGTAGAGCAGCACGACGCCTTGCTCTTGCTCGCTGCTATGAAGGCTGTACTTCCAGCTCCACTAGGATGTCGGTTCTTCACGCTTTTTCTAGGAGCTCTACAGTCTCTGGAATAGTGGCCCTTCTTGCCGCAATTATAGCAGGTTCCACGGCGCTGATGATGTTTTCCGCTCTTCTCTTGCATACTCCGCTGCGTACCAGCAGTCACCAATGCATCTTCGCTGACTTCAGCTTCAGGAAGGTTGACCTCTTCATCAATGAACCTCACCGTGAGGTTTGCAAGGGTCTGCTTCGCTCCTTCCACCGATAGCCAAGCCTGACGAAAGCCTCGATATTTGAGTGGTAACGTTCCTACAATCTTCATGATCACGGCAGTGTCACTGACTGTATCTCCACTCTCGCGTATTTGTCTAGCTAGACCTTCAACTTTAGCTATATGTTGAGCCATTGAATCTTCAGATGATATTCTGTACTGATGAAAACGTTCATGGACCATCGTTTTGTTTGTCTCGGATTTCTGGCAATAGATTCCGTCCAGCTTCTTTATGATGTCTGCAGACGTCCCGCACGATTCCACCAGCGTGATCTGAGGAAGTGCCATGGTGGAAGTGATGATGCACATAGCTTGGGCATCCTTGGTGTCCCATGCTGCCACGGCATCAGCTGCGACGGTCGCTCCAGTTGGCTTCGCAGTCACGCCGGTCGCGATTTCCAGTATTCCTCACTCGCACGCAGCGCACATCGGATCTGAAACTTCCACTGTTGGTAGTTTCGACCGTTGAACTTGGAAATCGACGCCGACACCACCGATTCCGTCCGCCATCTCTTCGCTCTTTCTTTATCAACTTCTTGACTGAAACACCTCAGGGCTCTTTCCTCCTCCTCGACTACACTTGGGCAACGTTACCTGGGCCGATAACCTATTGGGATATATGCAGGGAATCCTAGTATAGTAGGCACAGATTGGAAAGAACAACTCCTGGATAAGTTTCAAGAGCAAGTGTTTTATTATAGAGACAAAAAGTAAGAACATTAAAAAGCTCACTATCAGTGTGATAAGATGTAGATGTGTCCTGTAGATGATTCAATAAATTATTATTATTATTATTATTATAAGAATGCACAGTTATTTCTACATAGACTCAACACAGCGAAGGATAACAACGACGTGAATTGTTGGTTGCATACCCACACAATTCTCAATAGGAAGCACCAATTGAACCATCTCCTTCTTCCCATCAGGACTCTCCCAGACTCTCTTCAGCAACCCGTTCTCTATTCTCAGAGAATTCCACTGAGCCCAAAGAGCCTTGAATTCGGGCCCTTCACCAGATATCTCGGCCCATTCCGGTCTGTTCTGGCCAAGTTCTTTCCTTTCAGCAAGCGTACCGATGGCTGGGTCCTCACGCTGCTCCTTCTTGAGCTCAGCCGTAGTCCAATTTTTCGGGGTGTCGAAAACGATTGCCTTGACTTCGACGTTCCCATTCTGCTGGTCTACTCTCTTACAGTGCTTACAGTTTTCGTTGCATGGTCTTCGTGAAAGAGCATCCGCGTTGCCATGACTCTTTCCAGGGCGGTGTTGGACTTTGAAGTCATATTGTTGCAGTTTCTCGATCCACCGTGCCAACTGTCCCTCGGGATTCTTCAACTGCAGTAGCCATTTCAGGGCAGCGTGGTCAGTCCTCACCAAAAATTTACGGCCATAGAGGTACTGGTGAAAGTGATCGACAGCTTTCACTATGGCCAGTCGCTCCCTACGCGTCACGCAGTAGTTTCTTTTGGGCTTGGACAACAACTTGCTGTAGTACTCCACTACTCGCTCTTGGCCCTGCTGGTGTTGTGACAGCACTGCTCCAATCCCGCTGTTGTTGGCATCAGTGTCCAGGATGTACTGTCCTTGAGGAAGAGGGTATGCCAGAATAGGACTTGAGCACAATGCAATCTTCAGAGTCTTGAATGAGTTTTCGAACTCCTTGGTCCACAGGAATGGCGCACGGTCTTCAGTCAGTTTGTGCAAGGGCTTAGCAATGTCAGCGAACTTTTCCACAAATCGCCTGTAGTAGGTGCATAAACCCAAGAAACTTCCGACTTCATGCTGATTTCTTGGTCGTGGCCATTCTCGGACAGCATCCAGTTTCGCCGGATCGGTTTCGATTCCCTCCGACGACACAACGTGCCCCAAAAATTTGACTTGTTTCTGGAAGAGCACGCATTTCTTTGGGTTGAGCTTGAGGTTTGCACCTCGAAGACGTCGAAATACCTCCCGGAGGTTCTTCAGGTGGTCTTCGAAGGTTCGACCGATGACCATCACGTCGGCGAGGTAGACTAGGCAAGTTTCCCATGTAAGACCTCGCGAGACGCACTCCATTAGACGTTCAAACGTGGCCGGTGCGTTGCAAAGTCCAAACGGCATCACAGTAAACTGATGAAGGCCGCTCCCAGCGGAAAACGCCGTCTTCTCTTTGTCGTCGTTGTGGAGTCCCACTTGCCAGTAACCACTCTTCAGGTCAAGCGTCGAAAACCATCTCGATCCAGACAGCGTGCTAGTAGGTAATGCGATACTTGAGACTGGGAACCAGTTACCCGGAGCACTTGAGACCGAAAATTTGAAATGCAAATTACCTGATATTTGAATATTTTTACACTAACTTTTGACATACTTTTGACAGCGACTTTTGACGTTTTTTTTGACAGTTTTTCAAGTATTTTTTGAAGTGACTTTTTGACATGCTTTTTGAAAGTGACTTTTTGATGTACTTTTGACGTACTTTTGACAGAGACATTTGTAGCTCTAACTCGGCTATATAGTGACTTTCTGCAACCATATGGTTTAGGACAGCTGTGTGTAGGGAAAAAATAAACAGTTGAGTACAGATAATTATTTATTCATCAAATACAACATTCAATTATCAGCAACGGGGCTGTACAACGAAGAACATCTAGTATTGACAATTTAAAGACTTAAAAGTTATATCGTACATGATATTCACTGTAAATACAGGGTGATTCACCACCAAATGGACATAGCTCAAGGGTAGGTCCAGTTTTTCCAGGCAAACCTGGATCTGGTTTTGAAAATTTTCTAACGCTGTTCGTTTCGAAGCTACAGGGTGATTCATGTATTTCGTAGAATTTTTTGACATGTCATAACTTTGGAACAACCCAACAGATTGATTTGAATATTTGTGGGTTTACTCTTCTATTGATATCTGACACATCGCTCTATTAAAAAGTTCAAAATTTCCAGGGCTGGCCTTGAAAAAAAAATTTCAAAGCTTTTTTAAAAAAAAAACACTCTGTATGCATATTATTCAAAATTCATTTTCATATTCAGAAACTACATGAAGCATGCTATCAATATCGCAAAAAAAATTGCTTGGCACCATTAAGCTGTCAAAAGAAAATTGATAATCCTGTTGATTTTTTAAGTTAGGATTTTTTGTAAATTGATATTTTCAAATATTCACAAATGATTGCTTATGGCCTCAAATTTCAGCCGTTTTGTCATAAAAATAAAAATGACATTTTTCTCGTTTTCTCAGTAGTAACAAAAAGTTTTAGCCGAATTTGAAAAAAAAAATGTCACGTCCCTCAGCCTCACTCCTATCCCAAATTGAGCTGGAATTGAGAAACGTATCAAAAATTTTTTTAAAATTCTGATGAAATTTTTTGTTACTTTTGAGAAAACGAGAAAAATGTCATTTTCATTTATCTGATAAAACGGCTGAAATTCAGGGCCATGATAGATCATTAGCAAATATTTGAGAATATTAATTTAGAAAAAATCCAAACCTCAAAAATTATTGCGATTGTCAAAATTTTCTTGACAGCTCAATGGTGCCAAGCAATTTTTTTTGCGATATCGTTAGCATGTTTGATGTAGTTTTCGAATTTAAAAATGGAATTCGAAAAATACGCATACAGAATGTCTTTTTTTGAAAAAAGCTTTGGAGTTTTATTTACAAAGCCGGCCCTGGAAACTTCAGACTGTTCGATAAGGTGATGAGTCAGATATCAATAGAAAAATCAACCCACAAAATTTCATTCCAATCCATTCGGTCGTTCTGAAGATACGGCTTGTCAAAAAATTCGACAAAATACATGAATCACCCTGTAGCTTCGAAGCAAACAGTGTTAGAAAAATTTCAAAGCCAGATCCTGGTTTGCCTGGTAAAACTGGACCTACCCTTAGGCTATGTCCATTTGGTGGTGAATCACCCTGTATATCATCTATAAGAAAGTATGATGTGAATCAGATTACAATAGTTCTGATCAATACCAGATCTCTTTATTACTGACACAGTTTTTTGTAGCCATAGGGGTACGAATTATCTTCTACGAATTTTCTCTTATTACTGGTTGGTTTATATACTTTTTCTTCCAGTCTCGTAACAACGTGATGTTCAGCAGTTCTTCTTATATTCGTATCACGAATTAAAATGAATTCTTCCGGATCTTCACTTAGTATCAGTGCCTTCATGGATTCAAAGTTGATCAATTTCGAGTTCTTGTAATTCAGTTGTATACCCTTGATTTTACAGACAACATCAGACCGATCTTCAGAGATGGGAAACACCTTGAAGAGGTAACTTTTTGGGCCACCACAGACAAACTCTGTGATGTACATCGGGTCCAAATTCTTCAAGTTCGTTGGTCATGTCACCAATGAACTCTCCCGTTGACGGTTCATACTCTCCCTCACAATTTGAAATATAAATTATTGAATCAGTATCATAGTACAAAACTCGATCTTCTAGCTTTTCCAGGTGAGAATATAATTTAAGCCGCGCTTGTGCAGTGGTAAAGGCAGCGATACAGACGTTGACTGTAGCTAGAGAAGTGGCACTCTCTTGTTTATGAGACCAATTCACTACCAGTGTGTTCTCGTTGATTGGCAAAATGTGGTTCACATTGACAGTAGGGTCTGAGAATATTTCATAAAGCTCCGAAGGTTTGTGTACAACAGAGGTTTTGGGCAGGTTTTCACGCTGACCGAATTTACCCCAGAAGGAGTTCAAAATTAATTTAGCTAGCGTCCTTAATCCTGGATTTTTCACGATTTTACTATGCTCCAACTGTATATTCTCTATGGCAAGAAAATTATTTATATATGCTTCTTTCTGTGAGGGAGTGGTGCAATCTACAGGCCACCCAGAAGCTTCCTGTTTTATTTTTAAAAATGCATTCATCATATCAGCAAACAGACCATTTGTCTCTGCATCAAGCTGTACGGTAGTGTAAGACCAAATTTCATGGATTTCGAGCAGGCGGTATCCTCTCTCTAGAGCCTTATGGCGGCTTTACAGAACTTCGTTTGTCGCCGGCGACAGTGTCGCTGGCCAATAGGATTCGATCTGCCTGTACTCCCCTACCCCCCTCCATATCATTCCCGCGACACGAGTTTCTGTCGTCGTGTCGCTCAAATTATTCAACTACAGTTGGATGACAGTTGGTGTCGCCAGATTTCAACCGCGAATTTTATAGAGGCTTTTTGGAAAAGACTTCACAGAATCCAAGATGGAAATGAACGGGGGCCGTGTTGAGGTCATTTTGCAGCACTGTGATGGGGTGGAGTTCAAAGTGTTCCTGACTAACTATGAATTGACGCGATGTCAAGAAGGTAAGGTTGAACTTTTTCCAAATATGAGTGTTTTCTTGCTATTGCCGTTATTGCTGATGCTTCTTGGAATTGGAATTACTTGACTAGTCTTCATTTTTTAGATGATGGTTTCAAAGAAGCACTAATTGCCAAATATTACGAGCTCCATCGGAATGGCTTTCTGTTTGGAAATACTAATGCTAGTTCAAGGGCTTCGTGCTCGGGACCGGTGTGCTTGGATGAAACCCCTGGACCCTCAGGTGAAACAAGAGCAACACACCTTCATGAAGAATCATTGATAACTGCTGTGGCAAATAAACCAGAACTATATAATTTTAAACTACCCCTGCAAGATAGAAGTAGGGAAACGGTGAAACGCAAGTGGGAGGAAGTTATAGAAGAGCTGAATAGTAAATATGAGAAACTTCAACACCAACAGGTTCTTGATACAGGTTTTTCAGTCGATACAACTGTGGATGTCGTTTCAAAGAAGTGGAAGAACATAAGAGACAGTTACCTAAGAGCGAAAGGGAACATCCGTAGGAAAATAGCTTCAGGAGCTTCAGCCACCCAAAAAGTTGAAGCTGAAAGGATAAGAAAAAATCACAAAAATTTCGATTTGCTACAGTTTCTTGATGACGTCGCTTTTGCAAGGAGGTGAATTGTTTTAGACTCTAACTCTTATGAACAGAGTAATACTGATGTATTCTTGTTTTAGTACTACATCAAATTTAACAAATGCAAGCACGCCTGAAGATCCACTGGCAATACCGACGTGTTCTTCTTCATCGGTATCAGAAATACCTTTGAGGTCCAACTCAGAAAGCAGCGCCGAATTATCAAATGCTGATAAAGCATTTATAGAAACGTTGAAAGATATCAATACACCCATGTCGGCCACTCAGCATTTCTGCATGCGGTTGGCTGATAGCCTTGAAAGACTTCCAAGACATGTACGAAACAGGGTAGAAATTAATATTCTACAAATAGTTTCTGATGCAGAGGCAGAAGACGGCGCCGCTTGATTTCTTTCACATTGTGTATTGAGATTTATTTCTTATTGCCATACACACATCAAAAGAATCTAGGGGACAAGCAAATTCAGACGGTTTCTAAGATCATCATAACTTTTTATTGCCGTCAGCGATTTAATATCGGTTTCCAGTGCTCGATAGCCCAGTTCTTCGTTTTTATATCTTGATCACGTCGAATACGAACAATGTTTTATAAAGTTTCTACAGGGTGATCAAGGCATGGAAACGAAAGATTGGGCTGTCGAACACTGACGACCGATATGAAATCGCTGACGGAAATCAAAAGTTATGATTTTAGAAATCGTCTGAATTTGCTTGTCCCCAAGATTCTTTTGATGTGTGTATATTTTTTGTTGTACCTTGAAAATTTTGCTTCTTATAATTTCATGTAATTCATATTCGAAGTAAATTTTCAAGTCTTCTAATACACTGTTACGTTTTTTTGCGTTTAGGTTCGTTTATTTATTACTGAAAAGATCGTTATAAAAAACCACCTTCGCGTGTGTAATTCCGGCGTGCTTTGAACCGGTGGCGCCTCCGCCAAATGGACAGATGTGTGTTGCTCGCACGTTGAAATCTCCAGATAAAGTTCATGGGCCAGGCCTACGTGTATGGTCTCGAGAGTCTTGCCGCTCGTAACAATATATACTTACCTATGCAATTAATTTCTCATTGAATGTTTACAGACTTGTAACTTAAGTGTTCTTCTATAGATCCATCTAGTTTCGTAAGTGGTGAAACAAAAAAACAGAAATACCTTTACTGATTTTAAAAGATTTTTATTAAAAAAAAATACAAATACAAGTCATAGTTGTGCGCACACACACGCGCACGCACACACATACACACAATACACTGCTTATTGCTTACAATCTGTCCCACTGCCAAGGAACTGACCCCTCTTCATTGAAATATTCCTTGAAGTTATCTCTTATAGTCTTAGCCTCCTGACTAGATGCATTGGAGGAAACTCTTCCTAGTGGTGTCATCTGATTCTGAGATTCAACAAAAATATCTTCGAAAGATTCAGGGTTGATTGTTTGGTTAAGAGAAATTTTTTGCTCGATTATATAATTATGCAAACATACAGTGGCCTTAATTATGTTTTCTGCGGTTCTTAGACTGGCTATAATGGGTTTTCTAAAAATTCGCCATCGTGACGCCAGTATTCCAAATGCATTTTCCACAACACGTCTAGCCCGTGATAATCGATAATTATAGATCGACTTTCGAATGTCTAGACCGTTTCTCCCTGGATAAGGTCGAAGAAGGTGTTCTCCTAGAGGAAAAGCCTCATCACCAACAAACACAAAAGGCAAAACTGGCCCATCTTCAGAAATTTCTCTAGGCTGAGGGATGTTCAATTCATTATTCCTTAGCTTCATTCCAATATCACTGTCTCTAAGGATTCCACCGTCACTTTGTCTCCCCTGCGCCCCAATATCCACAAGAACAAATTTGTACTGATGATCCGTAACTGCCATAAGAACCATGGAGTGACTGCCTTTGTAGTTGTAAAATTCACTGCCAGAATTTGGAGGTGCCTGTAAGCCACAGTATAATATAAGGGACTTTGCATCGCAATACTAGTAACTACAGGATGTTTTCCTATACCTGTATCACAACGTGCTTCCCATCAACTGCCCCAATGCAATTCGGAAATTGCCATTTTGATTTAAATCCTTCGGCAATCCGAACCCAGTCATCTTCATTAGGGACCGGAAGGTATTTTTGGTGTAATACTTTCCACAAAACTTCAGTGGTTTCTTGTATTATAAGCGATATTGAAGGTAAACTAACACGGAATAGATACGTCAGGCTCGTCATGCTATCCCCGGATGCAAGGTATCTGAATATGTATAACAAACATCATGTTAATGCATGATTATTAATAACTACATCTTGAGCAATTGAGCATGCAAGTAATAGGTACGCAGTGAAATTTCTACCTCAATGTTATTGCCAATCGAATTTTAGAGGAAATGGGTCGTCTGCGTGTGTCAACCCGTTTCAAATATGGATCAACCATTGATAGTAATTCCTCGAACTGGTTTGGAGAAATTCGCATAAAATTGAAGTGGTCGTTGAAATTGATACCATCATGGAGTATAGTGCTACCTGCACGTCCACTCTCATCATGACTACACCAGGCCCTGATTGAGTTCATGACCACATGACTGACACAATACAAACATCAGTTTGACGTTCATTTTAACAGGCAGTACCGGATGGTAGAGGTTTCGAGGAGGTAAAATTCTGCACTTGATCAGACCACTTGACGTCTTACATCTGTTGTCAAGACTTGTTGACGGAACCCACATTTTTGACAATAGTGTAAATCAGACTCTGCGATACATTTATCACAACCCTCCTTGATCACAACGTTGATTGAAAACGCATAAATTCGGTATGTGTAACTGGTCCTCACCATACTTTTCTTCTTGTCGCGTTTCTAAGTCATAGAAAACAAACAGAGTATTTTCGGTTTTTGGATGTCTGTTATCAGGCTGAATGTAACAATAGTGCGGCTGGGGTTGGTGTTTCAGACAGCTCTTACAGAAAATTTCCCCACACGTATGCGGTCTATCAGCTTTGATTGTTTTCAAGCACTCCTGACATCGTCTGATTTTTTCACAAATTTTCAATCTATGATTTTCGAAACATACAGGTCCTCTGAATTTCCTGTTGCAGTGGTCGCACAGAATTTCTGCCGCTCTAGGGCACGCAGGACTTTGCTGGCAGCATGGACAGGTGCTTGAGCAGTGATGTGCGTTTTTGCTGTCAAAAGGGCAGTGACATTTTTCACAATAGTATCCACAGCAGAACACGGCCGTCAAAGAACAAATAACGTTGAAATGATTCTTGTGAAAGAGCAGGTTAAGTTTTTTTCTAGCTTCAGGACCCTCATAAACTACTTCCCTCCCTTTGGTAGCGTACTGATAAACCACAATTTGGTAGTCGGAGAGGTATTTTTGAAAAAGACCAATTTCATGTATGCCGGCACCGTCTTCTGGTATTGTTATCCCGGATATTTCCAACAGTTGCTGCGTTTGTATCGTCTGTTTCTTTTTGATATCTCTTCTTATATGTGGATATTCGGGGCTTTTATCGGCGAAGGCCCTAGCCACAACAAGTGCTCTAGGTAAACACAGATTATCCCTATTAGAGATGGGTACTATACCGCGACGCTTTACACTTTCTTCTGCAAACGAATTATAATGATTCGCTTTCCCACTACCCTTAGGCATCTGCACTGAAGTTACACCCAAGCAAAACGTATCGGTACTAAAGCCTGTCGAGTTGGACTGGTAAATTTTCGAAATCATTTCCCATATGTCATCCATTTTCAATCGCGAGGCTTCTTGAAAATGGAGCCAACCGGGTCCCCTCTCAAAGTTCTGTGGCGCCTCTCATATGGGCATGTGACGGAGGAACTGTTGTCTCCCTTGATAGCTTAGCGGTTAGAGTATTCATCCGGCAAATGGAAGACGCAGGTTCGAATCCTGCTCAGGGCAGACACTTTTTCTCCGTCACATCGCGCCATAAATGGTGACCCCGAACAACAGTAACACGCACGCAACACGCTACTTAAATAAACAAGTAACAGCGAACAATTGAATAGCCCCGCCACTTCTCTTCCTACGTCCACCCACGTCCTATCCGTCGCCCTAGCTGGGGGTACCGAACAACGGTTTGTAAGAACGGTGAACACGGATGACATACGAGACGAACGACGTCTCTGGAGGGGGAGTACTGTGGCGCCTCTCATATGGGCATGTGACGGAGGAACTGTTGTCTCCCTTGATAGCTTAGCGGTTAGAGTATTCATCCGGCAAATGGAAGACGCAGGTTCGAATCCTGCTCAGGGCAGACACTTTTTCTCCGTCACATCGCGCCATAGTTCTTTTTATCGCAGAAGTCTATGCCGACTTTATCGCCTGGCTGCAGACCACGTGTTGTATACTCGACTATCTCGCGTATGGCAGACTTAAACCAGCTGACAGGGTTTTCTTTATCGGGAACCGGTTTTATCTTGAATTCAATTTTACGACCACGTAAATTGAAGCGTTTCACGGTAGTCGTTTGGTCTCTGATCATCAAACATTTTTCCATTCTTGAAGCTGTCTTGCGACTGTACACTGCAAAGAACAGTGTAGTATTAAACCTCGACGAGCTAGTCGACCTATATTTATATAAAAATACTCGGACATTTCCGGCATACTTCGTTAATCTTCGATGTAAAAGCATACACAAGGATCCAGCACTTTTTGGTACTTATCCAAAGTTGAAAAACATGCTGGGTTTTACTGCTGGCAATAATATTTTAAAGGAATACATTGGAGGGGCGGCAGATTCATTGAAGAATACCGCCACTAAAGCTATTATAACATAGCTTCCTTCAACAATTGATTCTCCTTTTGAGGAAAAAAATAATCTCAGTGAAGAAATTTTCGAAAAAATATCAACACTCGCAAAGAACCATCAATAGCATAACAGGAGGGGTTGTAAGCCTCACTAACAGATACACCTAAGTCCTCTGCTGTTTCTCGCAAGAGAACAGTTGCGTGTCAAAAAAATTTTCAAAATGTTTCTTCATTAAAAACAATTATTGCATCATCCGTAAAACGTAACATGAATAAATGTAGAAACTAAAACTATAAGAAATAATACTCACCAATCAAAAATCTCCAACAAGGATAGCTCACAGCTTTGAGTAGGTGAATGCTGTATGATGCACTTCAATAATAGCGACAGGATGAAGCTCACCAGCAAAGCGGCCAGACAAACTCGTTCAAAACATCTGAAAATTATGTGAAAAATAATTTCAATTCTCTACAAACAACATCGACAGCTGAAGCTAATTATTGTGGCCACTAAATATCTCTTGGTTTATGATCGTCGATGAAAACTTTGTAGGACCAGAGCAAAATACGTCCTTTCAATTCATTTCCGGAGAAGAAAAAACAACCCATCAAAACATTACCTTCTGACAAGATCGAAAATTATTATTCTGCACAGAATCAATAGTTCCTATGTATGATGGAATAAAGGTTTAGACTTGCTCATACACTATGTAAACCTCAACAACCGGACCAGATCATTATAACTTTCCCGAATTCATACCCTCATAAATTTCAACCACATATTCTCATCACACTCAAAATTTTATACCATCTCCATCCCATAAATTTTACTTCTTAAAATTATACAATTCTAAAGGAAAAAAAAAATCCCAGACAGAATGATCCTCTATTGTAAGATTAAAAATTTTCACCGACACCAATTTCAAAATACAGCTTTAGGAGAGAGAGAAGACATTTCGACAAAATCACACCCTCTAGTGTGGGTAAGTAACAATTGATTTTATTTGAGGGGACAATACTAGTTGTTTGACTGAGGAAAATTCGTGAAATATTGAGGAAATGGATAAATTCTTTCTTTCTTTCTTCTTCCTCGTGAAACTGAAAATTCTATCGCTAAATAGCTGAAACTGATGGGATGGAATCACTAACACAAACTAACACAGCTTTTGGTGGAACTCAAGGTATGAGTACGTTTCCAAATTCAATTTCACGAGGAAAAGCACCAGTTAAAACGATTTCTTCTGATAAGATGGGGAATTATCATCCTATATTGTACAACATACATGGCTTATGTATAATAAAATACATGTTTCAATAACTCGAAATAACTTCGCGCATCCACGTTATGTAAATCTGGTGACCGGACAGATCAAAGTCTTCCCTGCATTCATATTTCTAAATTTCAGACCAAAAACATTACCATAATTTGAAACTTCACTCTATAAAATCTCACATTCAGATCCCGTCTTCAAAAATACTACCTCTGAAAATTTCACAATCAAACCACTTCAACCTCGGAAATTCCACCTCTTGTATATATAAAGGAATTCATTAACAACAAATTACATCTTCCCAACAATTTGGGTGGCTGTAAAACAAAAAAATACAGAATAACATAATATATATAAAACTCTAAAACAGTAAAATTAAGAAATAGAAAAATTCCACCCTATAATTTTATCTCCCAAAAATTGAAACCCTCTAAAAACTCCAACCCAAAAAAAAAAATCATCCCTTAAAAACTCCACCCCCCAATTATTCCACCAAAAAATTTCATCCCCTAAAAACTCCACCCCCTAAGAATTCAACCCGTGAAAACTGCATCCCTGAAAATTCCACCCTCTGGAAACAACCCCTAAAAATTTCACCCCCAAAAATTTCACTCCTCGAAAATTCCTCCCCTAAAAATTTCACTCCTGGAAATTCCACCCCTGAAAATTCCACATCTAGAAACTGCACCCCTAAAAATGTCATCCCCTAAAAATTCTACCCTAAAAAATTTCACCCCTAAAGATTTCACCACTTGAAATGGCACATATAATAATTCCAACCCCTGAAAATTTGAAGATTAAATAAACAAAAAGAAAATAAAAAACAAAAAAAAAATTGATACCTACTGGAAATTATCCTCATGTCCGGGTTCATACTTTCGAACTCAAAATCAAAAATAGGTATTTTCAATGTTTACGCAGACATTCAGATCGGGAATAAAGTACATCCTATCAAAATACAAGTCCAGAGAAAAACTACTGCCGACAGAATGGTGAGATTAGAAATTAGCTCTCGCACGGATGTCTTATCATATTCGGGTCCAAAATGAGCCCAACTATCAACTTTGGGAGAATGAAAACATCGCAAAAAAAAACTGCTCAGCAAAATGGGAAGCTACCCGGAAAGATTCATTTATTATTCAGACCCCTCCCTGAAATATTCAGCAGTTTATGTTGAAACCGGCAAAAAAAAAATCAAGAACGGCCAAAATAGGTCTATAGGAAGAGAACCTATCCAGTAACCAGGTATTTTTGAAAACAAAGAGTACTCACCTCTAATTATTAAACATTGAATACCACCATCACTTAAATTCACCACTACTGCAGACCTATGCACAAGAAAACACTTTGTATAATGAAGAAATACCATCAGAACGTCTCCTGGTATATAGGTGTAAATCGCAATATGAGTCATCTCGAACACCTGTGTCTGCTCCCATGCACACCCATATACTTTCAAGGTTGCTCCTCTGCACACCCAACAACTTTATTGGTGGATTGACCGGGAACACGACGAACTCTGCAGAGACTAGGACAAAACTTCGAAAATAAAACTACATCGTGATTAGCAGTACAGGGTATTTTCAAGAGTCTTATATTTCGGAAAATGTATCGTTCTCACAAGGCATATTTACGTATTAGTTTAGCTTGAAACGGATCAGACGGGGTAAATAGGCAAAAAAAAAATTAAAATTAATAAATAAAAAGGATCATCATCATCGTTCTTCCCTGATGGATTTTCAACTACTAAATACAAACACGAAACAGGCGCATTAAACTTTGGAATAATCATCAATTGTACCAGGTACTCAGATGATATCTGATGTAATTCAGGTAAACTGTTCAATAAAATGAAATTCCAGTTTTAATATTCACCTTTTTCTGCACTACTAGCCAGGAAAAGTTTTCTACGACCACTGTTTCAAGCCTGAGTGTCCCTATACTATCTTAGAGATATCTTCATACCCAACCCAATTGTGCAATATTCCATCATCTAATCTTTAGGGGTGAAATTTTTTAGGGTAGAATTTTTAGGGGATGACATTTTTAGGGGTGCAGTTTCTAGATGTGGAATTTTCAGGGGTGGAATTTCCAGGGGTGAAATTTTTAGGGGAGGAATTTTTAGGGGTGGAATTTTCGAGGGGTGAAATTTTTGGGGGTGAAATTTTTAGGGGTTCTTTCCGGAGGGTGGAATTTTCAGGGATGCAGTTTTCACGGGTTGAATTCTTGGGGGGTGGAGTTTTTAGGGGATGAAATTTTTTGGTGGAATAATTGGGGGGTGGAGTTTTTAAGGGATGAATTTTTTTTTTGGGTTGGAGTTTTTAGAGGGTTTCAATTTTTGGGAGATAAAATTATAGGGTAGAATTTTTCTATTTCTTAATTTTACTGTTTTAGAGTTTTATATATATTATGTTATTCTGTATTTTTTTGTTTTACAGCCACCCAAATTGTTGGGTGTAAATTTGAAATATGGCTTATGTATAATAAAATACATGTTTCAATAACTCGAAATAACTTCGCGCATCCACGTTATGTAAATCTGGTGACCGGACAGATCAAAGTCTTCCCTGCATTCATATTTCTAAATTTCAGACCAAAAACATTACCATAATTTGAAACTTCACTCTATAAAATCTCACATTCAGATCCCGTCTTCAAAAATACTACCTCTGAAAATTTCACAATCAAACCACTTCAACCTCGGAAATTCCACCTCTTGTATATATAAAGGAATTCATTAACAACAAATTACATCTTCTCAACAATTTGGGTGGCTGTAAAACAAAAAAATACAGAATAACATAATATATATAAAACTCTAAAACAGTAAAATTAAGAAATAGAAAAATTCCACCCTATAATTTTATCTCCCAAAAATTGAAACCCTCTAAAAACTCCAACCCAAAAAAAAATTCATCCCTTAAAAACTCCACCCCCCAATTATTCCACCAAAAAATTTCATCCCCTAAAAACTCCACCCCCCAAGAATTCAACCCGTGAAAACTGCATCCCTGAAAATTCCACCCTCCGGAAACAACCCCTAAAAATTTCACCCCCAAAAATTTCACCCCTCGAAAATTCCACCCCTACAAATTCCTCCCCTAAAAATTTCACCCCTGGAAATTCCACCCCTGAAAATTCCACATCTAGAAACTGCACCCCTAAAAATGTCATCCCCTAAAAATTCTACCCTAAAAAATTTCACCCCTAAAGATTAGATGATGGAATATTGCACAATTGGGTTGGGTATGAAGATATCTCTAAGATAGTATAGGGACACTCAGGCGACCCGATGTACATCACAGAGTTTGTCTGTGGTGGCCCAAAAAGTTACCTCTTCAAGGTGTTTCCCACCTCTGAAGATCGGTCTGATGTTGTCTGTAAAATCAAGGGTATACAACTGAATTACAAGAACTCGAAATTGATCAACTTTGAATCCATGAAGGCACTGATACTAAGTGAAGATCCGGAAGAATTCATTTTAATTCGTGATACGAATATAAGAAGAACTGCTGAACATAACGTTGTTACGAGACTGGAAGAAAAAGTATATAAACCAACCAGTAATAAGAGAAAATTCGTAGAAGATAATTCGTACCCCTATGGCTACAAAAAACTGTGTCAGTAATAAAGAGATCTGGTATTGATCAGAACTATTGTAATCTGATTCACATCATACTTTCTTATAGATGATATATTTACAGTGAATATCATGTACGATATAACTTTTAAGTCTTTAAATTGTTAATACTAGATGTTCTTCGTTGTACAGCCCCGTTGCTGATAATTGAATGTTGTATTTGATGAATAAATAATTATCTGTACTCAACTGTTTATTTTTTCCCTACACACAGCTGTCCTAAACCATATGGTTGCAGAAAGTCACTATATAGCCGAGTTAGAGCTACAAATGTCTCTGTCAAAAGTACGTCAAAAGTACATCAAAAAGTCACTTTCAAAAAGCATGTCAAAAAGTCACTTTAAAAAATACCTTGAAAAAACACTTGAAAAACTGTCAAAAAAAAACGTCAAAAGTCACTGTCAAAAGTATGTCAAAAGTTAGTGTAAAAATATTCAAATATCAGGTAATTTGCATTTCAAATTTTCGGTCTCAAGTGCCCCGGGTAACTGGTTCCCAGTCTCAAGTATCGCATTACCTACTCGTGCTCAAAGTGTCGTCAATCCGAGGAAGTGGATAGCTGTCTTTCTTCGTCACATCATTGAGTTTGCGGTAGTCTACGCAAAATCGTGTACTACCGTCTTTCTTCGTGACCAAAACAACCGGTGAAGACCATGGGCTCGTCGATTCTTCGATCACGCCTTCATCCAACATGTTTTTCAAGAGCTTCGACACCTCTTCTTGCTTCGCCAATGGTAGGCGCCGGGGAGCCTGTCGGATCGGTGCGGCGTTCTCAGTGTTGATCCGATGTTGGATCACGCTGGTCCTCCCGGTAGGATTACCTTCCATCGCAAAGGCGGCAGCTTCTTCCTGTATGAATAGCGTCGCAAGCTGTCTCTCCTTGCCATCCAGATGTTTCCAGTCAGGCGAGAACATCTCCACTAGCTTTTTCTCTAAGAGCTTGGGAGTCGCAGCCTTTGTCGATATGTCTTCACAGCGTGAGATCCACTCTACGGGTTCACACTTGCCCAGGGTCTCTCCTTCCTTGATTGTTTTGCTCGTCTTGTTCGGGTTAATGACTCTGATCGGGATTTGTGTCTTGTCCATGTTGATTAATGTCTTAGCCATGATGCAGCTGGCAGCTGTGTCGGGTTCAGCAATGCCGGCGACATGTCCTCCAGGTTGTCCGCTTAATGTTGCCCACACGATTTTCTCGGAGTTAGCGGCTACACGAACGGTTTCAGCCGAAAGTAGGCGGATTTCTTCAGTGGCCTTTATGGATGTTCTAAGCGCCAATTCCTCGTTCCCGATTTTCAACGTCCGCTGTCCAACATCCAGGATGAATCCGTACTTATCCATCAAGTCCAGGCCAAGTATGAAGTCGTCAACAATGTCAGCGACCAGGAACTTTTCTCGCAGAAGAAATCGTCCGAAGCGAATGCTTACTTCATCAGCTTCTCCGTGCAATGTAGCAGACTCTCCGGTAGCTGTAGTCAAACGAGCGCTGTCCCTCAGTGGCACAATGCGTTGCTGTCGAAGAATTCCTCGTCGAACGATTGACTTCGTGGCTCCCGTACCTATCGATTACGAACACGCAATCGCCCTCGTCAAGCTTTCCACTGAGAAGAAGGCTATTGGGTGACTTCTGCAGCAGTGAGACGGAGTAACTCCTAGGGCATTTAGGACTGCCAGCCAGCGTGCGCCCCTTAGCGCTAGCTGGAATCAGTTTTCCTGATATCAGGGCTGGGAGCTCTCCGTCCTGGTGCGGAACGGTCACTTGAACTCGACCTTTGCCTGCAGTCCCGGAGCAGATGTCCCGGTTTTCTACAGCCAAAGCAACGCGGTCTTCCTCCAGCTCTTGGCTTGCCTTGGGGTCTGTTCCGAGACATAGCGCTGAGAAGTTCCTGTTTGAGTGAGTTCCTCAAACATCTCCTTCACAGATTTCTCGGAAGTATGTGATGCTCCGGATTTGTCAAAGTTCACCTCCCTAAGGCAGCAGTCACACTGAGCCACCCACCACCACCCACTACCATCAACCAAAAATCAAACGCACGCAATGTAATGATGGTGGTCACACTGCAGCCACCTCTTACCACCGCCCAGTGACCACCGGTGGCCATGTGTTTGAAATTTCCAAAGTGGTGGCCAGTGGTCGGTGGTTAACAATACCAATACGCATCTTGATGCGCATGCAGAACAAACATTTTGTGTATACATACAACATACAATGTGTACCTATGTCGATCCCGAAGAGAACAAAGGTTCCACTTTTGTCACAAACAAGTTGTAACATTTATTGTTCATACGGTAATAAGTAATAACTGTAAAATTGTTCTTCATCATCAACAAGCTGCGGCACTAATTGATGAAATTCTCCTAGTTGTTCTCTATCGAGAAACATTTGACGCACCCTCATGTTCCGGCGTTTTTTATGGATTTTTTCGAGATGTAGTATAAAGCTACAACTTCGTCGGTATCTGAGTCATCGGACGAAATCATTGCAATCACAGAACTTGTCAATCTTGTCATGAGCTGGACCGCTATTCTTGAATCGTGTGAGAAAAGTCCCTGGGAGTAAAATACATTCCGCAGTACACTGATGTAGCGAATGTTGCCTAAAATCGTGGTTTTTAGGCAACTTTCGCTACAGAATTGTAGTACGGATTATATAAAACAGGATTATGTCAAATTCAGGAGGGGAACACGGTGGTTGACGGTGGACGATGGACGGTGGCTCAGTGAGACCATGGTCGATTATTTTGCTTGGTGGTAGTGGGTGGTGGTGGGTGGTAGTGGGTGGTGCTGCCTAAGACGATGAGGGCGCGAAGCATCCTTAGCAGCCTCGATGCGAATAGCTTGGATGAGTGCGTCGCTGATGTTGGCTGGATTGCTGATCATGACCATCTGACGCAATTCTGGATCTTTTATTCCGCCCATGAAAGTTTCCTTGGCGATGTCGGCCAAAACATCCGCTGGATGAGCTGGATAGGCCAGGTGAACCAGCCTCAGGACTTCGGATTCGAATTCCTGAAGGCTTTCTCCGCTCTTTTGTGTCCTGGCCTTCAGCTGGGTTTGATGGATCTGCCGCACATGATTGTCCCCATACCGAAGCTCAAGGACCCTCGTCAGTTTGGCAAAGTCCTTCTGCTCACTTTCAGGAATCGTCTGGAGCAGCTCCAACGCTGGGTCTCTGAGAGCCAGGACTAAAGCTGTAGCTCTCTCATCGTCGCTCCATCCGTTTGCTTCGGCAGCGGCATCGAACTGCCCCTTATAGGTAGTTCATGGGCTTTTCCCATCGAAGTTCGGCAGCTTCACACGATGAACACCCGCTGAACTGACCATCGCAGCACTGGCGGCGGTTTTCTGAACCTGTTGCTCCAGCTTCGTTATATTGGCCTTCACCGCTTCCACCTCTTTTTCTACCATCGCAACCATTTTCTCTTCCAGCTTGTTTACACTGCCGTCGAAATACCGCGTTTGTTGTTCCACACCGGCTAATATTTCTTCTTTTTCCTCCAGGCGTTTCCTTTCCTGTTCTAACAGATTTCTCAATTCCTGTTCTTGCCCTTCTAGAAGATTCTTCAGTTCTGCCTTGTCCTCTAAACGCTCCACCACGCGTTTCTTTTCCTGTTCTTCTTTATCTTCCAGACGTCTCTTTTCCTCTTCTTCTAGAAGCTTCTTTAATTCGTCTTGCCGCTTCTTGTCCTCTTCTTTCTCTTCAAGACGCTTCTTCTCCTGTTCTTCTTGAAGACTTTTTTGCTGCTGCATCATCGCCATGATGTTCGCCAAAGCGTCTTCGACTCCTGCCTTCGACATGCTTCTCGTCTCTGGCATTTACCAAACCACGAATGTTCCGAACGTCCTGTAGTCGCAGGCCCAATGACTCTCAATTATACTATACCGCTTTCTGACACCAGATGTTACGATATTTCGCGTACGGGTTCGAATATAATTGAGACGATCGTTTTAAACACACACTGTTTATTTCGGCGTACTACTACAATAAATGCCAACAATTATCCACTTGGAATTATTTCGCAGGTACTTCGCTTGTTATCGCTCGCTATAACACTTCGCGTTCTAATTCTATATTGCCGCGAGCTGCCGGCTGACGCCTTATATAAGGCCTCCGAATAATGTTCCCGAAATTTCTGTTTGCTTCCAGCAAATTCCATGATGGTCTGGCATATGCGGTTTCTAGATCATTCCTGAATAATCGTACACTTTACCCGTATAATTCTGCTGGGTTACGAGCGGCGCCTCTGCCAAAATGGACAGATCCTTCTTGATCGAGCATTGAAGTCTACCTTCAGTTTCACATACACGAACGCTCTGGAATGCACCAGATCACTCCAGACTTCTACACTGCGATCTAATGATGGAAAGATCCAGAAACATCGAGTGTTTACATATATGTACGAGATCGCCGCTCGTTATGTAAGAAAACAGACGGGAATCAGGATCCTATGTCGGAGCATGAACAATTGAACTTTCTGTCAATGTCAGGTTCCTCAATGCTTATTTAAGAGTGCTAGAAAAATGTTGTTTGTGTTTTAGAAACAAATATATGTGGGGTGTTGGGTGGGTGTTGGTCAAAGGGTGTTGGATTGGCGTACAAACCAAGAGGATGCATTATATTTTGTCAGTGGTTTCACCTGTCAGTTCTTCACTTGTCTGTGGGGACTTACCAGAGAGACGGAGAGGGCGGTGAAAAACAATAGGAAGATTTTGAAAAACATAGAAAATCAACTTCTATTTATATTTGAAAAAAGAAATTATGAAATAAAGCCGATGAACCCAAGCAGGGGTGGATGGGCCAAGGGGGTAAAAGGGAATTTACCCCCTCGGCCGGTGAGATCTATAAAATTTGGGCCGGTAGGATAAAACCAATACTTTTATTCAACAGTGGAAGTTTTGGGAAGAAAGATGGAGGCCGGGAAAATTAACAAGTTTTCAACGCAGTGCACTCAGCGTCACCTCATGTACTGATATAACTTTACAACTTGTTTTCTCAACTTCACAGGGGCCACTCGACAATGGGCATTTTCATTCCATTTTCTTCAGTGAACACACCGCTTACAATTTTCCCGAAAGAGACCCAGAAATGTATTGAACTACGTTATTCA
Organism: Anaspis maculata; assembly: GCA_949128115.1. Taxonomy (NCBI): domain Eukaryota; kingdom Metazoa; phylum Arthropoda; class Insecta; order Coleoptera; family Scraptiidae; genus Anaspis; species Anaspis maculata. The sequence continues at coordinate 23,934,067 of OX421967.1, forward strand.
GACTCGCAAAATACTCGCCGTAATCAGGCCGCAAGACCACAGTTCTGTACACCGACATCGACAGTCCGACTCCGACACTGCTTGTCGGTATCGGTAGCTAGAAATAAGTAACGATGTTGTTTATTTCTCATCCTAGCTACCTCGGAACCCCGTTATTGGATACCAATAGGAAAGCGAGCTTTCTGAGGCTCATTTCATTATCGATTTGAAGAACATAGGTATAGTCGAGTAGTAGAGTTCAAAAAAGTTATAGATAGATGGATAGATGAGACTTTTTAGTTTAAAATGTGGGACGTATAAGAAGTGAATAAGGCATGGGCTATTTACTAAGTCTTAAAACGTCACAGGACTTTTTGGAAACTTCTTTTTGTGCAGTGAGGAGTAGGGGCAGCTTCAACAATAACAACCCTGATGCGCAATAATTACTCGCGCCTATTAGAGTCTGCAGTCTGCTAATTCACCACTGAATCTCCACCTCCAATGGGAACTGCCTGGATGATATGGAGGAGGGGTCCAATTTTTCAGGAATATATTTCCTGAATCAAGATCTACAACATATAAAAAAATTAGCGAAATTCACCGAAACCACTTTTTCATAGAAAACGTGCGGGGTCCTTTGGTAAGTGAGCATCCCAAGGGGGTGCAAAAAGTGTTTTGCCCCGAGCGGGAATCGAACCCGCGTCTCCCATATGCCGGAGTCTACCTCTTAGCTATCCAGGAGACAGCAGTTCCTCCGCCACATGCCCATACTTGTTTAATGTGAATGTTTAAACTTTGAAGTCGCATTTTTTGAAGAAACAGGCCCAAAGACTGGTTTTTCGTGAATTTTGAAAATGGTCAAGGAGTAAGCAGCCCCGCAGTACCGAAAATTATCCGTACCATCAATGACGACGAAGAAGATGTAGAGGACTTCTCCGATGATTCTATGGCGCGATGGGACGGAGAAAAGTGTCTTGCCTCGAGCGGGAATCGAACCCGTGTCTTCCATTTGCCGGATGGGTACTCTACCACTAAGCTATCGAGGGGACAATAGTTCATCCGCCACATGCCCATATGATGAGCCGCCAAAGTACTCCCCCTCCAGAGACGTCGTTCGAAGAGCTATATTATTATAGTCATCTATTATGGTACGTGGGTGGACGTAGGGCAGAGAAGTGGTGGTGCTGTTAAATTGTTCATTGTTTGCTTTGTACGTGTTTGTTTGAGTTACGTGTTGCGTGCGTGTTGTTTTTGTTCGTGGTATACAGTTACAACTGATTCAGGACAGAGCGGATTTAAACACGTGTTGTAGCTACTGCCTGAAGAACGAAAAGGTCGTTTTCAGAATGTAGCTAAAATCCTTTGAAAATATTGATAAAATACCTATAGGAGTTTTTAAAACCCATCTGGCGGGTTCAAAACACGATCTAGAGGCTAGCGGGAATTCTGGCTATTTAAAAAAGATCTAGCTTGAAAACTGGAGGTTTTCCTAAATAATCACATTTTTTTCGTAAATACCATTAAAAACAATAAATATAAGGGTAGTCTAATGCGTTTTCATACTTGTTATGTTGGTTGCATACTTACGCATGGTTTCTAGAGATAGCTCGGTGATACAGGAATGCCGCGCGACAGATGGCGCCAGCATCGCGGCGTTGTTGTGGTATGTTCTGTCATACAACCGTCAACTTTGACGTTTGCCTCGGCTTGCGATTGAAAACATCTCGGAATCGGAAAAACTGCTCCCAGTTTTCCCGGAATGGCTGGCTACAAACGGGTCAACTTCTACGAGCTGTGCCGGCTGTGCGCCTCCAATCAGCAAAAAGACAAAACACACATTTTCCAGGAGGAAGGCAAAAAAATCCAGCTCCAGAACAAGATCCAGAGCTGCTTGTCTTTAAACGTGAGCCCCTTTCTCGTTCTGCCCTTGCCGTGTATCAATGCAGACGCTCGTATGTTTGACCTTTCATGGTTTTTAGGTCTGCGAGAACGACTTCCTGCCCAAAGTGGTGTGTTCAAAATGCCTGCGAACTCTGGAAGTGTGCTATTCGTTTCGGCAAGAGTGCGTCAGTTCGGAGAGCATGTTGTCGTCGTATTTCAAGAATTTCAGGTACACCGAGGATTTCAAGAAAAGCGGAAAGGTGAGAATTGGTTCAATTATGGACAAACAGTCTTGAGTTTTCAATAATATGAGGCTTAGGGTTATCTCTAGGGACCAACTCTCACGACTATATTTCTTACATCACCAGTTGTCAAAATCTAGAGTTTCATCTTTCCATCTTCAAAATTCTTCGATTTTTTTATAGTTGCAGCGGTACGCTTTTTGATTCTGCATTTTGTGATACTGCAATGAAATTTGGCATATGCAAACAACATAAAATTCCAAGTGATTTGACCCGCAGCACTCAAAAATTTGTCTATCAGGGGGCGACTGGGGGCCCCTCAAAATTTCAAGATGTCAGAACTTTTACCGTGCACCATTCAGTACCGCCCTATCTACCATACAGGACCAAAACAGCTTTGTTCTTGACCATCATAACATTTTTCGTCATGTCAATTCCATTCTTCTTATAGAAAAAAAATAATTTCTGTGCCTGGTCAACAAATTGAAAAAAAATTTTTTTTTCGACCACAAATAGATTGTCAACTTGTTTTTGTGTGATCATCGATAAATCCGCATCCCCTTGATTCATTAATGAGAAGAAAACTTTCGCAGTGCTATTTTTCAACAAAGCAGTGACCTCAACTTACCATTATTTTTAACATTACCTTTTTCAATGTTTTATCCCGGTAAGTATGATTATTCTTATACTAATATATAGCTTGATGTTTCCTTCAACGATGTTGATGATGAAACAGCCTCATTAGTGGGAGCGGTACGCAAAAGCATACCGCATTTTGGAGTGCAGTAACGAGATTTTGCATGGGCGTACTTTATACCAAGACAAGCGATTTGACCCGCAGCACTCGATATTTCGTCCCTTAGGGGGCCAATGGGGGCCCTCCAAATTTTCAAGATGCAAGAACTTTCACAAAATGATCATTGAGTATCGTCATGTATGTCATAAGTGAAGCTTACGGGTCTATTGAAAATGTTTTCATTAAATGTCGTCGTGTCCGATTCATTCTTCACATTTGAAAAAAAAATTCTTTCGCAGAGGTCAAAAAAACTGTCTTTATTTTTTCTGCTGTGCAAGGAAACGATAAATTCATATGTTTTGTTGCGTTCCCAACTAAATCGCGTTCCGTAAGCCCAAATATGAAGACAATTTTTTCGCAATATCATTTTCCCAAGAAGAGGTGACCTCTTCAGTACACTTTTTTCAACAGCATTTTTTTCAATGTTCCTAGTGGATAAGACTGTCAATTTTCCCTGATATGAGAAGCTTGAACTCTTTTCTTAGTAATTTCCATGCAACATGGCTTCAAAACATACAAGAGAGCCCTAAAACTTTTTTTTTCTGCTGGGCCGTCAAATTTTTGGCATGTTGATTTTGTAGTAGGGGAGACGCGCAAATAAATAAGCTCTATTCTAGGCGAATAAGTTCTACCGGAAAATATACCTACTTACACCTAACGACTCTGCGTTTTGTTGTACTGCAATAAAACACGTCATGGAAGAATATTTTTTGTTGAAACCAAATCGCCTGTGCCTGCAGCCTGGATTGAATACTGGTCCGCGTCTCTCCTACTATAAAATCAAAATATCGTAAGTTGGACGGCTCATCAGAAAAAAAATTTTTTTGGGCTCCCTTGGGCGTTTTAGAGTCATATTGCTTCACAACCACCAGGAAAAGAGTTTGAGGTCTCCATTTCTGCAAAAATTACGAGTGATATCCAGTGGGGACATAGAAAGAAATGCTCTTGGAAAAGAGGTACTGAAGAGGTCATCACTTCGTTGAAAAATACCATTACAAGAAAATTTTCTTTATAATTAGGTTCAGGGAATGCGATTTAGTTGGGAACGCAACAGAACATATGAATTTATCGTCTCCTTGCATAGAAGAAAAAATAAAAACAGTTTTTTTGACCTCAGCCAGAGAAATTTTTTTCCAAGTGTGAAGAATGAATCGGACACAACGACAATTGATGAAAATATTTTCAATAGACCCGTAAGCTTCACTTATGACATACATGACGATACTCAATGATCGTCATGTGAAAGTTCTTGCATTTTAAAAATTTGGAGGGCCCCCATTGGCCCCCTAAGGGACAAAATATCGAGTGCTGCGGGTCAAATCGCTTGTCTTGGTATAAAGTATGCCCATACCAAATCTCGTTACTGCACTCCAAAATGCAGTATCGATGTGTTTTTAGGTGTGTACCGCTTGCACTACATATTCCACCTGGAAGCCGTACATAATAATTTTTATGCAAGGCCGTCAGATTTGGCATTTTTGATTTTCCAGCGGGAGCGGCCAAAATGCCAATACACATCTCTCCGCCCGAGAGCACCGGTTTGCTCTAGCGGGAAGCGATATTCACGCCTGACAATTTTGCATTTTGTGATACTGAAATGAAAGTTGGTGCGAAAGTATCGAAACCGGTGCTCTTGGGCGGAGTGGTGTGTATTGACATTTTGGCCGCTCCCGGTAGAAAATCAAAAATGCCAAATTTGACGGCTTTGCAGAAAAATTAGTATGCACGGCTTCCAGGTAGAATCTGAGGCCGTTTTATCATCCACACCGTTGAATAAAACTTCAAGCTATATATTAGTACAACAATAATCATATTTATGGGAATAAAGCTGGGTTCCCAGATCCGAATATTCGGACAAAAAATGCGATTTTATATGTCAAATTTTGAATTCGAGGGCTCTGATTGGCCAATATGACGACTTTGACATTAGATTTCCCATCTTCTGTCCGAATATTCGCAACTGGGAATCCAGCTTAAAACATTGAAATAAGTAATGTTGAAAATAATGGTGAGTTGAGGTCACTCCTTCGTTGAGAAATAGCACTGCAAAAGTTCTGTTTTCATAAATGAGTCAAGGGGATGCGGATTTATCGATTATCACACATAAACGACTCAACAACCTATTTGTGGTCAAAAAAAAAATTATTCCATACTTTGTTGACCAGACAAAGAAATTATTTTTTTTTATAAGAAGAATGGAATTGACATGACGAAAAATGTTATGATGGTCAAGAACAAAGTTGTTCAGGTCCTGTACGGTAGATTAAGCGGTATTGAATGGTGCATGGTAAAAGTTCTGACATCTTGAAATTTTGAGCCCCCTAATGGACAAATTTTTGAGTGCTGCGGGTCAAATCACTTGAAATTTTACGTAGTTTGCATATGCCAAATTTGATTGCAGTATCACAAAATGCAGAATCAGGGTCATTTCGCTAGCGTACCGCTGCAACTAAACTGCGCACAAAATGAAGTGACAATTTTATTTTTGGAGGTTTTTTCAAATGTCCGTAACTTTTTGAAAAATGATCGGAATCTGAGGCAGCTTTCACTGTTGTAAGGATACATTCTTTTATTTTGTGAACCTTACATATTCAAGCCATTCATAGTGAAGGTATGTCTTATACAGGGTGATACAAAAAGGCGTGCAACTTTCTGCTCTTTTCATCTTGGCACCGGAAATTTTCACGGCATCCTGTATATACGAATGTGACTTCGTCTTGTAGCCTATAGTATCTGTAACTAATACTTGTTTAGTTTTTCCCTCTACGTTGTTACTTTGGGGAGATATGATTTTTCTTATATAAAAGTACCAATTATTGCTTCGAGGAGTATAATGGTACGGAAAAGTTCCTTATTTAACGATAATCATCTTAAGATGGGATGATTTGTTTCCTCTCCAAGAACCACAAATTTTAATGTCCATAATAGCAAAGAAATAAAACATACAGGGTGATGAGAAAAGACGGCGTTTTTCTCTTGGCGCAGGCAGGGATGGTTCTATTATTACTCGGTATAGGTACTTGGATTGACTGTATCTTGTAGCTTGTAGTATCTGTAATTCTGTAACTCTAACAGGTTGCCTTTTTGCTCTGCATTACGTAAGTACCGCCATTGGTCAACCGCCCGAGTCGCATGCTGGATGTCTATATCCACCTGCCACAGGTCCCTGTGAACCTGCAGGTTACCCCGATGAACCTGCCGTCACAGGATTATTCCAGGGCACTTGGAATATCTCCGGGTCCGTAGTCAACTTTGCTGCAGTGATTTTTTTGTGGTACAGGTCAAAATCTAAATTCCTGTGGTGCGCCTTGATCTTCTTGAGCTTTGATCTGATTGCCAACAATTGCCAAAAATCCATTGCTTAGATACAGAGATACGACTTTTTATTGTTAGCTTATTGTTGGTGACAGTTTCATGTGACGCTATTGTTGTCGTTGAAAAGATTGCAAATTGGCTTTTTTTTTACATGAAAAATCATATTTCCGTCAATACATAACGTAGAGTGAAAAACTCAACGGTTCTGAGCTATAGATACTACAGGCTACAAGATACGGTCACATTGGTACATACAGGATGACGGAAAAATTTCCTGTGCCAGGATGAAAAGAGCAGGACTTTGCATGCCTCTTTGAATCACCCTGTATGAGGCATTTCTCTGCTTTGGATGACCTTGATATGTATGGTTTACAAAAATAGAGCAATGTATCTTTGAAATAGTGCAAGCTGTTTCAGATTCCGATCATTTTTTCAAAAGTTATGGATATCTGAAAAAAAAACCCGAATTAAAATTGTCACTTCATTTTGTGCGCAGTTTATTAACAATAAAATGTTGACAAAAAAATATATATTTTTGAAAATAGTGGACGTGGTACAACCGAAATAGGGAATATAAGTTGCAAATGATGATAAAGGCAAACCACTTTGCAGGGTTACAACTGAGACCTAAATAAACGATTTTACCCGCAGTGCTTTTCTTTTCGTCCCTTAGGATTTGAATAGCGCCCCCTTTTCAAAATGGCGGATATTATCTAGGGACAGAAGGTATCGAATAGCCTAGTGATGTCCAGCTTAGTAGAAATATATGGGGCTATGTCTCAATCGGTTTCTGGCACATCAAACACTATTTAAAAAAATGGTGGAACATTGCCATCTACCGCAGGCAAATTTGGTGGAGGCGCCAGAAGGAATTTAGTACTGTCATTAGAAAATTGCTGTAACATTTTCATTTTTCAACCGATTTTAACATAAGACATCTCATTTTGTAGAAAAGTGAATTCTTCTTGTTACCTTATACCTTCCATAAAAAAAATACATTGAGGAATGTTGAAGAAGAAATTAAAAAATAATTTGAAAAAAAAAAGATTACTTTTTGATTTTTTTATTTTCATGAAAATTGCTTTATTTGTAGATTATGATGTGCCCTTTCTAAATTTGCACTTTTCCGATTTCTATCTTTGCCGCACGCGCCGCTATATTGAAAAGATGATGTCTGAAAAGAAGTTTTTGACAATATCTGAATTTTGGCCCTTGTGACATTGAAATGTTCATATACATATGAAAGCACATTCGATCCTCCACAGTTTGACATCTGAACCAGCTCTGTGCGATCCGCGGTTCTTTAGATAGACCTTCTGGAAGTATAAATTTTCGGTTCCAAAAGAATTAAAAATCACCTCTTGGGGCTGTGCCAGATCCACCAATGTTCATGATTTCTGATAAATGACGACGCGTTATTGATGGGTAACTTGATTAAGACATGGTGGTGATCCAGTGGTGAAATCCGGTAGGCGCGGCCACTATTTAACATCGAAAATTGATACTTCCGGAAGCTGTAGCTCAAGAACCCCGAGTCGCACAGAGATGGTTCAGGTGTCAAATCGTGGGGAATTGAATGTATTTTCATACGTATATATAAACATTTTAATCTTGCATGGACTAAAATTTAGATATTGTCAAAAATTCTTTTTCAGATATCATTTTTTCAAGATGGTGGTGCGCACTGTGAAGCTATAAATCGGAAAAGTGCAAATTTAGAAAAAGCACATCGAAATCTACAAAAAAAGCAATTTTCATGAAGATGAAAAAATAAAAAAAATCTTTTTTTTCAAATTATTTTTCAATTTTTTTTCAACATTCCTTAAGGTCTTTTTTATGGAAGGTATGAGATAACAAGAAGAATTCATTTTTCTACAAAATTAGATGTCTTGTGTTGGAATCGGTTGAAAAATAAAAATGTTACAGCGATTTGCTTATGACCGAACTAAATTCATTTTGGCGCCTTCACCAAATTTGCCTGCGACAGATGTCAATGTTCCACCATTTTTTAAATAGTGTTTGATGTCCCAGAAACCGATCGAGACATAGCTCCATATATTTCAACAAAGCTGGACATCACCAGGCTATTCGATACCTTCTGCCCCTAGATAAAATCCACCATTTTGAAAAAGGGGCGCTATTCAAATCCTAAGGGACGAAAGAAAAAGCACTGCGGGTCAAATCGTTCATTTAAGTCTTAGTTACGATCCTGCAAAGTGGTTTGCCTTTATCATCATTTGCAACTTGTTTTTACCTACCACGTCCACTAAAATATCTCTGGGAATGATTGATATTTTTTAAATCGGTTTGCTGAACCTTCAATAGCGTAAAATGGTGAATACGTATGGTAAATTTCATAACTGTATCTCTTACGGTTCATTATTTAACATTCTTCATGTCTTCATCACATTTCACCCCCCCCCCCATACCGCTGCCCAGTCGCGGGTCTCAGATGTTCGCCATCGCGATCCTAGTTCAGCATGATCTAAGGAACAATTTGGCACCAACCACTATACTCTAGTCTCAACTTGCACACGGGATACCATAAGAAAACCTACTATTGATTTTTTGTGCTCATTGTATTTCCATAAACAGTTTACTGAAATCTTTTGGAATAACGAAAATAGAAGCGATCGACGGGCCAACTTTTGTCGCTCCATAACTTCAAAATAAGAAGACATAGAATTTTTTTAACAACTTTTCAGCACTTTCCTACACTTCCATATTACGCACCAAAGTGGTTCCAAAGTTTGGGGTGGGCTTAGGGGTATTAAATTGGATGGATAAGTGTTGTTCATGCTCAACTAGTTTGTTCATGTCATTTGCAGGTGTATATTAAAGACACAGCAGTACCCAAGCCTCCCACAACCACCGTCACAACAACATTAAATCTGCCGCAGCACCAGTTACCGCAGGCGGTCGTCCAACACACTTCCGCCGCTCCGGACCCTCCTGCCGTGCAGGCACCATCATACGTCGAAACGAAGCCGCTGGACGTGCCGTTCTACACACTGCAACTGCCCACGATCGTTTCGACTTCGACGGCAACCAGTCACCAGCCTTTAGTGGAAGCAAAGCAGTCAGTCAAGCTGATCGATTCGAAGATCATCCAGCACTCTTCGTCGCAGACGCCGATTCCGTCGGCGACGACGACTACGCAACAAACCAGCCACGTCGCCTACACCAACACCATAAATTTCGTTAAAACCGTCAAGAGCGAACAACCACAGCAAGCGATAGTCCAGCAACAGCAGCAGCAGCATCAGCAGCATCAGCAACAGCAACAACAGCATCAGCAAATGAGCAACGTTGTGGTCAATGCAAACGGCGAAGTGTTGAACATTGCGCAGCTGGTCGATTTCGAAGCTTTGCTCAACGTGCAGAAAGCGAAACAGCAGAAACAGCAGCTGAAGAGGAAACAAGAACCGGCCAGCGAACCAGTCGCCAAGATCGATTTGACGAGCGAACCCGAAAAGCGACCGCCGAAATTCGCGTACGTTAAGCTAGAAGAGAACAAGCAGATCGCTTACGCTACGACTACGAGCGACTTTCAAGGTCAGTACAACGGATATCCGGCGTACACCAGTGAAGCGTCCGGCTCGTCGACGGTGAATCTCAACGCGCTGAGTCAAGATTTCAACAAGAGTTTCGGTGTTGCACCGGTGACGACGACGACGACGACGGCGTCGACGTCGCCGCCGAAACCGGTGGTGGCGGCGTTCAATGGCAACGCCGACGTCAAAGCGCACGTCTGCGAGATATGCCAGAAGAGCTTCAAGCGACGCGAACATTTGTACCAGCACGTCAAGCTGCACACCGGCTTCAGGCCGTACACGTGCGAAAACTGCAACAAATCCTTCATGCGCAAGGAGCACCTGCTGCGCCACATGATATCGCACAGCGGCGCCAAGAACTTCACGTGCAACATCTGCGACAAGAGCTTTTCGCGCAACGACAACCTGCTGAAGCACAAAAAGACGCACGACAAGCAGGCGAGCTACACGTGCGAAGTGTGCCAGAAGCAGTTCGTCATGAAGCACTACTATTTGGCGCACAAGCACACGCACGACGGCACGGACAACAAGTGCGGCGGCATGGCCGCACCCGTGGCAGCCGCATCGACGCTGACCAACGTTTGGAACACGCTGAAGACGTGAAACTCTCAGTGAAGACTGCCACCAAGCGTTTGTTTAGTCTGCGTTGGATTCTAGTCAGAACCGTTTGAAACGGTCAAGGTTTATATTTATTTTTTTGAGCCCACAAGATGGTACAAATTTTTCTCCTATATCAGTATTTTCTAAGTTTAGGTATGTGCGTCTCAGTTTAGCTGAATCTCGGCTGTACATAGTCTTGTTTTTTTTTTCTTTCAAATAGCTCATCATCACGGTAAGTGTCCCACATCACTTGTAAGCAGATGGTTTCGCCAATTTCGAAGGCCCAGTTGCCAAGCTCGAGTTTAACTTAGCTCACGGCTCAGTTTCAAGCCAGGTGGCGCAAAGTTGCAGCGGTGCAAGTTGACAAATACGGCCAGCGGCCTGATTGCCTAGGACAGGCTGTTTTGCACCAATCCGACGCAATTCCGAACGCAAGTCGGACTTCAAGTTTTGATAGTGTGGTGACACTAGGTCCCTAGGTTTATTTAAGAAGGGGAAACAAAAAATACATCCCTTAATGGGACAGCGGGCCCTTCAAAGTGCGAGAACTACACAGCGAACCATCGTTAAATATCGCTATTCCTCATAGGAACCATACAACTCTATTTAGCCCAAAAAAAAATAAGTTTTGACCTCAAAAAAAAATACTGTAGTCAAAACCTCTTTCTTAAAAGGTTTCTTACAAAAACCTTACAAGAAATATGGACGTCCTGAAAATTTGATATTCTATTCAGAATTGAATGCCCTACAACATACCCAAAATCGCCAAAAATCGCACCACGGGGTTTTGAGTTATAATAATAATAATAATAATAATAATTCTTTATTTGTACGTAGCCAGAAACTGGTTGTACACGTCAAGTAAGTGCAGTAAGTATAGGTATAAACACGTAAATGGTCAATCAATTTGAAAACAATACATACACACATTTTACATAAAATACGGGGAGATCACAGAATTTATCACATAATTTGTTACAACATTTCGCTAAAATTGGTGCTTAAGGTACTCATCCCAGCTGTAAAAAGGATTTTTTAAAAGGAATTTCTTTATTTCTTTCTTAAACTGAGCCGAAGTCAAACTCTTGATGCCCTCCGGAAGATAATTGACCATATTATTTATTCAGAGCGCAGTCGCAGATCGGGGAGAGAGACAACCACATGTGCTGGGTTGAAACTCCCATAAGAAATGCATGTTGAATGACTTTGTAAAATGATCAATTCAAGGTGCAAATTGACAATTTCAACGAATGTATAACATAGCAAGTGTGTAAAAAGAAATACCTGATCTACTTTTCACCATAATGAAATGGAAAATCTTGCTGTGAAGTTTATGCGAAGCAATTTAGAATGGGGTTTTTGAATCCAAAACAATTTCAAATTACCCGCCATATTTTACTGCACAACTTCCGCTAACGAGAATTTTGACAGCGCTTGAAAGCGAACCGAGCGTCAGCCGTCACGTAATAGTATGGTTAAAAAGGTTGAAACGTCCCAAGAATCAAAAAAACACCTTAAAATCGTAAATTCTGACAGCGACAGCAACGTTCCGTTTTCTATGCATGCTGTGGCGCGCGAGATCTTCTACTGCAGTGCGCATGGTCACAGGCACATACCTAACTTACAAATGACTAGTGGAAGGGGAAAGTGAGAATAATTAATATGGTCTATTATAAAATTTATTGGAGGAAGGGTAAAAAATTGCAACTCAAAATGAAGGGGATGAGACCCGTCAAATCCATTGGATACAAGTACGTCGTAATAGGTCTTTTCATGGCCATTCACTTCATACTCATTTTGTACGGAACTGAACGCATGCGCGAGAATTGACAGATAATGTAGTCTAAACTATAGCTGTCTAAACGAATCGTGGGTGACATTTCCCTGACTGACATGGCCGAAAGCTGGTTTCAGTTTTGGGGTTCAATGGCCAAAGTATCATCAAACTTCAGAATAAATCGTGAGCAAAGAACGGAAAAAGGGGCAGAAAAACCTCACCCAGTGTTATAGAAGTGTGTTTTGTGTTAGTGCCTACACTCGCTCCCCGTGTGGCCAGAGCTAATAAAGGCGAATACCTCGGGAATTACCTACCTAACTTCCAAAAAATTACGTGCACTTGGCTTTCAAAGTAACATAGCTAGATGGTTTCAACTATCTACGTATTTAAAAGCAAAGATGCAAAGCAATGCAAGAGCATGATTGTGTTGTGTGTTCTTGAATGTGGACAGCAGAGCGTGTACAGTACAGTGTACACCCCATCATCAGCTCTGTTACGGAAAGATGCAGTTTTGTAGATAGGTACCTGAAATAAGATTGCGATCAGATTCATCTGAAAATCGGCCGGCATGTCCGTGAACTTCTCCTCTGGACCTGATGCCTCCCGGGCGGTCCTTGACAAAACATTTGCTTCGGAGATGGGCTGTCACAACGACACTCGACCACAGACGGGAACGGCAGGTGTCCAGGGCAGGTCCCGAAACGTTGCTGTGTTACCGGAGCGTTAGCGGTTTCCGTCAGTTTTCGTTTAGAAGACGCCATGTTTTTTGGACTACTTTATCTGTCAATCATTCCATGGAATCCATGGATACTCGCTTCATGAAAAGAGCTATTCGACGCATCATATCCCTCTGATGCTAGGAGCTCTGATGCAATTTTGGCACAAAAAGTGTCGGTCATTGTTGAAGGGGGGTCGTAGGGGGGCGAAGCTCGGCTAGGTGGTCCTTTTTGTTTTCCTGGCCATATCTAGGAGGATACAATAGCTGTATTACACTACACAATTTCTTGTACAATCTGCCAAAATAGTGTCAAAAACAATGAACTTGATTGTTGAACTGACAGATTGTACAAGAAGTTGTACAAGAAATTGTGTAGTGTAATACAGCTATAAGAATAGGGAGGGAAGGTCCGTCATAAAAAGTGAAGCCATGGAAATGTCATATCCGCCATCAGTAGGTTTGTTCGCGTCGCATGCAGGGGTGGTCGAGTCAGATTGTTAGAGCCGTGCCTGTTAGACAGAGACCAAAGAGACGAAGACGAAGTAATTTTGCTAGATGCAAATAAAAGATGGCGCCAGTATATGCAGCGTTTTGCAGCGATCTCAAACTATTCAAATACAAAATCAAAGCAGTCTCATGTCACGAACGAGCATGACAAGTTTCAAACTTTTTTAAAACGGTTGTTCGGAGTGTTGTTTTTCTTCGAAATCGATACAAGGTGAATGAAAATGGACAATAATGGATGCTACATCCGTGCAAAACAGTATCACAGAAGGTATGCTAATGAATTGAAAATTCCATGAACCTCTGAGCGAACTCCTACAAACGGTCCAAGTTTCATATTGCGAATGTTACAGATATTTCAACCACGGAAAAGGACTAGGACTGTGAATACCTACTTGTGGTGTTCCTGGATGCAATTCAAAGAACAAAGACCTCTAGGTGCCCCGAGACCTATCCCAACTTCCAATTCCCCATCCCAGAACAAATATTCGCAGCAGCTCTTGAAACGGAAATCAACAAGTACGAGCATATATAGAACTTTGAACATGCTTCCGACATGTCCGACAAAATAATTTTCAAATGGAGAGCTCTTTGCATGGAACACAAAGTCAGATGACTTCAAACTAGATGCACAAAAAATCATAGCTTTAAAGAAGAAGCCGTACATACCGAGCTGCAGCTTACAGCACAGGTATTTCAAAATCATACCAAACATTTTGCGATCAACTCTAGGTACTCAAATGCTGTATTTTTGGAATTTCAGAAAACACTCAAAGGAGACCACTACGTTATACCTATTATGCTGTTCTTCCAATATTGAACGGCAAGAAGGCAAAGTCGTGACTCGTACTTCACTATCACAAGAGTAGTGCAGCTCTAAGAAGATCTTCAGGAGCAACAAAAAATGGTAGTGCATGCTGAAGCTACGGTATAGCTTCAACTTCAACAGCTGCTTTCTTCGCCTGTGAAATTGTCATCGCATACGGATACGGATCCAAATGAAGTTGTGCACTGAGCACTGCTGTTTTCTCATCTGTGGATCAATCCCCACTTTCTGTCGCATTCGAGGACCCATTTGAATCAGGCTCTGCAATCCCCTTTTAATTTTAATTGACATAACCCAGCATTTTTGAGATTCGGCTGGACTGAATCGGAAAACTTGATGATCATGGGCCTATCTTTCATGAAGCTACTCTGCAACTTCATAATTTGCACTTTGCAGAAACTTGAGGAGGTGCTAGGCAGTATCTTCAAATACCTTTGAATTTTGCCAAGTGTAAAGTAAAAAGTTGCCAAGTAGCTTCATGAAATAGTACCAGGCATTGGAATATTTTGTCGGAAGACTCGGAAGCAGTCAACTCACTAATTCAACTAATCAAATGTAGAATTGATTGAATTTATAATAATAATTTCAAGATTCTTATTGTTTGTTCTGTTTCAACTCACCAGCATATTCTAAATGGTTATTGTATTATGTTTAGATGACGATAACTTTGAATTTTGAAGAATCTGTGAATTCATTTGACTTGCTTTTGATATACCACCTTGATCAAAATAATGTTTCAGTACTTGAATTCCCATTTTGGGCCATGTGAAACAACTGCAGTATAAATCCCTTAAGTGGCCCATACACACGCATGCAAGTGCTAAGACTTACCTGCACAGGTCTAGGCTCGCGTGCAAGTATCAGTGTGTATGTGTCAAAACTGACGGCGCGTTCAGTTCTAGGCACGGCTCGAAGCGAATCTGTCAACGACTGATTTTTAGAGCAAGTGCGAAGGTGAGTGTGTGTGTGTATGTTCAGATTTCCCTTCGCGCCAAGCCCAGCTGGACATATTCTACATATTTTTGTATCACTCAGCGGCAGGATCCCCAAAAATGGCAAGATGGTCCAGGAAGCAAGAAACCGTCCTGAGGGAGTTGATTGAATTATGTAAATAAAATTATTTTTCGTTCATTTTGACAGCTTTTTAACCTCGTTTTTGACTGAACTGACAAATCTTGACGCACTTGCCTGAATCTCGGCCTGAATAGTGTGTGGTCAAAAACACGTTTCGAACTTGCGCGCGGACTTACCTGAACGTGCTTGCTCGCGTGCTTGCATGCGTAGTGTATGGGCACCTTTAGAGGTGGAAGCTTGGCTTCTTGTGGTCAATTGATGAAACAAAAATAAAATTATGAATTACGTTAGCAGGTACCTACCTACCTACTCAGTATAGGTAGGTATGTACCCAAACAGCAATTTTATCTTGAATGTTCATTAGTATTGAGAACTTATATTGTAAAATTGTGATATAGCCACAGATATAGCCTTATTTTTATTACTCATCTAACAGATATTATTTTCATGAAAATAAAAGCTGCTATGTTACACCTCATGACTTTCAATTCTTAGGACATAAAAAGAAGCCAGCAATACTGTTTCATGAGGTGTATATTGATTAAATAGATATTAACCTAACCACTGAACTATGTAATATAGTACCATATTCAAACAGCAATTTTTTTCCCAATGGGTCCCTCGGATAAAACTATTTTTGTGAAGCGCAAAAGTTTTAAAGTAAAGGAACCGTTGGGAAAAATTTGTTCGTTTCACTTATATGTATATTATTGTTGAAATTCAACGTGAGCAAAAGTTCAGTGGTTAGTTTGATCTCTTTTTAGTCTCTGTACATTTCGTGGAAGGAAAAATTTCGGATCCAGCAATAGGCTATTTCAAATTTCCCGCCTATAATAGTTCTTGGATGCAAATAAGAGATGGCGCTTTGTAGGAACAGCGTAAACCCGGTAACTTGGCTTTCTATAATGGGGCTCTTCGCTGGTCGCATGAACCTTCTGCACTTTTCTGCCCTAAGTGCACTTTACCGTTCGCGTCGCAGAAAAAGTACAGTTTGGTGGTGTTCGCGTCGCCGAAAAAGTTCTCAGTGCCAGAAAAAAGTGCTGCACCTTCTACACCCAGTCGGAGGGTGGTGCCAAAAGTTCAGAACCCAGAAAGTTTGCCATTTATGACATTTGGATGATTTAGCGCCTGATTTGACGTTAGCTTCTGTCTGTACGATGGACTTGTGGAAAGTTGCTGAAGAAGGAGACTTCGTATATTTTGGCGATCAAAGAAGAAAGATCCACCAAGAAGTGGAATGACTTGTTCTACATAATTTTTATTTGCCTTCTTCATGGTGTTGAAATATAACGTCCGTCCGTAAAAAATGTCTGTTTCTCTGTCATCGTCCTCGTCGGTGGAAAGTTGCTGAAGAAGGAGACTTCGTATATTTTGGCGATCAAAGAAGAAAGATCCACCAAGAAGTGGAGAGACTTGTTCTACATAATTTTTATTTGCCTTCTTCATTGTGTTGAAATATAACGTCCGTCCGTAAAAATGTCTGTTTCTCTGTCATCGTCCTCGTCGGAAGAAGCTATGTTGTGTGTAATCAGTCCAAACATCATCATAAGAGCGTTTCGGTTCTGCTTGGCGATTGCTTCGCTCTTGGCAGTCTTGGCACAGCTCTTGGCTTTGCTCGACATTTTACAAATGAATTCTGAAGCTATCACTCAGAATTCGGAAAGTATCAACACTGTCAACTATCAACTATCAAATCTGGTTCTACAAGATTTATTGCACTAAACCGTTCGCGTCGATTTGGTGTTTTAATCTGCACCAACTACCCCTCGTACATGTACTTCAAGGTTCATATGAACTTTTGGGTGCCAAAGGTTCATGCGACGCGAACAAACCTTTTGTACGCCCAAAATTTTTATCACTTTACCAATCCTCCTAGCTTTACCATTGAAACTGATTATTTCCACGTCAATTTCTGCAAGCTGTCGCTCTTGTTAGTGTCAGTCTATGACGCTTGTGCTGCACCAGATCCAGCCACATCCTTCCTAAAGATGATCGTTGGATTCCACTCACCTTTACTTATTGGCATTTTTGTCACTAACTTCGTGGTAGGTGATAGTCCGTACCAGAAGTTCCACCAAGATAGGTTTACCTAGGTACTTTTCATTGTAATTATGTCATAGACCTTGAAGTCCACACAGGCCTTAAGATTGGCTGTTCATAAGGTTTCCAGAGTACCTCTTTCGCTGTTCAGTGTGGTTCAGTGTAGATTACAGAGTGTAGTAGATCAATAGGTGTATCAACAGTGCTGACCTCACAAATACGTGGTAGAATCTAGGAGGGTAGAATCGGACTGCTCGTTTTCTGCTTATTATTTTAGGAATTTGCTGGTCATTCTCATCCTTGTTTAACATTCTACTGAAACATCGGACGACCCTATGCTACAGGTAGAGTCCTTGCAGGTAGAGGCATGCATCTTCCCTCCGGCAGCTTCGGCTCACATTGATGGGATATTCTTCATACATCATATTGTATCCAGCGCACGTAGCCTCTGTCTTTCCCACACCTGGGAGAGCTGATCTATTCAGCTCTAATAGATGAAGCACCACCCACACCCAAACAAGATCCCATGCACAAAGATAAAAGATATCACGCAGGACTCATTTTATGTCAACCAAAAAAATCTCAATAACCTCAAATAGTTTCAAATTATTTCAATAATGTCAGTTCAGCTTACAAAAGTCAAAAAAATCTTGACACTAGATGCAATTTTTGGGCGTAGTTGCTACCTCACCCCTTACGTCACCTGATTTCATTTCCCCGCGCCCACAAGCTGGGTTATACTCTTTCCCTATTCTTATATCTTCCTAGGGTCCTAGGCTGTATACAGGGTCCTGCAACAGTGCGTCGGGCTTTCCTAGCGCCCTTCCCTTACAAGATAGAGGCAAAGGTGTAATACATAGAATCATTGATTTGAAAAGTTCTAACAAGTAAAATTATTTTCAACTATACAGGGTGTTCCATTTTACTGAGAACCTAATCTTGTCTCGTATGAACCTTCTTATTTTCAAGCTGAGTTTCATGATTCCGCCGCCATATTGAAATTTCTCATCAGTGGAACGATTTTCATGGAACTTACCTTTGTTTCTTCGATCATTCTCATTTTCTAGCCAAACTTCAACATTCCGCCGCCATATTGAAATCTCTTATTACCGGAACGATTTTCATAAAACTTCGAACTTATTACCTTTGTTTAGTTCGATCATTCTGATTTTCAAGCCGAGTTTCATGCTTCTGCCGCTAGTTTGGTCGCAATTATTGGATTTTTTTTAAAATAACGATAGAACCCTAATCAACATCTTGCGTCCAATAATCCTTCAAGAAGGAAGTGCGCTACTGAGCCTCATGCCTCGCTTGTTGTTTCTCCAATTTGTGGCAGTGCTACCAGCTAAAAATAAAAAATTGAAATTTTTTGCAATTTCAAGGTTTGTTTTGAAAAATCGTAGGAGCCTCGTTTTTTGCAATCAAGTAATGAAATTTGGCACAACAATAGTCGAATAGGAGGTGAATAATTTCATGACAAAAAACTTCAGATTCAGTGATCAGGGTGTTCAGAATTTTTTTTCGAACTTCAAAAATTTCAAAATGCCATAAGTCATTTTTTTCCAATGGAATGCCCCCTATTTTATTCCGCCATTCAATAGCTTTTTTCTCCTCTTCCATTTTTACCGGGGTACCTTACCTCTAAATTTGATAATTTTCGAGATAATCGTTAATTTTGATAAAAATTGCTATTTATTAAAATTTTTCACCCCGGGCAGGCCATGGTGATCAACAACAAATGTCGGATTGACATATTTTGTTTGGATTGATGTTAGAAACAAGTTTTTTTATTAAATAGCTGCGCTAAATTCCAATCTGAAGAAAATGCTTCAAAAAAAAATTCGTTGCGCGATGGAACAGAGAAAATTCAGATTGAGATTAGTAAAGCGGTTTTCTCGACTTCAAAAACCTTCAAACTGTCAAATCGAGAAGTGGTTTTATTTTGACATATGACTTTCTGTATCAGGACCTACTAAGAACATCGAAAATCCAAATAAACGACAATTTTTATCAAAATTATCGATTATCTCTGAAATTATGGAATTTAGGGGTAGGGTATCCCTAGTAAAAATGAAAGAGGAAGAAAAAAGCTATCGAATGGTGAGATAAAATAGGGGGCATTTCTTTTGAAAAAAATGACTTATAGCATTTTGAAATTTGCGAAGTTCGAAAAAAAAAAAATTGCACACCCTGTATAATTGAACCTCGAGTTTTTTGTCACGACGTTATTCAGCTTCTGTTCGACTACCGTTATGCCAAATTTCATTCCTTAATTTCAAAAAACGAAGCCTCCACAATTTTTCAAAGTGAACCTTGAAATTACAAAAAAAATCGATTTTTAATTTTCAGTTGGTGGCGCTGCCACAAATTGGAAAAACAAAATTACACTTGTAATAGAGCTTGAAAATCTGAACAAGAAAATGCAATCAAAAGTGGGGCATTTCATTCAAAAAAATCTTTGTTTTTGTCATAGCGCAAAAATTGAACACCCTGTATAGTCAAGAAGAATTTCACGCGATAGAACTTTTCAAATCAATAATTTTATGTATTACACCTTTTTCCCTATTTTGCAAGGTAAGGGCGCTAGGAAAGCCCGATGCACTGTTGCAGGACCCTGTAGAACAGATCACAAGTTTGGTGTCTTTTTCGACTGAATTCAATCTCGTGAACTCCAATCCGATTTGCAAATTTGGATGAAAAGAAGTTCGAACAAGTTAACTTGAAAAAACTTGTTTTTTTTCTTTAACAATTTTGACTTTTTTTTTACTGTTAGAGGTGTTTATCTTCGAAAATATCTCAGGGGCCATTAGACTGAAGTGTATTCTATACGAAAATCGTCCACTTGATGTATAATTTTGTTTTTTGAAATTAAAAAATCGGTTGTGTCACCTCAAAACTTTCCCGGGTAAGTTGGTGCGATTTCGAAAAATTTTCCTCCAAGAATTAGCTCAATCCTTCTCCAACTTTCATTCCCAGCATGTCTGCACCTAAAATTATTATTTCGTGGGGCCTACACTTGACCCACCGCATGTAGAAGTTTGTACTGCGTTTTTTTTCAAACTCACGGAATGTGAAAATTTCATTTTGAAAAAATTACCGTCGGAAAACCATGTCGATTTTGAAAATAGGCCTACACGACGCCCAATCCAATCTACTTTCGATATCAGTTGGAGTTTTTTTTTTAAGTCGATCCCCCACCAGGAAAGGACGGCCGAGTTGAGTCCTGCACCAAACATGGGTCGTCCTGGTCAAAATCCAAGCGAGCGGCCATCTCCGGTGGTAACGACCAGGAGAAAATTTGAAAAGTCATAACGTCCAACTGGGAATTGGTGGAAAGCTGCAACCACGGGCTTAATTTGGTTCTTTTGTGATTACATAAGCTCCTGGACTAGACGGCATAAATTTGCTTTTTTTTTGGTGATATATCGCCAGTTTCACACAATAACCATGAAAAAGAAAACAAAATTTGCTATGATTTCTTGTGAACGAGGCACTTCGAATTAAAGGGCTTAAATAAGAACTTGTTGGAAATTTAATTTCCCACAAAAAAGGTCCTTACACTCTCTCACCAGTCCATTCTTTCTCCTTCAAAATGCAAGTGCTGGAAACTGCATGAACCTTGAATTTCATGATGCAGGGATGGCATTGGTATGGGTGTTACCTGAATCATTCTCTTTCGATTGAGACTTGGAGACATCATCACCAACCACGCCAGCGGTATATACAAGGTGAAAGTATTAGTCACATTATTCACATATTCACAACAGAGTTGTATGGATCCTTTACGATAGAAACAGTTGGGAGCGAAATAATTCATACGGGTCCGCTAGGAAGTCGGCTGGATTTCAGGAATGTTAGCCGCTTCGACCGTTCTTGAATTCCATTTTTGATTATGATCAATTTGTTATCAAAACTGTACCTATCGCGAAATTGAACGTTGTGGAAATAATTGGTAAAACAATAAAATCTATTAATAAACAAAATCAAACTTGGTGTTAAATTCGAACTGAATAACTGGGCTTAAGACGGGGGAAATGGATTACACATTTCCTTTTCCTATCTCATCTTTCTGCAGAAATCGATTGGCGACAATCAGGCGAAACTCGTTGCTTACCAAGTAATTTGGAACCTTCGCAGAGGGTTGCAAGCGTGCTTAATTCGTTTATATCTAGCAGGCCGCCGGTCTTGAGACTTATATACCAACGACATGGCTATCGGATAGATAAGCGATGGGTGGAGATGCAAGAAGTGTTTACGCTTGGTCATGCGTGCTTGTGAGATATTTTTTGTTGAGAGAACCGCCTCAAAACATCCCCCGGAATCTCAGATGCTGGCTTCACTCCAAAAGGCGTAAGCCGAATCCAGCCATATCGTTGGTGACTTTCAACACCAAAAGCTAAAATAGTTGCCAAATTTTCAATGCTTGCTGAGTAGAATCGATTCGATAATATTGAGCGCCCACTTTCTGTCCAGTGTTTCAGTTACTGATTGATTCTAAATACACTACGCAACAGTAAACGCGTGGTGGTCTGGAATTTCGATTTTTGTCAAAACGATGACTTTGTTTTCATTTTCTGTGATTAGATTTGTGCCGGCGCAACCCGAAGTAAAATCATTGGTGCCAATGAAAAGTTGTATCATTATTTCGAAAAAAAAACTAAGTTTGGACCATGGCACATTCGTTAGTTCAATCGGTTTTTTTTATTGGTGGTTCAAAGCTGTTTTTCCTTTGTTACAATGTTATTTTTGAATCATGAAGTTTTTTACATTATACATTCGTTTTCAGTGATTAAACTGGGCTATTATACACGCCTTTCACATAATTCATCAAAATTGTCTTCTGCTTGATTTATTTGGCAGAACATCTCAATTTTAGTTTGTTCCGGGCCTGGATGATCAAGCCACATGATCTGCTGACAGAAAGTGGCTGTTCACTTCGCAAGTGCGTTTCCGTCAACTTGGTCACGAGTATTTTTCAAATTTAGCGCGCCAAGGAGAGTGTCGAAGTGTCGTCTGCACCGACTGCGTCCACTAAATCCAATACAACTACCGTGACGTCACACCTATTGACACATTTAGGGCCGCTATTTCCATCTCCTAATAACTTCTAAGGGTCCAGTACAGATAACGGCCACACGCAAATCTACACGAAAAAATAGGCAAATGACTCAGAATGGCGTGTGGAATAACAATCTGAAATAAAATTTGCGGATTATCCAGAAATTTTTGCTGGATGTTGTTGTATTGTTGGTTGCCTACATCACTTCAGTGGAAAATTAGAGCAGGTACGCAACGGTGACTCATGACTTACCAACAAAACAATGTTGCGCGTGGGCCTAAGATGGGCACCGCGAAGAAGAGTTGTACGACGTAAACAATTCAACTGCAAAGAAACTATAAGTGTATATTGTAATTTCCCCCTCGGTGGGGACTAATCATCGTGAGTAGACGGCAACAGAGTTTGGTTGTAAAAAGTGTTCAAAATGTAGCCGTTAAGTGTACTCGACCCACTTCTAAATAAGCTGTTTATTTGCTAAGTAGACTAACTGGAACTTTACTAGGAGATGGAAAACCGGCCTTTAGTCGTCTTGGTCCTGTTCTAAAACCAAAGTGGCCGTGGCTCAATGGTAACAGAGACCTGCTCTTGGGTTGCACGTCTGGGGGTTCGATCCTTCTGTCCTATTTTTTTCTGCGAGTTACCCGTTCACGTCACCAGTATCTTACAATACGTCTCCCTCAACAGCACATTTTACGGTAACGAAACACACCACATTAATATCGACCCACATTTTCCCCATGATTTGGATACTGAATAACATTCGGATTTCTTGACAGTTACTCAATTCCGTCGAGCTATTTTCTCGGGCGCAATCCATTTGGACACATGCTTACACCAATCGCACACCGGGATCTCGCATTAAAACGCCATGGAGTAAGGATACATAAGCGGTACGTGTTCCCTTCTGGTTGCTTCCTTCCCAATATCCTTCCTTTGCGAAGATGTTTATGATTATTACCATTGAACAAGAAACTGCATGGATGATCCGCATTTTTTACTCTGATATACAGGGTGTTTCAGGGATGATAGCAAAAAATTTAACTGTGGGTAGATCTCGTGAAAATATGACGAAAATCTATATACCATTTTGCAAAGTTCGGCTTAATGGCGAAGATACAGCCCTCCAAAGTTCACTTTTTTCGGATTTCAAAAATTTGTAACTCAGGAACGTTTCGACAAATTTAGCTTTAATTTAGCGTAAGCTGGTTTGTCATAATTATCTATCAACCTGCCAAATTTGGAAAGAATCCAATTAGTGGCGTGGAAGTTATGAGGGGTCACCTTATATCAATATTTCTTCGGGTGCTTCTAAATTATTGACCCTCATAACTCCTACACCATTGGTCGGTTTCTTGTCAAATTTGGCAAGTTGATAGATAATTATGACAAACCAGCTTCTGCTGAATTAAAGCTAAATTTGTCAAAACGTTCCTGAGTAACAAATTTTTGAAATCCGAAAAAGTGAACTTTGGAGGGCTGTATCTTCTTAGGCCGAACTTTGCAAAATGGTATATAAGTTTTCGTCATATTTTGACGAGATCTACCTACAGCTGAATTTTTTGTTATCATCCCTGAAACACCCTGTACACACACGATCCCTACTGATTGCATTCCTTTCTTTCGTCCTCAAGATTCCTTTATAACTTTTCCGAGCTAATGTTGGTCACCTGTCACTGTTGAATGGGGAACCAATTTCTCTAGCGCGCAAGCAAAGTTTCAAATTCGTGCCAGCTAGAGTGGACAGAAACGCACCGTGCTCTAAATCATTTTAGGTTACGCCGCATCTCATCTCACCCAACCAGCCTTTCGTCATGCGTGTCTGCAACGTCACGTTTTTCTCATCGTGTCCTTTTTTGTATAAAGTAAAAAACTAGTCCACCTCGTATGTATAACTTTTTTTATTATGTTATTTTCCAATTATTTATTCGCCTATTTATTATTATTACTGAGTATACGTACGCAGTGTGTTTGTAATAATTTAAAATTGTATTTATTGTATTGATAAAACTTATTCCAAGACCGATTTGGAATAAAACAACATTATAATATCGACTATTATAATAATAATAGAACAGGAAACAGAAAAATATAAAGAATAAAAGAATTATGAAACTGCACTATTCATGGGTTTTTGTTTTTCGTTTGTTGACAGTATGAAGTAGCGGCAGTAGCGTTCATCTATTTACAGTGTGTAGTCTAGGTAACGAATAGGAGGCGCTATACCAAATACTGTGGAGAGAATTTATTTATTATGTTACGTGTTAAATTAAATTATTTCTTTT
Source organism: Anaspis maculata (assembly GCA_949128115.1). NCBI lineage: Eukaryota > Metazoa > Arthropoda > Insecta > Coleoptera > Scraptiidae > Anaspis > Anaspis maculata. Next base: position 23,958,714 of record OX421967.1, read on the forward strand.
CCTGAGCCGCCAGCTTCTTCTTGAGGGACTCTGGCATTTCCGCTGGTGCGGGACGTGGCATGCGCATCGCCACCTGAAAAAAAAACGTTTTTTAGATTACGTTTCATCAAGTCTTAGCAGCTTGCTTCTCTGGTCACTCATATGGAACAGAAACTGCATGGCCTACATTCTGAAAAGGCTCCGACGTATCTCTACGCCGGCCACCCGTTCGAAAACAGTACCGCGCTAGCGTTGCTGAACTCGAGATTTCTCTTAAGCTCTGTACAATAAACGGTAAATTTGGCATCGAGTGCATTACCTTGAACGCGTCATAGATGAACCACTGCAGCGCCGTCAGTGTACCGATCATGACGATCCTGGGCATCAGGCCCTTCCACAGACCGGCCATGCCGAGCTTCTTGGCGGCTTCCAGCGCCGTCGAGCCCTTCTCTTGATTCAGCTTGGAAACGACGGTGTCGGCGGGGTGACTCACGATGGCGCAGAACACGCCGGCAATATAACCAGCGGCGAAAGTAACAATCAGCTGTTCGCCTTTGGTGCAATCGGCCCTCGGTTTGGGCACGACGTTCTTGTACAACAGCTCCACCGTTCGCTCGAAGCAGGCGAACTTCATCATGGTGTAGGGGATCTGTCTCATCCACAGTGGTACTAAACTCTTGTAAAACCCTGGCGGAAAAAAAACATTAATACTTGAGGTAATTATTTTGGCGCAATGAATAAACAAACCATTAGCTCCTTCCTCTCTGTAAATCCTGGGCCATGCCTCGCGCAGGGTGTTGGCGAAACCAGGGGTGGTTTGGATTTTGACCTTGGCGGCCTCCATGGGAGACAGGGCAATGTCGGCGAAGAACTCGGCGGAAGCGCTGGCGCCAAGGTACAGCCAGGTACGGTACAAGAAGGCGTTCTCTTCTCCAATTAGGTCGGTGTACATTACCTGTAAAATATAAAAAAAATCAGTAATCACCCTGTGCCTATATCACCTATTATTCAATCATCTGATGTCTGCATCATCAACAGCTCTGCAACCTATTTTACCCATTAAAGCAGTTTTGTGTTTCTGACTATTTATATTAAAAAGTCACACTTCAGTTCACCAGTTCACCACGGATCCCAAACCAGCACAAATCCATTTCATAGGCTCGCTCAAAGCTCGGGTAATATGCACGGCTTACTTTCCACACAAGCTGTGGCGCCCACCCGTCCAAGAGTAGTACCGCACGTGCGTTGCTCGACTTGGAGCCAAGCGAGCCTCAATACGCTACGCTTTCTCTTTGAGCGAGACAATTTCAATCAAAGGTACAATAGTGCGGCTTTATGACGACGTAATATGTGCAAACATACCTTGAACACTTCATAGAGACCGAACTTGCAGAGACCCTGAGCGGAATAACCGAAGAAGGTGGGTGCCCAGCCCTTGGCCAGACCTTTGACGCCATCCTCACGAAGGGTGACCTTGAAGCCGTTGACGACGCTCTTGTACTTGGCGGGGTCGACCTGGATGCGGCATTTGACCAAATCGAGAGGAACGACGGCAGTGTGGGTGATGCCGCAAGATAAGATGCCTGTGGAAAAAATTACAATGAAAACAAAACTAATTCATCAGTTCAAGAATGAGGAGTGCTTTTTATTTCGTCAAGGTGAGACTGGTATTCACAGTGCGGCTCGGTGCGTCCGAAACTCTCAGAAGGGTAAAAGAGGTCACAAGACAACTGGTGGAAGCAACTATTGTCAATTAATTTGGCAAGTGAAATCTGTCGAGCTTTTACTTACATTGACAGGTGAGTAATTAGGGCTCAACTCAACTCCGACTTGCGTCCGGAGCTTCGTCGGATTACCATGACAAAGGCGTAAAACAATCTGCTTTAGCCAATTAGGCCGCATACCAGCTTGTAGGTATGCATCAACTTACTTCGTGTACCAAATTTGGTCAAAATACAGTAATTAAATTTGGAATTATAACACAAAAACCATTTTTAAAACTCAACTTTGAAAGCCTCCCATCTCCGTTATGATGCGTTTCCGATGTACATTTTTTTGATAAAGTCTGTTTATTTTTTGATGCTCTACCATCTCCTACAATATCGACAAAAAAAGTGTAACACCCTGTATACACACTCAAATGGTGAGATCACCCCAAAATTTTGTCTCGGTTAAAATGACAATTTCTCGAGAAAACATTGCCCGATTTTAAAAGGTTTTGTGGTGCTCGAAAGACTAATCTTTTGACTACAAGGTACCACTTCAGGTCACCCAGTTACTGAGCTTATGGATGACAACGGAAGGAGACCAAAAATGACCAGGTTTCAGCAAGGTCCCGTTTTGAGAGAACAAGTCGCAGAATTTCTTAGCTAACATTTTTGGAAAGCGTAGATCAATATCCCGAAACGGTTTTGGATTTTGATTTTTTACTGTATTTTGTTTTTCCAAGTGAATCTGAAAAATAAGTTAATTTTTCTCCCCTTTTGTATGTTCTACAAAGTTTACTAAAATCTTATCAGATAATAAGACTAACAGAGGGCAGAGCCTCCTTTTAACTCTATGACGCGAGTTTTTGGGACACTTGTATTTTGACAGTGACCTTACGATTTGATATGTATTATACAGGTCAAAATCTTCATTTCAGAAAATCTCAAAATTCCAAAATAGTCATTGCATATTGAGTTAAACATCATACTGACCGTTTTGATGAGTTCTATTGAATGCAGTTTGCAGTTTGGAAAAATTCTCATTGACTCTCATTTTATACATGAAAACGTGTTTTTCCAGGTTTTTGAAACCGTGTTTTGCCAGGTTTTTGTTTTCTATCATAAAATGAAAACCGCTGGAAATTTTCGGAAACTTTTTGCACTTGTCTATTGGAACTTTTCAAGGCCTTTTCAACGACATATCACTCAATATTGTGCAGGGTAAAGAAAAATTGGCCAAAATTTTGAGGTGCCCCCGTACTCAGAGTTTTCGTGAAGCAGTTTTGTTGTCATATCAAATTTGATCAGAAAAAACATCTGAATCCAACGGTCTTTACCGCAACTCGCTAGCTTCAACGGATCTTGAGAAAAATAGGGGTGGACATTTTTTTGAATGACCCTGTATAGTGTATAATTATGTAAGTAATACCAAATAGATGGGTAAACAATTTGGCAATGAGCTTAAAATTTGACAAGGTGTGAAACTTGACAAAATTACCTTGGGAGTTTTAACTTTTATTAACGCCAGAAACTTAGTTACGGAATTTGGGATCCATGAACGACGAATTAAATACTACACAATCTTGAATTTTCCGGGCTTCTGGTAAATATCTCCAAATGAAAACTGTTGATTTCAAATTCAGAGATTTAAAATGCCCATTTGGCTAGAACTACGTCCACAGGTTGTCCCATAATCGACGGCGAAAAAGTAACCATAGAGCCCTTAGAAAATGGTCAGATCGGCTGAAGTTTTGTATTTTGAAAATCTGACTTTTTTGTCACTTCTGTCACTCAACTTTGGAACCGCTAATGGAATTTTTCTGAAATCTGACTTCAAGGAAGGCAGTGAGTCAAACTATTACTGTCAAATGGGGAACTATAGTGGCAAACGCCTGAAGTAATGGCGCCCGTGTTCCATGCACCCCAGCTATCATTAGTGTCATAAGCGTACATAACATAACCTCAGCTTTGAAATTGTCATTTCATTTTCATTTGTCAGCATTCAGCATATAACATATGTATAACCAGCGGTTTGCGTCACTTCGCGAGTTAAAAAGAAGAGAAAAGTAGAAAAGCCGACAAGCGAAAAGTCGCGGTAAAAAAAAAAGGTGGTGATGTATTATGTGCCAGGCTGCACCTTTGCACCAGCTCTTTTTTCCCTCTCAGTGGGGTTCCTCTCCGCCTCACTCTTTGACTCTCCAACTCTTCTTTGAGCATCAGCACTTTCCGTACATTTCTTTAAGGTTATGTACGATAACTGTCAAAAGTGACAGTCATGGAACACGTCGCCCTCTACAATCCATTTCGCCTATGGTTCCCCATTACAACTTGATGTGTCCAGCTTTTTTGAGTTGTTAGCAAAAAACATGAAAAAAGGTGAACTTGAGGTGTCACATTTCCGTGATGGGAGCTGAATTTTGGAAAACAAATTGCACAGAGGAGGTCTTCCCACCAAATGAGGAGTTGTATAGATACTATGAAAAATCGAGACAGAAATAACAATCAATAGAATAACACTTCAACTTTGAACCTCACTCCAGTAGATAAGGAATAATAATAATGAGAAAATGTTTAGAGTTTAGAGCACCATTCAAATTGTACGCATTCATTCCCGCTAAGGCAATATTATGCAATAATTATTTTATATTATTACCATAATTATTATTCATTATACCTATGTACGTAAAATAGTTATTTGTGTGACAAGTCATTGAAGGTATACTGGGTGTTTCAATGGTTATGTCCGACGCCGAAATGAATAAATTATGAATAATACGCTATAATATCGCCGCATCGTATGTTGTAATTTTTTATGACGTCGCAGTGATTTCATCAGGAACTAAAACGTCAATTGCTGCCACACTATTTGGAATGAGAAAAAATTTGATGTACAGTTGGGACCGAAACGATTCATACGGCACTGCTAGGAAGTCGGCTGAATTTCAGAAATTTTAACTGCTTGGATTGTTCTCGAATGTCAGTTTTGGTTAGAGATTGATAATAATCAAAACTGGCATTCAAGAACAATCCAAGCAGCTAACATTTCTGAAATCCAGCCGACTTCCCAGCGGGGCCGTATGAATCATTTGGCTCCCAACTGTACATAAGAAATTCCGTGAAAAATTAGGAAAAAAGTTATATTCAATTTTGTAGTTAAACTGGATCGCCCCAGTCGGGCTCATTCCAAGTCAAGCGAAATCAATCAAACTGCATAGCAAGATTACACACAGACGTTGGCTATTCATGACTAAAAAAAATATAGGATAGACCTTACTGTGCGGGGTTCGAATGCCGGTACCTTTTCAGTACAGAGTCGGAGTGACATCCATTGCACAACTAGTTAGATTTAGCACTAGTTGTACAATAATGACCTACTTTTTTTTAAGAAACGAAAACAGTTGCCATATTCCAGAATGTAAGCCAAATTTTGCCTTTGCAAAATTGGAACTAGCTCTAGTGGAACAGAGTCACCCGAAAACCACTGAAATCTAGTCTAAATAAATGGGGTTCCAAATCGCCAAAATCTGCCACATGAAGGATAAAAATGACGGAAATCTACGGAATCTACGAAAAACCGATGTTTCTCCGCAGTTCTGACTTCTTTACAGTGTTTTTTTTTTTAGATACAGGGGATTTCTAAAGCTGTATTCATGATGGTTTTTCACAGCGGAGTGGGGCTGGGCAGAGCGATTTTTTGCTTGGATCTATCATGTCCATTCATCAGGCTTTGTCACGGGAAATCATGGATCGTGGATTCAGCCTAACGCTATCGCCTAGACAGTTGTGAATAGACATTTTTCAATAATTCTGACGAGTAGGTGATCAAAAAGTCAAGAACTACAACGTACAAAATAAATGATAGACAGGGGAGTGAATAACCAACTGAAATATGACATAGGTGCTAAAACAAGCAAAACTGCAACAAATATTTCATAAGTAGGTGATGACAACTGAAAAAATCGAGGAGAAACTCTTTCTCAAATTCTTTTTTATACTACCTACACACCTGAAACTTGGGATCCAAGGGCAACTCCCAACAGGTTGCAATTACATTATTTTAAGCAATGTATGAACCAAATTTAAATTTCACTTGTTGCTCAATAGAGTACAAACTTCAAAATAAATCACCGACACACACTTTTTGGAGTACAGCCAAGCGGATTTTTCTTCAAATTGTCTTAAACCAAACTTTATGAACCCTAATTATTATGATCGAAAGTGTTGGTTAGTGGTATTATAGTGTCATTATGCAATTAAAAAAATAATTTTATTAATACGCTAAAATAGAGCTGACATTATGACAATAAAGTCCAAGGTCATCAAAGTTTGTGCTGGGTAAACTCAATCCATACTATATTGGTAGAAGCTCAATGGTATACTCAAAGGTAGAAGTTATTGACTCTTTGACTGACATTAAGATTTATGGGGCTTGATTGAGGAGAGGCCCATAAAGTATTGAAGAAAATCTGTTGTTGTGTACAACTTGTGGTTTCCTTTTCTTTTGAAAGGACAAAAGCTTTTCTGGAACTGAAACTGTCTGACTACCTCAACTTTACCATTGTCATCAAGAGGTGTGCAATGAACCTGTGATTATGGCACTAATGGCTACCTGTGTGAGGGACCATTCATTGTCTGCTAATTATTATCACTTATCATATATTGTTGTAGCAGGTACTTTCTGTAAAATGGAACTTTTTCAGGCATCAGCAATGTTTACAAGGAGACCATAAATTATTCTCTTTATACTTTACACAGGCAGTTATTCATGCTATGGAATCCCTGCTTAGTGCTCCCAACTGAAATTGAAATGCTTTGGAGCTGGCTGTGGTTTACTAAAAGTCCGTGCAGTTCTTCAATTGTTTCTTTTTCTGAACTGTCATTTCTTCAGATAGTTTTTGTTTTTGACCTCACTATATCTTTTGATAACTTAACATTTTTCTTCTATAAAAATGAGCATTTGAATAAGTCTTTGGCATTATGGGAGCCACTATGATTTTTTAGTCATCGGCGGCCACCTCTGTGCTTGATTACTCGATCAATAATTCACCCTTGACTTGACAGTAGTTGTGACACTTGAACTAGCTTGAGGACACCTGTATAAGGGCTATGTGAAAAAGGTCAAGATATGAAAATTGGGCCAACATACCTCCGAGACCGCAGAGGGCGAAGTACTTCATAGAGCCGAACTCGCAGCTGTCTCCTACCGGGGTGGCCGCACAAGCGATGGTCCTGTTGGACACCAACTGTTTGAAGTTTGGCTGGGCGACGCTCAAGGGGCTGCTGGTGCTCCCCATGATCTCCTTTTGCTGGGACTGTTGGCACGCGGCCCTGGTTAAGAACGAAGAGAACATCACGAGTTTCTGTCACTTGAGTACTTCTCCCTGTAAATGTGCCATGAATTTATAGGTATTCACAAAAAATTACACAACAATCACACAAATCCCCCGTAACGTCAGTGCGTTACGCAACATTGCATTTTTGTACCTTTCGACCCTTTCGAGCGACACTTTCGACTGACAAGGGGTTGGTTCGGTATGGAAAATTTGACGTGTCGCGTGTAACCCCCGATCGTCGATTGTTACATAAGACGCACGGATTACATAAAAGCACCGCCGAATTCGCTGCAAATTCACCGGCGAATTGGCCGTTTAAACGCGAACGGGGCCGCAAAGGGTGAGCGGAGCGAAAACGGCGTACTTGCAACGGGAAATCGGGGTGGAAAGGCGAAAAGCAAGCGGGCTTACCTCGAAAGATGGCTGTGACCCTGTCAAAGTGGTTCGGAGGGCCGCCGTGGACTGCGGGAGAGGCGCTGGCTGCGTTTGCGGGCACGTGGTCAAGGTGACGTGACGTTGGCTCGTCACGTTGCGGTTCATGATTCGCACGTGACGTTGGTTTAAAAAAAAACTGCATTCGTTCTTTCATCTTTTTTCGAAAATCTGGGCCAATGGGGAAATGTCAAGGTGGTTGGCAGTAGTGCGTGCCAAAAATTTGGCGCGTATATGAAAAAAGAGAGCTGGAAGCTAATACCTACCTTCCTTTTATTATATTCTGTTTAGCAGAGACCATCCTATTCTCTTTTGAGATCTTGAGATTCTTGAGGTCTTGGCACTGAACTCCATTGAGGCCTAGCAGTAATTTCCATCTTGGGCTGAATCGTTGACTAAATCTACGCCTACCTAATAAGGCTAATAATTAAAGGATAGGTACCTTTATCTATGAAGGATACCTCCAAACTTGAAGTTAACGGGGTTTCTGTTTCTAATGTTTCTATAATAGTACAGGAAAAATAGTTAAAAAAATCGGCAAAACCTCGGAATAAATATGGACGTCCGTCATGAGAATTTGATATTCTGTTCAGAGTTGAGTGCTCTACAACATATCCAAAATCGCCAAAAATCGCACCCGGGGGTTCTGAGTTATTGGAGAGGGGGTAAAAAATTGCAGGTAAAAATGGAGGGGATGGAACCTGTCAATCCATTGGATGCGGATACATTATAGTTCGACGTATCATATCCCATTGATACCATTTTGGCACAAAAAGTGTCCATCATTGTTGAAGGGGAGTAGTGGGGGGGGCGAAGCTCTGCTAGGTGGTCTATTTTGTTTTTCTGGCCATGTAGAACCGATCACGACAAGTTTGGTATCTTTTCCGACTAAATTCAATCTCTTGAACTCGTATCCGATGTGTAAATTCGGATGAAAACAAGTTTGAACAAGATAACTTATTGAGAAAACTTGTTTTTTCTTTGACAATTTTGACGATTTTTTTTTACTGTTGGAGGTGTTCATTTTTAGAAAATTTTCAGGGACCATTAAATTGAAGTGTATTCTCCACAAAAATCATCCACTGGATGTATAATTTTGTTTCTCGAGTTTAAAAAATCGATTTGAACTTGGACCGGCGCGGCGCGTCGTCTACTACTGACCAGAACACTACAGCATGCACCTTTAAATGAAAACACCTCAAACCGAGCCTCAAACTATTGGAGAAATAACAACTCATCTTCGAAAATTGGAGGATTTATGCAGAACTGAATTCCCTATAATATGAACAAAATCGCCATGGATCGCAATGCAGGATTTCGAGTTATTCGAGGAGGAGAATAACACTTTAACAGGATTCATACTCTATGAGTTGTTACCTCTCCCCTTGAATAACTCAAAACCCTGCAGTGCGATTCATGGCGATTTTGTTTATGTTATAGGGAATTTAATTCTCCACAGATCCTCCAATTTTAAAAGATGAGTTGTTATTTCTTCAATAGTTTGAGGTATTTTCTTTTGAAGGTGCATGCTGTAGTGTTCTGGTCAGTAGTAGACGACGCGCCGCGCCGGCTCAAGTTCAAATCGATTTTTTTAACTCGAGAAACAAAATTATACATCGAGTGGATGATTTTGTGGCGAATACACCTCAATTCAATGTTCCCTGAAAATTTTCTAAAAATGAACACCTCGAACAGTAAAAAAAATTCGTCAAAATTGTCAAAGAAAAAACAAGTTTTCTCAAGTTAACTTGTTCAAACTTGTTTTCATCCGAATTTGCACATCGGACACGAGTTCAGGAGATTGAATTTAGTCGGAAAAGATACCAAATTTGTCGTGATCGGTTCTACATGGCCATAAAAATAAAATGGACCACCTAGCAGAGCTTCGCCCCCCCACTACTCCCCTTCAGCAATGATGGACACTTTTTGTGCCAAAATGGTATCAATGGGATATGATACGTCGAACTACAATGTATTCGCATTCAATGGGTTGACGGGTTCCATCCCCTCCATTTTTACCAGCAATTTTTTACCCCCCCTCCAATAACTCAAAACCCCCGGGTGCGATTTTTGGCGATTTTGGATATGTTGTAAAGCACTCAATTCTAAACAAAATATCAAATCTTCAGGACGTCCATATTTTTTCCGAGGTTGAAATCTATCTTTCTTGTACTATAAAGCCACTGCGAGCGAAAGTGGATTTAGTAACAGGATACACTTAAGTATTTTGGTAGTTTAGTAGGTACCTACCTCGTTTTAGTACAACCATATTGTACAGGGTTATTCAAAAGTCCGGAATAAAATTCATTTTTTTTTCCATATTTATTTCGGAAAAAAACGCTCGAACAGGTCGATTTTTAAAAACGGTAAGCCGTTTTTTCATGACACGTGTCATGTTCTACCGTCAACCCCCTAACCCCAAGCCACCCTTAGTATTTTTTTTCAAATAGCACTCTATGACTTGTCTATGACTGTCTATGACTTGACTTGACAAGCTCGTTGGAAAGCTTGTCAAAAACTCTATCCAGATCTACCATTGAAAATTAGATCGGACGCTTCACCATGAAGTTTTGAAGAACCCCAGTTTTACTTAAGAGTCCGGAATAAAATTCATAATTTTTTTCTATATTTATTTCGGAAAAAACGCTCGAACAGGTCGATGTCTAAAACCGGTAAGCCGTTTTTTCATGACACGTGTCATGTTCTACCGTCAACCCTCTAACCCCAAGGCACCCATTTGCCGGGTGCCATTTGAAGAAAAATACTAAAGGGTGGCTTGGGGTTAGGGGCCCTCGCCCCCTACTTCAAAGGGGTGGTTAAAAAAATTGGGAATAATTTTGACGGAAAGACAATTTTATTGCCTTCAATTTGATGATCGCAAGATAAGTAATGCTCGAGGTAATGCTACTCAAAATTTTGAAGCAGGGTAGAGTGGGGGCGAAGGGGTTGAAGATGAAAATTTGGCCATATGTGTCTTAGATGACCCCCTAAAAATAAAAATCGACCTATTTTTGCTGGAAAGTCTATTTCTCAAGAATCGAGAGTTTATAGGGGAAAAAGTTTCCTTTCATTAACAAAGAGGATTTTCGCACGATTTGAGGGGTGGTTTAAAAAATTAGAAATATGTTTGACGGAAAGAGAATTTTATTGCCTTCAATTTGATGTGTCACAAGATAGGTAATGCCATTTGAAATTTTAAAGTAGGGTAGGGTGGGGGCGAAGGGGTTAGGGGTTGAAGATAAAAATTTGGCAGTCTGTTTGTGTCCTAGATGTCCCCCTCCTCCTCAAAACAAAAATCGATCAGTTTTGGCGTTTTCCTGTGAAAAATTTTGGTGGCGAGAAATCAGGGGTGACAACTTTTCAAATGAACACCCTGTATGTACAACCTTAATTTTGAAAATGGAAAATTCAAATTTGACATATGACTCGATCCATTGGAGAAAAATGTAGGTACCTATACAGGGTGTTCAGAAAATGGCGGTAAAGCTCTCCAGTATAGTACGGGGAATTCCGAAAAAATGAAAAAATTAAAATTTCTTCGACTATAATTTTTGGGGTTATCAAGAGTCAAAAACTGGTCCTCCGAATAATAATTTTCTTAGTTTCTGACTCACCCTGTAAAAAAAAATCAATACACACATCCAGTGGTAGATATTTCTTTCTCATAATTCTGCCGTCGACAGTACCTACCTACACTGAAATCTTTTAATTAACAAAACTAGAAGGGTTCAGAGGACCGTCCCTTGACCCTTGATGACCCTTGAAAAATAAAGGTCGTAGAATTTTTTCAACATTTCTTCGGAATTCCCTGAAGGGTCCCTTACGACGTACTGAAGAGCTTTTCCGCCATTTTCTGAACACTCTGTATATGGAAAATACCATATACTGGCAGTATACCATACTTACTTTAACCATATACTAATTACAATCAAAGCAAGACATGTCGCCTTTTTAGGAATTCCTAAGAATTTGACACCCAGTTTTATTGATTATTGCCCACCACTGTACCTACCTGTTAGAAGTATCAAGTACAGGCTGTTCACATTAAAATTGATCCCCTCACATTAGCCGCAGGACAATTTCAAAAATGAAAAAGTTTTATTTCATGATTTTTCCCGTAGTATCTGAATCTACTATCAAGTATAATTTTCCATCTCATGCCGATGCCATGTACAGGGTGTCGGGTGTCGCCACATTTTTGGCATTTTTTTAGAAACACCTGGTATATTATCATCACAATCAATGCACTTTATCAACCTGATTACAAATAAGTACCTACGACACTCCCAGATTCGTCCAGGCGTCCAGGATATAGTTTTTGTGATCTTATGTCATTATTTTATGTCATTCAAAAGTAAAACAAAATATTCTGGATTTCTGGACATAATTTGATTTCTGAAATGGACCCATCATTCTAAACAAATGTTTTTTGAGATGCCATTTTTGATTTTTTTATTTTTATTTCAGAAGAAAAAATTACGAGAGTCATATCCATTTGTAGGTAATCAGAATAACAAAGTGTATCGATTATTGTGATGTTGAATTACAGTAAATTCCTGCAACCATTTTTTGCGACACCCTGTAAATGGCATGTGATGGGAAATTATTCTTGACAGCTGACTCGCAATTTCAGCTGCATACACACTACCACCTCCTGGTGGGGTACTGTTGAACGTGTTTGCAGCTGGGTCTAGCCACCTTGGATCACAGATTCACAGCTAGCTCGGAATAGTAGCTGTACCATAGGCTGTACCCACTACAGCCTCCTGGCTACATCAGAAGTGGGATGAACGTTCATTTGGTCCCCTTATATTTACATCGATACCAGGAGCTTCACACCAGTTCGTGCGGTTTCTTCGGGCTGAATTTTAGTAAGCGGCGCATCTTACGCCACTTATTCACGGCATCGATAAGCCAATCGTCGCGTCGGATTGTGTTTATGTTGCCACAGTGACCGGACTTACGCCACACTTGCGCGGGCGGATCTCCGACTTGAAATCTAGCCCTTCTTCGGTCCTCTGGTCTCCAATCCCCTGTCCTTCCCGCTGTGCGCGCACCCTCCCCACCGCCGGAAGGCCGGAGGGTGAGCATTCCAATATAAAAATCGATTTATTTCGAAAACGGTGCATTCCATATTATCGATAATGTTTAATGAGAAGACTTTTTTCCACAGAAAAGCTTCAAAATTGCATAACTCCGTGTCAAAACTGAAAAAAATCGGTTGTGTCACCCGCCAAAACTTTCCCGAATATAGTATCCAGGAACCCATGGAAAATTTTGTTCGAAACGTTCCTTCGTGTGGGAAGTTGGAATTAGAAGAAAGATTGAAAATAAACTGCTCAACAATTGAAGTGGTCCACTCGAAAATTTCGCCCGATTTCAAATACGAATATCTCGGAAAAAAATTGACCGATTTCAAAAAGTGCAGTGTTTTTGAATAGCTTATTCTTTTCGCTATAAGGTGCAATAATAGGCCAAACAATTGAATACATGATGCATGATATACAGGGTGACAACGAAAGGAGTGATAAAATGTTGCATTTTAAAGTAGGTACGTCCCAGTTTTTCCAAAAAAATCGCCGAGTCTTTCTGATAACATTTTTAAGTAGTGCATATCCATGGCTCGGAACGGTTTTTGAAATTTACGCTTATCTTCTTTGGTTACAGGGTGATGTAAAATGAAACAACTTTTGTTTTTATAGTGGTAACTTTTTTATTTGTTAACCGATTTTCACAATTTGGAGCTTATGTTGAAGCGAAGACCTCAGTTAAGAGAAATCGAATCACAGAATTGAATTAACACATCATTTAAAAACAAGCGAGTATGCCTTCACGTGCGTGAGTCTCAGTAGCGCATTTTCTCAAAGAGTCATATTGTGAACGTAAAGATATTTGGTTGAAGGAGATGAAACACCATTCCTTGCCCACTTTCTTCACTCGAAACTCATTGTGATATTGTGTTATCAGAATGGGGTACTTGCCAATGAAATAGATTTGAATGAAAATTCTTTCACTCATCAATATATTTTTTTGATTGAGGGCGGGAGCTGGGAGCGGCGACTAATCAGCAGTAGTCTATTCTTTCCCATTTTCAGTCGGCTATCCATATAGCGAAAGAATTAGATCGCTATGTCTTCGGGTTCATGTTTTCCATTTATCTCTTACTTTGAGGGCAGCGTGTAGAGGTGGCAGCATTCTGCAAAGTAACTGTTGTACAGTTGGAGTTGAGAGTTTCTAAATGTTAAAGGAAATATGACAATCAATGAAAATTGTAAAAGTTGCATTTTTTTGTTTGGGGGCGGGAGCTGGAGGCGGCGACTAATCAAAAGTGGCCTATCTCTTCCCATTTTAGTCAACTATCTATATAGCGGACCAATTTAATCGCTATGTCTTCAGGGTTATGTTTTACATTCATCTCTTACTTTGGAGGCGGCATGTGGGAGCGGCAGAGTTTGGCAAATAAATTCTTCCACAGTTTGAGTTGGGAGTTTCTGAATGTTTGAGGTAACATTAAAATGTAATTCAGTAGGAATTACTCAAAGTTGCACTTTTTCTCTTTTGGGGGTGGAAGTTGGAGGCGGCGCCATGTCAAAGGTAGCCTATTCTTTCCCATTTTTAGTTAGCTATCCATCCATATAGCGAAAGAATTAGATCGTTATGTCTTCGGGTTTATGTTTGTCATTCATCTCTTACTTTGAGGGCAGCGTGTGGGGGCGGCAGCATTCGGCAAAGTAACTATTGCACAGTTTGAGTTGGGAGTTTCTAAATGTGAGGGAAATATGACAATCAGTGAAAATTGTGAAAGTTGCATGTTTTGTTTGTTTGGAGGCGGCAGCTGGGGGCGGCGGCTAATTAAAAGTGGCCTATATTTTTCCAATTTCAGTCAGCTATCAATATAGTGGAAGAATTAGATCGCTATGTTTTCGGGTTTATGTTTTTCATTCATCTCTTACTTTGAGGGTAGCGTGTGGGGGCGGCAGCATTTGGCAAAGTAACTGTTGCACAGTTTGAGTTGGGAGTTTCTAAATGTGAGGAAAATATGACAATCAGTGAAAATTGTGAAAGTTGCATGTTTTGTTTGTTTGGAGGCGGCAGCTGGAGGCGGCGGCTAATTAAAAGTGGCCTATATTTTTCCAATTTCAGTCAGCTATCAATATAGTGAAAGAATTAGATCGCTATGTCTTCAGGTTCATGTTTTACATTTATCTCTCACTTTGGGGGCGGCGTGTGGGAGCGGCAAAGTTTGGCAAAGAAATTCTTGCACAGTTTGAGTCAAGAGTTTCTAAATGTTCGAGGTAACAGTATCAGCTAAATCAGTGAAAATTGTTGAAAGTTGCACTTTTTTTCTTTTGGGGGCGGAGGCTGGAGGCGGCGCCATATCAAAAGTAGCCTATCCTTTTCCATTTTTAGTCAGCTATCCATATAGCGAAAAACTTGGATCACTTTGTCTTTGGGTTCATGTTTTTCATTTATCTCTTACTTTGGGGGCGGCGTGTGGGAGCGGCAGCGTTCGGCTGAGCAAATGTTGCACAATTTGAGTTGGCAGTTCTTAAATGTTCAAGGGAACATCTCAATCAGTAACATTTGTGAAAGTTGCACTTTTTATCGTTTGGGGGCGGAATCTGGGGGCGGCGACTAACCAAAAGTAGCCTATCCTTTCCCATTTTTAGTCAGCTATTCATATACCGAAAGAATCAGATCGCTATGTCTTCGGGTTTATGTTTTTCATTTTATTGCACTTTTTATCGTTTGGGGGCGGAATCTGGCGGCGGCGACTAACTAAAAGTAGCCTATCCTTTCCCATTTTTAGTCAGCTATTTATATACCGAAAGAATCAGATCGCTATGTCTTCGGGTTTATGTTTTTCATTTTAAAGTGATTGGGGGCGGTTTTTAGCAGTTTTTTCATGTCGGCGGCGCATATTGATGACGGAATGTTTCTTGGCTCACGTTTATAAGTGGCAACTATGTATTATTCAAAAAATGAGAACACCAGAGCATCAGGTCTGGTAGAAAGTGCAATATTATGTTATTTCAAGTTTATCGGGGGCGGTTTTCTCTATGTTGGCGGCGCAACATAGACATCCAATATAGCCTAGCCCTCCTTTGGGAGTGGCAGCTATGTAACAGCGAAAAAATTAGAAAGCTAGGTCGTCTAGTTTGGGAGGAGTTCGAGGAACGGACGGACGGACGGACGGACGGACAAAGCGGTTGCAATAGCGATTTTCATCAAGATGGAAAATGCGCTAAAAAAAGGTTGGATCAAATGTGACCTAAGCATGAAATGAAGCCGAGATCCGATTTGGGGGGATTTTTTAACAAGAATCAACTTGTCGTTGAAGGAACCACTCATTGCGAGCATTTTAAGATCAGTCTCGCTTATATAAGGCAACAATTAACGACGGAAAACCCAAATAGCCCAGGCATATTAGGTTTTAACCCGCAACAAATTCCCACAAAGCTGAAATTTGGTATACGGGCCTTGTAAGACCTAAGGAATAACATATCAAAATACTCGGTGGCACACCCTTGTGCGTCATTGATTGTGGGGGAGGGGGCTGAATATTGCCATTTTGAATGCGTAAATGACACCCTGTAGCTTATATGAATGAAAAAAATCATATTTAGATGCCTCAAGGCTTCACAATATTTGCTTGACGTTTAATTTGTTGATAAATGGTTTGGGTTGTCTGGAAAAAAAAGAAGATCGGCAAAATTTATTTTGTTTTTCTCTCAAAAACCTCAGATTGATATCGGCAAGTGTGGTATCGTTTCCAACTAAATCTCGGCCTCTGATATCAAATATGGTGTTTAAGATTGAATTGAAACATGATTAAACAAGTTTTACTGAAAAAACGACGATTTTTGCCATCTGAAATTGTCGTTTTGTAATTTCGGTTTTTGTATGGTTAGAATAATCTCAATTGAGTATTTCCAACAGAACTCATTGTTCTTAACCATTTTATACCTGGAAACAATAAAAACATCGTGTCTGTATTCATTACAAGATCAAAAAATTGATATGTTGTGAAACTGATTATATGCCCAATTTTCTCCCGAAAATGCATACAATTTTTGCATTTCTTTTTTTTTACTGATGAATGATGAAGCGGTTTCACTGTTTTTGTGTGTAATACTGAGTGAAGTTCTTCCTCTATCAGAAAATACCAAAAGCTATTGTATCTATCGGGCAATAAAAACATAAAATAATTTTTTCTATAACCGTTATTCCATTTTCAGAAAAAAAGTAGGTGTAAAACTTGTTTAATAAAAAATTGATGCTCTGACTTTGTGATATAAATAGGCGTGAGCAATTGATGCTGTTTTTGTCTAAGATAAACGTAAATATAGGATATGTCGGTAATTTTTATTTTTGACAGCTTCAGACAATGATGCCCCTGAATGAAGAAACCACAAATTTTTTGCAGAGAATTCATTATTTCCGGGATGAGCACTGTGAATATCAACTGTTCACTCATCAGTCTCAATACTTGGGTCTGTTTCGAAGATGAGAAGAAGAACCTATTACCAATGCTCAGCTTTGTTGCATTTTGCTTTGCTTGCTTTGCACATGTTTCTCATTTAAAGATCCAGGAGAGAAATTCCACCTTGCGCGTACTATTCACGCCACTATCAAGCAGAAATGTTTCATGGGCTACCGGAGTCCACTTCGTAGGCAACAACATACCGTGTTTCCTTTGAGACCTACTTTATATTGTTAAAATGATTGGTTCGTCCACAGATACAGTTTTAGAGAAAAGTGTCTGGGTGAATTTTTGACTAGATATTCAAAGCCCCAAGATCGTAGGAGGCACAGAGGTGTAAGTCCAAATATTTTGATATGTTCTTCCTTAGGGATCATACCAGTTATATATCAATATTCAACTTTATGCGACATTGCTTGAGGCATTAAATTCTCACATGGTTTTCGTGAAATATCCGAGCGACAAATTAACACTCAACCGCCTTTCCCGCAGAACTCACCAATCGGAAGAGTTACAAAGGCTCCCTCACACACTTGAGCACCAACGACAAATCTCTCTCGTTCATTTGAAACATATCTTATATCGATCGGATACTCCGTTCACTTGCAGGAACAACTTGGAGATAGGTATCTCTCTAATTCTTAGAACTTGACCTTTGAGGATGAAAATCAAAGGACGCACGAGGGTGTAAGTCCGAGTATTTTGATATGTTGTTCCGTAGGTCCAATAGAACATATATACCAAAATTCAGCTTTGCGGGAATTTGTTACGGGTTACCACGATTTTTCGACTAAAATGCCTGGGCTAAAATGGGGACTGCATGTTTTCACAGGATAAGTGATGCCTTTGCTCACCTGAAAACACACGTACTTATTGTTACTTTTGACTGTTTCGGTCGGCCCTCTGTTGACTGTCCAAATCGCGAAGGAAACTCGATCAGTGATTCTCGTAACATAGGTTACGTGTATTTTCAGGTGAGCAAGAGCATCGGTTCTCCTGTGAAAACATGCAGTCTTAATTTGGGTTTTCCGTCGTTAATTGTTGCCCCAAATAAGCGAGACTGATCTCGAAATGTTCGTAATGAGTGATTTCTTTAACGACAAGTTGATTCTTCTTGAAAAATTCCCCCAAATCGGATTTCGGCCTTATTTCATGCTTCGGTCACATTTGATGCAACCCCCCTTTTTGGAATGATGTGTTAATTTGTAACAGTTGAAATTTTCAAGAACATTCGCAGACTCACCCTGTATATTTCAACATATTCGATTGAAAATAATTTCTAGTGCTCGCAAAAATGAACGGGTTTTCCTGTGCGTTGGCCGGGACGATAAATTTTTGTCGTACTATTTGTTGGATTTCTTCCGCGAGCACACTTTGTTTTTGTCTTGGCCGTGATTGAAATTAGCACCTCGCTGTTCGAGCGGATTAATGGTGTACGGCAAAAGATCCGAATTTGAAGTCGAATTATAAAATTTCATTAATTGTCGTCGTTTATATTATCGCCGGGGTAAGAATCAAATAGGTAGTAATTGTTTTCAGCATTTAATGTTTGATATTTTAGTTTGGAAGAATAGCCGCTGCGGATTGCTTTCGTAATTCCATTTCGGAATTGATTGTGAGGGATTGTTTCGTTGTCTGTTGAACAGGAATTCTATCTACATCAGGTAGATATTTTCGAAATAGGCATCATCCTGGAAATTATGGTGTAATATTTCAGGTTGAGGTCCGCCGAGTCGTCGATTGATTGAAAGCGCTACCTACGTGAAATATTTGAACGATAAAAGCCGTTCCGTTTGTCAAATTAAAAACCCTTATTGGATATATAGTCGTAGCGGTACACCAAATTATTCTGCACTTCTAACGATTTCGATTATTTTCGGCACAGATGATCATTGGACCTATTCAAGCGTTTTGACCCGCAGCACCACCAAATTTGCACCTCAGGAATGGAGGGGTGGGTGTATCTTCAGAATTTGAAGCTCCAGGTCTAGTATGGTCCAATGAAGACCCACAAAGGCAAGTGAGTAGTCATTTTCGAATGATTTTCATCCGCTGATGTCGATTCTGACGTTAAAAATGAGTTGCGCAATCATTTGACAAAGATAATTGGTAATAATAAGAGATAAAGATGAAATCAAGTGGTCATCTATTGAGCTCTGTGGGAACTTGTTTTTTGTGATAAATACATGAAACTTGGTGTGACTGTTCATTATTACTTACTTCCCAAATATGAAGGGAGCACCATGCGTTCCGACGAATGACGTTGCGACGACGCTCGCGACGGAATATCAAAAAACAGTGGTCGCCATTTCCAGAACAGTCGATAGGAATATTATAATTTCTTTGATTTCTTCCATCAAGCCATATGCTTTCAAGATTCAATAACATATTTCTGTCGATTTGGGGAAACGGTGGGCTACGCTACCAGTGGTGAACCAGGTGCCTGTAAGGGGAACTGCGAGGGGAACTGTGAGGTTTCTTCACCCCCAAATTTCCGCGGTCAACATCTTCGAATAAAACCGAGGATAAAACTAACTATTTTGAGGTCTGTGCATACGAATATGTTATCTGGTTAACATTTCTCGTGTTTCGTCCTTCTAGGGACTCCTCAGTATGTTTATACAGATCTAGCGATCAAATGAAAGGCACTCAGAAAGGTACTTTTGATCACTGGAAAAAAGTGATCTTTAATGTTGTAGCATATTGGGTACATTACATACTCGGTTACAGAACTCTCACAAACTGAACTATAAATTATTATAACGATTAATCGCCTGTTATTATCGATGCCACCGTACTGAAAAAAAAAGAAATCGCTTTGTATGAGACCGTATCAAATGATTGAACCATTATTGTTTGTTTATTTGTTGTTTTTATTTATCCTTATCGGCATTTCTTATGTCATAGGAGTTAGCTGAATTTGATTCCCAAATATCACAAGCTGAGAAACTTTGTTTCTACAGCACAAAGCACTGTGCCAGGAATCGAATTTAAGAATTCAAGTTTTTGATATTGGTGCTTTTTTCAGACGTATTTACTTCATTCATATCCGAGACTTTATTCATACCCTAACACTAGAATCACAGAAATTGCATTTACTCCTTTTTTACCCATTTCAAACAAAACGGTATTCCAGAATCGGTTACTTTACTAGGTAGTCTGAATGATCTCGCGCGGTTGCGAAATCTGTATAAACCATACTAAGGAGTCCCTAGAAGGACGAAACATGGAGAATGTTGACCAGATGACATAATTGTTCGTATGGACAAACTTAAAAATAGTTTTATCCGAAGATGTTAACCGTGGAAATTTGGGGGTGAAGAAACCTCACAGCTCCCTCTAGCAGACACCTGACTCACCACTGGTAGCCCACCGTTTCCCCAAGTCGACAGAAATATGTTATTGAATCTCGAAAGCATATGGTTTGATGAAAGAAATCAAATAAACTATGATAATATATCGACTATTTTGGAAATGACGACCACTATGTTTTTTGACATTGCGTCGCGACGTCATGCGTCGGAACGCGTGGTGCTCCCTCCATATTTGGAAAGTAAGTAATAGTGAACAGCCCTACCAAGTTTCATGTATTTATCACAAAAAATCAAGTTCCTACAGAGTTAAGTAAATGACCACTTGATTTCATCTTTATCTCTTATTATTACCAATTATCTTTGTCAAATGACTGCGCAACTCATTTTTCACGTGAGAATCGACATCAGCGGATGAAAATCATTCGGAAATGACTACTCACTTGCCTTTGTGGGTCTTCATTGGACCATACCAGACCTGGAGCTTCAAATTCTGAAGATACCCCCACCCCTCCGTTCCTGAGGGGCAAATTTGGTGGTGCTGCGGGTCAAAACGCTTGAATAGGTCCAATGATCATCTGTGCCAAAAATAATCGAAATCGTTAGAAGTGCAGAACTTGGACGATTTTAGGCCCGTACCGCGACGACTAATAAGGTAGTAGGAAAATCTAAATTGTCGTGCGTCCGATTCACCGATTTGTTTTAGGGTTTTTCCTTGTAGGAGAGTATTCCTAGATTGGGTTCAGTCCCGTGGCGTCGTAGTGCCTAAATTTCGTCGAATAGCTGGTGCAGGTCGTTCGTTTAGTGCCACCTACTACTACACTAGTCCACCTAAACCACGGATAGGTACCTAACCAGATCAGCGAAAAGTCCAGAGACGTTGCCGAAAATTGAGACCTTTTTGGAAGCGGTGAACAGTTTCGTGAATCATCGCGAATTGCCACACAAAGTCAGCTAAGTCATAACGTTCGCAAAATAAAGAGTTATTTGTGTTTTATTTCGAATTGTAAATTGTTATTCGCGCATTGCACTGTTGGCGCCTCCGTACCGGTGGCATAGAAAGAAGCTTCGAGCAAAGCAAAATTGAGCCGCGTATAACCTAGGGCCCTCGGTACCGACAAATAAATTTACAGTGCCCCTTTTGCGAATTAGCGACAACAGTCACGTGTCACTTTAAATTACATTCACTCTTGTACTATTTTTTCTTGGAGTCACTCTGTTTTGCGTAGTTATTGACCAAATTTCCATCTATTTTCTCACGAAATTGTGTACCAAATTATTGTAAACTTTTCAACCTAACTGGTGTTAGTTTTTCCCCAGTTTTCCTATTATAGTAACTTGAAGGAAAACATATTATCGTAAATTCCGTTGTTCATTGATTTTAAATTATTAATTCACTTTCAATTCAAAATATAACATCTCATGTCATAATTGTTTCCCCTGATTGTTTTATCAAATACACCAACTGAAATTGTGATGTACGTGTATCATTGTCTCCTGTCCAGCAATTCCGAATCGGGGTGGCAACACTGAGCCAACCCACTCCCTGAGAAAGCGGCTAAAATCGTTTAGTCCGTTGCAAATTCAATTATGTTAATCGATTCCTCTTACCTGAGGTCTTCGCTTCAACATAAGATCCAAATTTTGGAAATCAGGTCAACAAATAAAAAAGTTACCACTACAAAAACAAAAAGTTGTTTCTTTCATATCACCCTGTAACCAAAGAAGATGGGCGAAAATTTCAAAAACCGTTTCGAGCCATGGATGTGCACTTCTAAAAAATGTACTCGGAAAGACTCAGCGAATTTTTTTGCAAAAGTGGGACGTGCTTTAAAATGAAACATTTTAACACTGTTTTTGTTGTCGCCCTGTATATTATGCATTATGTAATCAATTGTTTGGTCTATCAGCGCACCTTATAGTGAAAAGAATAAGCTATCGAAAAACACTGCCCTTTTGAGAATCGGTCGATTTGTTTCCAAGATATTTGTATTTGAAATCGGGCGAAATTTTCGAGTGGACCACTTCAATTGTTGAGCAGTTTAATTTGCAGGAAACTGAAGATTTTGTCAGTAAAATTTGAATTTTCCAGGAAAACCTCAAATCTTATTCCAAATCATCTTATTGTGAAAATCTTCACTTTCACACACTAAAGCTTCACTTTAAGCTCCATCATTCAAGTCCGGTCTCGAAAACCCATCAGGCCGGTTTTACATTTTCAACCGGAAATTCCCGGGAACTTAGGAACTGGCTAATTTCGGGAAACCTAGGTGACGTAGCTGACGTTTGATGTACAAATCTACTGATTGTGAGATACAAGAAACAGTGCTAACAATTTGCGTTCTAAAACTGCTGGACAGGCGCTTCGGCACTGAAAGCATGCATAATCGAAACATAGGTGTCCGCAAGATTCGGTTCGTCTTTTTCAGCAGAAAATTACCGTAGCCTTCGTAATATTAATAAATAATATTCAAATCTGTCTACATTTGGTGAGTGGACATTTAAACGTGTGCGGAAATCTCGTAAGCCACTGTTTTGCCAACGACCTAACATCGAAAAAAGTACGAATAGTGTAAATAAGTTTAATTCATATTATCACATTGAGGGAATGCACGTATAACAAACAATCAAATAAAATCATCTAACATTTTTCAACTAAATATTTAGACTGAAATACTTCTTATAGAGGGCTTCTAACCAAATAAATTCACATTATCCATTCAAGTTTGACTTCTATTCCAATAGATATGTATAGAAATCAATATTGCTGCAAGTAGTCCATTCACAAGACTGAAAAGGCTCTAGAACTTTGTACTAGTTAGTTTGACACGGCATTAACTTCAAAATACCATGAAGTCATTTGAGACATCGGCATCGCACAAAAGCGATCAAACTAAAATCGCCTTGACCCCTTAGGACAAAATGCATCCCATTAGAGAATGTAGGTAAAACGTGTGAAGCATTCTGGAGCATTAGCATCATTATGAAAGGACCGAAATTATTGTAAATTTTTGTCCAGAGTTCAATTATTTCAATTTACATTCTCTAACGAAAGGATTTACTTGCTTTAAACTAATTAAGTTTCTTCGCCAATCCTTTCTGATTCGAGAAGTTGACCTGTAATCTCTTTTAGAACAGACACTCTTACAATATTAGTGCACTTTTCAATACCTGGTTGCTCCATTTAGAAGTTAGTTTTTGAATTCTCGACTATCTGAAACCAGGTTACTATCCTTTCTGTGTTTTGAAAACTTCGACTAGCACCGCCTGTTCCTGTCGCTTCACGCTCTTCATGTCCAGCACTTTGTAGAAATCGCCCAGCTGACATTCTGGCAGCAGCTTGCGGTACTGTTCGACGAACGCCTTTGACGGATCCACCGGCGTCATGACCACTTTCAGTATCATTTCCGCCTTGGTCATGCCCTTGGTGACCACTTTGGTGTACGAGGCCGGCGCCTGCCGGTTGATTTGCGACGCGATCGATGGCAAATTAAGCAGGACCGTCTTCAGCATGTGCGTGTCCAGCAGCAGCTGTTCCGCACCCTCGGTGTTGATCGGTTTGCACTTGTAAATGTTCTGGATGAATTTCGGTATGAAGGAGTTGGCGAATTTGATGCAGAACTGCGTGAAGTATTTGCGAGAATGGGACAGGTTGTCGCGGATGATGGGCACGGTGGTCTTCAGGTGGGTGGTTATGGAGGTGATGTAGGGGCTCTGGTCGCCGACGGTGTCCACGTTTTGCCATTGGATCTGGAGCGACAGCAAAAATATTTCAAATGCCTCGGTAATTTCAAGAGAAATGGGGGTGGTGTAGTGCAACTTACTTGAAAATTCACTATTCAGTCAATCCCGATTTACAGATCAGATGGACCAACCACTCTCGCAATCACTATCAACCAGTACCTGACCTGACCTGACTCCTCCCTTCTGGTCCATAATGATTGAGGTATGAATCAAGAAATCGGATTTCAAACTTCTTAGTTCTTAAGTTACAGTTGCGGTTACGTTACGGCGTCAATCTATAAATCGAGCTCACCACGTTCCACGCTTGCTTGGTCAATGTTATCATGAGGGTATGGAACCTTACTGTTGGCAAACTAACTCGTGATTACAGATGACGGCTTGAAAATAAGTACTTGGCCGAGACTTGACTGATTAGGTCTTCCAGCGTAACTGATCAGCGCGAATGCGAGCGTAATACCGTTGTTAAGACACCAAAATCGCACGAATTTGACAGAATTCGGGATTCGTGTTGACAGCGACACAAACTCGTCTCGCATGGGCCCCAAAACGAGGCATGTAATGACATTAATTTCAGTTAAATACGCAACTTTGAACGACTGAGTTCTTTGAAATTGGGATTACTGGACTTTTTATACGTAAATTCTGCTGGTCGATGCTTCCATTGCGACACTTTCTTTGAAACAATGGCATCGCATTTTTTACACACAAGGGACAAGGGGCTTGAAGTATTGGGAGTTAGGCAACGTTTCGTAAGGTCATTGACCCTTCCATATCTTCAAAATTAAACGTCAATATTTTTCTTGTGTTCTAGACTGGATTCCATATATCGCTTTGAATTCGGAATGCGGTACTTTCGAGACACCTGTATGGATGGGTTACCCATCAGTGTCAACGTTACGCTGTCCCTTTATCTCGAGAATGATTTTCTTTTACTGACTGTGCCAAATCAAAAATTGCCAAATATCACCAGTGCAACCAACAGCAACGTTTTGGGGAATTCCTATAGTTCAGATTTGGAAACATAGAAACAAAATCTCTTAGGGTCACTCAAATCACGGTTACGCTAGAAAACCTGTACTTGTTACAAACGATAGTAATTAATTCTCATTTGGTGGAATACTACAAAGCCTTACATCTTACAGACAAAGAGTAGTGTTTGGTCAGTGCTTACGGTTAACGAATTCATGCAAGAAAACTTACAGAGGCCTCAAATGTGATTAAAATAAAAGATAATGGATTCTTACCTTGCTCATAGTAGTCAGTGCCGGTTCACAAGCATTCTCCAAGTCTTGGACCAAAATCTGGATGCAGTTCGAAATTACCCTGGAAAATTGACCAATTATTACTTTCCCGGCTCCCCATTAATGGAAAGGAAAGTATTGTGATCGTGTTGAAACATTTTTTGGATAACGACAAATTTTGAGGTCCCCAAGACGATCAAGACCATTTTCAGAGTGACGTCTGTCCGTGTGTATGTGTTTAATCTGACACTATAACTGCCGAGCCATTGATTCGATTGAGTTGAAATTTGGTATACAAGTGTTCACTGTTCATTTATATTGGAAGCGGTTTTTTACAGCGAACTTATCTGATTGATCGTAATTATTTTTCATAGAATTTATTATGTATCAAACGTACTTTATTTTAATGACAAGCAAAACTTTTTCGCTTTTCCAGTTTGACCGGTTGGAAAAAATGAAAGAAGCTATCCGCTATGTGCGTTCACCAAAAAAGTGGGAGGAGTCGACACAGGCGCTCAAAGTGACGATTTACGAAACTGAAATAATGTCTATTTGTTTTGTTTTCGGTAGCTAGATGTCGCTCCTCGACTGAATGCGCATGGTGATTCCTCTATGTGCGTTCGTCGGGAGGAGTCGACATCAGCGCTCAAAGTGGTGATTTACGAAACTGAAGGATGCCTATTTGTGATGTTTTCGGCTGCGAGATGTCGCTACTCGACTGAATGCACATAGGGAATATCTCAAGAAACTTAACTTGCAATAAAACCATTTGGAAGACCCTCAAAAATTGTATTTAAAACAGTTGAAAGTGTATGGTATATTCATCCGTTCATTCTCTTCCAGTGAGGGAAGTTGTATTGAAAGGAAAATAAACTGCTCAACAACTGGAATGACGGTATCGAAAATTTTGCCCTTTTTCAAAATGACGTAACTTTGGATTGACACGACCGATTTTAAATTTGTTTTCACAGTTTTTTAGATCCATCTTTCAGCAATCCATCCCATTGACGAGATTTTGTTTTAAATTTCAATTACTTTTTTTACAGAGTGGATTGTAAAACGTTGCAAAATTGTGCTAAGATCCCCGTTTCTGCAAAAAAATTTTTTTTCGAATTCTAATGAATTATTCCTGAAGCCTGATGTGTAATCTCGAAATGATTTTTGAATTTTCCAGATCAGGAGTCCAACAATGACGATATGATTTTTTTACTTTCCCGACCCACCACCCAACGAGGAAGGGAAGTATTGTGAACGCGCTAAAAATTGTTCCCAAGATTTCGACGGATATATTCGTTTTGAGGTCCCCTATGACAATTAAGACCATTTCAAAAGTGTAGACCCATTTTCAAAATCGACACGGTTCAAGTTTCCCGACGGTAATTTTTTCAAAATGAAATTTGCACATTCCGTGAATTTGAGAAAACTGCAGTGCAAACTTCGACATGCGATGAGCTCCACGAAATATTAATTTTAGGTGCAGACATGCTGGGAATAAAAGTTGGAGAAAAGATTAAATTAATTTTTAGAGGAAAAATTTCTGAAATCGGACCCACGGTTCTCGAGTTTTCCTCTCTGGAAAAACTGCGAATTTTTCAGCTTTTTATCCCGTGAACAGATTTTGCTGGGTCGGGAAAGTAAAAACAAGTGAGTATGCCTTCACGTGCGTGAGTCTCAGTAGCGCATTTTCTCAAAGAGGCATATTGTGAACGTAAAGAAATTTGGTTGAAGGAGAAACACCATTCCTTGCCCACTTTCTTCATTTGAAACACATTGTGATATTGTGTTATCAGAATGGGGTACTTGCCAATGAAATAGATTTGAATGAAAATTCTTTCATCAATATATTTTTAGTCGGCTATCCATATAGCGAAAGAATTAGATCGCTATGTCTTCGGGTTTATGTTTTCCATTGATCTCTTACTTTGAGGGCAGCGTGTGGGGGTGGCAGCATTCGGCAAAGTAACTGTTGCACAGTTTGAGTTAAGAGTTTCTAAATGTTTAAGGAAATATGACAATCAAAGAAAATTGTGAAAGTTGCATTTTTTTTGTTCGGGGGCGGGAGCTGGAGGCGGCGACTGATCAAAAGTGGCCTATATCTTCCCATTTTTAGTCAGCTATCTATATAGCGGAACAATTTGATCGCTATGTCTTCGGGGCTATGTTTTACATTCATCTCTTACTTTGGGGGCGGCGTGTGGGAGCGGCAGAGTTTGGCAAAGGAATTCTTCCACAGTTTGAGTTGGGAGTTTCTGAATGTTTGAGGTAACATTAAAATGTAATTCACTAGAAATTATTGGAAGTTGCACTTTTTCTCTTTTGGGGGTGGAAGTTGGAGGCGGCGCCATGTCAAAGGTAACCTATTCTTTCCCATTTTTAGTTAGCTATCCATATAGCGATAGAATTAGATCGTTATGTCTTTGGGTTCATGTTTTTCATTTATCTCTTACTTTGGGGGCGGCGTGTGGGAGCGGCAGCGTTCGGCTGAGCAAATGTTGCACAATTTGAGTTGGCAGTTCCTAAATGTTTAAGGGAACATCTCAATCAGTAACATTTGTGAAAATTGCACTTTTTATCGTTTGGGGGCGGAACCTGGGGGCGGCGACTAACCAAAAGTAGCCTATCCTTTCCCATTTTTAGTCAGCTATTTATATACCGAAAGAATCAGATCGCTATGTCTTCGGGTTTATGTTTTTCATTTTAAAGTGATTGGGGGCGGTTTTTAGCAGTTTTTTCATGTCGGCGGCGCATATTGATGACGGAATGTTTCTTGTCTTACGTTTATAAGTGGCAACTATGTATTACTCAAAAAATGAGAACACCAGAGCATCAGGTCTGGTAGAAAGTGCAATATTATGTTATTTAAAGTTTATCGGGGGCGGTTTTCTCTATGTTGGCGGCGCAATATAGACATCCAATATAGCCTAGCCCTCCTTTGGGAGTGGCAGCTATGTAACAGCGAAAAAATTAGAAAGCTAGGTCGTCTAGTTTGGGAGGAGTTCGAGGAACGGACGGACGGACGGACGGACGGACGGACGGACGGACGGACGGACAAAGCGGTTGCAATAGCGATTTTCATCAAGATGGAAAATGCGCTAAAAATCATATCGTCATTGTTGGACTTCTGATCTGGAAAATTCAAAAACCGTTTCGAGATTAGACATCAGGCTTCATGAATAATTCATTAGAGTTCGAAAAAAAAATTCACAGAAACGAAGATCGATAGAACTCGGCACAATTTTGCAATGTTTCCTGTAAAAAACCTGTAAAAAAAGTAATTGAAATTTAAGACAAAATCTTGTCAATGGGATGGATTGCTGAAAAATGGATCTGAAAAACTGTGAGAACAAATTCAAAATCGGTTGTGTCGATCCAGAGTTACGTAATTTTGAAAAAGGGTAAAATTTTCGATACCGTCATTTCAGTTGTTGAGCAGTTTGAATGAGATTCTTTTCTGAAGTCCATTCAATTGAAAATTTGGAACTTTGTACCGTATGATCAGAAACTTTCTTACTCAAGGGGGGCTGTGGTCCTGGTCATTGGCAGGCAAACGAGGCTGATTTTGGCCAGGCCACGGCCTCCCTTGGGTGAAAAAGTTTTTAATGAAACAAAGCTCTCCGACTACCAGAACATCAGACGGTCGAACCGAAACTGCACAGACAGATGTTTCGCCCCTATTGGGGGCTCATCAGTGCGCAGGCATTCAGCTCAACCATTCGATGCTGTGGCAATCAGAGAACTCATGGTAATATACACCCAAGAGGACTCCTAATATGTGAGTCTTCCAAGCGGCGCCATCTATCAAAGGCATTCCGCAGATGCTATATTTCAAAGCATCAGGCATGCGAGGGAATTAATAGAATTCCACGTAAAGCAACACCGTCGCCAAGAGCATCGATGGTAGGTGTACACATGTATACTCAAGCAGAGTAGAGCTTGAGCGTGTGGGTGAAAATGTACCCACACGACGCCAAATTTAATCCAATTTGGGTGCCAGTCGAAATTTTTCGGTAAAAGTCGATCTTCCGACAGGAGATGCCTCCTCCGGAGACTCACGCACAATCGTTCTGACCAAAAAAACAGGTAGTCCGCTTCGGTTCCCGTTGCGTGAAGGCAGCATTCGGTTTTCTCGAGTGATTTCAACCGGAAAAGGCGTTCCCGTAACTTTAAAAAATTCGTAGCATCTGACCAGGAAACAGTGGAACACCCGGATTGCTGACCAAAAGTTGCTTTGTTGTTGCCTTGTTCTTTTTTTTCTTAATTATTATTACACCATGCATTTTTGCCCGAATTTGGTTAAAAATCCATCAGGTAGTTTTTGAGATATTAAATTTTACTTCGACAATTTACAACTTTCGACAGATGACAGATGGAGCATTACATCAACTATTATGAAGTCAGTTTTTCAAGGACTTTTAAATGGTATATATCAAAAGTCCAGTTCCGTAAGAAACATCGTGTGCCATTTTTTGACAGTGACACTTTCGCTTGACAGATCACGACCAGAATCTATAATTTCAAGATAAAACTATGTATAGGTACCAAATTTCAAGTCGACCGGGTCGAAGGTTAAGCAGTTACCGTGGGAGACTACAGGCTGACATTTTCTGGAAATTACCTTAATCGTTTTGGGTGACCTCAAAATAGATATATCCGTCGGAATCTCGATCATTTCTGAGCGATCACTATACCTATAATAATCAATTTTACGGCTTTCTTCATTGGGGAAAATGTGTTGTGTTGGCACGAATGGTAAGATCCTACATACATTTTGAAGCTTTGATAGATTTGCTATGTATAGCGTGACAGTTGTCACCGTCGTCTCAACGCAATGCACCCGTAAGTGGAAATTTATATGACTGCGCAGCGAAATTAGGGAAACGTGAGCCCCCTGTAGTGGAAGTTGCTGTGGTCGACAAAAGACATCGTCTCTACCATGGTCGGCGGCTCCTCGCTGACGCTGTTAGGTGAGCGGCGGTCACTGATGAAATTTCACGGCCAAGCGCGGCAGTACTATGTAAAATGCAGGAAAACTCCAACTGTCCATAGTCCAGGAATTTTAGAAAAAATAGCGAACAAAAATGAAAGCGAGCCGGATTTTTGTATATAAGCTCAGGTAAGCATGTAGTTTAACATAGTAAAAGTCCTCAAGAATCCGGTGTGAGCTTCGGCCGTTGTGGTCTCGAGAAGAACTTGAGGATCATAGTTTTTCGCGTATATCTCGTGAACAATGGCACTTAGAAAGAAAGTGTTTGAGAAAAATTGTTGAAAATTTTATTGTCTATAAGAAAGGTCCTTACACATTCCATCGTCAGTCCACTTCTTCTTCGTCAAAACACAAGAAAATTAAAATAATCCAGATGCTCGATGCTGAAGACTGTATGAACCTTGAGTTTTATGATGGCGGGGTGCCACTTGGTGGAGGTGTTGTTCGATCTATTCTGTTTTGACTGAAACTATTTGCCATCAATACCAACTATGCCGGCGGCATATACAGGGTGGAATAAAAATAAAAAGTTGAACAAATGTACCTCAAGAACCAAAATAGGTGAAGACTTATAAATCGACAAAAAGATTTCTTATTTCATGGTCAAGAAGTCGTCGTAAATTTGGATCAAATATGTTGAGCCGTTTCTGACATATCTTCAGGAGACTGAAGTCGTTACGAAAAAAAACTGGTTTTCCGTATATCAGTAATTCTTCAGATATTGAATCGAGACTTGGTGTTTCGAATCGAAACAATGATATATAATATTTAAAATCAAATAATAGTGAAAAACACTCTCTAGGCCAACTACTTTTAGGAAAAACACCGTCAACTTTTTTTCTGATGAGTAGGCGAAAACATTATTTTTTTCGATAACAACTTCAGTAATTTGAAGATATTTCAAGAACGGCTCAAGATATCTAATTCAAGTTTACGATGACTTCATGACCATGAAATCAGAATTATTTATGGCGATTTACATGTCTTCACCTATTTTGGTTCTTGAGGTACAAATGTTCAACTTTTCATTTTTATTTCACCCTGTATAGGCCGCCGGCATAGTTCGTATTGATGGCTTCAAGTTTCAATCAAGAAATAGTGGACCAACCAACAACTCTACGAGGTGGCACTCCGCCATCATAAAACTCAAGGTCCATACAGTCTTCAGTATCGAGCATCTGGATTATTTTAATTTTCTTGTGTTTTGACGAAGAAGGAGTAGACTGACGATGAAATGTGTGAGGACCTTTCTTATTCGCGATTTAAATTAATTTTTCCCGCCACAAAATGGCCGCGAAAGGCGGAATTCAACTGGCAGGTCGAGGTGACATGAGATGTCATACTCACAACTCACAACCCCACTTTTATTGTATCAATCACCCACCTCTGTCAGTCTGTCACCCACCACTCAGTGTTTTCTGTTTACTCCAGTTTACTCCTTGCTTGGCTTCCTAGTGTGGTCCCAGTTAGAGATAGTGCGTCTGTTTGCTGTATTCGAGTTTTGCGAGTAAATTGAAAGTGATTGTTGTGTTAAGTGGTATTACTGTATCCCATCGTTAGTCACAGAACGTGAACAAGGAAACTTTGGTGGACAAGAGAAATGGAAAGAAGACTGGGCTCAACAAACTGTACCCGAATGAAACCAGCTCCTAAATGTCCATGGAGCACCTTCTGGATTTGAACTCCCCGGAACTTCAAGAGGGTTCGCACAGGTCCCGGACCCGGACGATGTGCTGATTCGTTTTACACAACACAACAATCACTATGAATTTACTCGCAAAACTGGAATACAGCAAACAGACGCACTATCTCTAACTGGGACCACACTAGGAAGCCAAGCAAGGAGTAAACTGGAGTAAACAGGAGACACTGAGTGGTGGGTGATTGATACAAAAAAAGTGGGGTTGTGAGTTGTGAGTGTGACATCTCATGTCACCTCGAGCTGTCAGTTGAATTCCGCCTTTCGCGGCCATTTTGTGGCGGGAAAAATTAATTTAAATCGCGAATAGACAATAAAATTTTCAACAATTCCTTCTCAAGCACTTTCTTCGTAAGTGCCATCGTTCACGAGATATACACAAAAAACTGATCTTCAAGTTCTTCTCGAGGCCACAACGGCCGAAGCTCACACCGGATTCTTGAGGACTTTTACTATGTTAAACTACATGCTTAACTGACCTTATATACAAAAATCCGGCTCGCTTTCATTTTTGTTCGCTATTTGCGATTACAACAGCTAAAATTCCTGGACTACCAATGAACTCCGTTAGATTAATTTCTTAGATGGGCCATAAGTTCTAGAGTTGGATTGCGCGAGACGAGACACGTGTGAGTGAGTGCACTGTGTTGGAATCTTGTCCATTTCCTGTATGTATCTTCTCCTTCATATACAGGGTGGTCCAGTTTTTGATACATCAATTTTGAGAGATGATTAAGAATCAAAAATGAATAACATAATAACGGAGATATAGCCCTTCAAAGTTAGAAATAAAAATCGTTTTTTTAGCATAGCTTTTGAACCGTTCAACTGATTTTGTTCAAAGGACCCCGCACGATTCTTATGGAAAATGGGTCTCGGTCAAATTCCCTGATTTTCTTATATGTTGTAGCCCAATTTGACACAAGCCAAAAACCATCGTCCGTTACCCAAAAAAATGGACAGTCTTTTTTCTATAAGGGGTTGAAAATGGGTTATTTCAAGGTAAAAAAATATGTTCCAACGTAAGTGAGAACATTTCAACGTCCTTTTTAACACATATCGCTCATGACAATTCCCTTTTTCTTTTGTGAAAAAATCAACCCCCTCCCTCACCCCCAACCCTTACTTGTGAGTATAAAATTCGAAATTACGTTTGAAAGTCTTACAGATAGTTCTATTTTGTCGAATTATCAATTTTGGCACAAATTTTTTTTCCAACCCCCAAATAGGGGGTGGGGTTGAAAAAAAAAACATCGGTCAATTCGACTGAATTTCTGATATTGTGCTTTACCAGTTACGCTAAACAAGATTACCAAGGGAAAACTCATTCGTATGACCAGTTTCCACCCCACAGAGGGTTGAAGTTGACTATAATGACGCATAAAACATTCTTCCATGTCATAAACCAAATGAATGGAAATAGTGGACTTTCATATCATCTTGTTTCGTGAAAATGTCTATTCTCCAAAAATACTTTCAATCCCGTCCTTCATCCCCTATCCCTGTTTCTGAACATCATATTCGAAACAAATATTGGAATTCATATCAATTTTTATTTCATCCTTCAAATAGTCGCAGTAGCTAGAATAAGAGTGTGACATAATATTTTGCTTTGATTGAACAGCTTTCGCTCCAAATGACATAAAATTCTTCAATCTAAACTTCGATCTAAACTATAAGTAGAGGTGTATCCGTACAAAAGAAAAAAGTTAGGAACTATAATCAATTTCACGGCTATCTGCATTAGAGCAAGCTATGGAAAAATTATTTTTTGTTGGTAGGAATGAGTAGGAATCCATAACCGTCGTCGTAGAAGATTTGTGTAAATGTGGTATGTGAAAAGGCTAGGTCTTGTGGCATTTGTGGCAGATGTCACCCGTCGCGTGGTGTGATGCACGTCAAGTCAAAATGTTCAGTTTATTTGAGGAAAACAGATAAACACGTGTTCCTCGAAGTGTCAATTAGCTGGACACGGGTTGGTGGCTCTTTACTTGTGCTTTGGTAGTGGCGGCCAGTGAGCCAGTGTGTTGAATGACGCCCACAGATGATGACGCCAAAGGAAGTCAGCGGTAGCACCAAAGGGAAGTAAGACTGATAGTGGGAAGTACTACGTGCTCTACAACACTAAAACAGCATACAAGCCAGAAGAAGATGAAGAAGGGAATACATACATGAAATGGTCAATAATTTCATGTTGAGAAGATCTTCCAACACAGAGTGCACTCACGCGTCGTGTCTCGACTGTCTTGTCTTGTACAGTGCAACTCCATAAATCAATGTCCATGGAAGCGAATTTTCTCAACCTCACTGGGGCCACTGGACAGGCATTTTCAATAATTTTTCTTTCCTTTAGTGCTGCCGCTGACTTCCTTTGGCGTCATTTTATACACTGGCTCACTGGCCGCCACTACCAGAGCACAAGCAAAGACCCACCAACCCGTGAAGACGGTTTCTAGCAAATTTACACTCCGAGGAACACGTTTTTATCTGTTTTCCCCAATAAAACTAAACATTTTGACTTGATGTGCATCACACCGCGCGACGGGTGACATCTGCCACAATACCTAACCTTTTCACATACCACATTTACACAAACTATCTGCGACGACGGTTATGGATTCCTACTCATTCCTACCAACAAAAAATAATTTTTCCATAGCTTGCTCTAATGCAGATAGCCGTGAAATTGATTATATGTAGGTACAGGTAAACATAATTAACCTGCTGTAAAGTTGAGACTTGATAGGAGCACCAATATTTTTAATAATAATCCAGGCAAAAAATCATTCAATCAAATGTATGTCTCACCCTGCTGTAAGGGTGCTAGCATACCTAAGCATAATAGTGAAAGTGAATTTTGAGAGGAGATTCACAATCAGATGCAGAGAATCCGACCGTAGACTTTCTCCTTCATTTTCAAGATTTATTTCGAATATGATGTTCAGAAACAAGGATAGGGGATGAGAGACGGGGTTGAAATTATTTTTGAAGGATAGACATTTTTACAAAACAAGATGATATGAAAGTCCACTATTTCTATTCATTTTGTTTATGACATGGAAGAATGTTTTATGAGTCATTATAGTCAACTTCAACCCTCTGTGGGGTGGAAACTGGTCATACGAATGAGTTTTCCCTTGGTAATCTTGTTTAGCGTAACTGGTAAATAGCCCAGGCGCCAGGGAGCAAAAATCAGCTCAATAAGGAAATAATTGTTTCCTGGCTGGAAACTAGCTTAAAACGATCTGTGTGGCTCAGGTTTTGACATACTAATTTCCCCCCTTTCGGAAATGTCAGCGTCATGTCGCCATCATCAACAAGAAGTGCACCAGCGTGGTTTTTGCCGAATATCTTGATTTTGGGCCATCTGACAGCAAAAGATGTAAGAAGTCATTTTGAAACCAATAAAATTTCCTACGGAATAGTTTTTAAATGGCCTTTCTGCAACCTATGGTTTTTGAGATAGAGCTTCTGGAAGCGAGAGGCATTGTCGTAAAAGATCCATGGTCACTTGATTCGAAAAACTAAAATGACGATGTGACAAAAAAAATTCACAATGAGATTTCTCAAGAATCCTTCATGTTATAGTTGCGGTGATGGTCTTAAACCCTTTCTCTTGAACCGTTGATTACGAATATAGAAAAGTCAAAAACGTCACATTGTACATATACAGGGTGTACTGAAGGAATCAAATCAGATCAGAGAAATTTTACATATTTCTTCGATTTAGCCTATATGCGACACTCTAAGCACCTAACACGAGTCCAATATCAATATGGATTTGCTCTATAAGCTTCACTTAATACACTAAAGAAGTGATCAGCTCACAGCTTCACTGTAAAATGTTTTGAAGGCCCTCTGAAATCATCAAAATATTAAAAATTTACAGTACCAAGGAATGTATATAACAGTATATTATATACCAAAGGACCAAAGTGAATTTTGAATTTGGGGATTTGGACCCAAAGGGCCCTCGAGCAACAAACTTCACCCAAAGGATCAAAAATTCACTTTGGTTCCTTGGTATATAATATACTGTTACATACATTTCTTGCTACTGTAAATTTTGATGATTTCAGAGGGCCTTCAAAACATTTTACAGGAAGGCTGTGAGCTGACCACTTCTTAACTGTATCAAGTGAAGCTTACAGAGCAATGCATATTGATATTAGACTCGTCATAAGTGCTTAGAGTTTCGCATAGGCTAAATCGAAGAAATATGTCAAATTTCTCTGTTCTGATTTGATTCCCGTAGTACACCCTGTATATGTACAATGTGACGTTTTTGACTTTCCAATATTCGTAATTTACGGTTCAAGAGGAGGAGTTTAAGACCATCACCGCAACTATAGCATGAAGAATTCTCGAGTAATCTCATTTTGAATTTTTTTTTGTCACATCGACATTTTAGTTTTTTAAGTCAAGTGGCCATGGAGCTTTCCAGCTTTCATCACAATGACTCTCGCTTCCAGAAGCTCTATCTCAAAGACCATAGGTCGCAGAAAATTGATTGAAAAACCAAACTGTAGGGAATTTCATAGGCTTAAAAATGACTCCTTACATCTTTTGCTGTCACATGACCCAAAATTAAGATATTCGGCAAAAACCACGCTGGTGCACTTCTTGTTGATGATGGCGACATGACGCCGACATTTCTGAAAGGGGGGAAACTAGTATGTCAAAACCTAAGCTACACAGATCGTTTCAAGCTAGTTTCCAGCCAGGAAACAATTATTTCCTTATTGTTTTCCCTGGCGCCTGGGCTAAAAGCACAATATCCGAAATTCAGCCGAATTGACCAATGGTTTTTTTTTCAACCCCCCCCCCCCCCTATTTGGGGGTTGGAAAAAAAATGGTGCCAAAATTAGTAATTCGACAAAATAGAACTATCTGCATGACTTTCAAACGTAATTTCGAATTTGATACTCACAAGTGGAGGTTGGGGGTGAGGGAGGGGGTTGATTTTTTCACAAAAGAAAAAGGGAATTGTCATGAGCCATATGTGTTACAAAGGACGTTGAAATGTTCTCACTTACGTTGGAACATATTTTTTTACCTTGAAATAACCCATTCCCAACCCCTTATAGAAAAAAAACTGTCCATTTTTTTGGGTAACGGACGATGGTTTTTGGCTCGTGTCGAATTGGGCTACAACATATAAAAAAATAAGGGAATTTGACCGAGACCCATTTCCCATAAGAATCGTGCGGGGTCCTTTGAACCAAAGTTTACTTAGGCAAGTCTTTATCGAACAATAATAATACGTCTCATTAAACTTATCCAGGGGCGTAGATAATAGGGGGCACCCCTCTTTTTGCCCCCTAATTTTTTACCCATTTGAAAACTTTTGAAAATTGTTCATATGTTTGGTTCTATTTTCTATGGTTCTATGGTTCAATGGTTTTAATTTAAAAAAATACTCTTTTTAAATTAAAGGCTTCGTTTTTAGAATATCTGGGTTTGAAACTTTGAAAAACATCTCGAAATCCTAACTTTCAGAGCCTAAAAATTTTGTTCCCTGAAAACTTCTTGTTTGTCAGCAGAAAATGGTAGTTCAGCAGCTTGCAATACCTAGAGAACTTATTTCAGTTGAGAAATCATGACCACTCTTAGATTTTAATTTTTAGGCACTTGAAAGTGGTGTTTCCAAGATAATTTCCGAAATTTCAAACTCAAATATCTTGAATATCTCGAAAATGAACCTCAAAACAAAATTTTGCAAGAGTAACTTTTTTCTTTTGAATTGAACACAGAACTCAAAAATATGAAGATTTAAAAAAAAATCAAGGGGGTAAAAAATTTGGGGACAAAAAGAGGGTTGTCTCCTATTATCTTGGTCCCTGGATAATTTTGATAAAACGCGTCATTATCGTTCGATAGAGACTCGTTTAAGTGAACTTCTTCTCCTTCTTTTTCGATTCTCTATCGTCTCTCAAAATTAATGTACCAAAAACTGGACCACCCTGTGTGCTTGCTATATCAGTAGGTATAAGATAGAGTAGGAGGAAGGAGGAACTCACTACTCAGTGATTTATATTCATTCTCTTTAGTACAGCCGAGTTTGGCCATAATTTTCTTCAGTGACGCCACCGCTCACCTAGCAGCGTCAGCGAGGAGCCGCCAACCACGGTAGAGATGATGTCCCTTGCCGCAACTTCCACCGCAGGGGGCTCACGTTTCCCTACTTTCGCTGCGCAGTTACAAAAATTTTCACTTGCGGGTGCATCGTGTCCAGATGACGGTGACAGCTGTCACATTATACACAGCACATCTATCAAGGCGTCAAAATCTAGTTAGCATTGGACCATTCATGCCAACACATTTTTTGCATAGACTGCTCTAATGAATAAAGCCGTGAAATTCATTATACTTTCCCTTTCATGGTTATTGGGAGCCAGGGGAGCGCAAAAAGGTTACCACAAGTTCAACTTATAATTTTTCATGTTGGCATGTTATCTGATATCCTATAGAGCATGTTTCATTAGAGCTTTAATAGCTTAGTGAAAACTTCAGAAATATTCTTGTGAGAATGCCAACGAAACGTTTCTAAACCACACATACTTGTGGAAATTATCCTGTTCCTTTGACAAATCGATTTGATCGGCCAGCGCTGGCTCGATCTTCTCCTTCAACTTCTCGCCCAGCTGCTGCGTAGTCTCCAGACAGTACTCGGCCGTGGACAAAATGCAGCAAATCTTGGCCAGTTCGTCCTTGGTGAACCTGACGATTTCTCCTTCCTTGAACACGGACGAGAAATTGTGTATCAGCCCGGAAGTCTTGAAATTCTGCAGATCTCTGGTGAGCATCTGAACGCCCGAGCCCAGAGTCTGGATCTTGGGCAGGGCGTTCTGGAGGAGCTTTTCCGAGTACTCGTGCAGGTACTTCTGGAAGGTCCTGGTGAGGCTCAGCATGGACGATCCCCGGTCGAGCTGGTTGCACTGTATCATGCTCTTCTTGTAGAACACGAACAGGTCGGGGCAGCTGTTGAGAATGGGGGCTTGCGTTTCGGTCGCTTCGGTGATGTTCTGGCGTTCGTCTTGGATGAATCTGTCGATCAAATCCGACAGGTTCCTGTCGACGCTTTCGATGTAAATCTCCAAGTGCGGTATGAAGCACCGGCCGATTATCCCCGAGAAATCGTTCGTGGCCCCGCTTTCCACCAGCGTGATGCCGGTGAAACGTTTCGAAAGAAGCGCTTCGAAGCCGGAAGTTTTCTGGATGGCATACAGCAATAGCTTTACATCAACTTCCGATTTTCTTTTCGTCATGATCCTGGACAGTTCTTCTCTGGTATTCACGCAAAACTGCACGGCGATTCGTTCGGAAACCTCC
The DNA here is from genome assembly GCA_949128115.1 of Anaspis maculata. NCBI lineage: Eukaryota > Metazoa > Arthropoda > Insecta > Coleoptera > Scraptiidae > Anaspis > Anaspis maculata. Next base: position 23,997,959 of record OX421967.1, read on the forward strand.
CAGTTTTGCGGAAATAAATTTCCTAATTTATCCTCAAATTCTAGCAAGTGCCTTTTGATCCAGGCGTATCTCTTGTCTATCTTATCCAACCAAGCTGTATCTTCCGTCTCTTGGAACAAATGGTTGTACTCTTGTAGTTGCAAATCAACGAACCATTTCAGCAGTTCTCTTTTGACTCTCGGATCCAAGATCGACACGACCAAGCAGGCTTGAGCTAGTTGTTTAGTTGGAATCTTTGAGTTAGGATTCGAAAACGCTTCTTTGAAATCGAACGTGATTTGCTCGGCTAAATCCACGTGTATGCTTTTGACTTGATCGCTCAAGTTTTTAATCTGCTCGATGGCCAAGTAGTTTTCGAAATGCGTCATGACTTCGCTGATCGCTTGAAGAGGTAAGGCTATTTCACCATACAGGCGTTTCTGTGTTAGGACTTTGAGCGTATCGACGCCGCCTTCAAGCATATGTAAGTGATTCAATATAGTTATCGCTAGCGTCAAGTTCTTTTTAGCGCAATCTAATTGTTTGATATCTCGAGTGATTTCACGTACCATCTCTTCAGATTTCTCCGCACGTTCTTTGATGTCCTTTATGTGGACGAACAGTTGCTTGATTACTTTTTGGGCTTCATCCAGGGCTTGTCGACCCTCTTGACTGGCGGCTATTTGCCCACGGACAACGCTGCTGATCTCGTTGTCAATTGAGAATATCTTGTTTTCGGTTTTGGCCACGACTTCATCTATATTTGACAGTGATTGTTCTGTGGGGAACAGCGAGTTTATGTGGTCGATGCTGTTGAAATCGGGCTCGTCTAGCGGTCCTTTGCTCGGCAACACCTGAAAATTCACCCTTGATAAGCACAATCTTTTGGGACCAATTTTAGCGGTTACCTCGTCGATAGCTTTTTGGACTTCCGCCGGAAAATTGATGACGTAATCTTGGATTTCGTCGAGTTCTTCTTCGTTTTCCATCGCTTCAACTGGAGAGAATCACAAAAATATGCTAAATAAAGGAGACGTCAAACTGACAAACGAGGTTATGTTCGAGGTGTCAGTACTGTCAGCCAACTCAACTGTCAACACTCAACTTGTCAATGCCAAACAGCAACTTCGGCTTAGCGCCATAGTGCCGAAAGCACTATTTAACGGGATTTGAAAAATAAAAGAAAACTCGCATTGAATTTTGAATTAGTAAAGCCATCCTTTCTCTTCCAATATTAACGTAAACGGTGAATTTCTGTTGAAAAATAAGGTCTTTCACACGAAGGCGTGATCGCATTGAACCATTTGTACGGAAGCGTAGAAGGGCCAGGCTGCGAATCTTTTTACGGACACAGAGTCGAGTTTCAAAGTCGACCCGGTCGAGTTTCAGACTCGACCCGGTTGAGTTTCAAACTCGACCCGGTTGAGTTTCAAACTCGACTTTCTGCGTAAAGTCGAGTTTCAAAGTCGACCCGGTCGAGTTTCAAAGTTGACCCGGTCGAGTTTCAAACTCGACTTTCTGCGAAAAGTCGAGTTTCAAAGTCGACCCGGTCGAGTTTCAAACTCGACTTTCTGCGTAAAGTCGAGTTTCAAAGTCGACCCGGTCGAGTTTCAAAGTCGACCCGGTCGAGTTTCAAAGTCGACCCGGTCGAGTTTCAAACTCGACCCGGTCGAGTTTCAAACTCGACTTTCTGCGTAAAGTCGAGTTTCAAACTCGACTTTCTGCGTAAAGTCGAGTTTCAAAGTCGACCCGGTCGAGTTCCAAAGTCGACCCGGTCGTAAACTGCTCGTCATAAGTTCAGGATATGTCAAAATTTGCTCCAATTTCAAGTGAGGATATCTATATATATATATATATATATATATATATAGATGTGTAAGATGTCCTTTGGCCTCTTTTGTACATATCCAACATACCCTATAACCTCATTTTCAACCTTTTGACCTCAAGAGGCTAAAAGGTTGGATTACAACGACACATCCAAAACCTCCATTGGCTTCATTGGCGATTGCAGCGCCACTTGACCATTTTGAGGCGTTTGAGTGGGGGATTGGAGTGGATCGGCCCAGATGGGCATTTCGTCAGTCGATCAACAACAGAGCAGGGATGCGGCTGCTTGTCGGCCGGCACACACTGTGGTGGTGATCGTAGTGTGATTTTTGGGGGTGCGGAGCAGTTAAACCCTGCAATGATATTATTTGCAACGCACGTTTACCACCTCGGTGTGTGTGAGCTTTGTTCCAGCGCTCAGTCCTGCATTAGGAATAAATGTTTTGCTGGATACCTCAGTTATGGTTTTGTGTTTGCGCTTAGCAGGTGGGGAGAGTGCGAGTGAAAAATAAATTGCCGTGTTTCAACCTAGGACGTTTGGTTCCGAGTCGGATACAAATGTTTTATTTCGGAATTTTATTGCTAGATGTTTATGAGCCTAATCTTGGAAATCAGTGAACATGACCCGTGGTGCTGGAACTTTTTTCCAATTCACCTACCTAGCTTGGGGAACAAGAGGGTTGAAAATACCTGAAATGCATTTTTGAATATACACCTACCTCATTTCTATTGCAACAATTGCAAAATTGAGTGTTTGTGCAGTTCAGTGATTGTCACTGATCCAAATTGGTCGTACACATGCAGTTGATCCTTCGACCTCACTGGTTAGAGTGTAAATGATCATCGGGCTCAGAATACACACGAAAACTGTCCATCGGCCTCTTTCGAAATATATTGTCACATCAAAACTGATGTTTTTGTGAGTCAACTTCTTTGTACACATGCAGAGATCCATCCGGCCTCACCGATAAGAGTGTAAACGATCTTTCCGGCTCATAATACACATCTAAACAATCTATCGGCCTCATTTTCGGAACAAGTTCTTGTATTTGTGGAAATTTGATGGAAATTTTCGAGTTGCTTGCAGTGGAAGAGCACAAGAAGGCTTGAAGACATAATTCCAATCACTTTAGCGGAATAAATCAGGAAAAAAACATCCAAGCACGGAGATATCGTCCTTTAGCCTGTCGGTAGTCTCACTGCATTTTTTTGGTCAGAAATAGCAAAATTTTTCATTCAAAAATATTATTTTTTTGTCAACATGCAATCAGAGGCGGCACCACGGTAAACCTATGGCTGAAACGGCATAGAAAATGATTTGTCCATGAAAAACGGCCAACTTTGTTGTACACATGCAGTGATCCACTCGGCCTCACCGGTAATAATGTAAAGATCTTTCGGGCTCATAATACACTGTAATATAATACATTTGTGGAAATTCGATGAAAATTTTCGAGTTGCTTGAGGTGGAAGAGCACAAGGAGGCTTGAAGACATAATTTCAATCACTTCAGCGGAATGAATTGGGAAAAAAACATCTCCAAGCACGGAGACATCGTCTTTCAGCCCGTCGGTAGGCTCACTGCATTTTTTTGGTCAGAAATAGCGAAATTTTTCGTTCAAAATCTTTTTTTTCCTCGACATGCAATCAGAGGCGGCACCACGGTAAACCTATGGCTAAAACGGCATAGAAAATGATTTGTTCATGAAAAAGGGCAAACTTTGTAGTACACATTTAGCAAACCATTCGGCCTCACCAGTAAGAGTGTTAACGATCTTTCGGGCTCATTATACGCAGTCAGGCACAGACATTCAGGATCAAAATCCAATTGTTTTTCCAAAATTATTGAAAACCACGCGCAAAGTTGATGTAGGGCGTAAAAATATATATAAACTGTATTGCTTTGCAAAAGGCATCCCTCGAGGCATCCAACTTGGTTATAGACATGTAGCGGGTAATTAAGCCTCATTGGTAAGAGCATAACTAATTAATCGGCCTCGTTTCGCTCCTAACACCCCCTGCTCACCTGATATCGTTTCTTCTTTATTTCCAAGTATTCGCTGATTGCCGAGTCGTTGCATGTGGGAGGCTTCTCGACATAATCACAGACCGCAGTGTAACGGTTGTAATATGGCAAAAAAATATTAAAACTGATGTTTTTTGTGAGTCAACTTTTTTGTACACATGCAGAGATCCATCCGGCCTCACCGGTAAGAGTGTAAACGATCTTTCGGGCTCATAAAACACACCTAAACAATCTATCGGCCCTATTTTTGGAACAAAGTCTTGTATTTGTGGAAATTTGATGGAAATTTCCGAGTTGCTTGAAGTGGAAGAGCACGAGGAGGCTTGAAGACATAATTCCAATCACTTTAGCGGAATGAATAGGGAAAAAACATCTTCAAGCACGGGGACATCGTCTTTTAGCCTGTCGGTAGGCTCACTGCATTTTTTTGGTCAAAAATAGCAACATTTTTTGTTCAAAATCGTTTTTTTTCTCAACATGCAATCAGAGGCGGCACCACGGTTAACCTATGACTAAAACGGCATAGAAAATTATTTCATATATGAAAAACGGCCAACTTTGTTGTACACATGCAGAGATCCATCCGGCCTCACCAGTAAGAGTGTAAACGATCTTTCGGGCTCATAATACACATCTGAACAATCTATCGGCCTCATTTTCGGAACAAGTTCTTGTATTTGTGGAATTTTGATGGAAACTTTTGAGTTGCTTGAAGTGGAAGAGCACGAGGAGGCTTGAAGACATAATTTCAATCACTTGAGCGGACTGAATTGGGAAGAAATATCTCCAAGCACGGAGACATCGTCTTTAAGCCTGTCGGTTGACTCACTGCATTGTTTTGGTCAGAAATAGCCACATTCTTTGTTCAGAATCGTTTTTTTTCTCAAAATGCAATCAGAGGCGGCACCACGGTTAACCTATGACTAAAACGGCAGAGAAAATGATTTTTTTCATGAAAAACGGCCAACTCTGTTGAACACATGTAGCGACCCATTCGGCCTCACCGGTAAGAGTGTAAACGATCTTTCGGGCTCAAAATACACATCTGAACAATCTATTGTCCTCATTTTCGGAACAAGTTCTTGTATTTGTGGAAATTTGATAGAAATTTTCGAGTTGCTTGATGTAGAAGAGCACGAGGAGGCTTGAAGACATAATTTCAATCACGTTACCGGAATGAATTGAGAAAAACATCTCCAAGCACGGAGACATCGTCTTTTAGCCAGTCGGTAGGCTCACTGTATTTTTTTGGTCAGAAATAGCAACATTTTTCGTTCAAAATCTTTTTTTTTTCTCAACATGCAATCAGAGGCGGCCCCACGGTTAACCTATTGCTAAAACGGCATAGAAAATTATTTCTTCATGAAAAACGGCCAACTTTGCTGTACACATGCAGATATCCATCCGGCCTCACCAGTAAGAGTGTAAACGATCTTTCGGGCTCATAATACACATCTGAACAACCTATCGGCCTCATTTTCGGAACAAGTTCTTGTATTTGTGGAATTTTGATGGAAATTTTCGAGTTGCTTGAAGTGGAAGAGCACGAGGAGGCTTGAAGACATAATTTCAATCACTTGAGCGGAATGAATTGGGAAGAAATATCTCCAAGCACGGGGACATCGTCTTAAGGCCTGTCGGTTGGGTCACTGCATTGTTTTGGTCAGAAATAGCAACATTTTTCGTTCAGAATCGGTTTTTTTCCTCAAAATGCAATCACAGGCGGCACCACGGTTAACCTGTGACTAAAACGGCAGAGAAAATGATTTTTTTCATAAAAAACGGCCAACTCTGTTGAACACATGTAGCGACCCATTCGGCCTCACCGATAAGAATGTAAACGATCTTTCGGGCTCATAATACACATCTAAACAATCTATTGGCCTCATTTTCGGAACAAGTTTTTGTATTTTTGGAAATTTGATGGAAATCTTCGAGTTGCTTGAAGTGTAAGAGCACGAGGAGGCTTGAAGACATAATTTCAATCACTTTAGCGGACGGAATTGGGAAGAAACATCTCCAAGCACGGGGACATCGTCTTTTAGCCTGTCGGTAGGCTCACTGCATTTTTTTGGTCAGAAATAGCAACATTTTTTGTTCAAAATTGTTTTTTTTTCTCAACGTGCAATCAATGGCGGCACCACGGTTAACCTATGGCTAAAACGGCATAGGAAATGATTTTTTTATAAAAAACGGCTAACTTTGTTGTACACATGCAGCGACCCATTCGGCGTCACCGGTAAGTGTGTGAACGATCTTTTGGGCTTAATACACACCCAAGTGCAGACTTTGAGGTTCACAATCAAATAGATTTTCCAAAATCGTGAAAAAATTAGGCGCACAGTTAATATGTATATAGCATAAAATCGAGCATAAAATTTAATAGAAACTGTATTGCTCCGCAAAAGGCGACCAACTTGGCTGTACACATGTAGCAGATCGTTTGGACTCATTGGTAAGAGCGTAACCAATCAATCGGGCTCGTTGTGTTCCTAACACCTCCTGCACTCCTGATACCGTTTCTTCTCTATTTTCAAGGAGTCGTATCTGTCAAGTGGTTGCAGTGCAGATGAGAGAACGCGGGGAGGCTTCTAGACATAATCTCAGACCATGTTCATCATCCAATATGGGATTTAAAAAGAAAAAAGTTCAATACGTATTTTAATATTGAAATCGACCGGCTCTTTAGCCTATAAAAAATTGAATGTAAAACATCGTGAGCTATGGTATTACACCTGAAAAGGGAGTGGCCGTCGTCAAGTAACGGGAAGTTGAAAGGTAGAAAAAAAAGTCGGCAGATGTCTGAGAGAAGAACACAAGAAAAACTGGGTATTTCCTGCTCCAGATCATAGAAAAGAGAAGATACAAGTCTATTCCGATGATGAAGACCTCCAGAGTATAGCTGCCGTGCCTTCAGAACGCTCGAAGATAAGTTATTTAGCACCTTTGTTGCCTGTCAGTTAGACATTATCAATTGTAACAATTAGCGGGATAATCACATTCAGGGGATAAAGGGAATACACGTAGCCTGTAGGTCACTGTTGTTGATGCTTGAGAGAGACGAAAGAGTAGCACGATGTCGCCACAAGATATCCAGATGACCTGCGGCCGAGCTACCATGAGAGACAGCACCTAGCGGGACAACAAGGTGATGACCTGTAGAACAGGTGACGTGGTTTTGAGAGCTCCGAGGTATGCTGTCATACTTGATGGACCTGGTCGGGTTATTCTCCTCCATCTGAGTTGAATTGCTTTAATGATTTCTTCATACTTTTGTTTACTATGATGCATATTACACTGATCAACTATCTCCTGTATCCATGCCTGGATCTTATGTGAGAAAGGGATCTGTACACAACAGATGTTTTTCTTATTGTCGTGTCTTGTGAAAGAAGGGTATCTCGTGAGAGAACATATCTTTCCTTACTTTGTTATCTGATGAAATAATATACGTCTTTAACTGTTGAGACCTGGTTGTTGATATTGTTGATTTACATTGAATCATGTGGTGGTATTTATTGTGATAAATAACTGATGATGATTCCATTGACCATGTTCATTATGTATGAACCCATGTACTGTGATTATTCACAGTTTCGTTTTATTGGTAATATTGATTGTTATTGATTTGTATGTCATGTGTTCTCCCTCTTCTTTCGGCAGCAGTGCTCGGCCACTGTCCTTGCCAAAATCTTATCTATTTTCCCTACAGATCCCTCGTCAACTTAGGTCACCGTAGAACTTACTAATAAACCTTTGTCTCTGTTTCACACTGTCCCAAGTGGCTACACTGTGCTGAGCACTTGGTCTGCAGTATTCTTTCCCGCTAACAGGTTCCTCAACAATCTAGGTCCCTGGAACTAATATGATCTGTTCTAGCGAGAGCGATACTCTCTCTCGTCTTTCTCTTGTTCTCTTTGCATCAGTGGCTTACACACTGCATTTCAAATAGTGGGTGGGGAAGGGTAATTGAATTGAATTTATTGTGTTGTATGAAATTGGTTGCATTGTAATTGAATTGATATTGCATTCTTGAACATGAGTTGATATATTTGTCTTTGGAATAAAATTGTTCTTTGTTGATTTTGAAGTCTCTGTGTTTCATTTCCAAGCCTTCACTTACCTGTACTACTTTGGGGTTAACTACGGAACAATTAAAGTCATAACGAACACCACTAGACGAACACGAACAGCCAACCTAAGTCTTCAACTTGAAGGGGATTCTTCTGCTTCTTTGGGGAAAGTTTATTTTTATAAGAGGGGTGGGTTGTGAGATTACAATATCTCCCTTTAGATTGTCGGTGGGCTCTCCAATTTTTTGTGTCAAATAATACCAGCGTTTCAGGTTTAGAAACGATTTTTTTTATCAAACAGAGGCCGCGGTGCCTCGGTTTAAAACTGACAAAAAAGAAATGAGAATTGATTTTTCTTGTGGGTAACGGCCAACTTCGTCGTACACATGCAGCGATCCATTTTGCCTCACCAGGAAGAGTGTAAACGATCTTTCGGTCTCATAGTACACATCTTAACAATCTATCGGCCTCATTTTTGAGACAAAGTCTTGTATTTGTGGAAATTTGATGGAAATTTTCGAGTTGCTCGAAGTGGAAAAGCACGAGGAGGCTTGAAGTGATAATTTTAATCACTTTAGCGGAATGATTGGAAAAAAAACATCTTCAAGCACGGAGACATCGTCTTCTAGCCTGTCGGTAGGCTCACTGCATTTTTTTGGGTCAGAAATACCAACATTTTACGTTGAAAATAGTTTTTTTTTTCTCAACATGCAATCAGAAGCGGCATCACGGTTAGCCTATTGCTGAAACTGCGTAGAAAATGATTTTTTTTACGACAAACGGCCAACTTTGTTGTACACATGCAGAGATCCATCCGGCCTCACCGGTAAGAGTGTAAACAAACTTTCGGGCTCATAATACACATCTAAACAATCTATTGGCCTCATTTTCGGAACCAGTTCTTGTGTTTTTGGAAATTTGATGGAAATCTTCGAGTTGCTTGAAGTGGAAGAGCACGATGAGGCTTGAAGACATAATTCCAATCACTTTAGCGGAATGAATTGGTAAAAACATCTTCAAGCACGGAGACATCGTCTTCTAGCCTGTCGGTAGGCTCACTGCATTTTTTTGGTCAGAAATAGCAACATTTTTCGTTCAAAATTTTTTTTTTTTACCAACATGCAACCAGAAGGGGCACCACGCACGGTTAGCCTATTGCTAAAAAAGCGTAGAAAATGATTTTTTTTATGAAAAACGGCCAACTTTGTTGTACACATGCAGAGATCCATCCAGCCTCACCGGTAAGATTGTAAACGATCTTTCGGGCTCATAATACACATCTAAACAATCTATCGTCCTTCTTTTCGGAACAAGTTCTTGTATTTGTGGAAATTTGATGGAAATTTTCGAGTTGCTTGAAGAGGGAGAGCACGTGGAGGCTTGAAGACATAATTTCAATCACTTTAGCGGAATGAATTGGGAAAAAACATCTCCAAGCACGGAGACATCGTCTTTCAGCCTGTCGGTAGGCTCACTGTATTTTTTTAGTCAGAAATAGCAACATTTGTCATTCAAAATCGGTTTTTTCTCAACATGCAATCAGAGGCAGCACCACGGCTAACCTATGGCTAAAACGGCATAGAAAATGATTTTTTTTATAAAAGACCGCCAACTTTGTTGTACACAGGCAGCGACCCATTCGGCCTCACCGATAACAGTGAAAACAATCTTCTGGGCTTATATACACACCCAGGTGCAGAATTTGAGGTTCACAATCAAATTGTTTTCCCAAAATCGTGGAAAACCTACTGAAATGTATATAGCATAAAATTTGATAGAAACTGTATTGCACCGCAAACGGCGACCAACTTGGCTGTACACATGTTACAGATCGTTTGGACTCATTGGTAAGAGCGTAACGAATCAATCGGGCTCGTTGTGTTCCCAACACCTCCTGCACTCCTGATACCGTTTTGTCTTTATTTTCGAGGAGTCGTATTTTTCAAGTTGTTGCAGTGCAGGTGGAAGAACGCGGGGAGGCTTCTAGACATAATCTCAGACCATCTCCGCCTTCCAAAATGGGATTTAGGAAAAAAATGTTCAATACGTATATATCACCCTTTAGGTTGTCGCGGTGGGCTCTCCATTTTTTTTTTTGGCAAATAATACCAGCGTTTCAGGTTTAGAATCGATTTTTTTATCAAACAGAGGCCGCGGTGCCTCGGTTTAAAACTGACAAAAAAGAAATGAGAATTGATTTTTCTTGTGGGTAACGGCCAACTTCGTCATACACATGCAGCGATCCATTTTGCCTCACCGGTAAGAGTTTGAACGATCTTTCGGGCTCATAATACACATCTCAAGATCTATCGGCCTCATTTTCGGAACAAGTTTTTGTATTTGCGGAAATTCGATAGAAATTTTCGAGTTGCTTGAAGTGCAAGAGCACGAAGAGGCTTGAAGACATAATTTCAATCACTTTAGCGGAATGAATTGGGAAAAAACATTTAAGCACGGAGACATCGTCTTTTAGCCTGTCGGTAGGCTGACGGCATTTTTTTGACCAGGAATAGCAACATTTTTCGTTCAAAATCGTTCTTTTTTCAACATGCAATCAAAGGCGGCACCACGGTTAACCTATGGCTGAAACGGCATAGAAAATGATTTTTGTTATGAAAAACGGCCAACTTTGTTGTACACATGCAGAGATCCATCCGGCCTCGCCGGTTAGAGTTAAACGATCTTTCGGGCTCATAATATACATCTGAACAATCTATCGGCCTCATTTTCGGAACAAGTTCTTGTATTCGTGGAAATTTGATGGAAATCGGATGGAAATTTTCGAATTGCTTGAAGTGGAAGAGCACGACGAGGGTTGATGACATAATTTCAATTGGGAATGAATGAATTGGGAAAAAAACATCTTCAAGCACATAGACATCGTCTTTTAGCCTGTCGGTAGGCTCACTGCATTTTTTGGTCAGAAATAGCAACATTTTTTGTTCAAAATCGTTTTTTTCTCAACATGCAATCAGAGACAGCACCACGGTTAACCTATGGCTAAAACGGCATATAGAATGATTTTTTTATGAAAAACGGCCAACTTTCTTGTACACATGCAGAGATCCATGCGGCCCCACCGGTAAGAGTGTAAACGATCTTTCCGGCTCATAATACACATCTAAACAATCTATCGGTCTCATTTTTGGAACAAGTTCTTGTATTTGTGGAAATTTGATGGAAATTTCCGAGTTGCTTGAAGTGGAAGAGCACGAGGAGGCTTGAAGACATAATTCCAATCAGTTCAGCGGAATGAATTGGAAAAAAACATCTCCAAGCACGGAGACATCGTCTTTTAGCCTGTCGGTAGGCTGACTGCTTTTTTTTGACCAGAAATAGCAACATTTTTTGTTCAAAATCGTTTTTTTTTCTCAACATGCAATCAAAGGCGGCACCACGGTTAACCTATGACTGAAACGGCATAGAAAATGATTTTTTTCCATAAAAAACGGCCAACTCTGTTGTACACATGCAGCGACCCATTCGGCCTCACCGTTAAGAATGTAAACGATCTTTCGGGCTCATAATACACACTCAAACAATCCATCGGCCTCATTTTCAAAACAAGTTGCCGTATTTGTGGGAGTTTATCGGAAACAACTTTTGCTGCTGGAAGTGGAAAAGCAAGAGGTTGCTTCTAGACATACTCTCAATCACCCTGGCGAAATAGATCAAAGAAAAAGCATTACCTAGTTTGAATATATCGCTTTTCAGCCTTGCAGTACGTTCACTGCATTTTTTTTTGTCAAAAGTTGCAGTCTCTTTTTGTTTAAATCAATTTTTTTTTCAATACAATTAGAGGCGGTGCCACAGTTGAAATAAGGCAAAATCCACAAAAAAAAACTGATATTTTTAAATTGAAAACCGCCAACTTTGTTATATACACATGCATCCATCCAGCCAGCCTCACCAGTAAGAGTGTACACGATCTTTTGGGCTCATAATACACACCTAGACAATCCATCGGCGTCATTTTCGAAACAAGTTGTCATATTTGTGATATTTTTCTTGATAATTTTTTAGTGGCTGGGAGCACGAGGAAGCTTCTAGGCATAATCACAATCACTCTTGGGGAATGAATTGAAGGAAAAGCATATCAGGGGTCGCGGTGCCACGGTTGAGAACTGACAAAAAAGGAATGAAAACAGATTTTTCTTGTTAGTAACAGTCAATTTCGTCGTACACATGCAGCGATCCATTTGGCCTCACCGGTAAGAGTGTAACCAATCAATCGGGCTCATTCTACTCTTAACACCTCTTGCTCCCCTGATGTCATTTTTCCTTTATTTTCCATTTTCTTGCGTTTTATGAGAGCCCTGTGCCTTTTCGGCACTCAAATTATGTTGTCGGACCAGCAACTCACTCTCCTCCACCCTCTAATGATCTCATCTCGTCAAGTTGTGATGATAAAAATGGGAAATAATCCTTATTCCCAAAATATGCGCCAGAATGTCGGCAACCAGATATACTTGAGGTGCATTTTGAATGGTGTCAGTTCCAGATTTGGCCGCGAAGCCAAAAGATACATAAGCTGATGATCAAGTCCTGAAGCCAATTGATGTGATAGATATCTATATATATATATATATATATATATATATATATATATATATATATATATATATATATATATCTATCTATCTATATCTATATATATATATCTATATATCCTCCTAGGGTAAAACATATCCGATCTTGAAAAAGTTGATGACCCCTGAGAGCTTATTAACCTTGGTTGCAGGACGCTTATCGACTCATGTCATAACTGACTCAGTTCATTATATACAGGATGCTAAAGAAGGGAGTGACAAAAGGGTTGATTTTTCAAGCCGTGTAACTTTTCAGCGTATTTTCGCGAGGAAAAACTTCTTCCAATGGATAGCTGATATTCCCAAGGGTAGCCAATATAGGCATTATTTTTTCATCCATACATGATTATTATTATCACAAAATAAAGATTTCCTGTTCACTTCAAAGAAGTTGAACTCCTCCTAGGGGAATGAAGCTAGAGCCCTGTAACTTTTTCTGATGGATAGTCTGAGTCGTCAAGGTTTGGTTTATACCCCATGGATGGCGTAGTCGTATTCGTGCAATATTGGACAATTCTAAAATTGTCCGGACAAATATCATGTTGACCGGGCACACAAGGACAATTGAGGTCTCCAATTTTCTGTTGTCTCTCTTTACTGTGACGTCATGCGTATAAGATACGGTTAATCGAGGTCATTGGGCGCTTCCCAATAAGGCGTATAAGGACACAATTCGACACAATTTGACACAGCTAGCGTTCCAATAGCAGTAATAGCACCACATGTCGACACAATCGAAACATTGGCGAGGCTGAGTTTAGAATTGAGCTGGCAAGTGCACTTTGACATTGTGTATCCGTCTTGTCGCAGTTATTGGAAAGCGTCCTATGTTTCTTGAGATATGACATTTCGTTTCTGACAATGGGAAATTTTTCGAATCTGACAAGCGCTCTGTCGTGTATTTATTTGATTTCAGCATGGATTTCATGATTTCACTTGTTCTTACCCTCGTTCTTGCCAATAAGTGTGTTATATGTAGTGGAAAACTGAGAAGATACTGAAGATACTTACAGAAATGGTTCAAGGGTGTTGTGTCGCTCTATGCGAGTGCGAGAATAAGACGAATACACCCGGCATCACCATGCACCGGTTCAGGAAAGACCCAAACTTGATGGAAGTGTGGCTGCACCAGCACCACCAGGGATCACGCTGCACCAGACACGTGCATTCCATACTTCGTCCATTAAAAACTCCCTTATGGGTTCTAGTGACTTTCCCCACATGATAATGGGAACAGTATAGCTAACCGATTCAAAATTCCCGCAAAAGTCAGAAACGAAACGTCCAAACGTCATAAACGTCAAAACGTCAAAGGTGACCTCGAAAAACCATGTACTTTCTATCTCCTAAAATTGGAAAGGTCAATTGACCGGGTATATTTAGACACTTTTCAGAATGTCTTACACCACTTCCTCCCATCAATTGAAAGAGATCAATTCGAAAAAATTGCACATCATGCTTGAATGGCCAGTAATGTGTCAGATTAAAACCGAAACAAGATGGAGACGGAAGCGTAAAATCACATAATAGCGTGAAATTCAGCTTGAAAGTTAGAATGTTAGTGCAAAACAAGAGTAAGTTCCAAGTTTCATGACAATCATTCCCCTAATAAGAGATTTCGACTATTTACACAGAATAAAAGATACTAACAACCAAGATAGCGATGGAATCATGTAATTCAGCCTGAAAATATAAGAATGATCATACGAAACAAGGGTAAAGTTCCAAGTTCCACGAAAATCGTTCCACAAATGAGAAATTTCAGTATAGCGGCCAAGATGGCAGCGGAATTATGAAACTCAGGTTGAGAATAAGAATGCTCATATAAGACAAATGTAAGTTCTAAGTTTCATGACAATCGTTCCACTAATAAGATATTTCGGAGGCAATTCCAATATGGCAGCCAAGATGGCCGAAATTTAGATTGAGAATAAGAATGATCATATAGGACGAATGTAGGTTCCAAGTTCCACGCAAATCGTTATACTAATAAGAAATTTCAATATGGTGAACTAGATGGCACCGCAACCCTCAGGTCCAATCTGCTCATTGGTCACCCTTAAGGACCTAAGCTATCTATCGGAAAAACTTCCAGGGCTCTAGCTTCATTCCCTTAGGAAGAATTCAACTTCTTTGAAGTGCACAGTGAATCTTTGTTTTCTGATTATGATAATAATAATAATGATACATAATGGATGGATAAAAAAATATTGCCTATTGGCTTCCTTTGAAGGTATGAGCCATCCACTGGAAAAAGTTTATTCTCACAAAAATATGTTACAAAATGTTAATATGTTATAAAAATTTACACGGCTTCAAAAATCAACCCTTTTGTCACTCCTTTCTTTGGCATCCTGTATAGAAGCTGCCCTAGTACGTTGTCAGTGTATTTTCGGGACACCCTGATAATGCATGAAGTCAGTTATGACCTAAGTCAACATGAGCGTCCTGCAGCCAAAGGTAAGCTCTTTCAGGGGTCAGAACTTTTTCCAAATCGGATATATTTTCCCAGAGATATCCTCACTTGAAATTGGAGCAAATTTTGAGATATCCTCAACTTATGACGAGCAGTTTATGACCAGGTCGACTTTGAAACTCGACTTTCTACGTAGAAAGTCGAGTTTGAAACTCGACCGGGTCGACTTTGGAACTCGACCGGGTCGACTTTGAAACTCGACTTTGCGCAGAAAGTCGAGTTTGAAACTCGACCGGGTCGACTTTGGAACTCGACTTTACGTAGAAAGTCGAGTTTGAAACTCGACCGGGTCGACTTTGAAACTCGACTTTACGCAGAAAGTCGAGTTTGAAACTCGACCGGGTCGACTTTGAAACTCGACCCGGTCGACTTTGAAACTGGACTTTACGCAGAAAGTCAAGTTTGAAACTCGACCGGGTCGACTTTGGAACTCGACCCGGTCGACTTTGGAACTCGACTTTACGCAGAAAGTCGAGTTTGAAACTCGACCGGGTCGACTTTGAAACTCGACTTTGTCCGTAAAAAGTTTCGCAGCCTGGCCCTTCTACGCTTCCGTACATTTGTTATTAGTATTAGTAATATTAGTTACCTACTACTACTAGCCTAGCCCCCAATCAATCCAAATGAAAATGGTTTCCGCCGTCATCATCGAGCTCCTGACGAGAAACTTGAGAAATTGACAAGCTATAGACCCGCCTGTACATCAGCCCAGATGGTAGCTATTCTTGAAAGTGTGGGAGAAACTCCCTCCCTGGGAGTTTTATACAGGGTAGCTTAGCTATTCTTGAAAGTTTGGGAAAAACTCCCTGGGGTTATATCCATAACCGCATAAGCAGACTTCCTCGAAAAAATTTACATCGGAAACGCATTATATAATGGAGATGAAGGGTTTCAAAGTTGAGTTTTGAAAATGGTTTTTTCCTACGACCCACCCACGAAAACGTTACTTTCTTGTACGGTATAGTAGGCGCGAAACTTGTCAATTGCAAACGCTGTGCGCGAAAGTAAAAATATCGTCACTAGTCGCTTTTTGCTTTCGCTTTTCAATGCCTATATACTTTGGATGTGTCAATAGTACATATTTCGTGATAATTTCAAAGGACCCCGCACATATTCCTTATGGGATTTGGCATTTGGCTCCTCGGGGGATTTGGCTCAAACTTGCTTATGTTGTGTTGTAGCCCTTGTTGAGGTGATCAAACTTTATTATTGCGCAAATCCTCTAAACTCAACGATTCACCCTCTGGAGGGGGTGGAATGCCGATAGTCACAGAACTAATTTATTGCAATTATAGGCTTCATTTGAGCAAAAGGTGGATTTATTTCGACGCCACGAGGTGCTTCTAGGGTTAGACTGGCCATAACTTCGAGCTGGTCAAAATATCTCATAGACCCCTATTTTTAGAACCACCCCTAGCATTTCGAAAAATGACTGAAAATTCAAAGTCGAATAACGACCAAAATAAACGGGGAAGTTTTTTGAATTTCTGACACGGTGTGTTCAAAGTGGTGCTGATCAATTATTTATTGCGTATTGCGTATCAACCCCTAAAATCTGATGTTCACCCTCCAATAAATTATCAACATCTGCTCTGTCCCACTGGAAGTAAATTGTTTCTTGATAAGTTAAAATAAGTTTCTACTATAATGTAACGTAATATTATGTGTTAGAAAGGGTGGTCCATATTGATCTCTTATGTCTACCTCTTACACCCCTATTATAGCCCCTATACCCTAGTAGTTTTTCCCAAATTGGCAGTGGAGGCACTCGTTGCACATTTTCTAGTTGAATGAGTTAAACTATTCATTTCTAGAAAAACTATCAGGGTATACCTAAGGGTTATAAGGGAAAGGATGGGTAGACATAAGGGGTGAATGGTGATCATCACCATTTCCTACATATTATGATATGCTAAAATAGTAGAAATTCATTCTAACTTATCAAGAAACAATTTATTTACAGTAGCGCAGAGCATAATTTCATAATTTATTGGAGGGTGAACGCTAGATTTTAGGGGTTGGTATGCAAGAAATACTTGATCAGCAACACTTTGAACATACCATGTCAGAAATATAAAAAAATTCCCCGTTTATTTTGAATTTTTTCATTTTACATTTTTTTTTTAGCGAAAGTATGTACTTATTTTTCAATGTTCTACCCTACCATCTACTAAAATATTGACAAAAAAAATGTAACATCCAGCTAAATCATATAGCTGATACATGTATTATGATTGATGAGTGAAAGAATTTTCATTCAAATCTATTTCATTGGCAAGTACCCCATTCTGATAACACAATATCACAATGAGTTTCGAGTGAAGAAAGTGGGCAAGGAATGGTGTTTCCCCTTCAACCAAATATCTTTACGTTCACAATATGACTCTTTGAGAAAATGCGCTACTGAGACTCACGCACGTGAAGGCATACTCACTTGTTTAATTTTCATTTCTTCATCTTTTATTATTAAAAAAAAAGTTTTTCAATTTTTTGCGAAAATACATATTTCTCCATGCTCTATTATCTCCTGAAATATTGTCAAAAAAGTGTAACATCCTGTATACTTACATAAGTATCTACACATTAGCATAATGTAAAATTTTATGAATCTATTGTGAAACAATAACACAAATACGAAAAGAACACCTGTTCTAACGTTGTTTGCTAACTGATTTTATACCTATACCGGGTGATCATTTGAAAACTATCCACCTGCAATAGCTCCCGATTCTCAGTGGAAATGTCTTCTAGCAAAAACAGGTCGATTTTTATATCAAAGGGGACATCTAAAACATACATTAGCGAATTTCTCTCTTCAGCCCCCTCGCCCCCTCCTGCTCCAACTTTGAAATTTCAAATGACACTACCTACTTTGCAATACATCAAATTTAACAGAATGAAATTCTCTTTCTGAAAAAATATTTCTAAAATTTATAACTCCACCTCTCTTCCCCCCTAAATTCTCCGAGTGTCCAATTAAATATTCTTGACCTCTCAATTCTCTTCAATGCAGTCAACGTCATCCTGCACAGCATCGAAAGAGAAAATTTTCTATGGAAAAAGTGCCACCCAAATTCACCCCTTCGCTCCCCCTTCCTCACCTTAAAAATCTAAAATGACAATACCTACTTTGTGATACATCAAATTAAAGGGAATTGAATTCTCTCCCTGGGCACAATTTTTTCGAAATTTTTAGACCCTCCGTTTTCCCACTAAAATACTCCAAATGTCCAATTAAATGGGGGAGGGATTGAAAATTTCAAAAAAATTGGTTTAGAAAGAGAATTTAATTTCCTTTAATTTGATGTATCATAAAATGGGTGGTATTTTGTTAAATTTTGAAGTTGACGTGGGGGAGAGCAATGGGGTCAATTTTGGTGGCACTTTTTTCACCGAAAATTCTCTCCTTAGATGCTATTCAGGATGATGCTGAATCAACTGAAGAGAATTGAGGGGTCCAGAATATTGAAAGGGACACTTAGAGAATTTTTAGGGAGAAGGGGGGTAAAGTTAAAATTTTTGAAAATATCTTTTTCAAAAAGAGAATTTATTTTTCTCCAATTTGATGTATCGCAAGGTAGGTAGTGTAATTTGAAATTTTATTTTTGGGATAGGTGGGGCGAGGGGGCTGAACATAGAAATTTTCCAATGTATGTTTTAGATGTCCCCCTCGATATAAAAATCGACCTGTTTTTGCTCAAAGAAATATTGACTAGGAATCGGGAGTTATTGCAGGTGGATAGTTTTCAAATGATCACCCGGTATACAGGGTCCTGCAACAGTGCGTCGGGCTTTCTTAGCGCCCTTCCCTTACGAGATAGAGACAAAGGTGTAATACATAAAATTATTGATTTAAAAAGTTCTAACCAGTGAAATTATTTGAAACTATACAGGGTGATCCATTTTTGCGCTATAGCAAAAACAAAGATTTTTTTAAATGAAATGCCCCATTTTTGATTTCATTTTCTTGTTTAGCTTTTTAAGCTCAATCACAAGCATATTTTTGTTTTTTCAATTTGTGGCAGTGCTACCAACTAAAAATTAAAAATTGAAATTTTTTGTAATTTCAAGCTTTGTTTTGAAAAATCGTAGGAACCTCGTTTCTTGCATTCAAGGAATGAAATTTGGCAGAACAATAGTCAAATAGGAGGTAAATAATTTCATGACAAAAAACTTCAGAATCAGTGATACAGGTGTTCAGAATTTTTTCTTCAACTTCGCAAATTTCAAAATGGCATAAGTCATTTTTTTCAAATAGAATGCCCCCTATTTTATTCAATTATTCGACAGCTTTTTTCTCTTCTTTCATTTTTACCAGGGGTACCCTACCCCTAAATTAGACAATTTCCGAGATAATCGATAATTTTGATAAAAAGTGCTACTTATTAGAATTTTTCACGCCAGGCAGGCCACAGTGATCATCAACAAATGTCTGATTGACACATTTTGCTTGGTTTGATGCTAAGAACAAGTTTTTTCTTTATTGAATAGCTGCGCTAAATTCCAATCTGAAGAGAATGCTCAAAAAAGAAATTCGTTCCCCGATGGAAAAAAGAAAATTCAAATTGAGCTTAGTAAAGTGGTTTTCTCGACTTCAAAAACCTTCAAACTGTCGAATTGAGAGGCGCGTTTATTTTTAAACATGATTTTCTGTATCAGGACCTACTAAGAACATAAAAATCCAAATAAACGACAATTTCTATCAAAATTATCGATTATCTCTGAAATTATGGAGTTTAGGGGTAGGGTATTTCTAGTAAAAATGAAAGAGGAAGAGGAAAGCTATCGAATGGTGAGATAAAATATGGAGCGTTTCATTTGAAAAAAACGACTCATGACATTTTGAAAGTTGCGAAGTTCAAAAAAAAAATTTGCACACCCTGTTTAACTAAACCTCAAGTTTCTTGTCATGATGTTATTCAGCTTCTATTCGACTACCGTTATGCCAAATTTCATTCCTTAATCCCAAAAAACCCGATCATCGGCTAAAATCGGTTAAACGGTTCAAGAGTTATGAAAAAAAAACTGTTTTCAAAAAACAACTTCGAAGGCCTGTATCTCCGTTATTATACGTTTGAGAGGGTATGTTTATTGACAAAAGTCCCCTTGTTTTTCAATTTTCTATCTCCCTGTGAGTTTTGTAACACTAATTCCCAGAGCATAAAATAACATATGAAGTAGGCGACCAATTGGTCGCCCAGTGACAAAGTTTGGTCGCGTAGTCAGAGTTTGGTCGCGCAGTCAAAAAATATTCCTTTGCTACATTTTATTACTTAGCAGGTAGGTACTTCAAGATGATTTTTTTTTAATAAAGCAATAATACCTATTTTTTTTTTAAATCAAAGTGACATCCACAATCAATGTTCACCATTTGGACGTTGGAATTTCACAAAAAATTGTGATCTAGTCAATAAATCTGATGATGGAAAAAGGTCCTTATCCAGGGTTACCAGATTTCTGAAATCGCAACGCGGAACAGACGTATAACAAAGTTAAGGGGGCTTCCGGGGAGGTATATTCCTTCAAGAGCGCCACAGGCGAAATTTTTTGGGAAATGATCTTTGTAGGTAATATTGATAATGATCTATTTTTTCTCAAACAATGGTATTAGTGCCCCACATAGGTACATGCCTAGCTAGTTTTTGTCAGATTGGGTCTCTGTGGGTCTAGTCTACCTCCATCTACTACACCTTTGCGCCCAGTAACTTTTTCTCTATTCATTTATTATCAATTTGAACAGAATTTTAAAGTTGGAAGTTCAATTTGGTGAATGATTAAAAAATATATTGAAAAAAGCCAAACTATTTGTGTGCGGGACATTTTTTAATGTATGCGGGACGCGGGACAAAGGAATTAGTTGCGGAACAATCCCGCAGAAAACGGGACGTCTGGCATCCCTGTCCTTATCTTAGTGGGTTTGAGGAAGGTTTTTCGGCAGGAGCCAATGGCCCAAATGACGACGATGAATTGGGAGAAACTATTTCTAGGAGAAGGGTGACTCCTTCATTAGTATCGTAAATGAAGTTATGTTCTGTCTACCCAAGAATTTTTGTCCTTTGTACGTCACAAGACCGAGATATTGTGGAATCAATAAAACAACTCCAGAAATCATGGAGACAGATGACATGATCGCCACAGCAAGAGCGGAGGTCAAAAATCTATTCGGTAATAAAGCTGTTTCACAGTTTACAGATGGTGTCGTTCCTCTTTTTGCAAGTGAAAATCTTTCTTCTGCTTTTTCAATGCTTGAGAGTTGCATGGCCTGCTACTGTTTTTGCGAAATTAGTCGAAGCTTTCATTTCTCTAACACCTCATAGCGCAGGTCCAGAAAGGGCTGTTTCCGTGCACACGATCATAAAAAGCTCTTCTAAAAAACGATCTAAAAAACAGTCGAGCTACTCACAATATCCAATCATTTTTTTCTACCGATTCAATGGTTTGAATAGTTTTGATACATTGAAATTTTGATATTTATCTGAAGCTTCTCGTTCATCATATTATACAGGGTGTTTACAAATTTGGGGTAGAAAATTGAACCGCAGTTACAGGAATGCATCCAAAGTAAAATGTTGAAAAAAATTTAGGGTTTTTATTTTCGAAAACTTGGGAGGGTCAAAAGGTGGTCCTTCGGCCACCTCTATTGTCGTTATTTTGAAAGATTTTAGTGAACTCTTTTCAACAGACCAAAAAGCAATGTTTTTGAATTTTTGATTGTGCTTTGTAATTTTATTTACTATACAGGATGAGTCGTAAATCCTGAAAATCCAGGTTTTTTTTTTAAATCCATGCAGAAAATTTCATAAGAGAACCATTTTTGTTATTTGTTGCTCTACATCAGTTTTATAACCTCTAGAACCTTTCACCAGGATTTTCGAGGCGGATAAATTTTCAGGATTTATGACTCACCCTGTACACTAAATCCAATTACAGAACACATTCAAAGGTTCAAAAAATTGCTTTTTGGTCTGATGGAAAGAGTTTCCTGGAATCTTCTAAAATAACTAGAATGGAAGGGACCGAACCATTCATATTGACCATCCATATTTCCAAAAATAAAAATCATAATTTTTTTAAAACTTTTTTCTGGCACTTTTTGAGCGTTTTCTTAACTGCAGTTCCACTAAATTTCTAGAATGATCTTGAATAAGAAGATTTTTGTAATTTAAAAAAATAGAGGACGTTTGACTCTCTGGCCCGCCTAAATTTAAAAAAAAATTCGTCTGCGGCGCCGAACCGGAGCTTCATGACTTTTGGTCGCGCACTTAGAATTCCTTAAAATATGCTCTGCTAATTCCGGGACACCCTGTAAACAATTTTGCAAAGTTCGGTCTTATGACGAAGATCAAAGTTCACTTTTTTCGGATTTCAAAATTTTGTACTCAGGAGCGTTTCGACAGAATCAGCTAAAATTCAGCATAAGCTGATTTAACATTATCTATCAACTTGCCAAATTGTAAAAGAATCCAACCAGTAGCGTAGAAATTATGAGGGATCACCTTAAGTCAACTTTTCTTCGGATGCTTCTAAATTATTGCTCCTCGTAACTCCTACGCCACTGGCTGGATTCTTTCAAAATTTGACAGGTCGGTAGATAGTTTTGACAAAACAGTCTATGGTAAATTTAGGTCAATTTCGTCAAGACGTTCCTGAGCTACAAATTTTTGAAATCCGAAAAAAGTGAACTTTGGAGGGCTGTAACTTCGTCATCAGGCCGAACTTTGCAAAATGGTATGTAGGTTTTCGTCATATTTTCACGAGATCTCCCCACAGCTAATTTTTTTTTGATACCATCACTGAAACACCCTGTATACTGATTCAAATTCCTACTTATAAATTTGACAGGATAGCATATACAATGGCCGCGTTCGTAAGTCACAACAGTTGTGGAGCACTTCCACGCGATTCGTCGAAATTTCAATTTTGGCCAATGGCGTTGAAGTGCTCCACAACTGTTGTGACTTACGAACACGGCCAATGACTGCGATTTGCAAACAATTATGACAAAATGACACGTGTGCTTGACAGAGGCACTATATCCAATCATGTCATTTATTATGTTTCTTCGCATGGAAAATTTGTATCTTCAATTCTGCTCTGGCAATTGACCTAGATCTATTGGTTGAATTGCTACCTATGATGTGCGGAAAAGACTAATTATGCCTGTGATGATATTTTGTTTATTCAGGTACCGTAAATACAAAGTGAGTTCCCGGAGCCAAAACTACCCACAAAAAGCAGTTCTGCAAAAACTACCAGTTTATTTAGGGCTCGGTACTAGTACCTCTAGTTTTAATCATACGCCTGACGACATCGGAAAGTTTGAGGTCTTGCCTCATTGAGCTTGCGCGGAACCTCTCTGTTCCTATACTGTGGGGTAAGTCGCGTCGCTCATTCCGATTGGCGTACCAATCATCTGGCATGGCGAATGGATGTTGCGGTGTTCCCGTTATGCAGCTCCAGTTTGCTGTTCTTTCGTGTCGCTCTGCTCCTGGTCCGTCTTCCTTATACAGTTGAAAACCAAAGCAGTACGATGCTGCCATGTGGGATCTTGTGCTGGTCGCCGCAGATGTCGGTTGCACATTCCGTTCATTCCATCTTCCGATGTCCTCCGGCTCGCTGGGTTTGGTTTTGATGACCTGAGTCTCTCCGCCCGTGAGTCCTGTATTTCTAGTTATGAACATCAATGCGAGGTACTTGCTTTATGCAGACGACTTGAAGGTTTTTAGTGTGGTGTCTTCCCTCGCAGACTGCGGGCGCCTGCAGGCAGATCTCAATACAATTGTTGCTTGGTGCAGTGAGAATGGCTTGCCGATCAATGTGAGTAAGTGCAGCGTTATGTCCTACAGCAGAAAACATGCAAACGTCGTTTTCGACTACACTTTGGGGGGAGAAATATTGCAGAGACCTCGGACGGTGAAGGACCTTGGGGTAGTTTTTGACGGCGGTCTATCCTTCAAGGAGCACATCAGTTATGTCTCGAGCTCGGCATACAAAAGTCTTGGCTTTGTGCTGAGAAACTCAAAGGCATTTACCAACGTTGAAACACTGAAAGCCTTATATGTTTCTTTCGTCCGGTCCAAACTTGAATACGCCTCTCTTGTCTGGAGTCCGATTTATGACTCCTTCGTCAATGATTTGGAGAGAGTTCAGAGGAGGTTTTTGAAGGCGGCTTATTTTATACTGGACAACCAATACCCTCCACGTGGTTTTCCTCAGGAGATCATGTTGGAGCGGTTCAACCTGTCATCTTTGAAGTCTCGAAGAGTGTTCCAGTCAATCCATTTTCTTTTTGGTCTATTTAGCAACACGTTGGATTGCCCTGATTTTCTTGGTGCTGTGGGTCTCAGTGTTCCTCGGCTTTCCTCTAGATCACACAGTTTATTCCACCTTCCCACAGCTAGAACCAACATCCTAGTGGCATCTCCTCTCTATCAGATGATTGTCAATTACTCTGCTTATGAGAGCGAGGTTGATCTCTTCAACTGTTCTCTGTCCGACATAAGAGCGAAGGTTTTTTCCTAAGTATGTACCCCCTCTCGGTTTTGTCTCTGGTATCCCTCACCCTTTAACTGGGCTTTTTTGCCTGTTGGGTGCAGTACAATAATAATAATAATAATAATAATAATTTCTGAAAATCACTTTGTCGTTTCTGAAGGTTCCGAATCTACTTAGTATATCAGATAGCGATCTAATGTACTTTAGATTGAACCTCGTTCCGGGTATGAACTCATCGAATGTCGCTGCTGTAATCCCGAATCCAGCTAACCTTTGTCGTATTTCTAGTCTACGTGGACCAACTGGATAGAGGTTTCCAACTAGATTTGTTGTGAATTCTGTATTAGCCGGTTTACCTATGTGAAAATTTGGATTTAGCTCAGGGTCTGGCGATGCCAGAGCCATGACCATGTCTCCTGCAATCCCAAGGGATGGCACTTCCTCAAATAGGTTGTGGCTGTCAGTATCCACTCTAGCGGCGTGATACCCTCCAAAGCCTAGAACGACGGTTGTTGGTAGCGGAGGTGCTTCTAGTAGCGTCTCTTCGCCCATCTTGTCGCTGTAAGCTCCTATTTCTGAGAGGTACGCGCTTAGCGGTTGCGGTACAATCAATTCTTCGTCCCAGACGGCTTCTCTAATGTCCGTTTCTGCACTGTTCAGACTAGTCACTCCCTGCTTTGCTTTGACTTCAATTAATCGTAGGTGAAGCATGGCTGTAGCATAGTATGCAATTTCCTCGCGTGCGACAACTCGTTCGAGATGCTTTTCGTTCGTCCGGAATGCGTCGTACGTATCAACTGCTATGTCTACGATCTTGCGATAGCTAGCAGAGAAACTTTGTCGTGAAGCAATTTCGTAGACACTCACGTCAACTCCAAAGATTGCTTCAGGTAGGATTGACTCATTCCGTTGCTTCGATGGTCTTGTTGATTTGTGGGTCGGTGCCGGTCTCTCCTCGGATCTTTCATTGCTTAGATTTTGCATCGGTCTTCCTTTAGACGGTGCTTTCAATGTTTTCTTTCCTACTTTCGTAGGATCTTCACTTCCTCGGCTGTATATACTTCAAGATTATTCCGAAATTGACTCGCCATCGAAGAAGACTTCCTCTGGTACGGCTTCTCCTATAACAACAAAAAGTTCTGAGGAGATATCACATCTATTTTTATTTGACTAAGATTTTATGATGGACGGACGTAACGACAGACTGGCAGACAGATATTGTGAATTTTTGGGGATAATGCGCTACAAAAATTTAACAATTAATTTTTCAAAATCAAAAGTTTTCAAGTTTTTACAGAATATCTCGAAAACAGTCAAATGCTCGGTCAAATCTATCTTTGGTTTCTCTTGATTAATACTAAAGATGGTTCCAAAATTTGACAACTTTCCGAATAGCTGGATTACACTACACCATTTCTTGTACAATTTCTTGAACAATCTGCCAAAATAGTGTCAAAAACCAATGAACTTGAATAACTTGATTGTTTAATTGACAGATTTTCAAAAAATTGTGTAGTGTAATACAGCTATAAGACATAACTGACATTACTAACTGACCGTACATTTCACGGCTTCTGGGATACCAGGGTGGTCAATGAAATATACAAACCCCCTCTCTGTGTATAGCCTCTCCTAACCATGGTTTGGCGGTTTTTAATGACGGCGTACTTAGGGGTAGGTATCTGCTAATATAAAGGAGGTCCCATCCGTTTTGCTGGGCAATCAAAAAACAATCGTCTTACTGTATACTGCTTCCTAATGTGGACTACTTTGAACACCACGTGGATCACCAATTACGAGACCAAATATGGCTCTTCCTTCCTTCCTTTATTCTTCAGAATATGGTTTCTGTAGTTCTCACTCCAACTGCGCTACGTTATATGACTTTATTTAAACTCAAGATGGCTTTCGTGAACTGTGATTTTATTTAATTATCAGTTGACGATTTATAGGAGATGCGACACGTTAAAAGGTACGAAGAGAAGCCATCCTGAGCCATCCCATCGGGTGCGTCGGCTTGTTCCGACTTATCATTGCTCCGACTCTCGCTTGGTCCGACCTTGGGTTGGCATCACTGGAGATGAAGTGAGGCTTCTGGTACGTTCTGCAGTGGCGTAGCCCCAGCCGTTTGGGGCAGGGCATAGACCGGACACCGGGCGCGGGCAGGGCATACAAGGGCAGGGGCATCGGCATCACATGACTGTCATGAGGACCCTGGCCTGGAGTGAAGAATCAACAAACCGGCACTTTGCATTAGGTAAACATCGCCGTTTACCTCCGGGGTGCCACGAGGATTCGTTATTCTGGGATAACACAAACCATATACTTATCACATAAACATAAACAGAGGCGGTGGTATGGACTCCCGTAATGTGTTCAGCTTTGTGAAGAAGATGTAGGTAAATTTACTTTCAAAAACCAGTACCTAGATAAAACCGCATAATATGGAGGCATTCTGAACCTATACCTATCTGCATGGCTTTCAAAAGAAGTACCCACACTTGTTCTTCGCCTTACTTTCTATTCCTTGACAGAAATTCACCATTCAGGTCTTTTTGGGAAGTTACAAGAATGTATTTTGGTTTGAGCTTATAGACATTTTCAAAATCCAAAAAAATTAAAGTTTTGAAAAAATTATTTTTCTATTATAAAAATGTTTGTAGGCTCAAACTAAAGTACCTACATCCTTGTAGCTTTCCAAAAAGACCTGAATGGTAAATTTCTTTCTTAGAAAAAACCCACATGAATTGATTCCGCAATAATGTCTTTATTTCACCAATATAAATAACTTTGTCCTTAAATGTAAAATAGTTATTTCATCAGCGACCATTATTGCAGCTAGAATCGATAACGACCAATTTTTACATGGAGCCAAAGCGGGAGCCAAAGTAATCAACACCGCTTGACGGAAAAGAGAAATATAGGGTCATTTATCGCAGACAGGTAGGACTCAAGGCGAAGACAGCAAAGCTTTTGGTTTTGTCTGCAGCAATCATTTGGTTACCTACTACTCTAGTTACTTCTAGTTCCTAGTCCTAGTCCTCTAGTAGGATTAGTTGGTTAGTTAGTAGTAGGTGGTACTAAAGTAGGTACCAACCAGACCCAGTTGGAGTTTTGTTTGTCATGCGAAATTTTTTATGGGGAGGGGGGGCATCTGAGAGTCACTCATCTAGTTTGGAGTAGTATACCGTCCGTTTTTTATTTTAGGCCCCAGCCCGTAGCATCTTTATTATGGATTTCACACCCGATATATTATATATTTTTGAAATCAGAAAAACAAGATCTTTCTATTGATGATATGTCAACTTATTTTTGACAGATGTCATTTTTTGAGAAATGACAGAATAGTACTTGTGATACATCATTTTGAAGCCTAATCAATTCTGAGGAGAACTGTGTTTTTATTTTTCAAATAGGGTGTCTTTTACAGCTTCTAGGGGTCTTTCAATAGGAAAAAATGTCAATTTCAGAAATAGCCACTCAATAAGTAATAGGTATTTTTAAAATTAATTATTGGTGATGATCTGATTTTTAAATTGTCCAAATTATTGGGAAACTTTATAAACACCTTATCTTTCGGGTAGGCTCATAAAAACTCAAGGGGGGTTATTTCTGGCAAGCTCGGATGTCACCGCGTTGGGCCGGTGGTAGTTCCAATTCACTGATCGTCGAATATTTCATTCAAGGAACAAGGAGGCGGTCATTCGAGCAACTCTTTAGGGCATTTTTTGTTCCATTGTGATCAATTAATCATCATTATCATTAGTTTACATTAAAAATAGGTACCTGCCTAACCTATTTACTTATTATGTATTTTTGAAATTCAACATTTTTTTCCTATTGAAAGACCCCTAGAAGCTGTAAAAGACACCCTATTTGAAAAATAAAAACACAGTTCTCCTCAGAATTTAATAGGCTTCAAAATGATGTATCACAAGTACTATTCTGTCATTTCTCAAAAAATGACATCTGTCAAAAATAAGTTCACATATCATCAATAGAAAGATCTTGTTTTTCTGATTTCAAAAATATATAATATATCGGGTGTGAAATCCATAATAAAGATGCTACGGGCTGGGGCCTAAAATAAAAAACGGACGGTATATTGTATGTGGCGGATTTACCCGTTCAGTCAGCTTATTTAGTCGCAAGTTTTAATTTCAGCCGTAAGCACAGCACCGCTTATTGGCTGTTCTGAGGAGGCTGGTTCGTAAAAGCTGCGCTTACGACGAAAATTAAAACTTGCTGCTAAATAAGCTGACAGAACGCACCTTTAGAGGCCCCCAAGGGGGATCTGGGGGAGGGGGGCTGCCGCGCAGAATTTTTTTGCGGATAATAATATGAATGTTGATAGTAATAAGTGTTTTTTAGTCAACAGTCGACACAAAACAGGTAGGTAATCAAAATTTAATTCAAAAGCAAATGAAAATGGAAAAAGATGTAAAACAGATTTTTTAAGGTTAAAAAAAGTGGGGGAGAAAGGCCCTCTCCCAACAGTTTTCGCGGGGGCCCTCAGCCACCTAGCTAGGCCGCTACGCCACTAAACTCGGGTTACATAAATACACATTATATACCGAGCATTATTATATACCAATCAATGGCTACGTTTACACCGTGGCTTTGGTCCGCGACCTAAGCACTAAATTCGACCTAAATAAATTTAGTCCACGTGGTGTAAACGATCGCAGTCAAGGACCAAATTAGGACCAAGTAGCTTGGGTCAGGTCTCCGGTTAGCCGTGGACTCAAGTAAATTTAGTTTTTATATTTATTTAGTTTAAGTTCATATTTTAAAATAGGTCAGCCGCGTTAGTCTGCCGGTGAAAACGCTGGAAGAGAAGAATTACTTTAGGTGGAACTTGGGTCAGTGCTTGGGTCAGTCCAGTTTACTGAAAGGGCGGAAGGAGGGGAGGGGGCAGGGCCCAGAAACTAGCATACATCGATTTAAGAAAAAATCTTACAAACTTCGAATTTACAAAAATGAAGGAAAAAAAACAGTCATGAAAAGGGGCCTCCGCTGAGCCCCTTTGATAGCGCGCGTTAGGCCCTGGGCGCGCGTTCACTGCGCCCATGGGTAAATCCGCCAAATTATAATATCTGTGGGACACAGATGACCGAATGTGATTGATTCATATTTTATGTCAAGTTCCTTGTGGCGTGAACCCTACCCTACTAACGTCATCCACTTCCTATAACCTCTAACTTATACTGCGAAGGGGCAAATTATATGCTCTTTCCTTCCTTCCTCAAGAAACAGTCCTAGCTCGAAAATGCGGGGCTTTCATGAAAAATCTAACGGTACTTTATTCTTCAAGATGAGACGACGGATCATTTGATTGTGCCGATTCCCGAAAATTCAGAAGATTATAGTGACACCAGGACCGAGCCAAAGCAGGGGTCGCAAGGCCGTTTTTTCTTCACATTTCGCAGACTTCTTGGGTTTCAGAAACGACAATCGTAGTTGGAATACTCACAGTTGGGTCAATCCCGCCTATATTTGCAGAAGAACCCCGAATTTTTCGATTCCGACTGGCCGAAAAATGGAAATTACACTCCGTACTCCGAGTTACACTCGCTCCGAGTCGTTATGCCGTCGCCATTAACAGCCATTAAAGGAGTAGGCGCTGTGTGCTGTGATGACATGACCATGGTATCTTCACGTTCACGAAAACGATTTTCCCGGTTATCGAGACCATCGCGTACAGATGCGCTCTAGAAAACTTTAGCATCAGGTACTTGAAGGACAATTTTCGGTGGTACTAAAGCTGAGATAAACCGATAAATCTTCTGAAAGTCTAAATTTGCAAAAAAACAGTGCTAACTTGAAAATGCGGGCTTTAATAAAAAATTTCCTAACGGCACTTTATCCTCCAAATGAAACGGCGGATCAAGCCATGGTACCGATTCCCAAAAATTTTCACGAATAATGACACCAGGGTCGGGCCAAGGGCTCCGGAGTCGATTTTTTTGACATTTCGCAGACTTTGTAGCCTCGAAAGCGACATTCGACGACGCAATTTCCATAATTAGGTCAATTCCTTACATATTTGCAAAACAAACAAAATTTTTCGGGTTCAGCTGACTGAAAATATGACCTGGTCGTTCTAAGAATACAGATCGCATTTTTTTCTTGAATGAGCCTATATTGAACGCAAAAAAAATTGCGTTCAAAAAAATCCGA
Organism: Anaspis maculata; assembly: GCA_949128115.1. Lineage (NCBI taxonomy): Eukaryota > Metazoa > Arthropoda > Insecta > Coleoptera > Scraptiidae > Anaspis > Anaspis maculata. Next base: position 24,028,607 of record OX421967.1, read on the forward strand.
AAATTTCATAGATCTCAGGTGCTGAAAGGTCTACCGAGCAATTTTTTCGGGAAAATTTCGAAATTACCAGTTTTTTTCAAAAAAAAAACTTTGCAAATCGAAAACGCAGGCTCTAATCAAAAATCTTCCAACGGCATTTTATTCTCCAAATGAGACAAGAGATCATTCGATTCTGCCGATTTACGAAAATTCTCACGACAGGGTTCTCGCTAGTCAATGGAGTCAAATTTCTTTGACTTTTTCCCTGATTTTACAGACCATGGATGGTCGTGAGTTTTCCCTGACTACTGAGTAAAGAAATTCTCAAGCACCTAATAAAAGAAATAGTTGTGCGTAGCAGGTAAAATAAAGCGATCAATTTTTTCGGCAAACACAAAACATGTTGACTGCATGATTGATGACTAGGAGCGATAACAGATTTGAAAAATGAAAAAAAAGTTGCTCAGTTTACGAATTCCCTGACCCTCAGAAAAAAAACCTTGACTTTTTCATTTTTTTTTTCAAAATTTCATGACATTTCCTGACCAAAATTTTCAAATAGTGAATTCCCCAGGTTTTCCAGGTTTTCCAGATTAGCGGGAGCCCTGCACGATTAATGATACCAGAGCTGACCAAAGGGCTCCGGGGCCGGTTTTTGATAAATCTTTTATAGCCTAAAACTGACAAAAAAAAATAAATTTAACTTGAAAACGCGGGCTTAGATCAAAAATCTTCTAGAATAAGCCCTTCATTTTTCATTTTCACACGATACCAGGGTGGGCCGCCAGGCTCCGGAGTAATTTTTTTCACATTTCGCTGACTTGTGGCTTCAAAAACGACACTGCAACATTTTATTCCAGCATTTTCGGTTTTTCCGTTCTTTCGAGTTTTTCATCTTTTCGGGGGTATCTTCGCCCATTTTTGGAATTACCAGACAGTGAAATCGTACTTTGAACATTATATTATTCTTCTGTTCATAGATCCCCTGTTGTGAAATAACTCTAGCTCTCACTCCAGCTCGTTATTTGTTTTAGCTTCTACCGTTGAAAAAATCGGCTGTGTCACCCCAAAACTTTTCCGACTAGTACCCAGGAACCTCTGGAATTTTTTTCCGAAACGCCCCTCCGGGTGGAAAGTTAGAATTAGAAAGAGAGATTGAAAATAATTTGCAAGAAATTGAAATTTTGTGAGGAAAATTTGAATTTTTCGAGAAAACATCAAATCTTATTCCAAATCATTGTAAAAATAATCAATTAAAAGCTTCACTCCAAGCTCCATCATTCAAGTCCGGTTTCGAAAACCCAGGCCGGTTTTACATTTTCAACCGGAAAATTCTCGTGAAGTTGAGAAAAAATTGTTGGAGAATGTTCATGACCCAGTTACCCCCTGTTTAAAATAGCACTGAAAATCTGTTCACGGGAGAAAAAGTTGGAAAATTTCAAGTTTTTCCAGAGAGGAAAACTCGAAAACCGTTCTCAAAAGTTTTTCTTCCAAAAATTAATTCAATCTTTTTTTCAAGTTTAATTCCCAGCATGTCTGCACCTAAAATCAATATTTCGTGGGGCTCACACTGCATGTCAAAGTCTGCATTGCAGTTTTTTCAAATTCACTAAATGTGCTAATTTCATTGTGGAAAAATTACCGTAAGAAAACTGGTACCGTGTTAATTTTGAAAATGGGTCTACACGACGCTCAATTCCATCTACTTTCGATATCAGTTGGAATTTTTCAAAAAAGTCGATCCCCGCGAGTGGGAATGAATTTTCGAGATCAAAAAGCGAGTCCTCCTAGTCAAAACACAGGTGAAATGCCCCTCTCGGTAATATAACTTTTTTTGTTGTGTTGCTTCCTGCCAAAATTTAATTCCAATATCCATCGGATAGGTTTTAAATATAATTGAATGATGAAGTTTTGAATTTTGACATTTTTCATTATTCGACAGATAATACAGATACATAATAATATATACATAACAGCAAGGACAATACATTCAACTGTGCTGAATACAGTTTTTCAGGGCTTTCAAATGACATATTGCAAGTCGAGATCCGTGGGATATATGGCTTCTGACATTTGTTGATAGTGAACAGTTCTGTTTGACAGATGACAGTCAAAAACTATTGGGCTCATTCCACGGAAAAACCATGTCTGCACACCAAATTTCAAGTCTAAGTATGTCACAAATTCTTGAGACAGGAAGAGTTGAGGTATACTCTGCTTTGGTAAAATTTTTGAAGAGGAAGAGTCGTTCAACATATAACGTTTTTAATTTTGCAGGTCTGAACTTGATTGCGTTTGTTTATGAGTCCTATATTTTCTTCTGGTTTTAATTAGTGTAATGGCTAATAGGACAAACCAGTCCTAAGGCAAAAAAAAAGTTGATCGTATCAACGGTTTCGCAGTTACCGTGAGAGATTACAGATACACAGACAGATAGACAGACATCATTCTGGAAATGGTCTTAGTCGTCTTGGGGGACCTCCAAATGGATATATCCGTGGAAATCTCAAAAACTTTTTTCTGCACGATTACAATATGTACTTACTTTCCCTTCCATGTTGGTGGGGGGGGGGGGGAGTCGGAAAAGTATAAAAGGAAGGACGTCAAATTAGGTGGTTTTGGCATGTTTCTGGCATGTTTCTGGCAAATTGTTTCGTATTATGCGTTCAGCTTTTATTTTCACCAAAGCAGGCGAGTCTAGTGTGTGATGTGTGACAGAATCCACCTTGTAAGAGCGGATATTTTTGGAATTGATAAGCCGCTTTTACAGAACTTCGTATGTCGCCGGGGACAGTGTCGCTGGCCAATAGGATTCGATCCGCCTGTACTCCCCTACCTCCCTCCATAACTCCCCGCGACACGAGTTTCTGTCGTCGTGTCGTTCAAATTATTCAACTACATACAGTGGAGTGGGGGGATTGTCGCCGGCGACAAACGAAGTTCTGTAAAGCCGCCAATAAGCATTAGGTATTCTGTGTGATAAAGGGTATTATAGTTACTATACTCTTTTAAAAAGACGTATGATCACCCGTGATTATCACACTCTTCCGTGTGGTTTCCTTCGAAAACCAGTCGTGTGACAATACTGCATACGACCTACAAGTTGGGGCTAAGACCGCCGTAAGTGCGGTTACTATAGCAACGGGCGCAACGGCCAATCAGACCGCTCTATTTGGCAAGTTACGCCGTCCTAACTTTTGCGCCTGGAACTTGGTATCGAGCCCTTATCTATTAATACGATTCTGGCCAATAAATCGGGCATGCATGCGCCACTCAAAGGCAGTGAAGCCAAACCTTTCTCAAAAGCAGCTCCCGGGAATGAGGTCCCTCGATCAGGGACACCGTCCAGCTTAAAATGAGAGATACTTTAATAACTTTCTCTGGACGGTCCTCTATCTGGCTCATGTATTTCGCGTAATCTGGCGACCAAACGCAGGAAGCATAATCAGGCCCTCCCCTTCGCTACGCCACTGGCCATTGCCTGTGCAGAAGCCTCACTTCATCTCCAGTGATGCCAACCCAAGGTCGGACCAAGCGAGAGTCGGAGCAATGATAAGTCGGAACAAGCCGACGCACCCCATCCCATCGATTACGGGCAGTTAGCGCGACAATTTCAAACGCGACAGCCCACAAGAGCGACAGGTTGAATAAACATGGCAACATGGCCATCTAGTTTGACGGAAATGTCAAAAACTTGAAAAAATGCAATCCCCTTCCTACAAGCACCCCTCCCACCCTCCAAAAGCGCTAGGCAACGTCGCACTGTCGCGTTTGTTGCTTTATTATTGTTTGATTTGTTGTCCATGTGTCCCATATCCCATAATAATAATGCCAGTTTATAAACATAAAGGTAGGTAAAACAAATAGAGTTTGGAGTAAAATTGGATTTAATTTAAATTTATGTAGGTAGATGATTTAAAGGTGTATTTTTTAGTGGCTCCGGAGAAACACAATAGTCATTTCGGGGGAGGATATGTTTCCTGTCTTGGGACTTGAGGCTGGGTTTCTTCCAGAACTGGTTGATATCCTTGTCAAAGACCGTTGTGATAATCATATCAGGCTCGCTCAAAGGGTGAACAAGTCGTCGCCACATCGTACCATTCGTACCTACTTGCTCTTGCATCCAGGACCAGGACAGAAGATGGTCCCTTCAGGCTAAGATGGCCATCAGGTAGGGTGACAGGCAAATACCTAATTGTGGACACCGTCACTGTCTCTTATAGGTACCTACTCGGGTACCTACATAATTTTGTTGTTTTCAAAAGAATTCTGACCTGCAAGAAAGGCCTCGCCGGCTGCTATTACTACCAACTACACTGCTCCAATAACTTGACACATCTTATCACCATTTTGCGGCCGCTACTTGGTAGATAAGATTTTTCAAATCCATTAACTCGTTCAAAAGATATCGACCGACAAAGTCGCGGTCACGAAATGGTGATGGGTCGAATTATTGGACCAGTTTAATATAATTACTGCTCAAATCAAATAATTGAAAGGCTTTTGGATTTATCTACTCATGTGTATTTTTCAGCCCCTAAGGAAAGACACTTTTGCAATGGATGCCTGCTAGCCTCCAGGTTTTGAGGGAAACAAGGAGCTAAGCCATTTCCGGAGTAAGGTGGTCACCTCTTGGTCCCAGAGGACAGACCTGAAGCTGCTGAAAAAATTCATACCTAAGCGGGCGGACGCCCCCCCCCCTCCCTCTGGATTCACCAAGCTCATAAATTTGATCATCAAATAAAATAGAAACTCGCAGTGGTGTTGGTCAAACAACAGTGAAATACCCATGATTTAGTTGGTAAATCGATAATATATTATGAAGGCTTGGTGCAACCGGAGGCCAATTTTTTTTTTAATTTCAAGTGATCTAAGTGGTAATAGTACATGTAGATACCTACTCATTCGATGTCTTTTTGTAATTGCTGATTTTTCATTATTTTGATACATATATTTACGTTCACAAATGCTGTAGACTTTTTTGCTTTTAGTCCTTCACCATAGTTGTTTTTTACAACATAGGTACTCCTATTACATCCATATACCTGATACCTCTGCCATACATTTAGCTATCATTCTTTTCAAGTATTCACCCGACACTTATGGGGTCTGACTCCAGGATTTTTGTCTAAAGCAATGAGGCTTTCAATTTTACATGTTCTTTACCTATTTCGTCAGCTCTTCTAAATTAAGATGGGCCACAGATTCATCAATAAAAATGTCGTAGTCTCCTGCTTTATCTGGATTTTCACTATTTAGGATTCTTCCTGTATAGCAAATAAAATTTTTAACACATTCGCAATAGTTGAAAAAAAATTTCATTCTATTCTAAACAGTTTCTTTAATTCTTTGTCTCCTACAGATAGAGATAACGAAAAAAAGAGTTTGAAATCCCACCTGGTGCGTCTATACAAACAACGAGACTTTGGATTCAGGGGTGGATGGGTCCAGGCCTTTTTTCCCTCTGGGCTGGTGAGATTCGTGAAAGAGTCGGTAGGATAAAATAAACACTTTTGAAAATTATAAATGAAAGGCAGAGTCTTCACACAAAATGTTTATAAACATTTATTATTGCAGTTTCGGGAGCCTTTTGTCTCCCGTCGTTAGAGGTAAAATAGTGAAAGCTTGTGAAATATTCTGGTGAAGAAGTAGAGGAGTGAATATTTGACATATAATTTATCCCTTACGCTCCCGAAACTGCAGTAAGAAATTTCTTTGAACGTTTTGTGAGAAGACTACCTTTTATTCATAATTTTTAGAATTTTACACCCACTGGTGAGCGATGGCGGATAAATTTTTAAAGACCAACACTTTTATTCTACAATATATGGAAGTTTTGAGAAGAAAGGTCTGGGAACTCTCTGGGAATGAACAAGTTTCCAACGCAGTGCACTCAGCGGCACCTCATGCATTCCAACTTTATAACATATTGTCCGTCTAAGTAGGTTTTCTCAACCTTACAGGGGTCACTCGACAGTATGGGCATTTTCATTCCATTCTCTTTGGTATTGCCGCGCTTGACAGCTTGGTTATCATTCTCTTCAGTAAACACCGCTTACAATGTTCTCGCAAGCATAGAGTCCGCAAGATACCCAGAACTACGTTCTCTACATAAACACTGATGATAATAAATTGACTTTATTTTCAGGCGGCATTCAGCACAGTGCTGCTTCTTTCATATCATCCAGGCAGTTCCCATTGGAGGTGGAGATTCAGTGGTGAATTAGCAGACTGCAGACTCTAATGGGCGCTAGTAATTATTGCGCATCAGGGTTGTTGTTGAAGCTGCCCCCACTCCTCACTGCACAAAAAGAAGTTTCTAAAAAGTCCTGTGACGTTTTAAAACTTAGTAAATAGTTCATGCCTTATTCCTTTCTTATACATCCCACATTTTGAACTAGTAAGTCGCATCTATCCATCCGAGTATCCATCTATCTATAACTCTTGAACTTTGAACTTGAACTCTTGAACTCTTTTTGAACTCTTACTACTATACCGGGTGATCATTTGAAAACTATCCACCTGCAATAAATCCCGATTCCTAGTCAATATTTCTTCGAGCAAAAACAGGTCGATTTTTATATTGAGGGACACATGACACATCTAAAACATACATTGGCAAATTTCTATCCTCAGCCCCCTCGCCCCACCCATCCGAAAAATGAAATTTAAAATAGCACTACCTACCTTGCGATACATCAAATTGAAGAAAATTAAATTTTCATTTTGAAAAAGATATTTTCAAAAATTTTCACTTCACCCCCTTCTCCCTGAAAATTATCTGAGTGTCCCTTTCAATATTCTGGACCCCTCAATTCTCTTCAGTTTAGTCAGCATCATCCTGAATAGCTTCAAAGAGAATTTTCGGTGGAAAAAGAGCCACCCAAATTGACCCCATTGCTCTCCCCCACCTCAACTATAAAATTTAACAAAATACCACCCACTTTGTGATACATCAAATTGGAGAAAATTAAATTCTCTTTCTAAAAACAATTTTTTTTTAACTCCTCCCCCATTTAACTGGTTATTTGGAGTATTTGAATAGAAAAACGGGGGTTTTAAAAATTTCGAAAAAATTGTGTTCAGGGAGTGAATTCAATTCCCTTCAATTTGATGTATCACAAAGTGGGTATTGTCATTTTAGATTTTTAAGGTGAGGAGAGGGGAGCAAAGGGGTGAATTTGGGTGGCACTTTTTCCATAGAAAATTTTCTCTTTTGATGCTGTGCAGGATGACGTTGACTGCATTGGAGAGAATTGAGAAGTTCAGAATATTTAATTGGACACTCAGAGAATTTAGGGGGGAAGAGAGGTGGGGTTAAAAATTTGAAAAATATTTTTTCAGAAAGAGAATTCAATTTTGTTGGATTCAATGTATCGCAATATAGGTAGTGTCATTTGAAATTTTAAAGTTGGGGTGGGTGGGGGCGAGGGGGCTTAAGATAGAAAATCGCTAATGTATTTTTTTGATGTCCCCCTCGATATAAAAATCGACCTGTTTTTGCTTGAAAACATTTCCACTAGGAATCGGGAGTTATTCCAGGTGGATAGTTTTCAAATGATCACCCGGTATGTTCTTCAAATCGATAATGAGCCTCAGAAAGCTCGCTTCCCTATTGGTATCCAATAACGGGGCTCCGAGGTAGCTAGGATGAGAAACAAATAACATCGTTACTTATTTCTAGCTACCGATACCCACAAGCAGTGTCGGACTGTCGGTGTACAGAACTGTGGTCTTGCAGCCTGATATTACGGCGAGTATTTTGCGAGTCTGAATAACATCAGTGCTTATGTAGAGAACGTAGTTCAATACATTTCTGGGTCTCTTTCGGGAAAGTTGTAAGCGTTGTGTTCACTGAAGAGAATGGAATGAAAATGCCCATTGTCGAGTGGCCTCTGTGAGGTTGAGAAAACAAGTTAAAGTTATATTAGTACATGAGGTGACGCTGAGTGCACTGCGTTGAAAACTTGTTCATTTCCCCGGCCTAGATCTTTCTTCTCAAAACTTCCACTGTTAAATAAAAGTATTGGTTTTATGGTACCGGCCCAAATTTTATAGATCTCAGCAGCCCAGGGAGTAAATTGCCTTTCACCCCCTTGGCCTATCCACCCCTGCTTGGGTTCATCGGTATTATTTTATCATTTCTTTTTTCAAATATAAATAGAAGTTGATATTCTATGTTTTTCAAAATCTTCCTATTGTTTTTCACCGCCCTCTCCGCCTCTCTGGTTAGTCCCCACAGATTGGTGAGGAACTGACAGGTGAAACCACTGGCAAAATATAATGTATTCTCTTGGTTTGTACGCCAATCCAACACTCTTTGACCCACACCCCACATATATTATGGGTGTTTTGTTTCTAAAACACAAGCAACATTTTTCTAGCACTCCTAAATAAGCATTGAGGAACCTGACATTGACAGGGAGTTCAATCGTTCTAGCTCCGACATAAGATCCTGATTCCCGTCTGTTTGCTTACAATATTTATCTTCAAATCTTGGGAATGATAGACAATTTCAGTTTCAAAAAAACGTGTATATTAGCAACCAACGTTTCAACTTTCAACCTCGTTGTCAGGTCTTTTTCAAAGGAATGTGAATTCTAAGAAATACAATATAGAATAATAGTACTTAAAAATGTGATAACACTAGAATAAAAGAGTAAATAAAAGAAAGTGGTGAAAACGGCGTGAAGATGTTGACGAGGAGGTGGCACTCTTCATAAAACACGAGACAGAGCGAGATCAATGATGATATTAATTATTTCTGGGTCTGGATCCAATGATCCAAATGAGCTGCTATTGTCGGTTAACACTGCTGGGAGTGATGAGGCAATCTTTGAGAATGATGTTTACAGTTCTGTAGAATTCTGTAAAGGTGTGTGATGGTTACCTCATGGCCACCATGGTCTACTACTGTAACAAAAGAACACACTGCATTACAATTACAATAATTATACTCGACAGTGATTCACACGGAGTGTACTGATTTGATAAATTTTGGCTTGGTGTCAGTGACAAGAAGGCCAAAATTCATCAAATCAGTACACTCCGCGCGAAACACGGTCCTCGTTTATTTTACGTACGATGGTAGCTATATTATTATTCTGGGAGTTAATGAATATCAGTGATCATATCAGACATGAGACTTGAACAAAGAGTGGAATATATGATGCATAACTGCGGAGAAGTTGATTCCAAAAAGTGATGTAATAACTTACGAGATTCATATAGGTAGCCTTGTCATTAGGACTTGGACTTGAGGAAAGCTAACACTTGTAGCTTGTAGTATATAGAGCCTTTAAGTGAATATCACCTCAAGTCGCCTATGATTCTTGGAAATTTAGTGAGAAAACATGGCTAGCGACCAGGCTTACTATGAGAGGAAATTTACTTCAACGCTTGATACATACAATAATCCTTACACAAGTGTGTGTAGACTGTAAGTTGGTATAAATCTAACGCAAACAATGACTTTACCTACCGATTCCTTTCATATGTACTGACATCCTTGGCTCTTCCTGTTGGTTTCGCGGATCTTACAAATATCCTCCATTTGAAACAGCAATTAGATAATATAATTCGTACTGCTGTAACGGAAAAAAAATTAATCATTCTGTCATGCATAGTTGTTTAGACCTAATCACAATAGACTTACTTAATCCGGAGTCTTTCTACCGTTCGGTGTAAGACTAAAAAGCCCGAGCCAGCTTGTTCTGTTTGTTCTGTTCCTCCATTCCATCCTGTTCTGGATCAACGCATCGATCTCCCACCTGCTGATGTCCTTCTCCTCCGCTGCTTGCCTCACCTCTTTCCGCCAGGTTTTTCTTGGTCTGCCTCTTCTAGTTCTTCCGAGAGTTCTTCCGAGAGTTCTTCCCTGTGTTCTCGCCTCATACACTCTCCTGGGCTTCGTCTTAACTACTGCTCTTTGAAAATCTTGTTCCCGATTCTGTCCCTTTTTGTCTTCCCCTCTATTTTTCGTAGGGATCTCGTCTCTGCAGCATTCACTCGACTCTCGTACTTTCTTGTCAGGGTCCACGAGTCGCTCCCATTAAATCAGTGTTGGAGTTACCACCTCTTATTTCCTTTGTAACTTCTCTCTTCCCGAAAAATGTTTTTCTCATGGGCCATGGGAGTTGTATATTCTTCGCACCATAGCTATTCTTTCATTCAATTCTCTGTCCTGTCTTCCGTTCCCTCCAATTATTGTTCCTAGATATTTGTAGTGCTCTACTTGTTCGATGTTCGATAACAATAGACACCAACATAAAATTGCACTTATTGTTGTGGAGCACGTGCATTTTGACACTTCGATGCGGCATTGCCGAATGGTCAAAAGGGTGCAGGGAGAATCAGATTGGCAGATCCACATTTCGCTCTTATGTCGCCAAGATGTGACATTTTGCTTTTTGACAGCCGTGCAGCGTTGCCACGTGTAGCGGTTGGGGTGTGTCGCGCTTATGGGCTGTCGCGGTAACTGCCTGTCACCATCCCATCACCCTGTGTGACAATTGTGACATTGACATTTCCATTGTTGGTAATACAGGGCTCTACGCATATAATGAATTATAACAATGAATTCATATTATGCAACCACATATACATTTGACACCACAGAGTGACAGCTTTTCGCACAATACCTTCGACTCAAACAATCACAGGGGCCCTATTTCTAGAAAGGATGTGATCCGTTCACATGCGAAGTTGCTAGACAACCAGGGCTGTGATTGATACTGGTGATCGCTCCCTCCCAGAAATAAAGGCCCCCCAGGTCTTTTTTAGATCATAAAGAACTGCTCCTCTTTATTTTTGCAGTCTTTAAAAGACTGAGCGACGAGACTCACGAGATGCCGAACAGCCTGATCAGCCGATTTACCCTTTCATCCGTATTTACGTATCGCTTCCATCGGAAGATGAAGAAATTTACGGGAGTTAATAAATAGTATATTACGTAAAAAGTACGGAAAGTGATACATCACGCATGAGTGTGTAAGTTAATGCACGAGGCGCAGCCGAGTGCAGAAATCACACAAATGAAAGTAAGACACTTTACGGCGAGTTATGTACCTACACTATTTTTCCTACGACCGGGAGAAAATTACATTTAAATTAAGACGTCATTTTCGTGTTTTTCTGTAAACGTAGATTTTATAAATAACCAGTGGATAAATAATAATTACAGGAATAAGGGTAATTTTAAATGGGTTTATAAAGAAAATGTGTACGTATTTCAAATTTTTCAAAAATTTAACTTTTTTCACAATTTTCAATTCCTTCTCGAAAAATACCGCTATTTTCTCAGCAAGCCTGCCTGTGGCTGTTGTTATGCTTGAGCATCTTACAAGTGAGCGGTACACCGAATTATCGCAAAAAATCAAAAATCCCATCAAAAACCAGTATTTTAAATTTAGATTGCTTTCAAAATATAAAAATGATCTTTTTCATAAAAAAAAGTCGGAGAATTGGAGGAATCGGACTCGTGCCCTCTGGACACACGCCTCGCGCCTGTTGCAGCAGGCAAGGTCGGAGGTAGCGTCTTTCACCATCAAGCTATCAGGGTATTTTCGTCAGCCGGCTAAAACCGGCACTAATAAAGGACACGAACAATTTCTTTTATTCTTTGAAGGGCAATAGCGGCCTAAGGCCCCGGCTACCAGCCGGGAAAGGTACGTTTTGGTCATCAGCAGATGTATGCAGGGCTGGGCAAAATACTTCGAAAAATGTATTTAAATACAAAATACAAAATACGACACGATCCAAGACAGTCGAAATGCAAAATACAAACTACTTCTTGAAATGTCTTTGAAATACAAAATACGTATTTTGGGAAACCTAGAAATTCCAAAATACAAATACCATACCTAAATATTTCGAAATAAAAAATACAAAATACATGCGTATTTTAGCAATTTTATTGAAAAAACCGTAAAATGCAAGTATTTCAATGGAAACACTTCATTGATTCAGTCGCAACAATAAGCCAATTATTATGCCTACAAAGATAAATAAAACAAACAAAGTAAAAAAACTTCATATTCAAACCCATTCATAAACTTCATCCATCAATAATTCATCGGAATACGGACATTTCACCGACAATCAACTCACCGACTGGACATTTCACCGACACCCAACTCACCGAATCGCCTATTCGCCGACAGGACATTTCATCGACTCGCCGTTTCGCCGACTGGACATTTCACCGACACGCCGATTCACCGACAGGACACTTCACCGACTGGACATTTCACCGACACGCCGATTTACCGACAAGACATTTCACCGAATCGCCGATTCACCGACAGGATATTTCACCGACACGCCATTTCACCGACAGGATATTTCACCGACACGCCATTTCACCGACAGGACATTCCACCGACACGCCATTTCACCGACAGGACATTTCACCGACACGCCATTTCACTGACAGGACATTTCACCGACACGCCATTTCACCGACAGGACTGTAGCGTTTTGAGTTTTGGACCATAGGTACCTACATTTGAAAGATTGATATGCTCGATTCCGTACCGGTGCGATTCCGAGCATGGTTGCTGTTCAGCGCCAAAAGTGTATTCGATAACCAGATAAGAATCTAATTTCCACTCAAGTAACTTCCTTCTTTTCAGACCCACCTGATGAGGAAATTTTTTTTTGCTTATCTTCTTGTTTTCAGACCCGCCAGCTGAGGAGTTTATTTTTGACTAGAGTATCGTCCTTCTTTTTTGACTTAAGTCTAGTGATTAGGTGGTACCTAATTACCACCAGATACACAGTCAGTTCCTAAATTTTTGACTAAAGCATCCTTCTTTTTTTCAAACCCACAAAATGAGAAGTGTATTCTTGACTCAAGTATCATCCGATGTATCATCAGACCCACCAGATAAGAAGTTCATTTTCTATTCAAGTAGGTATATCATCCTTCTTTTGAGACTCACCAGATAAGGAATTCATATCAGACTCAAGTTTTATCCTTCCTACACTTAGACCTTCGACCCACCAGAAAAGATTATTTCTTGCTCAAGTATCATCCTTCTTTTTAGCGCCACCAGATGAAAGTTTAATTTTTGAGTCAAGTATTCTTAGGCCTACCAAATATGGAGTTTATTTCGAACTAGAGTATGATCCTTCTTCCCTGACCCACCAAATGAATAACTGATTTCCACTCAAGTACCATCCTTATTCTTTTCCAACTCACTACATAGATTATGTATTGACATTCAAGAACACTTTTTCTACTCGCTAGCTCAGGAGTTTATTTTTGATCGAGTAGGTAACTATCATGCTATTTTTTAGACTCACCATATACAGAGCCTATTTTTGAGTTTTTGATTCAAACATTGCTTCCGTTCCAGACCCACCAGATAAGAAGATCATTGTTTACTCAAGTATCATCCTTCTTTTTAGACCTACTATTCGTATGAGGGGTCTATTTTTGCATCAAGTATCCTTAGGCATACTAGATATGGAGTTTATTTTCGACTCAAATATCATCCTTCTTTCCAGACCTACCAAATCAAGAACTGATTTTTGACTACAGTATCATTCTTCTTTTTGAACTCACTGCATAGATAAAGTCAATTTTTGACTCGAGCAATCTTCTTTTTTTAGACCCGCTAGTTGAGGAGTTTATTTTTGACTCCGTAACCGTACGTCCGAATCCAGATTGGTTGGGGTCTAGATTTGATGATAAATTTTTGCATTTTATCATACCAATTTCATTTTTCTCGAATTTTCCGGGAAAAAGATACAGACAACAATCTGTTTTCCACGTTTGAGCTTTTAGCAATGTACAGGGTCAATGTGACAACATGAAACCTACACAAAAAAGGAAGTTTTTTTTTTCGCATTCGCCAATACCAAACACGATAATGGTTACCTACATTTTGCAGCATTTTTTGGGAACTCGTTTTCAAGCAAAATTTGCAAATTCGGCGAGTTAGTCAAATTTCCTGTCGGTGAGTTGTCTTGTCGGTGAAATGCCCTGTCGGTGAGTTGCCTTGTCGGTGAAATGTCCTATCGGTGAATCGGCGAGTCGGTGAAATGTCCTGTCGATGAAAAGGCGTGTCGGTGAAATGTCCTGTCGGTGAAACGGCGTGTCGGTGAAGTGTCCTGTCGGTGAAATGTCATGTCGGTGAATCGGCGTGTCGGTGAAATGTCCTATCGGTGAAATGGCGTGTCGGCGAATTGTTTTGTCGGTGAAATGTCCAGTCAGTGAATCGGCGAGTCAGTGAAATGTCCTGTCGGCGAAACGGCGTGTCGGGGTGAAATGTCTGGTCGGTGAAATGTCCAGTCGGTGAGTTGGTTGTCGGTGAAATGTATCAAACCCAATTCATTACAATCACAAATGTTGATTTCCTTTGGGGCAACCAGCTTTTCAAAAAAAGTGTCCGACATCCGACATATGGAACTAATCTCGTGGCCGACAGGATGCAACCCTCCCCCAGTACGACGTAAAAAATCCAGTCGAGCTTATTATATCGATCCCAGATAGTGTGCGAACGCAAAAAATGGCAATGGCGTAAAGTACCAAGTATTACCAAAACAATATGAGAACAATCTCAGCCACAACAGACTACAGAGCGTGGGAAACAAAAATGTATTTTCTATTTTGTATTTTGAAAATCGAAATACTTTTCCGAGAAATTTATTTTGAATACAAAATACAAAATACTAGCTGCCTGAACTATTCCAAAATACAAAATACAAATACTTCTCGATCAAATGTATTCCAATACAAAAAACAAAATACTTAAATGTATTTCAAATACTTGTATTTGAAATACCGCCCAGCCCGGGGTGTATGGGACTTCATTTATTAACAACGTCTCCTTCTGAGAAAATTGAAACTCCAGTAATGAAATTAGTGACATTCCAACCGTCACTTTGACATTTTAGTATGTTAACTTGATTCAAAGTATTTGGGTGTATTGGATAGGGCTGGTGCAGCTCAAGATTTCTAAATGGACCCCCATTTTTAGCGCACTTCTCCAAACGGGAAGGCGCTTTTGTCCTCGCTTTGTCCGTCCGTCCGTCCGTCCGTCCGTCACAGCATCTAGTCCTAGACGAAAAGGTTTTTGCAAAAAAATTTTACTCCATTGGGTAGCTCATGACCTTGTATCCCGAACCAAGAAAAATCTCGACGAAATAATAATAAACAATGACAATAATAACAATTTAGTGTGACGCGGCATCGCCGTTGATCGTTGAATGCTGCATTTCAGAAGCCGGCCTGATCTCGAAGGTTATCACATGCGAGGAAGTACCCGATCTTATCATTTTACCATAATACATATGCGGAGTTATAGTTAGAGGATGATTTAAATTTCATTTTAATGAAAATTTGACATCGGTGCGAGATGCAGGCCAATAGTTATTAACTTTTGAAAATGACTCAGAAGCTACGGCTCGGCCGCAAATGATTTATTCGTTGCTTGCTTGTGCTCGATATCCTTTCCTCCCAACAAAACGAAATTCAATACAGAAAATATTTCAACCCGAATGGGTAGCTCATGGCCTTGGTACGCGAATCAAGAAAATTTTTGCCGAAATAATCATGAACAATTACAAAAATAACATTTTGGTGTAGGGCGGCTTCGCCGATCAAGTGCTGGCATTCGCGGTAAGATGTAGAAAGTTGCGATATGCAGGCAACTGCAATCTCTCAATGAAATACATCACTGCATGTACGGCATTATATTTAGAGAACGATTTGAACTTTCTTTTGACAAAAACCCTACTTCGATCCGACCGTCGGGTCAATTGTTATCAATTTTTGAAAACGACCGCAAAGCCACGGCTTGGCGCCAGCGCATACACGACCCTACAAATTTAAAATCAGACGTGCCGAAATAGTAATTGACCATTTTGAAATAGCAAATACTAGGTACCTGAAGGATCATGGCACTCAAATTACGAAACATATTCGCTCAATAACAAAAAAAAAGTAGGTAGGTATCACTAAAAATCATGTAACAGGCTACCATTTTTTCGGTTTTTCGATAAAAAAGAAATGTTCCAATTCAAAAGTGAGCCCGATATTCGTGTTCAGGAGGTCGAAATCAGTTGGAGAACATTTTTTCATATAAGTAACAGAATGACGCTTATGTGGCCGGTCTGTCTGTCTGTCTGTCTGTCTGTCTGTCTGCCTGTCCGAGTCCGTGCAGGAATTAAGACGCTGTACTCCTTCTCGAGAATTGAAACAAGAGTCTTGGACTTTTTTCCGATTAATAGCTGATGTCCCCAAGGGTGGCCAATGGGCACTATTTTTGTTATGCATACATCGTTATCATTATTCTAAAAAACAGAGATCTCCTGTGCACTTCGATGAAGTTGAACTTCTCCTCGGGAAATAAAGCTACAGCTCAAGCTCAAGGACCAAAGAGGCAGATTGGCTTTCATAATTCGGCCGCCATCTTGGCTGCCATATTGAAATTTCTTATTAGTGGAACGATTGTCATGAAACTTGAAACCTACCCTTGTCTAGTACGATCATTCTTATTTTCAAGCCAAATTTCATGATTGCCCCACCATCTTGACCGCCATATTGAAATCTCTTAGAAGTGGAAGGATGTTCATGAAACTTGAGAGTTACGCTTGTCTCGTACGATCATTCCTATTTTCAAGCTGAGTTTCATAATTCTGCCGCCATCTTGGCCGCCATATTGAAATCTCTTATTAGTGGAACGATTTTCATGAAACTTGAAACTTACCCTTGTCTAGTACGATCATTCTGATTTTCTAGCCGAATTTCATGATTCTGTCGATATTTTGGCCGCCATATTGGAATTTTTTGCCCAAGACGGTAGAACCCTATAATTACTTAACATCTTGCGTTCACTAATCCTCCAAAAAGGGAGTGCGCTACTGAGCCTCATGCCCATGAGGCATATTCGCTTGTATCTTTTGTGGTCACATTTACATAGCTGTCAAAGAATTATTCTGCTTCATAAGTGTAGGTGAGAATTTCATTCATAACTTTACAATTACTGTTGTTGAAAGGAAATTATGTAGGACTTTTATTTTTATACATCTCATCGCTGAGGTTGGGCCTTCGATAAGGTTATTTAAGAATGTCAAACCCATACTATCGGTTGAGAGGACATGACTGAGGCCAGTCCTGTAGGTGCGAATTATTGTTGATTTGCTTGTGAATCAGAGTTAGGATGGTATAGAAAGCCGGTTTTTCGAAATTGTGATTAAATCTTCGTTTAAATTTGTATTGTTTCGTGGTCCGAATGAACTGTGCGTTATAATAACGCACGGCTCATAACACACAGGTTGAGGAGGTTGACGTAATTGACAACTTTCGGGCCAGCATTCAAAAACTTTCTGATGCAGTAAGAATGAGCCCTGGAGCAGTAACTTTCTTGCCTTTCGCCTTCTAGGTCAAGTGTTTCACCACAAATCCCAAATTCCGCATAAACTCAAATGTACACTGTTGAGGGCTTTGGTCGCCTCTTCCACGAAACATCGAATAGAAAGTCGAAGACAGCACTTAAATTCAAGTAGTCTCTCTGTCTCTGGAATTTCGAAAACCTTGAACTTTTGTACAAAAACACGCAGTACGTACACTTACATTATTCAAGCCCACATTTTTTTGTTCAACACGAACCAACTTGAAATGAACTACACGGACAGCCCCTTGGATTCCAAAAATTTACCACCATACGGGCATACGACTGTGCAAACAGTAGTGAGAACCAGAGAATGTGCGAACAAAACACCTGGGATCAAAACACGACGCACCATAACAATGACGTGACATGACAGTGACAGATTGGCTAATGACAGAAAAACTTACAATTCTCCATCTTGTTTACAGCGCCCCCAACGGTAGTTAAAATCGCGAATACTTATGGCGAATTCACTTGGCTGCTCGAGTGCTGCTCGGCCGCACTCGTTGTCAAAGAAGAGCCTATCCTATTGGCATAGAGTATGTATTAGAAGATTATGTATATGTATAACTACTACTACTAACTAATTACTGATCGGTTTGAAGTTTGAATTGTAAACACGAGTACGGTCGTGTTCATTTGAGATTTTAGTCTGGTAGGTGGGCAAAGAATCGAAATTTCAATCTTTACCCGTTCAAGAGATGCCATGAATGTTGTTCGATATCATTTCTTTAAGTCGTACTTCAAATCAGTTTTATACCCGGTGAGATGGTTCACAGTAGTAGCCTGTACCAGCAGCGGCATCTATACGACAAGTGCAACTTTTCTTGATCAATTTTATAATTTACTGATTTGTCATCTGTGCTGATTTGTTTCTTACGTGTGTATGTATTGATATTGTTACGTATTTTGCGTGCAATCCCAACGTGCGGTGAAGCCGGCACCTCCGCCAAAATGGACAGAACAATATACTCGAACTTGAGAATTAAATCAGTTACCCCGGGTTGCATCAACGCTCAATTAGTATAATACGAGATTAGTGAAATTTCTTTCGGTCAGTACTCGTTGGTGAATAATAAAAATTCTGGTTTCACAAAAGAGAATGATTCAATGATTGATGAGTTGAAGATTTTATGCATTTTTCATGGTCAATCTACTAGGATTGGCCAGATTGAAAGTCATTCAATCTCGTATTAGCGTTAATTGAGTATCTGACTAATCATTGGAATTTGATTCGACTAACCATTGAAAAGACGCTTTTTCAACATTTGTGCTCTGAGGGGCGTCCAAATTTCAAATTCAAACATCAAATCGACTGGGTCATACAAACGAGGAAATCACAACAAATATACATTTTATTCTTGAATTTCTAAATCATACATCATGTCATCATGGGTACAAATTGTTGTATGTACAAAAAATAAATGCAAGATCATATTATGGAAATGGTGTGTGTTTGTGTTTTGCGTTTATGTCAAAGAGAGAGCCACAACAAGCTGTTCCCTATTTTTTTTTCATCAAAAAATTGGTCTTGCGTACAATATTGTCATTAACTCCTATGATATGCGAATTACAAGAACTTCCTAAGAGCTGATGATACAAAATAAATACAATATTATTTCGTCTTCACCATTATTTTTTTATATAATCATCGTACATGTACAATATATACAGGGGGAAAGGTTTTGGGCATAAAAGGATAATAATAATTAGGTATATAAAGATTACAATAGATTGCTTTGGGGCGTATGCTTGAGCAGAAAAGAAATTATAATACCTAACTAAATTGATCATGATAATTAATTATTTATTTAAATAAAAATAAATTGGGGTAAGCACCTAAAATTAAACTTATAGGGAACATAAACGACAAGAAGGGGACACACCATCGCGCGCGCTAACAGCACCGTTTCTTGCCGGGCTTGCTGCCCTTTCTCAGGTTCACAGTCTCATTTTGGGTAATGTTTTGTCTTTCTTTCATCTCCCGTTTCGACCTGAGCACCAGCCGGGTGATGGCTATAAACATTTCTTCGACGTTGATGTTGTCTTTGGCCGACGTCTCGAACAGCTGGATGTTCATGGTGTCGGCGAAGCGCTGCGCGTCTTCGGTGAGGACCACTTTTCGTTCAGGCGTGTCGTTTTTGTTTCCCACTGGACAAAAAAATCTTTTACCATTCGTAGTTACCTATCAAAATGTTTTGGAAACATTGCATTTTCCGCAGTCAACTACATAATTAATAGATATCATTAATGATGCAGCATAAAAATCTGACCCTGAAACTTGGAATTTATTGGAATGGTTCGGTTGTGTTCAAAGCTATTAAAGCTCTTACGTAATTCTGATATACAGGGTTGTTCAGTCAGTTGACTACTTTTCGCGAGGCCGATACTCGCTTATGAACTCAGGTAGAGAGGTGGACCAAAGAACAAAACAAAGCTCATTCCATACCACTGTTTACCATAATATGGTTAGTTTTCGGAAAAATAATTTGTTTCAATGCATACCACGACTCAATATAAAAGCCTAGCGAAATTTTTTGTTGAAAACTTACTGCGATAAGCTTCGCTTGTTTTCAGGCTATTTTCCTCCTAATTCATTCTGAACGACTCAATAATGTTTTGGAAATTTTGATCAGTTTGATTTTACGTGCCAAACGTTTTCCACTTGTTTTCTGGGCGTTCAATCTCGAGAAAATGGTGATAATCATGGGCCGGCAAGATCACCCGATCTCACGCCCCCAGATTTCTACATGTGGGGTTTCTTGACAGAGCAAGTCTATCCTGACATGCCTCGCATACTGGAAGAACTGAAAACCAATTTTCGAGCAGAAACTAGAGCGATCGGTGCTGGATGTTTAGGAGCGGAATCTTCACTTGAGAGTGCAACGATGCGCTAAATCCCTCGGTACGCACTTGACCGATGTAATTTTTTAGAGTGGAATATATCGTTACGAATGGCATGAGATGAGCTTTCTTTTGCTTTCTGATGAATCTCTCTATATCAATTCATAAGCGAGTATTAGTCTCCCGAAAAATGGTCATACTGACTGGACAACCCTGTAGAGTAGTATTTTCAATAGCTTTCTTGGGTAATTTTTTTATCAATAATATTAAATTGGTAGGAACAGTGGCGGGCTCATAAATGGAAACACTTGACACCAACAATATTTTTCTTTTTTCAATTTGAGCTGATACTAATTGATTTTTCTAGCCGATTTTCACAACAGAAATTTGTTGTGGCACCACAATACTTTTCCGACTAGTATCCAGGGACCGATTGAACTTTTTGTTCGAGATAACCCTTCGGTGGGAATATTTGGACAAGAAAAAAATGAAATTTTTTTCAGGAAAAATTGAATTTTCTGCAAAAACCTCAAAGTTTTTCTAAATCATCTCATTGTGAAAATCGTCAATAAAAAACCTCATCATCTAATCCTATCATTTCCAGCAATTTCCAGATCAAAAATTCTTGCCAAGTCACCCACTTTCTTTGTTTTTTTTTCTTCTTCGAATCTGACTAAGAAAGAAGTTTGCAAGTTCCATAGTAAACAGAGGGCTAAAGTATGGTAGCTCGTAACTCGCATATTTATTGTGTAAGACACCTATTTTTTATAACAATTGATCGCAACAGTTGGTTGTGTTTGTTTACCTTTGTGTGTAGAAATAATGCATAGTTACTGATGACAAGGTGCATTTCTCCCTGTGACAAATTTACGAAGCTGTCAACATCCAAATGGTGAGTCTTCTCACGAGCATATACCTATTTGTGTACTGTAGATTGATTGTGCCTATGTAAATAATTGAACACGAAAACCTCAGCATTGCTTATACAGAGTAAATGGAGGTTTTGTCTGAACTAATACGCTACAGAGGTCATGTGCATTCCCTGACCTCATTGCACGATGCGGGATTAGTTGCGCTAATACGCTACAGGGGCCATGAGCATTCCACCCTGGCCCCATAGCACGATGCGGGATTAGCGAATGGCTCTGTGGTTGGATTCAGGAGCCTTGTGCGAGTATCCCCTGGCTTCATTGTACGAATCGGCACAGGGTCAAGAGTTATTGGTATCGGGGGTGATCACCTGTTGTAGACAAACCGAGAATGAGATAATCACGCTTGATACACGTGATGTGGTATTGGAAACAGGTGCTCGTTGGGGGTACCATTGTACGTTTCATTATCACGTTGTTTACTTAGACCTGGCTGGTATGTATGTGATGTTTGAATAGTCCATACTGCCTATTCGCTCCGTGCACGACGCCAGCGTCACCTAGCGTGCGCAACTTTGTAGGCGCGAAACGTCACTCACGTCCTAAATTACAGATCGCTGAACTGTTATAAATGACAGATCGCTGGCTGGACTGTCATTATTTTGTGGATTGTGGTCAAGTGCTCCAAATGGGTAGACCGCTTACTGCCGAAAACTTTAGCGTCGAAATATACAGCGTCGACGCAGAAATGACGGGAATCGTGCCCTTTTCATGTCCCTTCCCTAACGGATGGAAAAGCTTTTCGAGCCAGCAACAGTGCTTAGTGGCTCAGTGCGTAGATCCTAGGTGCTAGGACACGACAATACAAGCCGGGCAGAGAGGCAATGCTTTGACCAGCAGTCGGTGCCGCTGTTTCAAATTTAGATCAGAATCTATCATAGACCTGAATTTATAGCAAATGTCAAATGTACATTCGGGATGGGTTTACGAGGGTATTTACTTGAGATTTTTTTTTAAAATCGAAACTAACTATAGGCCTCAAGTTAGAGTAAGAATTTTGAAATTTTCCTAATACAGTTAGCCTACAGCGTCTGGAGCCCATATTTGCGATTTATGAATCATCTATATGCGCAAAATTCAACAGTAGTGCCCAGCAACAAAATATCTTTTTTGCGTAAAAAAATTTAAGGAGAATAAGGTCAGAAAATTTGATACAAAAATATGGATTATTAGATACGTACCTATCCACATAACAAACCAGCGAGTTTGAGCACGATAATTTTTTCAATCCTCTCTTTTGCTTATAAAAAATGTACATATTGAAGTATCTAAAATTCTGTAAAAACTTTATTACACTGCACAATTTTTGGGACAATCTGCCAAAATAGTGTCAAAAAACAA
Source organism: Anaspis maculata (assembly GCA_949128115.1). Taxonomy (NCBI): domain Eukaryota; kingdom Metazoa; phylum Arthropoda; class Insecta; order Coleoptera; family Scraptiidae; genus Anaspis; species Anaspis maculata. Next base: position 24,051,096 of record OX421967.1, read on the forward strand.
CGAACTTGTTTGCTTGACTGAGAAATTGTTCCAAAAATTGTACAAGATGTATTGGTGCTTGAAGATCGAAACGATTAATATGATTTTTGGTAGAAACCGCCTCCAAAAATTCCACGACACATAGGTATACACAATCATGATACCCTGCAGTTTATTTGCTGGTTGCTGCCAAGATTTGGGGGTTGAAATTATTGTTTTCCCATCCCCTTCAACTTTCAATAACACAAGTTCTGTGACTTCTGTGTGTGCAGGTTTTGTGGCAATGTTGCCGGCTTCCCAAGATGGTTTATCAAAGGGGTGTGACCTGACCAAGTGACCACTGTCATTATCTGTCACTTTCGGTGCTGTGTATTTTCGACGCTAAAGTTTTCGACGCTAAACGGTCTACTCCTTCAAACATCAGGAAATTGACAGCCCAATCACGCAGCGCCGAGCCATCAATGTTGCTCTTTTTGTCCACATAAAGCGCTGTGATCGGTTTCGTTACTCCCACTCTGTACTTCGCACGGAGCGAATAGAAGGCCAAGTCGCGTATTTAGTAAGGCTGAGCGGAAATGTTTCAGAGTCATATTTATTCAAGACTGAATTGAAGTTGAATTCAATACTGAATTGACATGAGATCAACTCATGGGAGTAGCGTTATGCTCATACTTGTTTTCTATTCTTTTCAGAACCATGACCATGCCCCAAACCGCCGGTGCCGCCTCTCATACTACTATATCTATCTCATCTACTATATTTGAATTGTTCTATTCATTTGTTATCTTTTTATTGTTCATGAAACCAGTCGTTAATTTCAATCATTGTTTTACTTATCGTTTTGAGTAATGATATGCCCTTCCGGCATTTCCTGACTTACAGAAATTTATCGTCCTACAATTGTTAATAAGATTTTGATACTACGCCACTTGGCATCTAAGTTAATTAGCTATTTACGATACAAGAGTTAAAAGTGACACTCACTTGAAATAACTTGAATCTTGTAAATCCTCCTTGATGAGATGCTCTAGCATTCTAATTATTTCAGTAATACATAGCTGCCACCCCCGAAGCAAATCTAGGCTGTATTGCAGTCCCATCAATTGTCGTCAACACAGATTAACCCTCCCCCCCCCCAATAACTTGAAATAACATCAATATTTTCCGCCTTTCCACCAATTACCTTGCATCTTTTAGATAGTAATAACTGGTATGAACATATTATGTAACATATCCAGAATATACAGGGTGGTCCAGGTTATAGTAGCAATAATTCACCATTCGATTGTCCATCGAAAACTAGGTCGACACGCATAATTTAATTTTTCTCCAAAACGCTTCCTAAGAGAGGTACAGCCCTTCAAAGTTCAATTTTAAAAATCTTATTTTTGCAATAACTCTCAGGGTCTATGCTCTCAGGTCATCAAAGCGTTTTTGACCAAATTGGTACAAATACTCATAAAATAGATACTCATCACTTGACATAGATAACTTTTGTCAAAATTGTCCAGTGGCGTAGATACGGGGGGATTGTTCAACTTCTCCCACCCCATTTCCTACGCCACTAGATATTTTTGAAAAATTATACTTTTTTTGCATTCCTTGTTTAATTTAGAAAAAAAATTACTCATGTAAAATTTTGACTAGAGGCTTCGTTCCCAAGATATTTGGGTTTGAAACTTTGGGAAACGCCTCGAAGTCGCGACTTTCAAAGGCCTAGAAATTAAAATCCAAGAAAACTCATGATTCCTCAACTGGAATGAGTTTTCTAGGTCGTTCAAGTTGATTTGCTGCCATTTTTTGCTAAGGAACGAGGCGTTTTCAGAGAAAAACAATTTGGGCTCTAGAAAGTGGCGATTTCGAGATGTTTTCCAAAGTTTAAAACCCAGATATCTCGAAAATCAAGCCTCTAATCAAAATTTCACAGGAGTAACTTTTTTTCTAAATTGAACAAGGAATTCAAAAATTCATTTAATTTTTCAAAAATATCCAGTGGCGTAGAAAATAGGGTGGGAGAAGTTGAATCATCCTTCCTATCTACGCCACTGGACAATTTTAACAAAAGTCACCTACGTCAAGTGATGGGTATCTATTTTATAAGTAATTGTATCAAATTTGGTCAAAATCGCTTTGATGACCTGAGAGTTATTGCAAAAATAAGATTTTTAAAACTGAACTTTGAAGGGCTGCATCTCTTTTAGGAAGCGTTTTGGAAGAAAAAAAATTATCGATGTCGACCTAGTTTTCGATGGACAATCAATTGGTGAATTATTGCTACCATAACCTTGACCACACTGTATTTTGTATACCGCCGTCCTCACCTTGTCACCCCTAAAGCGGAAACTGCTTCGGTTTCCACACATTGCATCCAAATCCCGCCAAATTAGAGATCAGCATGTTTTTCAAACTGTGATCAACATGTCCATGTCAAATTTGACTGACCGTGTCACAAAGGGGACCTCGATTTCGGCCATTCCAAACGTAGAAATGGACTGCAAACAGTGGCCAAGAAAGATTTTCAGAGGAAATTTTGCGGAAGATCCACAAACTTTCGAGAAAAAAAATTGTGGAAGTTGGGAAACTACGCAGTATATTTTAGCGCCGGGCGAATATACATCCCCCCCAGTAGAAATGGTACTGAACGAAAGATAAAACACCAACGGGACCGGGGCGCAAAATGGGGCGTTGGGCTAGGAGAAGCTGAAAAGAACGCGTCGTAAAACAAAAAGCAGGGCTGAAAATCGCTAACAATCGTGAAAAAAACATTGAAAAGAAGGAATAAATCACACGAAACGGGAAGAAAGTCGCAAAAAGGCAGTCGACGCGTGTAAAGAAGGAATGAAATGCAGGAAAAAGCGGAAGAGGCCAAAAAAGGATAACAACGCATGGAAAGTATCGCACAAAATCATAAAAAGGAGGTAAAGTACATTGAAAAAGAAGGAATAAAACACAGAAAACGGGAAGTCTCGAAAAATAGGTAGTTGACGCGTGTAATTTCTCTATTTGCTTTTCAATTCATATTGTTTTTTTTTCCGAATGGCAATAACATACTGCGTTTTGTGGAGCAAATGCATTTTCACATTTTTCGCATAGCTCCTATAGGCAGCTAACAATATAAATGCACAATTTTGGTAGCGTTCTTTTATTCTTCGCTCAAGTGATAGGCAACCAACAATGCAGCTTTTTTCACTGTTGCCTACGTCGAGCCCGTGGAAGCTCATTGAGAGTTTCGTATTGGCCGTGCATGACACAAAAGCTGAAATATCTGGCACGTATTCTGTTTCTTTCTTTACAGCATACACTTTGAAAGGCACAATAAGCTGCAAGGAGCAATGTCCATGCCGTTTGACAGCTGTCGGTTAGCTGTCAAACGTTGACAGCTGTGAATGAAACGACAATTGGCAAAAAAAAAAACAGCGAGAATAGAGTGGTTACCATGGCGACAAGCAAGGGAGGTGGGTGATGTTCAAGTGCGAAAATAGAATATTTAACGTAAGTAAATCGCATTCTTCCGTACCTAGATCGACTCAAAACTGCATAAGAGAATGGTGGTAGAACCCGTTACTGTAAAATGTGCGGCTTCCGGTCCCTTTTATGACACGAGTCACCTCAAAGTTGTTTTCTGAACTGTTGTAGCTGCCGCCGCAACAGCCCCCCCCCCCCCCCGTACTGAAGCTCTTTTCATTTGATTCCGTCCAAATGTGGAATTGATGCGTTTACAATTGAAAAGTGACTTGACCAATGCAAATCCACGTTTACTGCAATTGCAGTCGCCAGCAACAACACCGCCCCAACTTGCAGGACTGTTCATTACTTAATCAATGTTGCTCAAAAGTGAACCAAATATTGTTATACTGATTTTCAATTGAAAACAGACATGTACATGCCCAAATCTACCATTATCCCAAAGACCAGAACCCTTTTTATTTGATTGTGTCCAAATTGGAAATTAATACTTATTTCCAACTGAGAAGCAACATGAATGTTTCCAATTCACCTTCTTTACATTTATTTGTAGCCAGCACTAATAGCGCCACCTTAAACACTGATGACTGATGCCTTTTTCATTCAATGCTCTTTCGTAAAAATGGAATATTCTATTATATTGGTGAGTTACGAGAAACCATACTTTAGTCTTCAAAATAAAATTTGAAAGTGGAATATTTGAAAGAAAAACCTTCAGTAAAAACTTACCTAAAACTCTATTGACTACATCACAATTTTGTTCAATCTCATGCAACCACCGTTTTACATTGGCAAAAGACTCCCCATTTGTGACGTCATAGACCACAATAACGCCATGGGTACCCCTGTAGTATCTGAAAAAAAAAAACAATTCAGCATCTAACTGAGGTAAAGAAAACCATTTGTAAGCTTTAAATTACAGTACAAAGTCCTGTAAAGTATCTGGACAGGTTTTTTTTTCTTCAACTCAGAATTGCTACTGTTCTAGTAAAATTCCACTAACGTGCTGGTGATGGTTCGGAACCTCTCCTGGCCCGCAGTATCCCAGATTTGCAGCTTGACCTTCTGTCCATCCAGACTGACGGTTTTGATCTTGAAATCCACTCCGATGGTGGTGATGTAGCTCCCCGAGAAAGTGTTGTCGGCGAACCGCAGCAGCAACGAACTCTTGCCCACACCTGGAACACGAACGTGATTACGTTTGGTCCGCTTCGATTGCGAAAAAGCAAGATTTTGGTGAAAACAGCCCCCCAGTGGACTTAACCCCGCCCACTCACCACTGTCGCCGATTATCAACAGCTTGAACAGGTGGTCGTAGTCCCTCGCCATTTCCGCTCTCGTCTAGCCCTAGCTGTGGTGCCCCAAACGGTGCATTAAATTGGCAAGGGGTGCGTCCTTTCGGGGCCAAAAACCAACAATTCCAACATCTAATTATTGACACTAGTGACGTATCAACGTTTTTCCCCCAACTGCAGAGCTGCCAACGGAAGCGTCAAGTCCCTAAACGAACTACCAATATGTGTCTGGTTGTGCCACACGCAAGATGCTGACTCTATGATGCTGACTAGGCATATTTTGATTTGATTCAGCATTATTTCAGCTTCGTCGCGAAATTAAAAATGCTTGCGATTGCTTGCGATAGCAGTTGAAGTGGCGTAACGCGAGAGACATCAATGTTGTAGTGGTGGCGGAACTGAAAGCGGCCATCTTGAGCCTGCTGGAACTGTGACAAGTGAACTGTCAAAGTTGTTTACCATCACCTCGTCGACAAGTTAGCGAAGCTGCAGCAAGGAGCTGCGGCCGTTCCTGAAGATGAGCATGGTAAGGGAAAAACGAGAAGGCAAGCCCTTGCACGTGGTGCCGTCCAAGGTCACCACCCCGGACGAGGTCTTGCGACTGACGAAGATCACAGACACTTACCTGTGCGATCCCGACGCCAACGTCTACGACATCGACTTCACCAGGTGCTTTTCTTGCGTTTTTTGAATTTACGCCGCAGAATCGTCACACAGACCTTGGTTGCAGGTTCAAGATTCGCGATTTGGAAAGTGGGGCCGTGTTGTTCGAGATAGCCAAACCGGCGCCCGAAGGGGGCGACGACGGCGCGGCCGTGGACAGGGGCGTGCCGGAGGGCGAGGAGCCCATAGATCCCAATTCGGGACGGTTCGTGCGGTACCAGTTCACGCCGCAATTTCTCAAACTGAAAACTGTTGGGGCCACGTAAGTGTCTTGTGGCCTCTTACATACTTGGCAAAAGAATCTAAATTTTCAACAAGTAGTAGCACCAATGAAACAAGAACTTCTACCAAAAAAAAAAAACTCAAGGATTTCAAAAGCTCCAAAAGTTGAAAGTTTCAAAATTGTGATCCTTTATAAGACTGAAGAGCAATAACCAGCAGGTTGGGCAACCCTCCCCAAAACCCGTGGAAGACCCCATTGAAGGTTATCACATTAATTTTGGTCCAGTACGCAACTTTGAACGGCTGTATTATCCAGAACTTGGATTTAACATTTTACACGTAAATCCTGATGCAAGGGCAGATCCACCGTTCCTTGTTTTGCCAATCATTGAACAGGGCTTGGTGCGTCTTTTTAGCGGGAGCAGCTAGAAGGGTCGGTGTTCCCATTGCGATACTTTTTTGAGCGACGCATATTTTGCTTTTTAGCGCATTTTCCATCTTGATGAAAATCGCTATTGCAACCGCTTTGTCCGTCCGTCCGTCCGTCCGTCCGTCCGTTCCTCGAACTCTTCCCAAACTAGACGACCTAGCTTTCTAATTTTTTTGCTGTTACATAGCTGCCACTCCCAAAGGAGGGCTAGGCTATATTGGATGTCCATATTGCGCCGCCAACATAGAGAAAACCGCCCCCGATAAACTTGAAATAACATAATATTGCACTTTCTACCAGACCTGATGCTCTGGTGTTCTCATTTTTTTAATAATACATAGTTGCCACTTATTAACGTAAGCCAAGAAACATTCCGTCTTCAATATGCGCCGCCGACATGAAAAAACTGCTAAAAACCGCCCCCAATCACTTTAAAATGAAAAACATGAACCCGAAGACATAGCGATCTGATTCTTTCGGTATATAAATAGCTGACTAAAAATGGGAAAGGATAGGCTACTTTTGGTTAGTCGCCGCCCCCAGATTCCGCCCCCAAACGATAAAAAGTGCAACTTTCACAAATGTTACTGATTGAGATGTTCCCTTAATCATTAGGAACTGCCAACTCAAATTATGCAACATTTGCTCAGCCGAACGCTGCCGCTCCCACACGCCGCCCCCAAAGTAAAAGATAAATGAAAAACATGAACCCGAAGACATAGCGATCTAAGTTTTTCGCTATATGAATAGCTAACTAAAAATGGAAAAGGATAGGCTACTTGTGATATGGCGCCGCCTCCAGCTTCTGCCCCCAAAAGAAAAAAGTGCAACTTTCAACAATTTTCACTGATTTAGCTGATAATGTTACCTCTAACATTCAGAAACTCTTGACTCAAACTGTGCAAGAATTTCTTTGCCAAACTCTGCCGCTCCCACACGCCGCCCCCAAAGTAAGAGATGAATGTAAAACATGAACCTGAAGACATAGCGATCTAATTCTTTCACTATATTGATAGCTAACTGGAAGAGGAAAAAGAATTGGAAGAAGAAAAAGAGAAAAAGGCCACTTTTGATTGGTCGCCGCCTCCAGCTCCCGCCCCCAAACAAACAAAAATGCAACTTTCACAATTTTCACTGATTGTTATATTTCCCTTACATTTAGAAACTCTCAACTCAAACTGTGCAACAGTTACTTTGCCGAATGCTGCCACCCCCACACGCTGCCCTCAAAGTAAGAGATAAATGGAAAACATAAACCCGAAGACATAGCGATCTAATTCTTCCGCTATTTGGATAGCCGACTGAAAATGGGAAAGAATAGACTACTGTTGATTGGTCGCCGCTCCCAGCTCCCGCCCTCAAGCAAAAAAATATTGATGAGTGAAAGAATTTTCATTCAAATCTTTTTCATTGGCAAGTACCCCATTCTGATAACAAAATATCACAATGAGTTTCGAATGAAGAAAGTGGGCAAGGAATGGTGTTTCTTCTTCAACCAAATTTCTTTACGTCCACAATATGCCTCTTCGAGAAAATGCGCTACTGAGACTCACGCACGTGAAGGCATACTCACTTGTTTTTATTAAAACGAAAAATCGACCATGCTATAGTATACAAGATGGTCCAGGTTATAGTAGCAATAATTCACCATCCGATGGTCTATCGAAAACTAGGTCGAAATGCATAATGTAATTTTTCTCCAAAACGCTTCTTAAGGGAGATAGAGCCCTTCAAAGTTCAGTTTTTCAAATCTTTTTTTGCAATAACTCCCAAGTCATTGCAGCGATTTTGACCAAATTTGGTGCAAATGTTTACGAAATAGATATTCATCACTTGACGTGAATGACTTTTTCCAAAATTGTCCAGTGGCGCAGATAGGGGGAATTGTTTAACTTCTCCCACCCCATTTTCTACGCCACTGGATATTTTTGAAAAATTATATTTTTTTTGAATTCCTTGTTTAATTTAGAAAAAAAAGCTACTCTTGTTAAATTTTGATTAGCGGCTTCATTTCCAAGATATTTGGGTTTGAAACTTTGGAAAACGCCTCGAAATCGCGACTTTCAAGGGCCTAAAAATTAAAATCCAAAAAAACCTCATGATTCCTCAACTGGAATAAGTTTTCCAGGTCGTTTAAGTTGATTCACTGCCATTTTTTGCTAAGAAACGAGGCGTTTTCAGAGAAAAACAATTTGGGCTCTGGAAAGTGGCGATTTCGAGATGTTTTCCATAGTTTAAAACCCAAATATCTCGAAAATCAAGCCTCTTACCAAAATTTCACAGGAGTAACTTTCTTTTCTAAATTGAACAAGGAATTCGAAAAAAGTATAGGGTGTGAGAAGTAAAACAGCTCCTACGTATCTACGCCACTGGACAATTTTGACAAAAGTTATCTACGTCAAGTGATGGGTATTTATTTCATAAGTATTTGTACCAAATTTGGTCAAAATCGCTTTGATGACTTGAAGAGTTATTGCAAAAAGATGATTTTAAAAACTGAACTTTGAAGGGCTGTATCTCTGTTAGGAAGCGTTTTAAGAAAAAACTGAATCATACATGTCGACCTAGTTTTTGATGGACCATCGAATGGTGAATTATTGCTACTATAACCTGGACCACCCTGTATTATTATACAAGTTTCAAAAGACATAGTACTGTCACATGACTGGTTTTGGGGCACGACGAGCTTGCGAGGAGTGCTCCAAAGAAAGTATTGTGACAATACGTCTTATTAAACGAGTATAATATTCTATTTTATCTAATTTCTCTCAATAATCGCCCAATAATTGGAAATTCTGGCTGCATAAAATACCTAGAAACGTCTGACAGTTGACACTTCAGAACTGACGTTCGCCTACCTTTTATTGGCAATAAATTGTTCCTATTGGTTGGAAAACTGTTTAATAATATGCTTCATTGGAGCACTGTTTTCGATGTAATAATGAATCAATTAGTAACGCAAGATAAAAGAAGTTATAATCATGTTTCTCATCTGTCAAATGTCACAGGCTGCTTTGATTTCTTTGTTGATTGACGAAAATTGAAGATAGGTCGGAAAACTACGGAATTTTCCAGTAAAACGAAAACTGCTTCAGACATCACGTCCTGCAAAAAAAGTCCGTCCATCTGTAGCGGAAATGTGCGAAAAATGCGGTTCAAAGGTGGCCCAGACGACTTCATGACGTGCGTTCGTGAACTATCGTGTCGAATATCACCAGTGCAGCCAACCGCGGCTTGTACCCCCATACTCGGTAGTTAAGATTTGGAAGCATGACAAAATCTGTGAAGTTATCGGTTATCAAGAGTCACATACTCTAGCTAATGATCCAGTTGCTAAGGCGACAACCAATGCAAAGACTCCTTGGCATGGCAACTTCATTGTTAGCAAGATTGTTAGTAAACTATCTGCTAACGGAATAAGGCTAATAGTCCAGGAATTATAGAAAAAATAGCGAACAAAAATGAAAGCCAGCCGGATTTTTGTATATAAGCTCAGTTAAGCATGTAGTTCAACATAGTGAAAGTCCTCAAGAATCCGGTGTGAGCTTCGGCCGTTGTGGCCTCGAGAAGAAGTTGAGGATCAGTTTTTCGCGTATATCTCGTGAACAATGGCACTTAGGAGGAAAGTGCTCGGGAAGAAATTGTTGAAAATTTTATTGTCTATAAGAAAGGCCCTAACATATTTTACCATCAGTCCACTCCTTCTTCGTCAAAACACAAGAAAAGCTAAATAGTCCAGATGCTCGATGCCGAAGACCTTACGGACCTTGAGTTTTATGATGGCTGGGTGCCACTTGGTAGAGGTGTTGTTCGATCCATTCTCTTTTGATTGAGACTTATTGCCATCAATACCAACTATGCCGGTGGCATATACAGGGTGAAATAAAAATAAAAAGTTGAACAAATGTACCTCAAGAACCAAAATAGGTGAAGACATGTAAATCGCCAAAAGTATTCCTAATTTCATGATCATGAAGTCGTCGTGAACTTGGATCGAATATGTTGACCCGTTTCTGAAATATCTTCAGAAGACTGAGGTCATTACGAGAAAAAAATAGTTTTCCGTATATCAGTAATTCTTTAGATATTGAATCGAAACTTGGTGTTTTGAATCGAAACAATGATCAATTACATTTGAAATGAAATAACAGTGAAAAACCCTCTCTAGGCCAACTACTTTTAGAAAAAACACAGTCAACTTTTTTTCTGATAAGTAGACAAAAAAAATTTTTTTTTAGGTAACAACTTCAGTCTTTTGAAGATATTTTAAGAATGGCTCAAGATATTTAATTCAAGTTTGCGACGACTTCATGACCATGAAATCAGAATTATTTATGGCGATTTACATGTCTTCACCTATTTTGGTTCTTGAGGTACAAATGTTCAACTTTTTATTTTTATTTCACCCTGTATATGCCGCCGGCATAGTTCGTATTGATGGCTTCAAGTTTCAATCAAAAGAGAGTGAATCAAACAACACCTCTACGAAGTGGCACTCCGCCATCATAAAACTCAAGGTCCATACAGCCTTCAGCATCGAGCATCTGGACTATTTTGATTTTCTTGTGTTTTGACGAAGAAGGAGTGAACTGATGATGAAATATGTAAGGACCTTTCTTGTAGACAACACAATTTCCAACAATTTTGCTCCGAGTGCTTTTCCCCTAAGTGCCATCGTTTACGAGATAAACACGAAAAACTGATCCTCAACTTCTTCTCGAGGCCACAACGGCCGAAGCTCACACCGGATTCTTGAGGACTTTTACTATGTTGAACTACATGCTTAACTGAGCTTATATACAAAAATCCGGCTAGCTTTCATTTTTGTTCGCTATTTGCGATTTAAACAGCTAAAATTCCTGGACTATAATGCAATGGTGCGATTTCTTGAAAAATTACATTCATAAACGCTCTGTTACGTTGTTATTACCTAGGCAACAGCCAATGGCCGACAGGAATTTTTACATAACAGAGCGTTTATAGAATGTTATTTTTTACAGAATCGCACTATAAATTATTTTACCTCTGTTTTTACTACAGTGTGGAACTACATAATTCAATTTCACAAAATAATAAATAAAAAGAAATAAAACTATTTTGAAAATATGAAGTATCCTTCTAGATCACATTTGCAGGCTCTTCATTTTTCTCTTGAGATTGAAAAATTTTCGTGTAAATTGAACAATGATACCTCTTGACAGTTGCTACTTTTCTCTCAAATTCTGCGCTTTTTAAGCCAATGTCCATTGTTTATATTATAAAGTGTCCGATAAAAAATCAAATTAATTGATACGGTTAAAAAATTGAAATTATTTTGGGAGGAATGAAACGTCGCAATTTTCATGCAATAATATTGTTTCATTCACAAGAAAACTCTACAGTTTCTCCTACAAAAAATTAGAAGCTTGGAAATTTTCTCAATAACGAGCAATCATTTCTTGTTACTTTATGCTGGAGAAACTTCCTATCGGGTCTGCAAAGCAAAATTGCATATATCAGTGTTTGAATAATAGAAAATAATGGGTAGACAGAGCTTTGTGATTATATTTTGTGGAGAAATGCGGCTCATTCATGAAAGGCTATTCATTATTCAAGGAATTTAATGGAAAATCTATACCTACTTGATTTCAACTGAATAATCTCGATAGCGCTTTGGAATATCCTGATGATTCACACAAGAGAAATCATTACAACCCTGCACTTCGAGATACAAAATGCATTAGTCGCGTGTGTAATGTGTATCAGACACTCCCAATGAGAATGCATAAACTATCGAGTTATTCAGTGGTATTACCAATTTAATCATTTTTCCGATTGACGAAACCACCCGGTAGTGAACGCCAAGGTCCCCACCGTGGCAAAAGACAAGTATCCCGGCTGAGTTTTAAACTCCCGACCTCCGGAGTTGAAGCTGTACACAAAGTCAACGAGCATTCGGCTGGGTATCAGCTAAACCATTTATATCAAACACCTCGGATTCCACCAAAATTTTAAGAGCAGATTATCTATCACGCTGATAGTTGCTATGCACCAGCCAATAGAATGGCCAGTTGCTTAGTTACTATCAGAGTGATAAAGTTATCACGCTGATAAAAGTTTGGTGGAACCCGAGGACACTGCGATATGTTTGTTCATTTGACAGGTGATTGTAAGTTATTTATGTATCTGGCATGCATCTAGTCCTTATGTATTAAGCGCGATTTATAGATTGACGCCCGCCCGTCTCACCGTTAAACGCTAGACGTAAGACACAAGACGTTCAAGATAAACTGCTGGTGACGTATGGTGCTGTTTATAGTTTGGCGCTCGCCCCGCAACGCGCTACCCGTAAGACGCCCGCCCGTGAAAAGATGACCATCTTTCATCTCTTACGTCTAGCGGCTAGCGGGCAGCCAATAAGAAAGCACCAGTCAGCACCACCCGAACAGCAATTCTGCTGATCATTGGTTATTTCTGTTTTATTAACACAAAATTATTGATTCAGAAAGTTCTATCTCGTCAAATTATTTTCAACTATACAGGGTGTTCCATTTTTGCGCTATAACAAAAAAAGATATTTTTTCAAATAAAATGCCCCACTTCTGGTTTTATTTTCTTGTTCAGCTTTTCGAGCTCTATTATAAGTGTATTTTTGTTTTTTCAATTTTTGGCAGTGCTACCAACTAAGAAAAATTGTTTTTTTTATAATTTCAAGGTTCACTTTGAAAAATCGTAGAGGCCTCGCTTCTTGGAATTGAGGAATGAAATTTGGCACAACAATAGTCGAATAGATGATGGATAACTTCATGATAAAAAACTTGAAATTCAGTAATACAGGGTGTGCAGAATTTTTTTTCGAACTTCGCCAATTTCAAAGTGCCATGAGTCTTTTTTTTCGATAGAATGCCCCCTATTCAATATTTCAATCTCACCATTCGATAGCTTTTTTCCTCCTCTCTCATTTTTACTAGAGGTACCCTACCCTTGAATCTCATAATTTCTGAAATAATTGATAATTTCGATTGAAATTGCAGCTTCATTTGAAAAAAAAAAAGACTTATGGCACTTTGAAATTGGCGAGGTTCGAAAAAAAATTGGGTACACCCTATATCACTGAATCTCAAGTTTTTTGTCATGAAGTTATTCATCTTCTATTCGACTATTGTTGTGTCAGGTTTTATATCTTAATTCCAAAAACGAGGCCCCACGATTTTTCAAAATGAACCTTGAAATTATAAAAAAAATATTTTTTTTCGTTAGTGGCACTGCCAAAAATTGAAAAAACAAAAATACACTCATAATAGAGCTTGAAAAGCTGAACAAGAGAATGAAACCAAAAATTGGGCATTTTGTTCTAAAAAATATCTTTTTTTGTTATAGCGCAAAAATGGAACACCTGTATTGTATAGTTAGAAATAATTTTGCAAGATGAAACTTTTTTAATCAATAATTTTATGTGTTACACCTTTTCCTCGATCTTGTGAGGGAACGGCGCTAGGAAAGCTCGACGTACTGTTGCAGGACCCTGTATAACCAAAAAATCCAGTTCCGACACCGATCTACGATGGACTCCCTGGACATGCCATTATTTATCGAGTCAATCGTCAAATACTTGAACTAATTTGCGCATGCTTATGGGTAACGTAACGACGTTCTATAAATTGGCCAAAATATTTACGGGCTATGAATTACGGTTAACGGGTAGCGGCTTACGGTGAGACGGGCGGGCGTCAATCTATAAATCGCGCTTTAAGGGCATTAATGCCATCGTTGCGGCTCGTTGCGGAAATAGGCCGACGTTAAATAAACGAATAAAACAAGCGAATACGCCTCATGGGCATGAGGCTCAGTAGCGCACTTCCTTTTTGGAGGATTAGTTAACGCAAGATGTTAAGTGATTAGGGTTCTACCGTCTTGGGCAAAAAATTCCAATATGGCGGCCAAAATATCGATAGAATCATGAAATTCGGCTTGAAAATCAAAATGATCGTACTAGACAAGGGTAAGTTCCAAGTTTCATGAAAATCGTTCCACTAACAAGAGATTTCAATATGGCGGCAGAATTATGAAACTCAGCTTGAAAATAGGAATGATCGTACGAGACAAGCGTAACTCTCAAGTTTCATGAAAATCCTTCCACTTATAAGAGATTTCAATATGGCGGCCAAGATGGTGGGGCAATCATGAAATTTGGCTTGAAAATAAGAATGATCGTACTAGACAAGGGTATGTTTCAAGTTTCATGACAATCGTTCCACTAATAAGAAATTTCAATATGGCAGCCAAGATGGCGGCCGAATTATGAAAGCCAACCTGCCTATTTGGTCCTTGAGGACCTAAGCTATCCACCGGATAAAGTTCAATCTTCAAGGGCTGTAGCTTTATTTCCCGAGGAGAAGTTCAACTTCATCGAAGTGCACAGGAGATCTCTGTTTTTTGAGAATAATGATAACGATGTGTGGATAACAAAAATAGTGCCCATTGGCCACCCTTGGGGACATCAGCTATTAATCGGAAAAAAGTTCCAAGACTCTTGTTTCAATTCTCGAGTACAGCGTCTTAATTTCTGCACGGACTGGGACAGACAGACGGACAGACAGACAAACCGGCCACATAAGCGTCATTCTGTTACTTATAAAAAAAAATGTTCTCCAACTGATTTCGACCTCCTGAACACGAATATCGGGTTCACTTTTGAATTGGAACATTTCTTTTTTATCGGAAAACCGAAAAAATGGTAGCCTGTCACATGATTTTTAGTGATACCTACCTACTTTTTTTTTGTTATTGAGCGAACATGTTTCGTAATTTGAGTGCCATTATCCTTCAGGTACCTAGTATTGGCTATTTCAAAATGTTCAATTACTATTTCGGCACGTCTGATTTTAAATTTGTAGGGTCGTGTAATATGCGCCGAGCCGTGGCTTTGCGGTCGTTTTCAAAAATTGATAACAATTGACCCGACGGTCGGATCGAAGTGGGGTTTTTGTTAAAGAAAGTTCAAATTGTTCTCTAAATATAATGCCGTACATGCAGTGATGTATTTCATTAAGAAATTGTAGTTGCCTGCATATCGCAACTTTCTACATCTTACCGCGAATGCCAGCACTTGATCGGCGAAGCCGCCCTACACCAAAATGTTATTTTTGTAATTGTTCATGATTATTTCGGCAAAATTTTTCTTGATTCGCGTACCAAGGCCATGAGCTACCCATTCGAGTTGAAATATTTTCTGTATTGAATTTCGTTTTGTTCGGAGGAAAGGATATCAAGCACCAGCAAGCAACGAATAAATCATTTGCGGCCGAGCCGTAGTTTCGGAGTCATTTTCAAAAATTAATAACTATTGGCCTGCTCCTCGCACCGATGTGAAATCTTCATTAAAATGAAGTTCAAATCATCCTCTAAATATAACTCCGCATATGTATTATGGTAAAATGATAAGATCGGGTACTTCCTCGCATGTGATAACTTTCGAGATCAGGCCGGCTTCTGAAATGCAGCATTCAACGGCGAAGCCGCGTCATACTAAATTGTTATTATTGTCATTGTTTATTATTATTTCGTCGAGATTTTTCTTGGTTCGGGATACAAGGTCATGAGCTACCCAATGGAGTAAAATTTTTTCGCAAAAACCTTTTCGTCTAGGACTAGATGCTGTGACGGACGGACGGACGGACGGTCGGTCGGACGGACGGACGGACAAAGCGAGGACAAAAGCACCTTCCCGTTTGGAGAAGTGCGCTAAAAATGCCATCAGCATCAGTACATGATGGCACGAGGAAATAGCGGAAGGCTCTTAGTTTTCTTATTTACCATAATCTACATCCCGTGGAGTGGTCGTCAACTTTTTCAATATGAATTTGCAAATAACTTTGGCAAAGGGCAGTAATTCTGGATTCTGCACCATGAAGTTTAGCTCGCGAACGGGGCAAATGAGCACCTGTTTGATCATTCGTACTCATACGTATTTATTGAAGCTGTATTGCACTACACAATTTCTTGTACAATTTCTTGAACCATCTGCCAAAATGGTGTCAAAAAACAATGAACTTGATTGTTTAACTGACAGATTGTTCAAAAAATTCTACAAGAAATTGTGTAGTGTAATACAGCTATTTGAAGCTGTATTATAGCTGTATTACACTGCACAGTTTCTTGTTCTACTTTTGGAACAATCTGCCAAAATAGTAATTACACTACACAATTTCTTGAACAATCTGACAGTTAAACAATCAAGTTCATTGATTTTTGACACTATTTTGTCAAATTGTTCACGAAATTGTACAAGAAATTGTGTAGTGTAATAACTACAGCTATAATACAGCTAACTATTACATACCTAAATAATTTTATTGACTTTAAAAACACTTCGAATCATTTCAGAGTGGAGTTCACAGTGGGCAGCAAGCCTGTCAACAGGTTTCGCATGATTGAACGTCACTTTTTTCGGGACAAGCTTCTAAAAACGTTCGACTTCGAGTTTGGATTCTGCATTCCATATTCCAGAAACACGTGCGAGCACATATACGAATTTCCAGTATTACCGCCAGACTTAGGTAAGACCGGAGCACGCATTATACAGGGGGTGACCTTACCATACACGAGAAAGTGTTACACTGGATGTTTGGGTTATCGTGGCCCCATAGATCGTAAAATTTTTCATCGTATTACCGGAATATCTGAGAAATCACAGTGCGTCGACCTGGCTTTTAGCTTCAGTATTGACATTGATGCAGCTTTGATGGAAACTCATTGACTGCCTCGCCGTTCTCAATATGTTGCTGGGAAGTTCCTTCTGCAGCAGTTTTTGATGTAGCAGAAGGATGGCCTACAGAGAATTGCAATAACTGCTCATTGTTCGCTTGTGTGCTGCTTCTTGCAGCGTCGATGCCTGGTCATCTATAAGTCGTACATTTCGCCCCGTGTACGTTTTAAATTGAAAATTGTTCTAGGACAGCCTATTTCATCGACATGCTTTGCAATGACCGGCCTTTTTCCTCAAGTTTTGTAATAACAATGGTAATGGTAAAACTTCTTTGAGCCTGTGTTAGCATCAACAACTGTGATACTGAAAGTGTTGACAAACTGACATTGTGCGAGCCACTGAGTAGAACTATAGTTACAAAGGGTAAATGAACCGTTGCAATTTATATGGCCACGATAGCACCTTCATAAGGCCTGAGAAAGATAGATTGAAATAAATAGGAAAAAGCCTTAATTGAGCCCATCCCAAAACATTTCAACGGTTATACCCTCCACACCCTCAATAGACAAGTAACATTAGTCTGTGTGCTTGCTCACATCTTTCACCTTGGCATCTCACCGCTCCCACTATTACAGCCACAGGTAGGTACGGTAGCGTCGAACACCCGACCGACGACTGCTCCGGCACTAGTCATTGACAGTGGCAGTTACCAGCATAATGGCATCTTGTTACTGATGACAACTTAACATAAAAAAAACACCAAGTTTAATTTGACGTGTGAATAAATCGTCAGTGGCCCTAGTGAACAATTCTCTAAAAAAGATTTGAATTTCCAGTGAATGAAATGATCGGCTGTCCTTTCGAGACGCGTTCGGACTCGTTCTACTTCGTTGATGACTGCCTCATAATGCACAACAAGGCCGACTACGCCTACAACGGAGGCATGACAACATAGCCTTCTTCATCCAGCACAGGGTCGTAACAATAAAACAAAATGTACAATGTATACTTGAGACATTAAATGGAATAAACAACAACAATAACAACAGCAACAACAACAAATAAGAACACAAAAAACACTAATTCACTCTTTTTAAAGAAACTATTTTGTTGTGTTTGCACTTTTCACCAGCTTTTGATATTTATACTATATTGTACCGTAGTACGCACGCGCGCTATGCTTGTTATCGAGCTTTTCTCATTATTCGTTAAATTGTTACAAAAAAAGTGGTGTAGAAATGATGAGGTTGACAAAAAAAAAAACTCAAGCGCAATAAATTTTTAGGACGACATACGTAATGAAAAAAATCAAAACATTCCTTTTTACCCTCTCTCTTTATCGTCCTTTCCCTTTGTCCTTGTTGTTCCTGGCTCTGACAGGTCGGAGATGGTCAGGAGAAACAATAGGTTTGTTTTGGCAGCGATACACAACCGTTTCCAACCGTTTGGATTCTGCGCGCTTCCGTTAAGCCGTTCGGGCAGTGTAAACTTCGAGTTGCCAACTGTTGGTAAGCTGTTTGGGCAGGTGCCTCCAACGGTTCGAAAACAGTTTGTGGACGGTCAGAGGAGTTTGAGAATTAAAAAGAAACTGGTGATCAGACGCATGCGTACGCCTTTATTCGCAATCGGGCGATCTTTGATTGATGGCGTGGCGCGTAATGTGACAGTGTGACAGTAAAGGTAAATAAAGACGCATTTTCGAGGTTAATTTAAAATAGTTTTACCTGCTGAAAGTTACATATTTACATTAATTCGGTAAATTTATCAAGGGGTTTCTGATGCGACTAACAAAGTTGTTGACGGGAATCGGTTTTTTTTGGTTTTTTTCCGTCAAGTAGAAACTCCTCCAAAAAGAAAATGTACGGATATTGCTATCAAATTTTGAAAAATTTTGATTTTTGAAAATTCAAAAATTAGATAGCATTGACCATGTATCTTTCCTCAAGAAAGTCGCATGCCAAATATGAACTTTTTATTTTTTAAAAAGGCACCAAAAATGATTTCTCGTAGATATGAAAAAGTGAATTAGTAGAAGTCATTTTTGGTACCTTTTTTTTTTTGAAAATAGAAAGTTCAAGTCGCATGCGACTTTCTTGAGGAAAGATACCTTGTCGATGCTATCTAGTTCTTGAATTTTCAAAAATCAAATTTAAATATTTTCAAAATATTTTGAAAATTTTCAAAATATTTTGAAAATTTTCAAAGTTTGATAGCAATGTCTGTACATTTTCTTTTTTGATGAGTTTGTACTTGACGAAAAAAATAAAATAAAACCGATTTCCGTCGACAACTTTTTTAGTCGCATCAGAAACCCCTTAAATAAGACCTCGGCTTGGCGGGGAAAACTTGACAAGTTGTTGTGTCCCTAGTTTCAACTGGAACCGCTCGCTACGCGTTCTTGCAGCAAAAACTTCCCAACCACTTGAAAACTGGTGGGAGTCGAGTATGCGCGCTGAATCACAGTTAGCAAACCGTCCGCAACTCGCTGCCAAAACAAACCTATTGTTTGGCAGCTCACGCCTGCCGGATGCTAGTCTTTTAGAGGTGATATTTACTGAAATATGTGTTCGAAAATCTTGTCTATGAATGATATTTTAATTTACTATAATGTAAAATGCATTTATTTGTGATAATATATTACTCTATTGATCGTTTGTTTTGTTATTTTATCCTACGAGTTTCGTTCTGTTTCTAGGGTTGTTTCATTTATTTAAAAATTCGAGGGTGCACTTGAGGAATTCGTTTGGTTTCTCGCTGTGGAGCCAATGACCGGCGCCTTCTATGTACTTGAATTCGGCGTTCGGAAACAGCTCAAGGATGGCGGGGTGGTCGTTTTTCCTGCAAAAAAAAGAGACTGGTAAAACCGGCACAAAACAGTGCGTCGCGAGGTGTCAATCACCGTGTGAAAATGTGCACACGGACTGTAAAAGATTGCTGTGACTATGACGACTGTCGGGACTATGAGTTTGACTGTGATGACTATCGGTCGGGACTGTTAGCTTGACTGATGTGATGACTATCGACATGACTATGATCAGTGTAGTGACTGATGAGTGACTGTGGGCAAGACTGTAGGAACCTTAGGCGAGTTTGAAGAGATTATGGAAAAGACTTTGAAACCACAACGATGACGAATCCGATTTCTTGAAATATCTGCATACCAAATCGGTACTGCGCATGCGTAAACCGATTTACTCGCTATGCCATGACTGCCAGATCATTGTAGAGAAGTAGAGATCGTAAGCAAGACTGTAGAGATTGTGAGCCAGACAGACTATGGAGATTGTGAGCAAGACTGTGATAATGTCTGCTTGACTGGTGACCGTCATGACAATGGGCAAGAATGTCGTGACTGGAAGTTATGACTCAAAAATGGTTTTTGTAACGATTTTTTCAAATGGGAAAATTTCAAGTTGTTACGAAGAAGTTGGGGGAAGGATAGGCACATTGCTAAGAGGGGCACTTTGGACTTTGATACATTTATATCCGCATTGAGGTCCCCGAGACGATTGTCAAAAAAATGACAGAAGCAGCAGAAGCTATTCCCCACGGAACTCTACATACGGTATGTCATTTGGAAGTCCTGGAAAAACCTGATTTAGAAAAGGCGATTTACATTTAAAAACGCCACCTGGTGTAGAGCTCGGTATTTGATCGTGCAGGAATTTTTTGAGAGGAACACATACTAGGACGTCTAGGTAGGCACTAGTCCACTAGTAGATGCCAGCAATACCCACATCAATGACATGAAATTTGACAGCTATACGCTCAATTAGTGATGACGTCAAAAGTTATGCTAGGTCAGGGTTTTGTATGAAAACAATCTCTGCTAGGTTGGCAGCACTTACTGTCACTCCTGATTCCCTTCCTCTGCCCCTTCCCACACCCTCCACGGCAGCTGTAAAACAAAATGTAAAATGTATTTAACCAGCATTCCCACCCTCGAAGGCTCTTTTGGTTACGAAACACTCTACAGGAAGGTCGTTGTACTTACTTCTAAACGGTTGATGAACATAAAAAAATCACAATACACAAATATTCCATTAGCTGTCACTTTGACAAGAAGTGTTGCCAACTTACGTGTTCGTTGTTTTCATGCAAAATCTTGACCTAGGCCACGTTCTGACGTCACACTAATTGAGCGTATTCTCTGATTTGACAAGTAGGAATAATGTAAAAGGGGGTTTGCTTTTGTGTTCCCTATTTGATCTTGTGGTTAGCGTACTTAGCAGGCTAGTAGTAGATTTAGTTCCAAAGGTGAGGGGCTGGGAGACTGCGCTACCAGCAACGCATTGCATTGCAGTTGCGGTGGAAAAATTGCGACTGGTGACTGTTACATTGCACCTCCCGCAGGCAGAGGCAAGCATGGTATGCTGCTTTGCAAGTAGTTTCTGCCTGCAAGCGAGCCTAAACCTGAATCTTGACAGTGGGGACACAACAAACGTTTGCGTCCCAATCACAAAGGTAGTGAACTGTATAATAGAGAATGCGGATCAAGCAGAGAATGTTTAGAAAAAGGTGATCGACGACGCGGCCAGCCCAAGGTGACCTTTTCTGACGTGCCAATAGTTGGTGTGTGTGGAAGACTTGGTCCACATCCACAGTTGCTGTTTCTTGGGTGAAAGAAAGCTAAGGATGACGCAGAGTCAGGTTCGCGACGACGCAGGTCATTTTAAGGGTGGATGAGACGTGGTTTTTAAGAAGGGTGGCAAATGAAACCGGATTTCCTTCAAGTTAAGGTTCTGCAGCTCCCCGAGACTTCTTGAGCCACAGTGCTCCTCCACGTGGTTGTATGCGCAAAGTTTGTTTTGTGGAACGCTTGCTCAACATGATGGGTTTTTTTTTCAATTTTCCAATCACATCCCTTTATCAAAGAGAGGCTTCGATCAAAATCATTACCTACGTCGCTAAATACCGCCGGAAAAGTATCGTGTCGCCTACAACAGATTGTTTCAAAGTAACAAAGTCAAAGTCTTCTGAGGCTAAAAGGATGCCTGGCGTATTGTGAAAAATAAAAGAGTATGAGAATAATTGTATGGAGATGGATTTTCTAAGAGTGCATGGAAAAAGGCAAATTGATGAGGTAAGCAATAAATGGGTCAGGAGAGGTGTGATGTGTGTGGCAATGTTGCCTGTTCCTGTTGGCAAGGTCGAAGTTTCAAAGGAGTCACGGAATCATGACTCACTTGATGAAATCTGAATTGCCACCCCCGACGAACAGTACCGGCCCTTCGTACTTCATCCCGGACGTTTCTGGAAACCTGGCAATCTCTTTGAAGTTCAACAGCAAGCTTGGTATGTTAATCCTCCAAGCATAACTGCAATAAATATCGTTTAATGGCACATAGTTCAAGTCTGATTTGCGCATGAGACCTTCCATCGTTCTTTTGTACTAAATTCGTGAGCAAGAACATCCTCAGGCCTTTGTCGAATACGAACTTGGCGAGCTGTCCGTCCACGTGGATCCTCGCCGCCGACATCGGCACGTTCTTTGGCAAATCCAGCGACTGCAGCGCCGTGAAGAGACCCGGCATCGTCTTCAAATCGGGACTGGTTCGCACCGGCGAAATATCCGCCACGATCAGCTTATCTACAAGTTCAGGCTGAAATGATTATTGGATTTGACAAGAGATCCCCCGAGCGTTTGAACTTACGTATTTGAGGGCTAAATACATGACGGCCCGGCCGCCCATCGAGTGGCCGATGAACGCCGCCTTGTTCAGCTTGAGCTGCACCATCAGCTCCTTGAGATCGGCGGCCAGATGCGCGTACGTGTGCTGAAGGGTGTGGGGGCTGTCGCCGTGGTTCCTGGCGTCCACGGCGATCACCTTCCGCTGGGGCGTCGTCTTCTGGTGGTAGACTTTGCAGAGGCTGTTCCAGTTGGATTTGGAGCCGAAAAGGCCATGCTTGACAATCAAAGGCGGCACTTCGACTTCGGAGGCTTTGGTGCTTTCGTACGACGCGTACGAAAGCTTCACGGGTTCGACGGCGGAACGGAGTCTGCCGGAGGCGATTCTGCTCAGCGATCTTTTGGCCCCATGGAATATCATTGCGGTCTTTACATAACACGACGAATTTTGTGTGTGCGAGAGATGTTGGATGACAGATGACCGGCGGTGGTTTCTGGTGATGTGACAGTTCACTGACAGTAGCGCCAAATATTTATAAACAATCGAAGGCTACTCGAACACAGGCACAGATGGCTCTGATTCTCTGCTCACTTTAGGATTCTGTGCTTTAGGGAACCTGATTATCACCCTAGCTCACTTCCGGTTCCATTAATCTGCTTCCGGCTAATAGGCGAAATTCAGTGCCATTTCTGCGCTGGCGCAACCATGCTAGGGGATTTGAGAATAGTGCCGTATGCTAACACATGTAAAAAGCGTAATTTCAACATTGTCTATTATTGAAACGGTTGGAAATGAATCTTTCAAATAAGCTATGGAAAAAAGAGTGTTTCTTGATCTTTCATTGTGTTCAAGACCAGCAATGATGGATCAGTTCTAGATACACAATGAGCGAAAATATGGTAACGTGTTTATCAGTTGGTGTGTTTTTGAAAATACCGCCCTATTTCTGGTATTCTTCTCTGCCTTACGGTTGCCGTCCTGTCTGTCAGTGGCATGAAACTGCATGTAAACAAATGGTATCTAAAATTTTATCGGGTTTTATATGTATAATAGCTGCTTTCTTTCGGTCAGGATCACGGATCATGATTCGGAAATCCGCTGACTGGATTGGTTGGATTGGTTGCACGTGACACAGCCAACCAACCCCGTGAGTGGATTTCCGGATCATGATCCGTGATCCTGACCGAAAGAAAGCGGCTATTATATCACAGGTTTTGTTTTGTTTTGTTTTTTTCAAAAATGACGGGCAGTTTGTTGAGTGCCTGGCTGCAAAAACCGTACGAAAAGAACATTACAGTTCCATTTTATGAGTGTTCCCAAAAGAACATCACCTTCTAGGC
This sequence comes from Anaspis maculata, assembly GCA_949128115.1. Lineage (NCBI taxonomy): Eukaryota > Metazoa > Arthropoda > Insecta > Coleoptera > Scraptiidae > Anaspis > Anaspis maculata. The sequence goes on from OX421967.1 coordinate 24,074,807, forward strand.
AACCAGTTATACACTGAAAACGGCTTTCTCGTTCTTTTCGGAACACTACGCGCGGAATTCATTTTTTCGACAGCAATGCACATGGACAACATCATTCCACATAATCTAGCATGAAAGTTATTATTATTATTATTATTATTAATTTATTGTTCATAAAGAATAATACATTCTTATAACAAGATTCTTTGTTATGACAAAAACAATTTTTAAAGAAAGAAAATAGTTAAGAAACATAATAACATGAAATGAAACATAAATCAAGCGAAAAGACATAATATCTATAGCAGACAATATTAAAGAAATTAACAGTCAATTGGCAAAAAGTATATAAATAGTAAATACATAAAACCGAGCATAAAACGGACAAATTTATTCATTCAAAACAAAAGATCTGAGTTTTAAACAGCCAATCAAGAAACTTGCCAAATATCCAGCTTGAGTCCGATCTAAATTGTCCAGTACTTTGACCAGCTTTCCCGGGCGACTCAACCCATACACAAAAGGTGTTCTGAGAGAGCTGTAAAGCGGACATTGAAAAAGGATATGCTCCAGAGTCTCGCACACTCTCAGGTTGCACATGGTACACAACTGATCCATGTAGATAAGGTAAGCTGATCCCTGATATGTGAATTTCAAAAAATTTCTACCCACCACCCTCATCTGTGCCATCAGTCTTATGATATACATTTTAACCGGTAGTATCAAATATGCTGAGGGGTTTTCTGATGTATTGAATTCCTTGTAAAAAATGGGATATGAAGATCTCTCCAAACGCGAGAGATCCTCACCGTGAAGTTTTGCTCTAAAGCTTTCCAAAAGCTCGCCCTGCATTGACAATTCAAAATTACCCATCCGGACCGTATTCCAGAGATCTACAGCCCCAGCTCTAACAAAACACTCCCTGAGTTGCAAGGCCCAGTTGTGTCTAGGACTGCCGCCGCCACCCATCGTCATCAGTCTCTCGAAGCATTTTTTCGGCAAGCGTGAGTTATCCATTGCAAGAAGTTTCCTTACCCAGCTAAGAGAGGCCCCGAAGAACAACAAGACAAGAGCGACAGTCCCAGTTTCCAGTCTCACGATATAATCGGGAGTGTTTCTCGGGAGAGAAAGGAGTCGTTTGAAGAAACTTACTTGAATTCTCTCAAGAATTGAGGCATACTGCAATCCACAAATGACAGAACAGTGGGAAACAGAACCGCAAACAATTGATTCATAGAGCTTCATACGTGCTTCCCAAGAGCTCACTTTTGACTTCATCATAAGGTGCATTACAGCAGAAATGGACTTCTTGGCCTTGCAGACAGCGACCCCAGCCATCCCCCGAAACACAGACGATGCGGAAAATTCAATGCCCAAATAACAGTACTTGTTGACTACGTCGAGCTTTTTATTATGAAATACAAAATCAAAAGTTTTGCGGCTTCCATGGCCTCCCTTACTGAAACAAACTATCTTTGTCTTAGCGATGTTAACCTCTAAACAGTTTTCATGAGTGTATTGCTCTAGTATACGCAGTTTACGTGACAAGTCAGCTGGAGAGTCGCCAAGTATAACCATGTCGTCGGCATATAACAGCATCAAACAATCCGTTTTCCCATCAACACTCAATCCCACCATCCCTCTTTCCCTAAAGTATATATCAATATCAGCAATGAAGAGTGAAAACAGGAGAGGGCTCATGGGTTCTCCCTGAAGGACACCTTCCGTTATCTCGAACCTGCGTGAGAAAAAATTTTCACTTCTTACCGACATGTTGGCCCGATCATAGATATTTTTTAGGACTCCCAGAATCTTTGTTCCCACTCCCAGCCTGAATAACTTTTCCCAAAGAATAGAATGTTTGATCTTATCAAATGCTCTCCTGAAATCAATAAAGGCAGCATAAACAGTTCGTCTCTTGAGTCGTAAATGAATCTGAATTATTGCATTCAAAGAAAAAACGTTGTCCAGACAACCTCTACCCTCCCTGAAGCCAGCCTGGCACTCCGGCAGCACCCCTGTCTCTTGAACCCATGATGTCAATCTCCTCAACAATATCTGAGTAAAAACCTTTGCCATTACATTCACCAAAGCTATTCCTCTATAATTTGCCGGCTCTTCGATCAACCCACCCTTATGAACCATAACCATGATAACATCACACCAAGACGATGGAACCACAGATGAGTCCAGAATTTTATTGAACAAGCCGCATATGTACAAAAGCCAATTTTGTGGTAAATTTTTCAGGAACTCGTATGCAATTCCGTCCCGTCCCGGTGATTTTTTGTTTTTACATTTCCTAAGGGTCGCCTCCAGCTCCTCGAGAGAAACCGATTGATCAAGAACGGGATTTCGAGAATTCATATGTGATATATCATAAATAATCCGTGGTGATTGTATAGCCGCATAAAAACTCTCCCAGGTTGCTATCGGCAGAGATAAATTTTTATTCGCCCGGAACTTTTTTATCGTTTTCGGAAATCCGCTGACTGGATTGGTTGGATTGGTTGCACGTGACACAGCCAACCAACCCCGTGAGTGGATTTCCGGATCATGATCCGTGATCCTGACCGAAAGAAAGCGGCTATTATATCACAGGTTTTGTTTTGTTTTGTTTTTTTCAAAAATGACGGGCAGTTTGTTGAGTGCCTGGCTGCAAAAACCGTACGAAAAGAACATTACAGTTCCATTTTATGAGTGTTCCCAAAAGAACATCACCTTCTAGGCAACCAGTTATACACTGAAAACGGCTTTCTCGTTCTTTTCGGAACACTACGCGCGGAATTCATTTTTTCGACAGCAATGCACATGGACAACATCATTCCACATAATCTAGCATGAAAGTCAGGAATTCTTGTCATCTATTTTCCTTTGTTAAATCGATGGCTGAAAATCTGCAGGTTTTAACTTTTCCTAGCTCGCGCAGACGCATGAGTTCCATCCCCTAGCTTTGCGAACCTACAGCGCAACTCGTGCCGCTGAATATCGCATATTGCTAATTTCCGGTAGAGCCACTGGGGGATGGCCACGAAACTCATGGAATAGACCAACGATAGCGCTCAGAAGGTCTGGAAGCATGAACAAAATTGAAAAGGGCCGACCGGGAACAGTAAGGTGTAAGGTAGGTAGTATTATGCACACGTTTACTGTTTACTCCTGTTGGGGCCCTATTTTTAGAATCAGGGAAAAATTCCTTATATGTGATGTTGCCTAGGGGACAGCCAATCACAGCTCTGGTTGCCTAGCGATCCACTTCACATGTGAACGGATCACATGTATCCATGGTCCATGCATGTATCACGAAAATATAGGGCCCCACGGCACCCAGGGGCTTTATTCTTGAAACGGACAACAAAGTTTGTTATTCTCATGCGGTGCCGCGGTGTTGCTATGCAAGGAGGCAACTACACAACATGTGAACGCTGTTCCCCTTTTTAAGAATACAGGTGTCCGTTTTTCGAGGCTAAGCATATGGGTATCTCGCTTATCTTGAGAGATACAAAGTCGGTTGAATTAGGAAAAAGTTGCGCATTTGCATGACGATCAATGATCCAAAAAGAAATTTGACGTATTATGCATTCAGCTTTTATTTGCAACAAAGCAGGCCTTGGAATTCTGTTTTTACGTTTTTTTAAATTAAAAATACCCAGACACTTCAGCTATTACAGCTGCCAGTCAGTGTCAGTGTTAATACTCTGTCAGCTATACCAGCTGATATGAAGCAATGTTGTCTTTCCCCTTGCCGCTTAATTTTTGTGCTCACATCAGGGTAGGTGCTCAGTGTGTTTGATAAAAAAAAAGCCTGATGTTTCTGACAGTTTCTGATGTCAAAGCCATGTCAAAGCAGTTACACAGTTGGTGTAAGATGGATTTTGATCTTTGGGTGTGGTTGAAGGAAGATTGGAATAACGTGAGAAAATCTTTTTGAAGATCAACCAGATGTGAAAGCTGTTGTTCTGCCTACACACATTTTTTGAGACTCCTTTCTTCAGTACTTTTTGGCCAGCTACCTACAGTGCTCAGTAAAGCCAGTAGTGAAATGGAAAAATCAATGAAGATGAAAACGGAGCGAGGACCTAGCTGATGAAAGTCCGTTTCAGACAGGATGGCTGAAAAGAAACTAAGAAGCTTATTGCTCGATCATGTTGCGAGTTCAAGTGATGGACAGTCCCCCAGCCTTGGACAGTCCCTACCTATCTCCACAAATTTCCGGAGTCCGAAATGTTCCGAGTTCAAGTACCTTGTTTCTAAAAGTACCTACCCTAATAAAAATTAATAGGCCAGAGCCATCATTCGTTTCAATTCGAAGGTCTTCACTTTTATTGTTATTGGTAGATGCCAGTACCAGATCGATCTCTATATCGACTGAAAGAAACACGGCTTTCATGACACAGCTTCCTCCTTGTTAAATACAGCCAAATTTTAAATTTCTCTTTTCACTTTGTATAGCACCGCCTGTACAACTTCGTTTGTTCCATATGTAGAATGAGGAAGAACTTCTCCACTACGCTTGAAGAACAGGGATCACGCTTGAAGAATGACAAGCGGTTGATAGTTTGTCATTCGGACATTCAATCAATCAGAAATGAACTTGCAACACTGTTCTGGATTTTGAAGTAAAGTGATAACCCCAGAAAATAATGCATAACCTAAACCGTCCTAAACTGTGGCATTCCACTGACAGCGCTTTTACAGAGTGGATTCTGTCAAACTAGGCTCGCCTGCTTTGTTGCAAATAAAAGCTGAATGCATAATATCCATTTTAGTTTTTGAGATATCGTAAAAAAACAGGAATTTGAATTTTTGTTTTCATTTTTTATTCAAAAAACGGTTGAAGCAGGTGGCCTTTTCTAATCTAGACATTGTCAGGGTACTTTTTCAAGGGGAATTCAAAGCTGCCAAAATCTTTATTCTAGCTTTCAACGCAACCGAGATACGACATTCAACTTTTTTCTCTATAATGGGCGCCATATTGGATTTTGATATTTTTGAATACGGTATTCTTTTCTGGCCACAACGATGTGCCACATGTCACTGTTGAATAAATGTTCAACATTTACGTTTTTTTTATTGTCGGTGCTGATTTTGTTTCCAAAGCGCTCTTTGAAAAATATAAAAAAAAATTTTTTTTTGCTCAAAAGCATGAATTCAACAGTGACATGTGACACATCGTTGTAACCAGAAAAAAATATTGCGCCCATAACAGAAAAAAAAGTTGAATGTCATATCTCGGTTATTGTTTTGAAAGCTAGAATGAAGAATTTGACAACATTGAATTCTCCTTGGAAAAGTGCCTTCACAATGTCTCAATTAGAAAAGGCTATCTTCAACCGTTTTTCACTCGTTTTTTCAAATGAAAAATAGAAACATAAGTTACAAATTTTTGTTTTTTCTCGATATCTCAAAAACTAAAACTGACAAGTCAAATATCTTTCTGGATCATTAATCGTTATGAAAATTCGCAACTTTTTTCTAATTTAACCGTTTTTGTATCTCTAAAGATAAGCGAGGTACCCATGCTTTGCCTCGTAAAACGGACACCCTGTATAGGGCGCCCAGGGGGCAATTTTTGAATTTGAGAAATAATTTTATTTCTATAGTTGAGCACTGGGGCCCTATTTTTGGGAAACGTGTGATCCGTTCCTATGCGAAGCTGCTAGGCATAACCGGGGCTGTGATTGGCTCTGTCACCTAAGCAACATCGCACCTGATGATCTGTTCCCCCGGTTCTGAAAATAGGGCCCCTGGTAGGTTACAAATAAACGTTATGTTACCTGAAAAATGAACATCAAAATGTTAAATTCTTGGATGAATTGACCGTGTCATGCGTGGAAAAGCAAATCGGGGACCGCAGGAGAGGTTAGGGATGCCGATCTTAAATCGATTTTTTAGAAGATCGATATTTTATATGCAAAAATCGATTTTTTTGGATCGATCTTTTAGTGACCGATTTTCTCAAAAATCGAACTTTTTTCATGAAAATCGATCTTTTGAGAATCGATCTTGTGACAAAAGAAATTCAAATTGAATTAACTACCTATTCATTATTTTGCTTCAAGCAAACAGATCGTAACTCTCGGTCATAAAAAAATATATCAATTTATGCCTATAAATAGGTAAAGGACTAGGTAGTAAGCACCTGTTGGATGTAAAATACATACTTACTACCTATACATGCAGGGAGAAATATAACAGTGCAATTTTTTCTAGTGCAATACCAAGGTGCCGCCTGATCGGCTCCTCTCGATCTCGAATTCCAAAACAATCCATCCCGGTTTGATTCATGTTATTAAGTTTATTTTGTGGTGAATTCTGTAATGAGTATGTCTAGGCACATCCTCCCGCTCAATTTTTGAATTTCACACGACTCTTTTTAATTGCAATAGTGTTTCCTGCAATCACTAATTTATCAAACATAACTTTCCCCTATATTATTTAGTCGAAGGAAAATGTCTCAGCCCCGTTCATTGAAAACTGCATTCGTGTGCACTGAGGGTATGCAACCCAAACTACCCCTGTGTTGTCCAAATCCTCACCCCTCATCCCCTGTTCGGTGTGCCTGGCACTTGGCTGTCAGGCGCAAGCGTGAACGAGCTCCAGCGCTTTCTTCGGCCGTCTTCGGCATTCTTCGGCTTTCTTTCCGCTCGTGTTCTTGCCGCTTCGTTCGAAGCGGAGTCGATCTACGTACGATCGCACGCAAAATAAACGGAGACAGTGTTTCGCGCGGAGTGTATCGTTTCACTGAATTTTGGCTTGGTGTCACAGTGACAAGAAGGCTAAAATCCATTAAATCAGTACACTCCGCGCGAAACACTGTCTCCGTTTATTTTGCGTGCGATCGTACGTCGAGCGGGAAGCCACGCCGTCTTTTTCTGTCATCGTTCTCGCGGCCATCTTGTCGTGCCATCGCGCCATCGGCGTACATTCGTACTCGACCAGAAGCCCATCCAAGGCCCATCGCGTCCGATAGTGACTCCTGGAGGATCTCTGCATCATCTCCAAGTTCAGAAAGCGGCAGTTTTCACCGCTTTCACCGGGGAGCGGTTTGGACCAGCCAGCCGCACACAAAGCTCCAGTTTCGGACGGGATCGAGTCGTTCGTCCGCCATTTTGGTGACGAACACGGGCACTCGTGCATTTCAACGGGAAATCCACCACCGGAACGGCCATCCACCACGACGCCGCCTTCGGACTCCGCCAGGACGACGCCGCCACCGAATAAGATCCCGTAAGTTCCATATTTTCCATTGTTTTTACCATTTACCGTTTATTCCCGTTTGCCGGGGTGTATACCTTCAGTGCAGTTCGTCTCGTTTTCAGGACGCCACTCGGCGCCAGCGAACCTGCCCCCGATCAGAACCACTCGGATTTTTCATTTCATTCAATTCACATTGTTTTTTTTTTATTGTTCTGTAATTCTGTCTGTTTGTGTTTTTTTGTTTTGCATTAAAGTTTTTGATTGTTGTTGTGAATTTTATTTCTGACTGTCGCTTGCTGCTTTCCCAATCCAAGAGTTATTGTTTTAATGCAGCCTTCATCGGAAGGCTGCCGTCTTTATGTGTACCGCGCTAACAGAAAAGAATCGATTTTTTTGAAGATCGATCTTTTGAAGTCCGATTTAATTGCGGATCGATCTTTTACGATTCGATCTAGATCGATTCGCAGGATATGACGTGGTAGGGCGGTGCGGTGGTCGGGTGGTTGGCGTAGTTACTAGTTCTTGGTGGCACCTAGTCCAGCTTTTCCGATTCATAAAATTCATTTGTATGACTTTGTATCTCTCAAGATAAGCGAGATACCCATGCTCAGCCTCAAAAAACGGACACCTGTATAGGTTTTCGTCATATTTTAAAGAGATCCACCCACACTTGAATTTTTTGCTATCATCGCTGAAACACCCTGTATAGTATAATATACTGTTAAGGTGCGTTCAGTCAGCTTATTTAGCCACAAGTTTGAATTTTAGCTGTAAGCGCTGCATCGCTTATTGGCTGTTCTGAGGAGGCTGGTTCATAAGAGCCAATGGGCGTTGCTGCGCTTGCGACTAAAATTAAAACTTGCGGCTAAATAAGAAAGCTGACTGAACGCACCTTAATAAATATTCATTACATTACATATACACGCCTTTATATATGTATACATATGTACATTTCTTGCTACTGTAAATTTTGATGATTTCAGAGGGCCTTTGAAACATTTTACAGGAAAGCTGTGCTAGCTGACCATACTTCTTGAGTGTATTAAGTAATAAGTGAATGAGCTTATTCAGAGCAATGCATATTGATATTGGACTCGTGATACGAGCTTAGAATCTCGCATAGGTTAAATCGAAGAAATATGTCAAATTTCTCTGATCTGCATGATTTGATTCCCATAGTACACCCTGTATACCTATAGCCCGTTCACTTCTTATTTTCAGTAGAATGACTTTTTGGAGCAAAAATAAAGTGACAAGCTGGGGAGCTAACGGCTACGTCTGATATGGCACCTGCAGAGTTTTTGAGCGAAACTATCAGCGGCCATTAGTCGTATCCTCTCTCCCCTCAGCGCTCCAGCTTGTCACTTTATTTTTGTTCCAAAAAGTCATTCTACTGAAAATGAAAAGTGAACGGGATATATGTACAATGTGACGTTTTTGACTTTCAAATATTCCTAATCTACGGTTCAAGAGGAAGAGTTTGAGACCATCACTACTGCAACTATAGCATAAAGGATTCTCAAGAAATCTCATTTTGAAATTTTTTGTCTCATCAAAATTTTAGTTTTTCGAGTCAAGTGGCCATGGAGCTTTCACGACAATGCTCTCGCTTCCAGAAGCTCTATCTCAAAGACCATTGGTCGCAGAAGGTTATTTAAAAACCAAATTGTAGGGAATTTCATTGGCTTCAAAAATGACTCCTCACATATCTTTTGCTGTCAGATGAACAAAAATTAATGGCGTTTTCGATTGGCCTGAACAGATCGAGCCAGTTCAGCTCGAGAATCGCTAGCACTGATTAGCAAAGGTTTTTGAGAACCAATCGAATCCCCTGATTTTAGAGCCGAACGATGACTCGAAAACGCCATAAGATATTCAGCAAAAACCACGCTGGTGCACTTCTTGTTGATGATGGCGACATGACGCCATTTCCGAAAGGGGGGAACAGTTTCCAGCCAGTGAACAATTATTTCCTTATTGTTTTCCCTGGCGCCTGGACTAACAGTCGTCATGGACTAGCTACATTTTTAAACCTACCGCCACTTCATGCCCACTCTAAACGCACCTTTATCGCTTTACGTAATGGCGTCGGCTAGTTACTTTTGTTTTATTTTATTTCAATGTTGCCTTACCTGTTCAGCTTTAAAAATTTTGTTTGATGTTGTGGCAGTCGTGAAACGAAAACGGTTATTCTGAGAATTTCGGCGTCGCGTCACATTTTGATTCTGCCATAAAAATGTAAGTTTTTTCTTATTTTTTTTCCAAACTATTTTCAAATAAATAATCGCGGTAAACCGTCATTCTGATTGACAATGACGTTAATTGACGTAATAAAAAACAACGGCAACGGCAGCAAACTACCTATGCAAACTGCATGCCGATTCCGCGGAAATTCGAACAGTAATAAATGTACAGCTTGTTCTTTTATTCTTGTAGCTTCAACACTGAAAATGTTCTTCGATTTTACCTTGCTGCATCGACAAAACAACGGGCAGTTTTACATAGCATGGAAGGCAGCTACTTTGGGTGTAAAAGCGATTCCCCAGAAGAAAATCCTGGAAGTGAACATCGGCAATCTCTGGTTAGTCCACTTATTCACAAGGGTATTTTTTAAACTTTCGATACATTGTGGGATTGGTTTCAGTGATGAACTGGCTAAATACATTACGACCAATGCGACATCACCCAAAGGCAGGTTCTCCCTTCGGCTCTCTTCGTTCCTGCTCAGCGGGACCATTCGCTTGTACAGAATGCAAGTTGTAATACAGCTGGGTGAGAATAAGTAACATTTTGATCTTGACCGCATTTAAGCAACAATTCAAGCTGAAGTACCTGAACAGAAGTGATTTTTTTTCAGATGAAATTGTCAAGTTTCTCACTACAATCAAAAAACCCTTGGAATTTGTGCGACCAAGGGTCGGCCATAGAGGAGACAGGCAAGTTTCTTTCGGAATTCCATTGTTATTTTTGTTTTGTTGTAAAGTTGGCCTTGCAGTTAGGTGGGGCTAGAGAGCCATAATGTTAGGGGTGGTCAAGGCTAAAGCTAACAAAAAAAAATCGATTGTGTCGCACCCCAAAATTTCCCTGACTAGTATCCAAGAACCTATGGGAATTTTTGTTCGAAACGTCCCTTCGGGCGAGAATTTGAATTTAGAGGGAAATATTGAAAATATTTGGCAGGAATTTGAAGATTTTGGATTTTCCGGGAAAACCTCAAATCTTTTTCCAAATCGTCTTATTGTAAAAAATCGCCAATTAGGGGTTCACTTGAGGCTCCATCATTCAAGTCCGGTCTCAATAATTCTGGCCGTTTTTACATTTCCAAGAAGAAAATTCCTGGGAAATTGGAAAAAAAATTTGTTGGGGAATGTTCATGAACTAGTTACTTCTTGTTTTACAAAAAAGAAATGGTGGAAATTTGTTCGCGGGATGAAAAGTTGGAAAATTTGCAGTTTTTCCAGAGAGGAAAACTCGAAAACCGTAGGTCCGATTTCGAAAATTTTCACTCCAAAAATTAACTCATTCTTTTCTCCCACTTTCATTTCCCGCATGTCTGCACCTAGAATGAATATTTCGTGCGGGCACATCGCCTGTCGAAGAACACTGCAGTTTTTTTAAAATCACGGAGTGTGCAAATTTCATTTTGAAAAAATTACCGTCGAAAAACCGGAGCCGTGTGGGTCATTCCATGCCAAAACGATCACTTTCTGCACTCGTGGTGATGGATTTCCATAAATATTGGATATGTTGTAGAGACATGAAAATAAGTCGACCCGTATTCGCTCATTCGCCTGTTTTTTTATCAATTTTTTTTCGGAATTACAATTTTTCAAATTTTCCAAATTTTACCAAATTTTTGACTTGCATCCTACTCTGAAAAAAATCATAGCTCTTCAGTCCAATTTTCGATCTTAAAGTTTTTTGTTTTGATTCAACCACAAAAGATGAGGAATTTTGGACATTGCACTCTTTTTTTGACAGGTGTTGAAGAATAGTATGGAAAGTCACTTTTCCGAAAAGAAAACGGTACCTATACTGAAAAATGGTACATTTTCGATTTTCCCAATTTTTTATTGATATGTAGTTCTCTGAACTTTTTTAAGTAAGTATTGGTAAGTATTGGTCGCCAGAATGGACATCGCCCAGAAACCTACGGAATAAATTCTTTAAGCAAGCCGCGCAAGCTGATTCGGTGCTCAGGGGAGTCCAGTAAAATGAGGCGTTTTTTATCCACGGGGGCATTGTCTAACTTCTTCAGTTGAACCGTTAATCGCGGTCAAAGTTGCGTGGGTCCAGTGAAGTGGAAAAACTTTTCGCGTGATATTCCTCCCTAAATGCTGCAAGAATTGCTAGAGATATTCGAAAAGTGTCTGCGACAAAGTTGAAGAGAATTGAATGTTTCACTAGAAAAGCCGTAAGTTTGACAAAAGAACCACTTCATCAACAAGATTGTCGCGCAACTTCGAACGTGGTCCACGACTAAACTAGGAGAGCTAATAATTGGCCTCGAAAATTTTCTAGAGAAACTCCAATTCTCCACAACTTCGTCGCTTACAATTTGGGGATATCTCTAGCCATTCTCGCAGCATCCAAGGAGGAATGTCACGCGTACTTCACTGGACCGGCGCGCAACTTTGACCGGGATTAACGGTTAAACTGATGAAGTTATACATATGCCCCCGTGGACTTTTCTGTAGATTATTGAATTCCCTACAACTTTGTCCCTTACAGCTTCCACACATCTCTCACCGTTCTCTCACCGTTTCAGAAGAAAGATCGCGGCGCATGTTTTTTAATCTTCTCAATTTTTTTTCCATGGTTCCCGGGGCGATTGGAAATGAAACTTTGGTTTTTTCTAATTCAGTTTTTCATTCTCTACATTGCCATATTTTTTTTATCGAACCCTCAGTTAGTTCCAACTTCAGCATAAAAATCGCCTGGAATTTTACTGGACTCCTGAGCGCCAAATCGGCTTGCGCGGCTCGCTTAAAAAAATTATTCCGTGGGTTTTTGGGCGATGTCCATTCTGTCAGTCGATCCATTAGGCAGCAGTCACACTGGAGCCACCACCACCCACTACCACCCACCACCACCCACTACCACCAAGCAAAATAATCCGCCCTGGTCTCACTGAGCCACCGTCCATCGTCCACCGGTAACCACCGTGTCCCCCTCCTGAATTTGACATAATCTTGTTTTATATAATCCGTACTACAATTCTGTAGCGAAAGTTGCCTAAAAACCACGATTTTAGGCAACATTCGCTACATCAGTGTACTGCGGAATGTATTTCATACTCCCAGGGACTTTTCTCACACGATTCAAGAATAGCGGCCCAGCTCATGTCATGACAATATTGACAAGTTCTCTGATTGCAATGATTTCGTCTGATGACTCAGATATCGACGAAGTTGTAGCTTTATACAACATTTCGAAAAAAATCCGTAAAAAACGCCGGAACATATGGGTGCGTCAAATGTCTCTCGACAGAGAACAACTAAAAGAATTTCATCAATTAGTGCCGCAGCTTGTTAATGAAGAACAATTTTACAGTTATTACCGTATGAACAAGAAATGTAACAATTTGTTAGTGACAAAAGTGAAACCTTTGCTCTCTTCGGGACATACACATTGTATGTTGTATGTATGCACAAAATGTTTGTTCTGCATGCGCATCAAGATGCGCATTGTTAACCACCGACCACTGACCACCACTTTGTAAATTTCAAACACATGGCCACCGGTGGTCACTGGGCGGTGGTAAGAGGTGGCTGCAGTGTGACCACCATCATTACATTGCGTGCGTTTGATTTTTGGTTGATGGTAGTGGGTGGTGGTGGGTGGCTCAGTGTGACTGCTGCCTTACTCGCATTATTCGTTCAGAAAAGTTCAGAGAACAATATATCAAAAAATTGTTAAAATCAAAGATTACCATAATAATATATTATTCTTTTACTTCCTTGTTTATTGTTCTAATTTTGATCTTAAAAGGATGACCCAATTACAGGAAGGCGTGAAGGCGTGATCTACGTAATGAAATTCTCGTTCTTTCGCCGACGTTTCGTCTTTTATTTAGACAATGGCCGCATTTGTAAGTCACAACAGTTGTGGAGCACTTATACGCGATTCGTCGAAATTTTAATTTTGACCAATGGCGTAGAATTGCTCCACAACTGTTGTGACTTACGAATGCGGCCATTATCTAGGCGTAAAAAACTTGTAAATGTGGAAAGATTTTTTGACATAAAATAAAATGTGACAAATTCAAAAATTCTTTCACGCCTTCCTGTAATTGGGTCATCCTTTTAAGATCAAAATTAGAAAGATTACCATTTTTCAGTATCAGTTTTCTTTTCGGAAAAGTGACTTTCCATACTTTTCTTTAACATCTGTCAAAAAAAGGGTGCAAAGTCCAAAATTCCCCATCTTTTGTGGTTGCATCAAAATAATATTATTCAAGATCGGACATTGGACTCAAGAGCTATGATTTTTCTCAGAGTAGGATGCAAGTCAAAAGTGGAAAATTTTGAAAAAATTCAATTCCGAAAAAAAAATAAAAAAAAACGGCGAATACGGGTCGACTTATTTTCATGTCTCTACAATAGACTAGGATCATTTTTGAAAAAGTGGCTTGGAAAGTGGTTCTAGAGGCAAGTCATGTTAAAGTTTGGCAACATATGTTTTAAGGGTATTTGGACCTCGCTAAATACGAAAACCATTGTTGCCAAGCCGAATTTTGCACCGGAAGCCCGCAATGGGGGGTAAAGGGGAGGGAAGACCAAAAATCACCATTTTCCACTATTTTTGATACCGGAACTGAGACCTGTCATCAGTGTGGAGTAAATTACATCGTATCTTGATTAACTGAGGTCTTATACTATCATCTTGACATGATTACTGTCAAAATTTCCATAGGGGGGCGACTGGTTGACTGAATGTTGACTGTGAAGATGATTCTTCTTTTCTCTTGATTTTGAGTGAATATATACATGTTTGGTATCTTTTCCTATCAAGTTTCATATTCTCAGTTCAATTATGGTGTCAAAATTGCAATAGGAGCAAGTTTGAACAAGTTTTAGATGATAAAACTTTTTTTTTTGTCAATATTTTTTTTACCACTTTGAACTGTGTTATTTATTGCACATCGGCATTTTTTCCTCAAAATTCTTGCGTAGTTCGTTAGTCTGGTGTATTTCCCATAATACAGTAATGTAACTGATGTACCTTTAATTTTTTAAATATGACAATAATATTTTTTTGTGAAAACTGTTTGGCGCTACTTTTCAACTTTATTTTTTGCTATTATTTTATTGTATGATAGAAAACTGTGGTCCTTCACCTCATAATTATGAAGAAAACCTTAGCTGAGATATTCTAGAATGTACTTTTTTCAAAAGAAGAGTTTTTCATGTCAGAACCTGATGCCCAGTGGGCAAGAGTCCTCTCAGAGAGGCCTGAGATGTTCTATTGAGCTCGAGAAACGGTTACCTCTTCCAAACGGCTTTGATATGCCCTATTAAGATACAGAGAGGTTACCTTATTCCAACTTTTTTGTGATGTTCTCTTGAGCTCCAAATATGTTACCACTTTTGCACTTCTTTGAGATGTTCTATTAAGCTCCAAAGAGGTTATCTTTTTCCAACTTCTCTATGATGTTCTCTCAAGCTCCAAAGAAGGTTACCTTTTTAGACCTTATTCAAAATGTTTTATAAAATTATAAAGCTCCAAAGGTTACCCTTGAGGTTACCTTTCTCAAACTTCTCTAAGAAGTTCTATTTCAGCTCCAAAAAAAAAATAATAATTTTCTTTTGTATGTTTGATTATGCTCTAAAAAAGGTTACCTTTTTTGGATTTCCGTGAGATGATCTATCAAACCTCCAAGAAAAGTTACCTTTTTCGAACGTCTTGGGCAAGTGTTCTCTACCATCAACGTCTTAAAAAGAACAACTCCTCAAAATTTACGTTCATGAGATGTACCTATATTCGAAAAAGCCGCATTCCTCTAATAATACCCAGGGAAGAGGTAGATAAAGAGATTTTGAAATCGAATGTAATAAATGTGAATGATAAAACCTATGATTGTATTATTCAACTTAACGTTTAGAGTAATGTACGTATCTGCCTTCGGTTACACCAAGTTCTCTTCAGTTTCATTAGCGTATTTTTTTTTAATTATATAAATGATGATATCTCAATGCAAATCGGAGTTTTTTCGACAATTCTTGCGTAATTCGTTAGTCTGGTGTATTTTACACAATACATTCACATACTAAGTGTGTCTTCACTTTTTAAAATATGAAAAATTTGAGTTTTGATCATACATACATCATACAGCAAAAAACAAAGTTGAAAAGTAGGGCCAAAGAATTTACACACAAAAATTTTTTCTTCATATTTAAAAAAGTCGAGAAAAAAGTGAAGGCAAATCAATTGGATGTCTATATCATGGTAAATACATGAGACTAACGAACTACGCAAGAATTTAGAGAAAAAAATGCCGATTTGCAGTAAAATAACACCGTTGAAAGACGTATAAAAATATTGACAAAAAACATGTTTTATCATGTAAAAGTTGTTCAAACTCGCTTCTATTGCAATTTGAACATCATAGTTGAATAGGGAATATGGAATTTAGTCGGAAACGATACCAAACATGTTTATATTTACTCAAAATCGAGAGAAAAGAAGAATCATCTACACAGTCAAACTTCCCCTCACCAGTCTTCCCCCTCTAGAAATTTTAACAGTAATTATGTCAATATGGTAGTATAAGACCTCAGTGAATCAAGATATGATGTAATTCACTTCACGTTAATGACAGGTCGCAGTCCCGACATCAAAAATGGTGAAAAATAGTGATTTTTGGTCTTCCCTCCCCTTTACCCCCCCCCCTCCCTATTGCGGGCTTCCGGTGCAAAATTCGGCTTGGCAACAATGGTTTTCGTATTCAGCGGGGTCCAAATAGGTACCCTTAAAACGTATGTTGCCAAACTTTAACATGACTTGCCTCTAGCATTGCTTTTTATCCGAAAAGATCCTAGACTACACAACACTCTGTGACTACAACATATCCAAAATTTATGGAAATCCCGAGGGAAATCCGTAACCATGGAGTGCAGAAAGTGATCGTTTTGGCATGGAATGACCCGTGTCGATTTTGAAAATGGGTCTACACGACACCCAATCCAATCTACTTCCGATATCAGTTGGAATTATTCGAGAAAAGTCGATCCCCGAGCAGGAATAAATTTTTGAGTGAAGTCATGCATCAAAAGCGATTTGTTCTGGTCAAAACCAGGGTGAGAGGCCCCTTTTGGGTGGCAACGGCTAGGAGAAATTTTGAAAATTCGTAACGCCCGACTGGACAATGGTGGGAAACTGCAACTGCAGACTTTATCATTTGATTCTTTCGATGTGTTTGCTTCCTGCCAAATTTGACCTCAATCCATTGGATAGGTTTTGAATAATTAAATGGCAAAGTTTCTGCAAAAACTTGGCCTTTTTTTTAGCGCGTTCACAATACTTTTTTTCTTTGTTGGGTGGTGGGTCGTGAAAGTAAAACCATCAAAGCGAAAACCGGCATACCGGTTTTGTTGAGTGACGGTTTCATTAAAACTGGTATCGAAATCTGGCTCCGAGAATTGGTATTAAAAACCGGCTCCGGAAACTGACGCTGCGAAAACCGTTCCGGAAACTGGCACTGAAAGCCGCATCCTGATTTTGACAGGCTTTGAAAATCAGGGTGAAGTGGGTTAAAGTGACCCCACCAAAATGTAAAATTCATATTGATCATAAAACAGGTTGACTTGACGACGAGTTGATCAACTTATTTTTTTTTTCTACACCACAGTTTTTGCTGGAATTTTGGGAAAAAAAAGAATAATCACTTTTTTCACCTCGCAGAATACACAGCAAATGTGTGGCATCGCCCTGCCCCATTTTGAGAAATATATTTTTAGGTCATTTTTCAAGTCGCGCTTTTGGGGTCACTTGAAAAATGCCTGAAATTCGATTTAAAATTCATTAACGTCATGAAAGGCGTACAAGGGTCGGTGCTTCCATTGCGATACTTTTTTTAGAGCGCATCAGGATTTTCCGATTCGAGCGTCAAAAAAGGGCGTCACTTTACTTAGTAGATATATGCTTTACTTACTCTCTTCGCCCCCATTCAATATATTCATTCGACCAAATACTCATTCCTAGATAAGTGGTATCTTATTTCAGTTAGGTAAAGAAAAAACGTGAGTTTGTAGCACTTTCAATTTAGAGGAGCTGCGGATGATAATAAGACGGCCAGACGAACAAGGCCAGACGAAACATCTATTTATTTATCATAAAAATCGACCACGTCGTTTCTGTTGATGGATAATAAATAGGTAGTAACGAGTGATCGAATAAATTTCTCCTCAAGTCGCCTTTGATTCCTGAAAATCTGGCGAAAAAACATGGCTAGCGAGGAGATCAGAGCCTACCTTGAGGAGAAATTTATTCGATCACTCGGTAGTTTATAATCCATTCCAAGCTTAAAAAAACCACAGCTGGCCATGAAAAATTCGAGTTTTGTTGGTGTCCCTGATTTTTGATGTTTGATGTCATCTTGATACAGGAGAGGTTACGTTAAAATTTGTGTCCATATGACATGGAACCTTCACCTGAACTAGGCTGTGTTGTCAAATTGTCATTCTGGGGACTGCGTCGCAGGCAGACCGCAGGTTTGCTCACTGACCTTAGCCGCTTTCTTTCGGCCAGGATCACAGATCATGATCCTAGAACAGAGGGTGAATTAACATACCTAGGGTCTCTCAGGGCGGGACGAGCTCAGGTCGCGGGATTACTTGCGACGAAAACACACTATACGGCGCTGGAACTGGGTTCGCCTTGAGAATTTTTAAACTTTATATTGTTACTATTGCACCTTTCAACACTTTCACTATTGAAATAACGTGCCTAACGGCATTTTCAAGACAAAACATAATGAAAATATTGTGTCAGTGTCACAATCTGAGCTAACAATTAAATTAAAATGGCAATCCAGCAAAGCAAACATCACTTTGACAAATTTGATTCAATCATCTTGACTTTTTCAATCCATCAACTTTATCAGATTGTCCAACTTGAAGACAAAATATCATAGGCAACTGTGGTTTTTTAAGCTTGGAATGGATAATAGTTCACATCTTCAAAACTTCATTCTAACTTTTTCTTCTGTTGCAGCTCTGAGGAGACGGATTTTTCCAGTGAGTATTTATTGAGTACAAATACCTATTTTTGTGATTGCATCAGTGAGAAAAACCGTATTGGGTAAAATTAAAGTTAGGTAGGTAACGTACAATGTTGCAGTGTTTTTCTACGGTTATTCAAGTGTCGTTAAATAGTGGCTGCTGTGGCCATGGAAACTCGTAAAAAAGATTATCAGGTCTTGCAAAGAATCAATTATATGTAGGTATAATCAGTTTCACGGCTTTTTTATTAGAATAAGCTATAGAAAAAATGTTTTGGTACGAATGGTAGGATGCTAACTTGATGCTAACGTCTTGATAGATGTAACCTATGTTTGATGTGAGGGTCCGGTTACGTCAACACCATCTCTCAAATTTTGTCGAACAAAATCGTAAACCACTCGAAATGGTGTCTAGCAGAAAAAACGTTTGAAAGTCCATGAGGGTGAGGATGAATGCTGTAATTATTGCTATCATCGCATCAGTTTAAAAAAATCTATTTAATTATGTGGTACTATTTTTGGCTCTAGTTAAGTCCACTCCATCTTTTCTAGACTTTTTTTGGTGATAACGAAACACATCACATTCACTTCTACAGACATTTTCAAGCCCATGAGGGTTATTAGGACGAATGCTGGAATTCGTCCCGATTCCAATATAATGATTTTATTGCGTCGCACTATTTCTTCCAGCGTACGCCACACAATAGCATGAAGTGGGTGTGTGGTCCCTTCCCTTTTCTCCCTTCCTGTAGTTGCTGCCTTCCCCCCAGACGGGTTTATTACTGTTACTGTCACAATAAATCCGGGAGAACAAGAAACTGCATGGATGGTCCGCCATTTGTATTTCAGATCTTTATTGTGACAGTTGTCATATCTATGGTTGTCATCATGTCATCGCCAGTGATGTACGCGCAAGTGAAAGTGTTCGAGACTATGCATCGAAAATAAGAAAACGTGAGCCTCCCTGGACTGAAAATTTGCTGCCGTCGACAAAAGACATCGTCTCTGCTGTTTGGCGGGCCATCGCTAATGCTGCTAGGTGAAGATGGGCCGGTCGGTGGCTTAGAAGCAAAAACCATCGTTGCTGATAGTGATACCCAGTGATATCCCATTCTTTTGAACAGTAGAGACGATGTCCCTTGCCGACCTCAGCAGATTTTCACATCAGGGAGATTCGCGTTTTCTTGTTTTTGCTGCGTAGCCTCGAACATTTACAAGTGCTCGTACTTCACGTCGCGATCGCAAGGGCGACAACTGTCACATTAAAGAAAGCACATTATTATTGATCAATTGGAAAGAACGTTAGTACGTAGTTACATAGAACAAAACGAGGAACATAACGAAAATGTATCACAAGGAATGATGATAGTCCAGTGCACGATAGGCCGGAATCTCCTCAGATTACGAAATTCAGAAGATCAACAGGAGAGAAGTGTCCCAAGACGACATGATTTTATGTATTACTAAGTTGAAGTTTCACATAGTGGTTGGAATAGTTTGATGTTTCTTGTATGTGAGTGATTTTATTGATAGTACGTGATTGTAATTATTATTATCATACCTACATAAATGAAAAGGGGATATGACGTGAGGTCATACAATGCATGCACGTATCAAGGATGCCAAGGAAATAACAAAACAAGTCATAATCATAACATCTTGCATGACACACGTCTTGTCCTTGTACACATTTATATTCGCCTTATTCTTCACGCAGCCCTAAGACACATCTCTATCAAGACGTTAGCATCATTCCATTCGTACCAACACAGCACATTTTTCCACGGCTCACTCTAATGAAAAAAGCCGTGAACCTTGGCAGAAATATACCGTTCAGGTCTATTTCGAAAAGCAACGCCTTATTTCACCAATCCAACTCCATCGTTGATGGTTTCTATAACATGGTATAACCATTGTAACCCAGGGCCGAGGGCAATGTTGGCCAATAGTGCATCGTCCGACGACGTCACAGGCACATAATAAATTTAAACGAGCGCGTTTCCCGCGTCTTTTTAGCATCTTTCCCCATCTTATGAAAATCTAAGTGAAATTGACTATCACACGTTAATTGTGTAGTGTTCACCTCCACAATGCATACTTTAGGTACTTACTTGAAAGAAATGGATTTCAGTGGTCCTCCCCTGAAATAAAAAAGATGCTTTCTGAAGTACCATCAACTTGAAAGGTGTAGATGAACATCGGCAATGGGGTCTTGTACAAAATTGCAAAATTGCGATTTCACTGGCGTAGGTCGATGCCTGAGTGAACAAAATTAACCTCTATCCAGTTAAAAAAAAAAGAAAAATCTTCGGCACCGATGAAGAGAATAGAAA
This sequence comes from Anaspis maculata, assembly GCA_949128115.1. Taxonomy (NCBI): domain Eukaryota; kingdom Metazoa; phylum Arthropoda; class Insecta; order Coleoptera; family Scraptiidae; genus Anaspis; species Anaspis maculata. Next base: position 24,095,540 of record OX421967.1, read on the forward strand.
TTCACCTGATCACAGTTCATCACTTAAAATCGTAGTAATAAACACGCCAAAAACAGAACCGGGTTGCCACATGAACGTCAGGCAACAGTCAACGTGTGCCAGTCAACCTCAATATTTGCTGTTTGGTGTTGGTGAAACGGTGACCGCTGCATGAGGGAAATGTAAATAATCGAGTTTGAGAGGCTAAATCCCCAGAGGTTGTGGTACAGACGTGGTCCATAATTTCTATCGGAGAAACACCGATTGTTTGCAGACTTGTGTCGCAGGTTCCCGCTTGTGTCAGCCTAACGTGGGCCAAAACAATCTCTTTGCCCATGTTGTAAAAAGAACACCAGCTCAAATATTCGGTATTTCACCTAGGTACAGTTGGAAGCGAAATGATTCATACGGCACCGCTAGGAAGTCGGCTGTATTTCAGGAACGTTAGCTTCTTGGATCGTTCTTGAATGCCAGTTTTAATTACGACTAATCTCTAATCAAAACTGGCATTCAAGAACATTTTTGCCCAAGAAAATATTTACTCACTAAGAATCGGAATTTTCAAGGGTAGGTCCATTCCAATGATCATGCTGGGTTTTATAATAATATAATAGTAAGTAGTTAGTTAGGTAGGTATTTGCTGTTATTGTTGAAAATGTGTTCCCACTAAAGGGTGACCAAAAAAGTATTAATAGAACTGGTAATCTGTTAGGTGTTTGAAAATAAACAGTAAAGCATAGTGTTGAGGTAATAAATGTTATCAATTACAAACATGTCCTTTTACATCTATTTACATTTACAAACAAAAAGTTTTGTACATTCACAGATTTCCATAGGTACGAATTTTCAACTTCTGTATTTTCATATATAATATGTTTATTCATTAGATAGGTCCTACTTTTTCGAAGGCACGTTATTTTGTTTCCAACTATTAATCAGGTATACCTACCTACATAAAAACAAGAAGAACGTATCTTGCAAAATGGATGTCTCTTCCCGCGTAAAAAAGAAAAACTATTGGTCAACTGCAGTTTTCACTGTTTCAAATCAACTCCATTTTCAAAAAATGATAACTGTAATTGAAGTGTATCAAAATAGTCTTACCTATTATATTATACAAAGAATAGCAGAGCCCGCTGTAATAGGTATGCTTTTTTTTCTACTTTCATCACATTACAGGGTTATCTCACCCTAAAGACACTTCTGGCTGCAGGAGTTCTCCACCTTACAAAAAAAAAAACAAGCACCATAAAACCGAAAACAAAAGGCACCACAAGGCGTGTAGTACGAGAGCTCGCGTGACACTCATCACGAGACAAATGTCACACAAATTATTTTAAAAATGTTTTAATGTTACTAAATCGAACCTCACTCGTCTGCTGTCCGGGAGTGATGCTGTTTTTTTTTTAAGCAGACGCCTTTCAAGAGGTAATAATACATAATTATACCTTGAGGCAAAATTTGTTAATGACAAACTGACATTCGACGGAGTAGCTTATTGCAAAAGGCAAGCAAGGCAAGGGTATTAGCCGAGCTGTTCGCCCCGTATTATTCCTTACAGACTTTCCTGGTGGCGATCCGCAAGAACTGAGGGCTCGGAAAAAACTGACCGAAAAGTAATATGTACAGGTTCTTCACGATAAAATCCACCCCCCTTCTAGGAGATTCCCCTTCGAGATATTCAAAAGAAGCACAAATTTATCTTCATCGATTTTCCTCAGAGATTTCAAATCGGCCCCTTGAAATTTTCTAATTGATATCGTAAACAGAAGATATGTATTTTCCAGGAACACCTGTATTTTATTGTGTCGATCGATGGGCCTTTTTTCTGATCACAAATATAAAATTATAGCACTTGTGGTTTATTTCGACAAACGGTCTGTCAAAAAAATTAATAAAGTGATCCGTAAAATAATATAATCTTTTGCAGTAAGATGGCTTTGGTTTCTACTATCCACTTTTGAACTGAAGGTAATTCTTACAGCATTTTGTCCATAGCAGAAATCAACCCTGCACAGAATGGTCTAAATTGTGCTTTATGCAGAGTGTCGCATAATTTTCTGTTTATTAACCTTTGGAGACAGTCGCTGGCAATTTGCAATTGATTGAAGATGTTAGTATAGAAATAAATTGTTGGAATATCCGGTCAAAATTCAGTACATACAGGGTGTTTAATCTTGGAAACTGAAACAGCGGATACAGTATCGAAAAAGAAGGGGACTTTCATTATAAGCAAGAGAGATATAGCCCTTCAAAGTTGAAATCAAAAAATCGTTTTCTTTGTATAACTTTTGAACCGTTCAACCGATTTTTTATCGTGAACACCCTCCTATACCCACGTTCCTTGCAGGAGTAAAGCCAAATATGTTGAAGAACGTTTACAGTTTGGTGACACTGACATAATTTGTCAATAACTTGATAACCTTGCATACCTTCCCAGTTATCCAATTTTCTCTATACAGGTTGTACCGTTTTTCAACGCTCACTATTGATATCTCGGAAACAGTAAGAGATGCAAAGTCGATTAAATTACGAAAAAGTTGCGCCATTTCATGACTATCTCAAATATTATGTCAAGATATCCAAGTTATCTTCGGCCATTTCTGGAATATCCCAAAAACAACTGAAAACGGCCGAATTCGAAAATTTCAAATTACTTCTTTTTTATGACAGCTATCAATTTGAAAATTGGTATCCTGACATTTTTTAATGTCCTTGATTGACTGAGGTCTATAATTTTTCCCTGCGTCTACTAGTCTTTGGTATATGGCAGTTTACTTTATTTTCTCTTATGGACACCATATCATTTATTTACCTCAAAAAACTCATCTTTCTTTCTCTTTACAAAGATATAGAACATTTCTAGAATTTTTGTCAAAATAACTCGTGAAAATTGGAAAAACTTTCTGGAGCGAAAAAATCGAGTTACCGTTTCGGTTGCCACGCTCCCGTGGCATAACAATGGCCATTCAGTTGCCATGGTCTGTTTGATTTTGGAAAAAGTTGTTACATTCTGTTTTTATGTATCTGATAATGAATGACAATAAAAGAAATACAAAACCAAGTATAACACAAGTATAGCAATAAACATTTTTAATGTACAATTGCTCGAATAGACCTTTCCAAATTGTTCTTGTTCTGCTTGTTCTTTTCTATTGCGAAGTCATGATTTTGCGCAGCTTGGGACAACGGTCAGTAAAGAGTCATCTCATGGTCGAAGTGTCAGATTTATAGGCAAGCACCGAGCGTAGCAAGGAAATACTTGCAAAAGTGGTTATTTATTGCTGTGTTACCTTGTGCGAAAATAATCTAAAAAAGCCTCATGTGTCCATGTACAATTTTACGAAGTGGCTTGAGAGTTGGCGAAACAAAATTTAACGAGACAAGACACTTGCCAGTGATGCATGGAATCTGACGTTAACATGGCATGATGCGCGAAATGTTTTGCGTAGGTTAGGACAACTGTCAAAACCATTCTCTATCCTTTATTTTTGGAAAGATCAACTGGAGTCCATTTTGCTTTATGCAGAGTTGTGTCCTTTTACCCATGTTACCAACGGTTCTCCGATATCATGCGGGTTAATTGACTGAAACGCATCATGAACTTTTGCTTCCAGTTCGTGGATGTTTTGAGATGTTCTGTTATAAACCATAAACTCAATCTTTGAACATTCCCCGCAAAATAGACTCCAATTCGAGCAATTGTGAATTATAAATATTTATTGCTGGTTATTTTGTGTTATACTTGGTTTTGTATTTGTTTTATTGTTATTTATTATCAAATACATAAAAACGGAATGTAACTCAACTTTTTGCAAAATCAACAGACCATGGAAACTGAATGGCCATTGTTATGCCACGAGAGCATGGCAACCGAAACTGTAACTCGATTTTTTCGCCCCAGAAATAGTTTTTCCAATTTTCAGAAGTTATTTTGACAAAAATTCTACAAGTGTTTCTTATCCTTGTAAAGAGAAAGAAGAGAAACGGTTTTTGGGGTGAATAAATAATATGGTGTCCATAAGAAAAAATAAAGTTGACTGTCATATCTCAAAAACTAGTAGGCGCAGGAAAAATTATTGACGTCAGTCGATCAAGGACCTTCAAAAATATCAGGATACCAGTTTTCGAATTGACAGCTGTGAACAGAACAGAGCTGTGTGACAGATTTTCGAATTCGGCATTTTTCAGATTTTTTTGGGGGGATATTTCAGAAATGACCGAAAATATCTTGAATATCTTGACATATCTGAGATAGTCATGAAATAGCACAATTTTTTGTAATTTAACTACTCTATGATTCAACTGACTTTCTATCTCTTACCGTTTGCGAGATACCAATAGTTAGCGTTGAAAAACGGGACACCTGTATTTTCAGCTTTACCTATGGCGGCTTTACAGAACTTCGTTTGTCGCCGGCGACAATCCCCCACTCCACTGTAGTTGAATAATTTGAACGACACGACTCGTGTCGCGGGAATTATGGAGGGAGGTAGGGGAGTACAGGCAGATCGAATCCTATTGGCCAGCGACGCTGTCGCCAGCGACGCTGTCGCCGGCGACATACGAAGTTCTGTAAAGCCCCCATTATGCAAGAGTCGTACATTTTACTTTCCGGTCGTTTTTTTCCCCGAGTGCCCAGTTCCTGCGGATCGTCACCAGAGAAGTTTGCAAGAAATAATACAGGGCCAGCAGCTCCGAACAGAATTGGGTTGCTGGTCTTCTGGGGGGATGATTGCCATTATTTGTTCGTCATTACATCACTGACAGCGTCTGCTTCAGAAACAGCACCAGCCTGGACTCTGGAACTCAAAACGCGGTGCAGGTCATAAAGTAACATTCTTCAGTTTCGAGCCTCTCAGTGTATCAACGCGATGTGCCTTTTCAAATACGATTTACACTTAGTTTTAAACGAGCACTGTTCACAACGGGACCACTGGATGTCTTCGCTGGCGGCATGCTGTAACATGTGCCGTTTCAAATGGCCCCTTTGCTTGGCTCTGTACACGCACTGTGGACAATCGAACCAGTCGATTTCGCTGCTTTTGGCGTGCACCAACATGTGCGCTTTCAGTTTGTCCGAGCGTTTCGCCTTGAACGGACACTGTGCGCAGGGAAGCCACTTGATCTCTTCGCTGGCGACGTGCGTTAGCATGTGCCGTTTCACGTTCTTCTTGTGCTTGATTTTCATCTGACATGTGGGACAGGAGAACCAAACGGTATCTTCGACGCCGCCTTCTTCCTTGAAGTGCACCGACTGGTGCGCCTTCCAGTTGCCTTTCTTCGGGGTCCTGTACGGACAGAGCCGGCAGTAGTACCATGTGACGATGTCGCTTCCGAGTTCTGACGACGGTTCGTGCTTGCTCGCGACGTGAATCAACAAGCTGGACTTGTGTCTGGCGCGGTACGAACATTGCGAACACTTGTACCAGGGTATGGTTTCGGTCGCTGCGTGCTTCAGCATGTGCCTTATCAGACTGCTCCTGTATTTGGTGCTGAACAAACATTTTGCGCACGTCAGCAGACCGAGTTCGGAAGTGGAATGCTGACACGACATGTGGTTCTGCAGGCTCGCCTTGTGTTTGGTTTTGAATGAACACTGGTCACAAGTCAGCCAAACAATTTCGTCAGGTGCGGCGTGGACCAACATGTGCTTCTTGAAGGTGCTCCTACATTTGGTTTTGTACGAACATTGCTTGCACTCCAGTTCAAGGTGACTCGCTTTCATGTGCTTTTTCAGTTTCTGCTTTATTTTGGTTCTAAATGAACAAACCATGCAATTCATAGTGGCTGTTTTACCGCCTCTCATTGCACACGAATGTTTCGCAAGCACCAAAGTGGAACACGCTGAGTAATCGCAACTGCCGCAATGGTATTTCTTTAATTGTTCATTGCGGAAGCCCGGCATGCTCTTGGCATCGCGATCAGCTGTGATGTGCTTGTGTTTGTAATGTTCATATAATACCAACTTGTTTTCGGTCTTGAAAATGCAGTAAAAACAGGAATGCCGTTCAGGTTTTACCGTCGCATGGAAGTGGTTGGCCGCATGATGATCACTGTGCATCCGTCTGCTGTGGGGGCCGATTTGGAAGGTCCAGTTGTATTGATATGAACATAGGCTGCAACAATACTCTTTGTCCGGAAGTGGATCCATCCTAAAATTAAAAATATTTACTTTATACGAATGTTTGGGCAGGAACACTCGATCACTCACTTTTTTGTGGTGCACTTTGGTTCTGCTACGAACAATCCAGGTTATGTTAGGCAATCTAATCTGGAACACCCATATGACTAATGTGGACTTGCGGATAAGGAGTTAGACCGTAATGGGAGCTCTTTGCACAGCGCATGCGCTTGCATTTGAAGCGCGACTATTTGAATCATGTTACAACATTTGGGTACAAACTAACAAACTACTTACTACTCCACAAATTGAAATTATACAGGGTGTTCCACGATTGATGTGCCATAGCGCAATGGCAGGTAGAGGACTTTGTGGCGAGTCAAGAAAAGTAAGAAATTTTTTTTTTGGACAATGGTTGCGGATATACAGGAGCGCGATTCTGTACTTTCCTACCGACAGTTGTCGGTGTCGTTCACTACCGATAGTTGTCGCTTGCGCCACCGACAAGTAGACGTCGAGGTGATTCTCTACTCACCGCCTACCGACACTTGTCGGTGCAAACGACGACTCTCGCTCAAGTGCAGTGATACGAAACGTGGAACGAAACGGTCATGAAACGATGGGAGACGGGCCAATGAAAAGCAACCATTTCGAATTTACGGATGATTTTTGAAGTTGACATTCATGTCTTTGCCATTGTCATTACTTTCACTTGTATGGAGTGTTCAAGCGAGGTTCATAGGTACATATCTAGGACGATATGAAAATATAAGGGTTATTCTTCACGCATTTCAGAGAGGCAAATTGGAGAGCAGTGTTGTGCACAGATAACCCGTTTTTTATCTAGAAAAGAACAGATAATTCTGGAAAATGTTATCTAGCTTATTATTGGAGAGGTGAAGTTAGGTGGTGACCTATTGCTTGCAATGTTCGCACCACACTAGGTATATCGGTGTTTGTTGCCAAATTTATTTTGAACTTGTTTTTGCCGAGAAAAATGGAGGAAAAAGAATAACACTGGATGATTTATCTCTTTTTTTCAAAGTCAACCTGACAAAATCACAGTCTAACCAACTTCTAGCTTTCCGCGGCCGTTGATGTGTACGGCTGGCAAATGATACGGATGCAGATGTTAGTTCATAATGTTCGTATGTACCTATCTTGCGTTCCATTATTTGTTGTCAATTTGTTAGAGAGACATCGAGGAAGAGACAAATTAAATGATATAATACCCACATCGATTAAACTTTTTTCATAATTTGTGAACTATTTGCCTAGTAATTTTGCTTGGTTTTGCATGCAAAATCTGACATTCTCTCATGACGAGCGCTAAGTATAGGTGGGTATACCTACCTACCTACCTAATCTAGAATCTAGGTATAGCACGTTAAAGCGCAGCATCTCCGTCTTCAATAAATTTTTTTTGAGAATAAGAAAGACAAAACTCATTGAGAAAGTTGAACTGGCAACCTATCTCCGTACCTAACAAATTCGAATTCATCAAAATAAAACGCCACCCACCGATATAGTGCTACGAATTTGCAATTAATGTTCGTATCCTCCAAATTCATTCCGACGCGGTTGAAAATTGGCGGTTGCTTGTCTTATGCCCGTATTCATATAGTCGTTGTCAAGTGCACCTTGTTCAAGTATCACCTTTAGGTAATCAAGCTGTAACTAAAGTACGATTTCTGTTTCATGGACATATTTTTGGCTATTACCTCGGCTATTACCGTAAAATAGTGTTCCTCGAGGAAAGCCGAAGTTATGTCTATGAAACAGAATTCGTATTTGAGTTAGGTACCTACAGCTTGAATAAAAGTGATACTTGATCAAGGTGCACTTGACAACGACTATGATGAATACGGGCATTAGATCATACGACGGAGGGCCATATACTTTGTTCTATGTACCTATATGCACGGGGGTAGTTACCATATACCAAATAGGTCAAGAATGAGGTCAAGAACTAGGTAGGTATACTAAGTACTTATACATAGAGGTAGGTAAGTATATGCGTATTCTATGCGTGATGCGAAGCGAACATACTTCCCTTGTAACCTACAAATCGCAAATACAAAACAATAGAACATGCTAAAAACTTGAAATGCGCTTGCGTAACGACAGTTCTTTCGTCTACCGATGGCATCACGACCCGTCGGTGGGCTGAGCGACAACTGTCGGTCGCATCTGTCACATTTGCAAGTACAGAATCGCTCCTACCGACAAGTGTCGTTAAAGCCGTCGGCCGATATCGACAAGTGTCGGTAGGCAAGTACAGAATCGCGCTCCTATTAGTTTTACTCAAGCAATGCATGCCGCTTTGCATGCGTGTTGCTGGAATTCCCCTGGACCGATTGAGATAGGTAGCTACTGGGTGCTTTCCACCTACAGTAGCGGACAAAATTAGAGCGACTTTCTTATAATTTCTGAGTTTTGGTTTTTTCAATGAAAAGACGTGCTCAGGTGCAATGGAATAATTAGTTACCTTGATAAAATCCACAAAAGAGACTTCAGTTTATGGAAAAATAAATAAATACATTCTTGGTTTTTAAAATTAAGACATAATTAGAGCGACTTCCACAAAAAATGTACTAAAAACTAAATTTGAGATTCCACATTCAAAATTAAGTCCGATAACTGCGTGGCGTATGAGCGTGGCGCGGAGCGTCGGATGTCGGGAGAGCGATATCCGAAGCTAAGCAACGTCAGGCGCAGTCAGATTTCTGGATGGGTGACCTACCAGAAATTTAACTATCAGCTCGCTTATACCGTGCCTCGGAGAGCACGTTAGGCTGTCGGTCCACGGTTAAGTAGAGTAGCCATTGGCTAGACTTCGCCGTAACAAAGACGAAATTATTATTATTATTATAACCATTATTGGCAATCGCCTGCCTACATCTCCGAGGCATTGAGTCAATCAAATTAGCGATTGTTTCATCATCTATAGCCCTCCACGCATTTTGAAGCTCTTGTAGTAATGAGTAAGTAATGTAAACTTAATAATGTAATGTAAACTAGTAATGAGTAATGTAAACTTCACACCATACATTATCAAGAGAAAATTATTGTTGTGAGTGTTTTTGCACAATGACGTGACGTGACGTGGCGTGGCCCATACATGTGCGTTTCTGGATTTTGTCACTCCGTCCCGTGTAAATTGGGCCTCAATCGTGAAAATGATTCGAGGCACAGTTCTCGGTTCTCAGTATCCAACGGCAAAACCCTGAAGGATATGCTAAAAAAAATTAAGAAGATATTCAAGAAAAATTGCTCTGGGGTATCTAAACTATCCCACGTGAGAACGGGAAGGTTAATCCCTCCTAATGTACCTACCCTACAATCCACCTTTCCCTTCAGAGAAATCACTTGCGCGCATACCTGTGAGCGCAGATTCCCGCTAGTACAGACGGCTCTGTAACAGACGGCCAGTTGTGCCCTCACAGGTATGCGTGATGTTCTCATGGGAAAGGTGGATTCTTCCAGTCCACTTTTCTAATTTGTTGCTGGCGCAAAACGTTGACTAGAGAGGTCTTCATCTGCAGCATGGTTTGATGGAGCGCCGCCACATTTCTGTTCCCAAATCAGGAAGCAACCTAAAATACCTCAATTGTTGGATTGGTCGCGGCGTTCAAAAACCCCGGCCGCTTAGATCCCCCTGCCCCCTGGTACCCACCTAGTAGTTTTTTTATTTTGTTCAGAATAATTATGTCAAGTCTGAAAAGAAACCGCTCTTCATGAATAGCTAGGCTTGTCTGGTTCAACTTTTAGCGGTGATAGTTTTTGAATTCTTATTGCCAAAACAGCGTATTAGGTGGCTCATTAAATTTTATTAGCCGTTCTTGCAGCATAATCGTTTGCTGCTCTTTCTTTCATCAGCAGGAAATAACTTACATACGTAAGTTTCTACGGCTGCGCTTCGTAACTTGAAAAAATATATAGCTGTCGTACGGATTCTTGCGTTTTATTTTTCCACGTTTTACGCAAAACGTGGTGGCGTCCGAGCACATTTCATAAAAAGCCACCTACCCTTGCCCAAGACGAGGAGAGTGCACGCTGACCAAACCAACGGCGTCACAAGTTCTCCCTCAAGCTTGGCGCTCTCCACTATTCACAGCTTCGACACGGAACGCTGTTATAGAAAAAAACGGGCGTTGGCCGTTCGAACGCGGTTTGCAGTCGTGGTGGCCGCATCGTAGGCACAAGCCGCAGTTGATGCTTTGGAAGCGTCAGTGGTGGGGATTTCGTCAACTCGTTGTTGTTTTGATGATCTGGACGCCTGGCTGGTGGTGGAGGCCTCCGAGCCGGATGTCAGATTGGAGAGGATGTCACCCTCCTCTCCAGCAGGTCGCGTCTTGGAATCTGAACTTGGGCTGCGCCCTCGGTCAGCTCCGGGTCGGGTTCGACCACTCTACGCCACCGGGCGCGCCCCCGCCGGCTGTTCGCTTGAGAGCCCCCCGGAAGAGCATCACCTGGCCCCGGGACCTTCAGAGGCTTCCCCTCCTCTTTCACTGTCGGGGGCGCAGGCCCCTTGTACTTCTTCTTGTCTTGTTGTTGTGGCCCCTTTTGTTCTTGTGAACGCGACATCTTCTCGCTCCGTCCAAACAAGGCCTTCTCCTCATTCGGCAAGTACATTGCAGCGCGGAAGCTGAACAATCAGCCTACGCTTTGTTATTTAACGTGATGGCGTTGCCTTGCGGCTTCACCTCCACGGCCCCCATGAGCGCGGGATTGATGCCTCATCAGGGAGGCAAAGTATCCCCCTTGGGAGTCCGATGCTGCCAGTCTACTTCGGGTTGCAAGACCCTTTGATCATACTGGTGGATGCGAGCCCTCTAGCTGACTCTACTAGTTGTGAAGGCTAGTACCCGAGCTGGTAAAGCGCAGCTGACCCGCCAAAGATCTCCGAAGAGTCCTATACCGAATTACGGTGTTGGAACCACCATTGATGGCTTTACCTCGCCATCAATCACTGGCCGGTAGTGTGAGGCACTACCAGGTCTTGTCCAGTGAACCCAGGTTTTCAGAGACTGTTGGTAAGGTCTTCGGGGAGGGCTGTGATGGAAGCCCCCCCTCCCGGATTGACTCACTTGCAGGCGGCACCGGTAAACCAGCTCAGAAGAAGCTCAGCTGGTTGAGCCATATAAAATATAGCCATAGTCTAGGATCGATCGCACAAAGGTGCTGTAAAACAATAGACACGTAGCAGGGTCTCCCCTCCATCTCTGTCTCGCTATTGTCTTTAGAAGAGTTCAATTCATGACACAACTGTTTATTTGGTCTCTCCACAATACCCGATCCAAAACTACCCCCAAATACTTGACCGTCGGCACTATTGACATTTCGCCTCTAGCAAGCATCAGTGCACTCTCTCTGGGACCTCGATTTCGAAAGAGAAAGGAAAAAACTATATTTGACTAGTTTGTGAAGAGACTCAACCCATTTGACCCAAAGTATTCAACGCAAACATTCATGTTATTTTTACAAGCGGCAATTATGGAGAACACGCGATCTTTCTGGACTCTTCCCATTAGATCGCAGTGTTCAAGTGCGGAGCTCTAGTGCATTCCAGAATATACGTTCAGGCTTTGGCCCGTGGAACTGAATGGAGACTTCAACAGTGGGTTAGAAAACATCTATCTGTCCATTTTGGCGGAGGCGCCGCTTTCACCGCATGTTGGGATTGCACGCGAATTCGGTGTAAGATTATTCGGGAGTCGCCTAAAAATCGTATACCGGGTTATTGTGGAATTTGCTGGAGGACGATGGAAGGTTCGAGAACGCTAGTCGGAGGGATATATCAGCACCATGGATCGCCCACAGCACCAGTATTGAATTGGAAGTGATCGAGAGCGAAAAGTAGTGACGTCACGATTATACGTCACACCCCAACTGGGGTGCTTGGGTAGGGTTTTGGAACGTACTTCAGCAGTTCAACTTGATGCACCTAAAAATAATTCGAAACTTTTGTCATCATCAAAACTATGTCCATATACATGCATATTTGGCAATCATATTTTTTATACTCATAATCACTGCAGACAAGCGTCATTTGCTTGATTCTTTGGAGATATTTCAGGTGGTAGGTAAAATATCGAGGATTGCTACAGATTAGTCAACCCTGCCTTATAATACTTTTATTTTGAAGTATTTTATGTCAGTTATCAAAACAATGATGTCTATAATGTCGCTTTACAGCAATTTACCATGGGTCTAGGACAACTTTCAAAACCAACTCACCGACGCCGACTAATTCACCAAAACCGCAAAACATCGGGTCACGATTCACCGACACATCAACCTAACAATAGGTACCTGTCAACCAACTCACAGGCATTCAACCAACCGACAAGCCAATGTATTCACAGGACTATTTACCAACAAGCCGGTTGAGTTGACTTGAGGGACTCGCCAAGTCTTATTGCCGACAGGATATTCTGCTCACTGTTCCGTACCTAGACTCATTGACTGATCAAATCCCTATATTTCCTCATCATGTCTACCATGTAAATTATCATTTTGTTTGGTAACTCGGTGATTAGGAAAAGGCAGGTTAACAATTATTTGTCGGAATGTTGTTGAAAAACTTTCAGTTCTTTTGATTTAGCGATGTGAAAATTGATGAGATGAGATAAAACAGCACCATAGCAATCAATTTCATTGGAACATTTAACCGGCCTAGATTATTTTTCGAATTTTGACCTTTGGGGGACTTTGTTTTGGTTTGAAATTGAAATTTGATAACGGAATCAGACTCAAGAAAACAAAATGATGAAGAAAACATATTACAAACATGAATATCAGGTTAACGTTCAGTTCTCGGTTCGGTTTTAAAATTTTCAGCCAACTCTCATTTTGAAAAAATGATCTCTAAAATGTCCCCACTAAGAAGAAAGTTCATATATCTATTGCTATATTTACGATTAAAAAAAAATCGAAACCATTCCAAGGTAATAAGACATGAAACTTCATAAGTCATGATAAAAATGGATTTTTTTTCCATATCGAAATTTTGCACCGCTTTACATGTCACCCTTTATACGAACTTCATTTAAAGAGTCTTGAGTTTCATATCTGCGGAATGGGTTGCCAAAAGGACATAGCGTGAACCGTAGTGAAATTTTTCGCGAGAGAAAAAGTAAAAAAAGACATTACGTTTTTTTTTAAAAGGACAGACTTTGTAGTTGGGGTCTAGAGACAACTCGAAAGATAATGAATGTTGCTCAGTTTATTTCGCTTCAAGATTGCATCAGTTTCTCGCACCTTCAGATTTCAACCAATCATTATAGCCTACACATTACCAGAGACATTTTATACAAAAATCATTCTCAAACATCAACATCAACATAATCCATTTCCAATATTCTGTAAAACCTACCCACTCCAATAATAATTTTGCTCCCAAGTTTTCCCCACGCCCCCTATGAGAAAGCCCAAGGTGCGGGGGATCAAAAGAACTCACCCTCGACAAGAAACGCAAGAAACTCCCGAAAGCGAGCTTCGAGCATTGCAGCGAACTCTGGATGAGATGGCCATGGCAGTGGAACATCCGACACCAGCACGACATGAGGAAATCACAATCCGAGAAGAGCAACCCCTTCAGGTACGGCTTTAGTCTTGTAAAACCTCAGCCGGCTGTTCAGCCGGCTTTAGTTATCATCAGCATCATCATTATCATCATTAGTACAGTGGCGAGCAATAAATTTTGGACATCAAATTTTCATTTCCCAAAAAAGCGACTTTACTTGGGAGGAGTCAAGTTATAGTTACAATAAAAGCTGGACATGTATCGCTTTTTTGTAATTTCAAAAAGTTTGACGTCCAATATTTACTGCTCGCCATTGTATCATCATCATCATCATGATCATCATTATCATCATCTGTACCTTCATCCTATATCATCATCATGTAGTTGGCGCAAAATTAATTAGTTATTTCAGTTGTTGCATTTTAATTTAATTACAGTATTCAAAGTTTAAGCGCCCTGTATTAGCGCGAGGTGAGTGGATCAATATGTGGATTTTGATTTTCCTCGAAGTGCAAAATTCGCATAAGTTTCCTCTCACGAATTGCCATGTGCAAAGAAATCTATAAAATACCTGCCGAGTCTCGTTATCAGGCAGTACTGCACTACAAGTGGTTCGGTCGAGACGTCAGTGTGAGCTGGCTCTATAAACATTATTGGTGATGAATTGTCTACATGAACGTTATGCTTCGCTTTGTTGTATTTAATTGTTGTTGTTGAAATTATGCGATCACTTTGGGATACAGTTAGGAGTTTGTTCAACTTATAGAAACAAGCAAACAATAATTGGGCTGTTTAAATAATAGTATCAATTAGGATATTTCAATCGCTAGAACTTGACAAGGCCACAGCCTACCCCAACTCCGAATTTTGTGGATCACAGGGTATTTCCTGGTTGTTGAATTTTTTAAATCAATAGCATAGTTTTAAGCGCAGAAAGGGAAGTACTACCTACGTCAGTAGATATCCTTTGGCACTTGACCGGTATATCAAGAGCCATAAATTGGTAAATAACGAAGATATCTCTTTCTTCTCATCACTAAACGATCGAGCTTGGTCGAAATAATGTCACATGATGGATAACTCAAATTCGAGAAATTTGTCGGTAGTTACGTTTCTGCACTTAGCAAATCATTTAAATAATAGAAACAATTCCGAGTTAACATGAAGGAACAAATTTGAAGTGTCAATATAAGATGAGCAACGACAGGTAGTAATGCAATGTCAAGGGAGTAGGCCAAGTGAGTCAATACTGTCCGGGAGGATAGGGCCCGTGCCCGAGTTCTGATTGTAAAGAAGTCGGAACAATCTTGGGAGTTGTAGCCCAATAATAATTCTTCAACTGGTGTCAGAAACTGAAGGATTTTGATTTTTTCCTGATACCAATCAATGTCACAGGTATTATCCTGACAGCCTGGCGCGACAATAAAGAATCTCACAGTTTCGACTTTTTCATGAAAATAAACATTGTGCTCCTGTATAATTCGAAGATTTGGCTGTATACTCTGATACAGGGGTTATTGCGGAAATGTCTTCATGAATATTGATAGACTTTCGTTTTTACCTTGGTTGCCCACATGTTCCGTTATCGATGATCCTGATTGGTAGAGTTGAAGCAATGCGCTAGCAGGGGTAAAATCCAAAAGTAAACTTTCTCGAACGTCAGCCTGACGGCAGCTGAAATCAGCGTTCAGCACCAAGTTCAAAATGGTCAAGTCTTCACCTTGCAGTGTTCCATTGTTTCAAAAATTCTACTAGAAAGTTGGGAAGGTATTTTTTGGCAGACATTCCCAAGTGATAGAGTGCTAGGGTAAAAATGGATCGAAATGCTGGCGCCTAATAGATGATGAAATAAGTAATTCAATCGTATGATACGGTAAGCACCTACGTACATTTGCTTACGAAAAACTGGCGGCGACACTCGAAATTGAACCGTTGAAATGGTGGAAGGACTTTGTCCCACAACATAAGACACCGGAAAAAATGAGGTTGTGTTTTCGTTTACAGATCAAGCGACGAAAACGAAACGAATGAATGCACTGACACATGTGGAATGACACCAAATGACACATTGTTAGGAAGACAGACGTATGTGAGACAGGCCTACCAATATACAGGGTGAATCAGTTTTAACCGATCAAACTTTGGGATAAGATTCTCCTCATCCTCCTGATTCAGAAAAATAGAACATACGTGCCTCTCACTCGTTTCCTAAAAAATATGTAGGGTGTCAAATTTTCCTCTTTTCGATTTTCAAAAATTTGTAAATAACGAACTATCATACCAAATCAGCTTGAATTCAGCATAGGCTGGTTTGTCGGAAACATCTACCTCTACCTACCTACCTCCAAAATTTCGAAAGAATCCAATCTGTAGCGTAGGAGTTATGGGGGGTCATGAATTTGAAAGCATCTGAAGAAACTTGATGTTATCTCCAAAACTCAAAACTCCTACACCACTGATTGGACTTCTTTGAAATTTGACAGGTAGGTATATTGTGGTATTCCCCCTTTGTTTTGTTTGTACGTTGGTACCTGAAGTAGGTACGGTCGTTGACATTGATAGCGTTTGCCGATGGGAGAGGGAGATGGCGCTAGCGCGCGAGCGACAGCCGCGGGCAGAGAGAGAAGAGAATCAGCTGTGGTGAAGAACACGTGATTTTTAGTGCTCCAGAGTGCGTCGATTTCACGTATTCAAGGTCGGTCTTTCTTTGATTATTGTATCGTAATTTTTGGCTTCCACCCACTCACCAAATCATGCATTTCGATACCTATTTTGCCCGCGAAATTATTGTACATAACCCGAAATTCTTTGTTCTCTTTGTTCTCAACGGGCTTGCATAACCCGGAGTTTTTCCCCTTTGAAATCAAGGTGCCTTGCACTGCTTTGAATTTTGTGTAAATCATCTACTCCCCAAAAGATCTCAATATTGATGGCAAAGGCCGTAATCTAGTGGGTGTGCACTTTGTGCACTCATGACTTGGCCTCCGAACTGCGCTGTCGCGCGTATTTCGAGGTTTCATTATTGTTTCTTTTTCACAAGTTATGTCACAAAGAGTACGATGACAAAAAGAAACTCTGCTACGCCAAAATCAGCCGCTAAGTAGAGAACAGTACTTTTCATGATTCATTCACATTTCATTGTTCATTGTCGGGTTATACATGAAAGTAAAAGAAGGAAAGAGAGACTTGCCGCTTCTCCGTGTCCTGGGGGAGGGTCCCACTACTTGTATGAATCTGCCTTGTTGAGTCTACTAACATTTTCTTATTTGGGGGGAATTATGTAAAACGACGAAGAGAGGGCCACAGGTTGGCTCGAGTCGATTTTCGTCGAGTAGGCCGGTAGCTCAGAAGCTTAGCGAAGCACACTACCAACCTGGAGATCCCAGGATCAAATCCGGCCGGCAGCATCACATTTTTCTGAGCAATATACTGCGACATCGAAATGTAAGGTACTACCTATAAACGAAATAATAAAGTGGCAAACTCCTATAACCCAAAGAGGGTTGAGAAGGAGAAAACAATTTATTTATTTATTCATTTATTACAAACTTTAAGGGATGATTCCTCATCAAAAATTAAGCCGAAAAAAAAATCATGGTCCTACAATGCTTCCTTTGAAAGATACAGGGTGTTAAAGTTTACTTTTTCAAATGGTTCATTCACCGTAACTTTTGAACCGTTAGACCGATTTTAATCAAATTTGAACCAAAGTTTAGTCAAATAAGTCTCCATCAAATAATAATACCACAATTCATCAAAAATTTCTGGGGGCGTAGATAATAGGGAACTGTCCCCTATTTTCGCCCCTATTTTTATCTCCCCTAATTATTTTTCAAAATTGTAAATATTTTCGGATTCTACGTTCAATTTAGAAAAAAAGTTACTCTTGCAAAATTTTGATAAGAGGCTTCATTTCCGAGATATTTGGTTTTTAAACTTTAAAAAACATCTCGAAAGCGCCACTTTCCAGAGCCCAAATTGTTTTTCTCTGAAAACGCCTCGTTTCCTAGCAAAAAATGACAGTAAATCAACTTGAGCGACCTAGAAAACTTATTCCAGTTGAGGAATCATCAGTTTTCTTGGATTTTAATTTTTAGGCCTTTGAAAGTCGTGATTTCGAGGCGTTTTCCAAAGTCTCATACCCAAATATCTCGGAAATGAAGCCTCTAATCAAAATTTTTCAAGAGTAACTTTTTCTTCTAAATTGAACGTAAAATCCGAAAATATCAACAATTTTAAAAAATAATTAGGGGAGATAGAAATTGGGGCGAAAATAGGGGACAGTCTCCTATTATCTACGCCCCCAGAAATTTTTGATGAATTGTGGTATCATTATTCGATGGAGATTCATTTGTCTGAACATTGGTTCAAATTTCATTGAAATCGGTCCAACGGTTCAAAAGTTACGGTGAATAAACCATTTAAAAATTCAACTTCAACTTTATCTTTCGAAGGAAGCATTTCAGGACCATGAGTTTTTTGTTCTTTCGGCTTTATTTTCGATAGGGAATCATCCCTCAAAGTTTGTGATAACCAAACCCGAACACCCTGTAGATACTTCTTTCTTCCAATTGCGTACTAAAAGTGTGACCAACTCCAACTTCTCTACTTATTTATCTCTCACCTGTTTCCTGTTCATTTACCTACCTATTTATCTCTTATTTATTTCTTGTTTATTTACCTACACCATTACTTATCATTTGTTTCTTGCTGATTTATCTACTTGTTACCGATCATTTATTAATTGTTTGCTTATCTATCAATTTGACTTATTTTGTCTGTAAAATGTAAAATTGATTGCTGAGCGTAAAGTTTTCTCCAAAGCGTAAGCGAGCGAGTTTCATTTTGTTGTTACGTAAATAACTTGTAAACGAAACAAACTTTCAAAGAGGTTCAAGCACCGATTCACGCTGACTTGATCAATGCATCACTGGAGTGACTTCTCTGTCATTTCATCATGACTCATTCACACTTGACTTTTGTTCAGATCATTTGGGAAGGGATTTTGTAGCAATAATAAATAAAATAAAATAAAATAAAATGTTTTTCTCCTTATCGGCACTTATCGCGGCCATAGGAGTTTATATGCCTTTATTAGTATCAATTATACAGTTGAAAAATCCATTTTACGACACAACAACCAGACTTCCATTACCGGGAATCGAACCCGGAACTCCACTTTGCCGAGCAGGTACGCATCCCACTCGACTAGTGGGCCGTCTATAGGGAGGTACGAAGTTTCCGGGGAAAAAAACAAAGCCAAGGCACCTGATAAAGGTAAAATTAATGATAATAATGTGTGACCCACGAGTTAAAAGTCAATGATTTTGTAGCAATCAACCAGGCAATACGCATGGGTTTCTTTGACGTGTTCTTCCCATGGGTGCCTGTCAACGATACGTCACTTTTCCTTTGCGATTAAATTGACAGTTCAACATGTTTCATGATTTCTTGTTTTGTTCTGTTAATCTGATTTTGTGTTCATTTTATTGTTGTAAATTCATGCATTGTCTAAATAATTTGTAATGATTTTTCTTGTTTCATTTGTTTGTGCTTTGTTGTTCTTCATTCATGTTTGTCATTTCATCACTGTCAATTTCTTGTTGTGAGGTGTTTTGAGAAAAGAAACAAATTCATTTAAAACTTTGCTAATTGATTTTCAATAAACATTCATTTTGCTTGCATTTCATTCGCGTTTCATTCAAGAATCAAACCTCATCCCCAACGACACATTCTCATCTCGAGTAAGAACTCAACACAACGTAGGTAAAATGTAAACGACGTGGGGAAGGGAAGAAACAACGACGATCACTGCCAAACATCGAAAACGGGGATACACTACAGAAATTGTGCCGTGAACAGGGTACACTACAGAATTGGTGCCGTGACCAGGATACACTACAATATAATCCCGAGAAACCAGCCTGTGCTGAATTTAAGCTCATTTGTTTGAATAGTTTCCAAGCTACAAAATTTTTAAAATCGAAAAAAGAGAACTTTGACACCTTGTATTTTTTCTAGGAAACAAGTGAGAGGCACGTATATTATATTTTTCTGAATCAGGAGGATGAGGAGACTAATTTCCCTAAGTTCGATCGGTTTAAACTGATTCACCCTGTATTGAAATGAAAAACCACCTGACCACTGGCGGAAAGGATCTGTTACTTAAATGATATCTTTATTATTGATGGGTGGCAACTACTCGAAATCCCATGTCCGCACTGGACCTGATTTACAGTTTTGAATCTCATTATTCCGCAGGACCAATTTCCGTCCGATTTTGGTACGCTGGGCGAGACAGGAGTGGCACCACTGGATCTGGAAGGAATGATGGAGTAAGTACACATTTTCTGAGAGAACTGCGGTTTTCACGGTCGCCACATTCAACAGCTCAATGTTTTTCGATAGTCCGGTCAAGTTTGTTCTAACAAACCTAAAAGATGACAAAAAAAGACGGTGCTTGTAGTCAGAGTCAGAGACGATTTTAATTGACGGTTACTTGGTTACCGATACCCGAATTCCATAGAATACTCGAAACACGGTGTAGTACCCTGTATATTGGGCGCAGATGGCGACGCCAGGATGCGCAACGTGCGCCGCCGTGTGGACTACTCAATGGTGCCCACACTTCGCCTTTCGCCGCCTACGTTTAAACATAAACCTTGTTACGCCCATTGAAACCTTTCCATCTCAAAGTCAAATGGTGATTGCCTGACCTGGCTCCACATATCTTACAGCGTTTTCGATTCACTAGAGCCGAGCTAGTTCAGCTCAAAAATCGCTATCACTGATTGGCTACGTATTTTCGAGAACCAATCGAAACCCCTGATTTTAGAGCTGAACTGATTCGGCTCTAGTGACTCGAAAACGCTATCACACGTAGCAAACTTGATCTGACTTTATGGCGTTTTTAAATCAACTCCGTGAAAGCCTGACATACAACAGTAACTTGGCATACATTCTGTGTAGTCCTTACCAGAGACGTGACCTTTTCCAGCTTGCCTGAGGTGGTGCGAGAACCGCCCAGGGCAATCACCACCACTGAAGAAAAAGAATTATTGAAGAGGCCGTCCAGAAAACGAAAGCAACAAGAAGTCAACAAGGAGAACCGGCCGCCGCAAGAAAGTCAAGTGCCTTCCTCCGGTTCGGAGCCTCAAATACCCGCCGGCGCTAATCTGATAGTGACGTCGGCCGACGTGCATGTCGATGCCGACGTGTCGAGCCCCAAGAAGCCGAGGACGCCCAAAAAGATTCGTTCCGAAACGCAACGGCAAACTCACCTTCCGGCTGACTTGGACCTCATCGAAGAAATTGAGTCGCCCCGAGCGGCACCTCCTGTCAGACCTTCCACGGTTCAACCTCCGACCGTCCTCGTCGAAGAAATTCGCTCACCGCAAGCGGCACCTCCTGTGGTTCCAGTTGCTCCACCTGAGGAAGAACACTTTCCGTTTCCACCGGACCAGCCGACCGGCAATCGCCCGGTTCAAAAGAAGTTGATGCCCAAGGTCAAGCGCCAACGACTCTGCAGACGTGACTGTCGTCTCGAAGTAAGGTTTTTTTTTGGGCTTGACTTATGAACAACCTAAGTACCTACGATATCTTTATTGTCTTAATTGGTGCAATGGAATCAAGTGAAAATATTACTGGACACCCAACGAAAATGCAACAAGGCTCTGCCACTCGCTTACTCAGTTCTCCGAAGCATCAGCATTGTATCAGTTCAAAAGCATCTGACTGGCACGTCAGAGGTCTTCAAAGTTCACTTGTAACTGTAAAGTGAACTCATGATGGGTGATTTGCGTAGCGGAGCTGAGCAGGTTTTTTTTTGTCTTGAATAATTACGCTCACAAATGACGTTAGGTGAATGAACGTTATTGGTCCAGTAAAAAACAAAAAATCGCTCATGATTTCAGCTTTGAATGTAAAAAGTATTGTGCAACAGCCCCTGGTCTCACTAATGCATAAATAAATCGAGTTAAATCAAAGAAGATGTAGTTGGCATTCAGTATCTGCACTTACTGTAATTCACAGGCATCTGGTCTAAACGAGTTGAACAAAATCACGAAAAAAGTCTCCCACGACTTTGACAAGGATTTTAACGGGCAATCATTGGACGCAGATGAGAATTCAAGTCAGCTTCCTCCGGTAGTAACTGCGCCACCACAGCCACCGGTAGAACCCATACCTCAAGAAGTACTACCGTTACCGTCACGCCAAGAAACGTTGGAAATTTCTCCGCAGAGACGTGGACGATCGGTCCGTTTTTCCGCTGAAACGGAACAGATCGAGCGTCCTATTCTTAAAGGGTAAAATTGATACGTTTTATAACTCAAATTTGGCATTGATGAGTGTTTTCGTGTTCCAGGATCGATAACACTATGAATGATACTGTCGCG
The DNA here is from genome assembly GCA_949128115.1 of Anaspis maculata. NCBI lineage: Eukaryota > Metazoa > Arthropoda > Insecta > Coleoptera > Scraptiidae > Anaspis > Anaspis maculata. Next base: position 24,117,567 of record OX421967.1, read on the forward strand.
GTGGCTGGACAAGCAACAGTTTTCCCGGAAAACGCGGCCGTGGTGGAAGGGAGCACCCCGTTTTCTTTGCAAACACCTTTTTTGCCGTCAATCGAGGAAGAAGGGTAAATTGACTTTATGTTGTTGATGAAATAAAGATACATTGGTATTTTTAGTATTCAGCTACCAGCATGTGAAGAAACACCAAAATCTAGGAGGCCTCGATCGCCTCGATTTGAGTTCATTGAATCGCCACCGGTCACTGCCGACAGGTATGTAGTAGCTTTGTTTCTGTTCAAAGCTAACTTTTTCTTATAATCCTAGCATGCGTGCATGTGACCATTAGCGTTAAACCACGGTGGCTAAACCCATACTTGTTTGAACCTTAGCGCTTCTGCTCAGTTTCAAGTCTGACTGCAATCTGCGCCAAGTGACAAGCTGTCAAAATATCAGAACGTTTTGATTTCGATTAGCATTACCTGTGAACTTCAAATCTTGATCAAATGCGGAGAGGGTTTTTACTCCCCTTTTCTTTCTTCCTTTACCATGGATCTCGTTCAGGTTTAGAGCCTGGAGGAGCTGCAAATTGACGTGGAAGTTTGACGTTTCTAAGACGTTTAACGGCACAACTTTGCGTCGGTTGCAAGTCGGACTCAAAATGAAACCATTGTTCATACAGTTGACCCAAAGGTAAAAACCAGATTTCCTCATTTCTGCACGAACCTGCGTTTAAAAATGAGAAAAGTAATAAAAGCACGAGGAAACAATGGAGAGCCGCATCAGTGTCACGAAAAGAGTAAAAACTAGAAACACGAAACATGTCGCTGATTATATCAGCGCTTACGCTTTGTTGGATATATTGTGTAGGTACCCAGTGTCCTGTAACAGTGTTACTATTGTTACGAGCGGCGATTCTCGCGTGCATTCTGGAGCAAACGCGATCTTTCTAGATTGTACGCATCAGATCCCACGAGAACATACGCGATAGTTTGGCCATCTAAATAACATGGGAGACTCCGATAGCTGAGTAGGAAAGATCAGCCGAAATGGCGGAGAGGTGCCACCGTTCCGGAGCACGCGGAATGTGTAGGATTTTTCGGAAGTCGCCTCGACACCGTATGCCGGATCATTGTGGAATTTGCTGGAGGACCGGTGGAAGATTCCAGAACAATAGTCAGAGCTATTAAAGCACCGATCCTCGGCCTACGGACTAGTGTTCAATTCAGTGCGTTAACGATAACAACGAGTAGTACCGCCTATTTATATGGATTATACACACATCAAAAGAA